>JAUIMM010000331.1:6375000-6975000 GCA_031769625.1 Taudactylus pleione | reverse complement strand
TTTGAACTGTCAGCCACATGTTTTCTTGCTTATGTAGACATTTAGCCTCCCTAAATAGCCTGTATTGCATGAATGAAATTAAATTATATTGATGTAATCTTTTTGCAATTCAACCTATACATCTTTTTGGAGTACAGGTACTTGAATGAGGAAGGTATTTAGTAGTCTGGCAACATGAACTCTCTCTGTGAGTGTGTCTCTCTCTCTCTGTCTCTGTCTCTCTCTCTGTGAGTGTCTCTCTCTCTCTCTCTGTCTCTGTCTGTCTGTCTCTCTCTCTCTGTCTCTCTCTCTCTCTCTCTCTCTCTCTGTGTCTCTCTCTCTCTGTGTCTCTCTCTCTGTATCTCTCTCTCTGTCTCTCTCTGTCTCTCTCTCTGTCTCTCTTTCTGTCTCTCTCTCTGTCTCTTTCTTCCTGACCAACACCCAGCAGAAAGGACCTAGAGACATGAAATTTGGGGGTGGGGGGGGGGGGGGGTGTATACGCCTTCCATGACGTATAAACCCTCTAAGCAGGGATTTTTCTAAGGGGATGACTAGGGCTACAATGTTTGCTCCCCCTGTGCAGTGTCCTGACTGTCTGACTCCCATCAATGCCCAGCCCAAACCCTTTGACCTAGTAACATGAAATTCGGTGAGTTTATTCCTTCCATGACGTAAGCACTCACTAACCAGGGATTTTTTGAAGTTCGATCCCCTAAGGGGGTGAAAAGTGGTAAAATGTTTCCTCTTGACCGTGGTGACTAAGCAACATGGCCCAAGTGTTGTAGGACTGTAAGCTCATTGTCTGGGTCAAGTGGCAGCTTCAGAGGTGTGGCTGCAGCACAGTGCACTATACAAATAGGGGAGCCACACCAACTGCCAGAGATGTTTAGCAGCATTTGGGGTGACAGTTGGTGTGGTTTCCCTATATGAATATTGGACTACGCTGCAGCCGCCACTGCTAAGGACTTAACACTTTGACTAGGTTTTTTTCAATTAAGATACATCACTTTCCTTTGTATCTGCATTTTTAATTTTCTTGAACATGGCAATTGAGTGTTTTGAATGTGAAAGGGGAGATGGTGCCTCACACTATTGTCCCCATCACAGGAGTCTGAGCCTGGTGTTCTGGTGGGAAGCAATCGGGAAGCCGGCTTCCCGACTGTCATATCCTGGCAAGGGTGAAATGCCAGGCGTCTAGATGTAGACGCCCGCATTTCCCCGACACCGGGAGACCGGCGCCCGGCATCCCGATCGTAGTGATGCCGGGCGCCGCGAGCGGACAGCCGCGCGGGGGGGGGAGGGTTAGGTTTAGGGCTCCCGGGGGGGACTTAGGGTTAGGCACCCCCCCGGGGGACTTAGGTTTAGGGCTCCCGGGGGGGACTTAGGGTTAGGCACCCCCCCGTGGGACTTAGGTTTAGGCAGCGGGGAAGGGGGTGGTTAGGGTTAGGCACCCCTAAGGAGGGTTAGGGGGGCTAGGTTAGTAGATACCTATCCATGATCGGGATTTCCAGCGCTGTCGGGCTTCCGCTGCTCGGAACTCTGCTGATGTCGGGCTGCCGCTGACGGGAATCGAACCACCGGCCATGCGGCCGGCGGTATTTCATACCCATTCCATTCTGGTTTCTCTCCTATCTCATGTAATGGCTAAAGAGATGGGTGAACTCATTGTTAGGCACCTGTATTATGTTTTTTTTTTTTACTTTAATGTAAAGTTTACGTATCTGTACTCCTTTACCCCAGGGGCTTGAACATATAAGTTAAGATGGGATGAAGAAAATGGAAATATCTAAGGTCTACCCAGGTGAAACTGGGTACATCAGCTGGTGTCTTTATAGGAATACAAGCAGTAGAATGATGCCTAGTCTGTTTCTTCTAAGGTTCATGAAGACTTCATAAACAACATGGCAAACATCACGGTTGAAAGTTTACTGGAAAACTTTGCTGAGAGTAAAGGCACTGGGAAAGAGCGGCCTGGTGAGTACGAGGTCACTACATCATCCTAACACGCTAACCTGTACGTATGGGTCGCTCCACCAGTCTCTGTGTGACAAGTCACATTGAGTAATATGAAATTGTGTATGTCCTGCTCGTTTTAATTCCCACACGGTTTGAGTGACTGGTGAATGAGTTTGTGTCATTCTTGTGACTGATTGATTTTGGAACCGTGTGTTGCTTCCAGCCAGTAAAGCCTCTGTTTTGCTGAATTTCCACTGTGCGTAAACAATTTACTCATTTTAGGTGAGACACGCAAAGGCCACAACTGTGTTTGTGTGGCATTGTGTTACATTTCTAAACTTCTGAGAATTTTGTTAAACAGAAGATCGTGTGTGTATGCTCATATGTGTGTATTGCTCTCTCTATAGATATCGAGAAAGTTATAGCTATGTAGAGGGAAGGAGAGCTATCGAGATAGATAGATGTATGTATTTATGTATGTATATATAATCGGAAATGCCATTGCGGACAATTTTTGTATTTAAATCCACGTGTATTTTTAACCTGTTTACCTTCAAACACATTTAATCTTGCTGGAACAATTAAGTATTAGACACTTTCATAGTGTATAAATACTTTGTTTTAACTTGTACCTAGTGTGGTCAGAGTGTGAAACTAGTGAGTACTGTTATCCTTTATACTTAAAACGCTTTGTATTTGCTCTTGATACTGTCATTGGTTTATTAATTATGTTTGAAAGGTGGTTTTGCTATGCCAATAACGCTGGTGCGTATGTGGCTTTATGCTGGCTAAACTGGCATCTTAAATGCAAAATGTTTTACAAATCCTCTTTCGGATTAGTGTTATAGATGTACTATTCTTGAGCAATATATCTTGTTTTATTTAATTAGCTAAAGTATCCCTTGAATGAACACTGTAGACAATGTTCTGATCAGCAGCCTAATCCCAGCACCACAATGAGGACCCCGTTAAAGGGCTAATTGAAGCATTTTAACGCTGTCTGCAGTTACAACGGCGTGTACACAGTTATACAACAACTGGGTCAGCATCATGGTGCCGGGATTATGGTACTGACAAGAACATCATTTACAATGTTCTTGTCGGAATAACATACCCAACACCTCTTTAGAGTGTACAGAGAACTTATAGTATCTAGTCAGGGAGAATTTCCAAGGAGCCACCAATCCATGTTTTACTGTAAACTGGCCCCAAACAGCCCTCTTCTATGTGAAAAGGGAAAGATTTGAATTGCATTGCCTGAGCGCATCTGTTTCTATATCTTCAGGTATCCTTCATAGCTGTTACTGTGATTGGTGTGGAGAAAATAGACTAAAGTTGCTTTTCTTGACTAAGGCTCATACACACTGGACGATTTTTATGAACGATATTAGCGATATTGTTCTACGAAATATCGTTCAAATCATCCAGTATGTATGAACTGAACGACGAATGATGCGCGCTTCTGCAGGTCTTTAACAATATCCACCAGTCGTCTGTACATGCAGCTCAATCTGGGGATATCATTACCAATGCCATGCTGCTGAATGCAGCATCTCAGCCGTGATCGCCGGCATCAGCAAGTGTGTATGCACTTGCCGACGCCGGCACCCCCGCCGGGTTCGTCGCTGACTAGGTCGCTCCGTACACACATCGTCCAGTGTGTACGGGGCTTTACTGTGTTCAGTTCGCTGCAGACATTTAGCATATGTTCACCAGCTGTACCAAAATGTGCTAAAAGGAAAGCCCCCACCAAATCTTGTAATGTTTGGTATTTTAGTAATGAAAACTTTTACTTATCCGGGTTGTCGGAGAGATGATTGGAGAGGCCCAGAGCGTGTAATATCGGTATGCAGTCACGATGTTAGTAGTTGAAAGGCTGAAAAGGTTAAAATGTTGACACCTGCAAAATGCCATCATTGCCATAATGTTGACATGTAAATGTTGGCATTGTCGTGATGTCAACATTTCCAGGAGGGTTAGGGTTGCCATTAGGTTTAGGGACAGAAGTAGAACAAAACTACCATGTCGACAGGATAACCGTTTCAGAGTAACGTAGATGTCAACATGTTCATGGGGGCAATTCAATTAAATGAGATGTTGACTAGCAACAGGAATGAGTCCCGGAGCCATTCAATTATCACCATCGCGTCCTGCACTTAAGTCAGGAGATGCAGGTTACAGCGCCTGATGCTGGGGGTTTAGCTCGATAACCTGCATTCTCCATCTTAAGTGCCAGCCTAGATGTTGTTAGCGCACGTGCTAAGCTTCGCGGCACTAGTTTAGTCTGATTTTTACTCGCTGAAGTGCATGCAGAATTGCTCTAGTCCGGGTTAACAGCGCAGCCAATTGAATAGCTTTGTGAAATCGTTCCCAGCGCTATTCAACATTGCTTTTAATTAAATTCCCCACAATGTCGGCATTACAACCATGTCGACATGATGAATGTCAGCATTGTAACCCGTGGACCACTTATACCGCAACCATCATACCAGCTTCTCTGTCAGCTCTGAATAGCCGTACAAAATAGTGGATCTAAGTGAGCTAGCTGCATCCTGTGTGATTGTTATTGTATTCAGTAGTATACGTATGTAATTGGGTGTGCGTTACTGTGAAAGGCCTCTTTGTTAACAGTAACCAATGGACAGCTGCTGCTCATCATTCACCCCTATGGGAATACAGGTATAATGTTTGTCTATGCCGGACCTTAATGTCATTGTCGCACCACTGCTGGATAGATTTATGCTGAAAAATAGCTTGATTGTGTACCCTCCGAAGTGACCTGTGCTGACCCAGCTGTAACATTGCAGAGCTAAGAGCAGTCATTTGTTTTGACAGCAGCATTAATTGAGGCTAAAACATTTGAAATTCCACTTGTAGCAAGCTGTTCATTAGGAATTGCTCTCTGGATGTAGTGCTGTCAGAAAAATAAAATGTCCCACTCTGATTAAATAGCAAAATGATGGCCGGTCCACTGCATTTCAAGAGAGAGGTTGAATAAACTTTTACTGCGGAAACGATTGTGAAGTGACACGCTGCAGGAGATGTGCACTGATATCCAGCTGGGCTGTCAACTGGCACCGCGCCAGACACGCAAAGCCTTGCCACTCACTGTGGCATGGGAAGCGCATACAAGAGATCCTCATAGTCCCTCTGCGCGTTATCCTGTAAGAAAATAAATGTTTTATTTCATACATTCTATTTCAGATATGCCTAAGAAGTGGAGCACTAGGTTGTAGGGATTCTTGTAGGAGCTCTTTTTAGGTCCTATGTTTTATTGCAGCAAATTACAGCCCAACCTGCTCATCAGTGAGAGAACTTACAATATATTTGAATACAGGGGAGCTGCTGTAGTGGGTCTTATGACTTTTCATATTGTTAAAAAAGCCAATTTGCACTGTGCATGCTCAGAAAGAACGCACGCATATTATTGGATGAGGCGAGACAAGAGGGAGATTGACGTTTGAGTACATTAAGGGCTTGTATCCGAAAAATAAAATGGCTTGCCAGCAATAGGTTATGCCAGGCTGTGGGTGTGTGATTAGGTCCCTCTGTAATAATGTCACACCACTCTGCTCAGGAATTGGGTCTTCTGTTAGTGGCACTGTACACGCAATATATTGAACATATATGGTCAAAATAATGGCTGTGGTCCAGAATTAAACAAATCTATGGCATTGTATATACCAAACTGCAGTATCTAGCTGATCAGAAGCCATTGTCCTCTAACATGCCATTTAAACGCTTAAACTAGTCTTGCTATATAATCCCATAAAGTAAGTTGTGTATAAAAAGAAGGGTCACCTGTGGAGAGATGACCTTGCACCGCCAAGTGATCACAATTTTTCGTAGAATAAAGGTGGTTACTTGTACTTGAGTCACCTGAGTGGGCTTCACCACTACTAGGGATTCCCTTTCTCTATTAGTAGCCTCCTGTTACTGACTCCCCCAACTGCACTGTGAACTGGTAATTCTCCACCTCCAGGCTCCTATAGCGGCACTTGGAACCAATTGTTCCACCTACACTTCTACACCAGCACCTGGAACCGCTTTTCCCTGGCTCCTACCACCAGCACCTGGAACTGCTTCCTTCTATGTGTGAATACACTGCTGCAACACCTCCAGGTTGGTGTCTGCTAATTCCCACTGGTCCCTCACTATGGACCAGTCTGCACTGGGTAACTGGCAGAGGGGTTGAGCTTGGAAACACTGGTCTTAACCAAGAAGAGCTGGAGAACAGTGTAGCGGTTGGCACTATTCTGGTAGTTCCTAGACCCAGGATATAAGCAGATGCAGGCATCTTGAGGCAAGATGTCTATTGCTCAAATGTCTTTAAAAAGACAGTATCTTCAGTTAAATGTACCAAAGATTCGCACAGAATACAGATATTCTTCAGAAGTAAAATCCTCTCTGGATGGTCAGAGGATGTCTATTCACTACAGGGCCACATCAGCCCTTTATATAGTAAGAAGACACAATACAGCAGTTTGTAATCCTTCCCATATACCTCTAAGGTGCATACACACACAACGATTTTTTGACCGATTATCGTTAACGATATCGTTGAAAAAATCGTTCACTTTCTAACTTAAAACGATGAACAATTATCGTTCATGCGTGTTCACGTTTGTAGTTCAGTCAGACTGACCAACTCAACGATTTTCATTAAGGGAATATGCAAAAATCGTTTGTAGTTCAAAAATAATCGTTCATTACACTTTAAAAAATCTGAAATTCATAAAGAAAGGGGGGAGAAGGAAAAGAAAACTCTCATATTAGGGGCACACTATATCAAAAGGTTGAAAAATGGAATAAAATAAAAATTAACTTTTATTCGAAATATTTAAAATTCTTAATATCCGTTGGGAAACCGGAAGAACCATTGACATGACATGACAAAAACATATATATTAAATGAAAATATAATAGTGAATTAATTCACAGATCACCTCTATATAAGGACCAATAGATATTCTGAGGTATATAGGAGAAATTTTATATTAAAGTGCACTGTGCACTAGGGTATTAGGTGTAAATAAATACAGTCCAGTTTCACAATAATAACACAAAATGACTTTAAAGTGCATTCAGCAACCATTGATTACTGCCAGAGATAGATCAGTGTTTATAAAGTGACATGTGCAAGTGCAAAATGTGATAAATTATAAATTATTACACAAATTACAAAAATTTAAAAAACGGCTTTGAGGCACATTCAGCAGCCATTAATCACTGCCCAAAAATAGACAAATGTCCATAAAGTGACATGTGCACGTGCAAAAATTTAATAGATTGTTACACAAATAAAGAAATCTATTTAAAGCACAATAAAAAAAATAAAAAAAAATATCAACAAGTCTTTTATCGATCACCTAATTTAATATAAGACCTCAAATGAATTAAATGGTAAGTAGTTTATCATATATATTGAAACCAGATTACTTTAAAAAATCTGACAGATAATCTGACAGAAAAGCGTTCAGAAAATCGTTGTGTGTGTATGCAGCTTACTGTCACCCAAAATATAAATATAACTTACTTTATACAGGAACTAGTCAATTGCATTCCTCTTTTGATATATCTATGGCACAATCTGGTTTAATACATAACTTACTCGGTCATCAACAACACATCCTTAGAAAACTCCATAATACACAAATACAAAGTGGAGTGCATTGAATCTAAAAAAAAGGCTTGGTCAATTAAAACTAAACCTTATGTTAGGGACAGGATAATTACAATGTCACTCTACTGTATGTCACAAAACAAGGTATTCCCAAAACAAGGTAGCCCACATACGCACACAGTGCATTAAATGTTACATGTTAAGATGCATTAAAACATTTTCACCTGCAATCTGTTGGGCTCTGCTGAAACAACTCTGCACAATAACTTCAATGCTTCAGTTTATATTTTAACACATATACACACATATACACACACAAACACACACACATACACACACACACCAACACCATGGGTTAGCACACCTAGAGTCACAGCTGCCGGACTTAGCACACTTTGACAAAAAACAAAAACAAATGATTAAATATACATGGAGCCTAGCACAGAGAGCTCATTATGAAAATGGTGCAGCAGATCGAAAGATTAACCCCGTCAGTACCGCGACTGCCATCTTGCCCTCGTGGCCACACCACCCAAAGCTTTTCCCTATGAAACGAATCCTGTTGTGTTAGTTTTACTGAAATTTGTTAAAATTCAACACATTGTCCTAGAGTCTATTGTGCAGTAGGGGGCGATCAAGTATCATGGTTTGTGTCACTGCACTTGTACAAACATGAATACTTGAAGATAATTAGATGATGGTTCTTATAACAATGTATGTGCAGTTTGCAATTTTGAGCAAAAGATATGTCTATGCCTCAAGTAAAATAGATGGTTGGAACCTCACTGAATTTGTTGCTTGCAAGTACTTTTAATGTTTATTGCAGTCAGTGTTAACAATTTGCTTTTGTTATTTTTTTGTTAAGTATAAAAGAGAGAGCAAAATAATGCCATTACTTGTTTTTGGTTTCCACTATATCACATCTCCCCCTGATAGGAATCTAAAATGAGCAGCGTGCCACCTGTTTTCTGAGTAGCTGGGACGGTGCCTTGGTACACAGCTTGTTCAGCATGGTGCACACAGGGCGGGAGGTGGGTGTTGGAGAGGAAGCAGTTTGGGAGTAATACATTGGTTACTTGTCTTTGTACATTAGCACATGTCAAATTATTCTAGGTCCTTTCATTTGTGTATTTTGGTTGGTTTGTTTTTCCTTTTGGCTATAAATGCTTATTAATGCTATTTTCTTATTTTTTATTTTTTTTTATCAAGGTCCTATTGAATTTGAGGAATGTAACACAGCCCTTGCAGTAGAAGGTGGGTTATGATAGGTTGTGTGCAGGATTTGTATTCCTGTAATTGAGTAGACTAGCATACTTTAGTGTTTCATATGCATTCTACCTAATATAGTTTTTATATTTTCTCAGGGGTAAAGCAGAAGAAAAGAAAGACATTTGGTCTTCCAACAATAATAAAGAAAGAGAAGGATACAGAATCTGTGTAAGCATTATGTGTTATCATTTGGTTAATAAAACACGTATCTGATGTTTGATATGTGCGAAATATTGTGTATGTAATGTATACACAGTAGGGATGTGCAGGCTCGGATAGGTTAAAATTTTCCCGCCAAGTTCGGATTTTTCCCACCAAAAATCAGGTCTCAGAAAGAGGCAAAGCGTCATCTATCATGGACTTTCGTCCAGGAATGATGATGTTTGTCCACGAAAGTTGACGTTTTACCTTTTTATGAGGCGGGAAAAATCCGAACTTGGCGGGAACATTCAAACCTATCCGAGCCTGCACATCTCTAATGCACAGTATTCAGGTCCTTTAGACGAGGTACACACTAGTATTTAAACAATGCAATTTTAATCGTCACTGTAAGCAAATGTCAGATGTGTTTGACGTGCAGTTGTTAACTTGTGCTTTTAGTACCATTCGTGAGATCAGTGGGGCATGAAGAATGCTGGTAGCATCATAGGTGGGTATGGGGTTATAGAAATCAGTGGGTTCCATTATCAGACCCAGTTTCACTTGCGTCAACAATTCTTATTCTAATTTGTAGGGACCAAGTTGTTTGATATGCTGGGCTAGATTAGTGACTCCCAACCAGAGTGTGTGTATCTCAGCATCAGGCTTGGCTTGTCAAAATTAATTAGGGGTGATGTACGAAGTACCTTACAACTGATGAAGAAATGTGAACTTTTATTTGTTGTGATTGAATTTATAATGCTAAGATTTGCATTTTAAACGTAAATATATCTTTAACCCACATTCAATTTGATATTTCATATTAGTGTGTAGAAAGGTAAATATATATATAATTGACACCATCAATAATGCAGGTAACCCCTCTGTTATAATGATTTGTTTTCTTCTTACAGGGAGAATGCTGATGCTGGTTCTGTTGTAAGTTCTTCTTTGAATTTTTTCTTTCAGCACCATGCTTCATGTGTGTATTACTGTCACCAGCATCATGCGTGCATATGTAATTGGTGGAAATTGAAGATATTGCACATGATCGTATAACCTGCTTCTACACATCCTGCCCAGTGAGATGCATGTAAAATGGGGTCGTCCACTATCCAGCAATAGGATAGCGCATGTGAAAATCTTGTTCACATTATGTTAAAATATTTGACATTTGAGAATATATTTATACTTAATGTATCCTCAGTCAAGCTTTTAATAAGAAGACTTAAAGTAAACTATAGTTAAAATATACACTACTCCTATGCAGCAATTCTATTTATATGCTTCCACACACATATTTTAAGTATTTCATGAAGGTTTATGCTGTTTTATTTAGTTGCTGGTAGATGTGCTACATGAGGTTTTTCATTGCTTTAAAATGAATGACCTTTAAACAAGAAAAAAAAGTAATGTGGACTATAGAACACGGCGGGGTGGGGGGATGTACTGTGATACCATTTCATTAGAATTTGAATACACCTAGTAAATTAGGAGACCCTGTGGTGTAGTGACTTTTTAGCTCTAGCCCAGGCTTTCTACAATATTATCTATTTATGTGTATTACTATAAGAGACTGGAGGTTGTTTTTCTTTGCAGAAGATGTGGTTAGACTCTAACGACATCTTCTGCATAAACAAAGATAATCTCATATTGTGCCTTAAGTGTGGGTAATGGCTAATGTACTTGAGGCAACCTGTGATTCTGCAGATGCTATGAGAGAGAGGTCCAGAATGCTTTACCATTGCTTGCATCAAAAAGTTTTTTTTTTTTACATGGAGCAGATACAAGATAGTAATACATGATCTTGACTATACACTGCAGTGTCTGTCCCATCCACTGTTCTGTGACCTGAGAACAAGGGACTTATGTTTGGTTTTTTTAAGTGTTATTCCAGAGCAGGAGACCATGCACACAATCTTGGTAAATGTGACAGAACTATTTGAAGACCCTACATGGCAGTTGTCAGGGAGCGTTATGCTAATGGTTGAGCCAAAAAAGCAGATCTGAACGTTGGCACTTTTGTCAGATTGTTTTGATAAATTTAATTAATGTGAGGGCGCAATGCTCCCCCACTGTCAACACAGGAGTGATTATGCTTAGAAACTGCAGTGTGTCAGGAAGAAAGCAATTAGGATACTAGAACATTTCTGCTGTAAAACACCGCTGGAAATGTCCAGTTGCCTTAAATGTTGTTAGTTAAAGCTCTTTTTTGTAAACTCACCTTCTGTTGTTTTATTTGGGCAGGAACATAGTAAGATCATCAAACTGAACTGACACTTGTTTTATTCTACTAGAAATGTATTTTGCTTTTGAAAATTAAGTGGTACTTTAAAATTTGGTTAAATTAAATTGCGAACTACCATTGTTAGCTGATGTTAGTAATATAACATTTTAAAAGCCTACATATCCAGTGGGTTATCTTAAACGCTTGTGGCACTGCATGAGGAATGTTATGTTGGCATAGGGACGTAACTAGGTCTTGTGGTTGGGAGGCCTAGACGGGCACAGCAAATGCTCTCCACCGCAAGCACAATTGCTAATGGATATAGGGATCGTTGGTTCCATTTCTACACCCCTTTGCTAGCAGTAACAGCATGCCAATGTGCCTTGGAAAAATAAAAGCCCCTATTTACTGCAGACTCTGGATTTTTTTCCATTATTATACTAAATGTCCTTACTGCATGGTAAAGTTTTATACTTTCCTTATATTACCTTCAGTGCTGTTATGCCGGCATTGAGCCATCATTTAATGTGACTCTGTGATATGTTACTCCTGCCCCAAACATTTTATAATCTCAGTCCTATCGGCACCATGTTTTCTGTAACCACCTTTTCCACATTTTACGATTAGGTGAAGAGTGTAATTCCTAGGAGCAGTAGGAAACTCAGAACCATCACATTACTAATGAAGTGCAGATTCATGATAGCTGCAAGGTTAAAGCGGTGAAGCAGGTCCTGATTTGGTTTGACTTACAATGTTTACTTTCTGACTTGCTTGTTTTGGTGCTTATGGTTAATAATTTATGAGGCACATTGAACTGGAAACAGGTCATTCCGTGAGTTTTGAGTGTTGTATTATTTAAATCCTGCTTCCCGTGCCGTACTATATTGTAACACAGCTCTGTAACAACATCTATTAAGTTGTTGTGCATATAGCTATGGTTTGGTTCAAATGAAAAGCTTTTTCATCTATTTCATCCGTAGAGCCAGTTCTGGAAAGATGTGCACAGATAGATGATGACACTGCCTGCTGTAAAGATTAGCCAGCATAGCTATGGAAGCTATTTTCTACAGGTCTCTAAAACTGCTTCAGCTGGTTAGACTTGCCTTGTCACTGAATGCAGGAATATGTTCTCAACTATAGAGCCAGGTTTACTTTAGTCTAAATGTCTTAAATATATTCTAAAAGACTTATTTAATAGTTTATTGTAGTTTTTACTCTGGGTATAGCCTGGAGAGGAGAGTCTGGGCACCAAACAGTTACTTATTTTCTTTCCAGCAGCCCCCACACTCCCTCCACTATACCCAGCCATCGGCCAGCCAGTTTTTAGTTTGGTGCTGAGCAGAATCTGGCACCATTTTGTGGGCGCTACTTTTAAATGGCCCCCGGTTACTTTTATTTTATTTTTTATTTATATTACTTTATTTCTACAAAGAGCAGACAATGCAGGGCATCCTATAGGACACCGTCATTGCCGCTCCAATTAACCCAGCGCTGGTGACTACCGCAGCGGGACTCTGGGATGGGACAAGCACACCACTGCTCCCAGAGCCCGCAGCCTGACGCCGTTGGGAGCAGGTAAGCACAGCTCTTTGTGTGCGGCTTAACACAGGCAGTGCTGGTAGTGTTGGTTCTGGGAATCCCCACGCCACACACTAGTCCACCAGGGCACCGGCTAACAGGATGCTGCTGGCAGTGGCGAAGGCCTTGTTCTTGGGGTCCATACCAGAGGGGGGAGTCCGGCTCTTCCTGTTAGCACCTGCCCCACACCTGGACGCGCTCCCTTATAGCAGACAGGCTGCGCCAGTGTGATTGATTTCTCACTCTCCCCTCCTATAGAGAAGTTCTGGGCAGCCATTTTACAAAATGCATATCTCAGCACATCTCCGGAGAGTCGTTGGACTCCTGTCTCCATGTATACCTCACTATAGCTAGTCTGGCATACATTTAACTCCTTCCTGCTCTATTTAGGGCTGGTGTGTTGAGCACTATTATTGCCCATTGGTTCTGTGCCTTTAATTGTATGTGTGCAACTTTACTGTAGTACTTTATATGTGTAGGCGTGTGTAATATATATTACAGGCGCATATATGTATATGATCTGGTCCCATGGATGGATGATTACTTGGAAGCTTTTCTCCTTGGGGGAGAGCTCTGCTGTATTCCAGGGTTCGGCGGGTTCTCTAGTAGGAATCGGTATGAAATACCGCCGCCATTCAAATCCCGGCACCGCCTGGCCAACAGATGAGCAGAACCCGGCAGCGGAAGCCCGACAGCGCTGGAAATCCTGATCGTCCCTAAGGTAAGTATAAACTAACCTAACACCCTAACCCTCCTTAGGGGTGCCTAACCCTAACCTCCCCCCCCCCCCCAAGTGCCTAACCCTAATCCCCCCTCTAAGTGCCTAACCCCCCCCTTCTCCGATGCCTAAACCTAAGTCCCCCGGTGGGGTGCCTATCCCTAAGTCCCCCCCGGGGGTGCCTAACCCTAACCCTCCCTCCCCCTAGTCTAATCCTAACCCTCCAGGGGGGGTGCCTAACCCTAAGTCCCTCCCGGGTGCCCTAAACCCAACCCTCTCCCCCACCCCCGCGGCTGTCCGCTCGCGGCGCCCGGCATCCCTTCGATCGGGATGCCGGTCTCCCGGCGTTGGGGAAATGTCAGGCGTCTACATCTAGACGACCGGCATTTCACCCTCGCCGGGATATGACAGTTGGGAAGCTGGCTGCTGGTATTAAGGCAGCCGGTTTCCCGATTATATACCCTCTAGTATACCCCTGCGACGGGGTGGAGGGCTGCAGTTTGCTCAGTTTCATTCCCTGCCTCTTCGCATATAAATTTGGGCCCTATGACATAGCTCCCGTCTGCTTTTTATGACAAGCTATCGTCCCTATTTTGTAGATGGCTAAAGGAGCTCCCTTTGGGATCAAGGACAGAGGTCTTCTCAAGACCAATGCACATCTTCGCTGGTGTAAGGCACTAACCTGTCATTAGGCCTTTAGGGTCAGTGGACAGCCCAGGCGAGCCCGTTACTGAGCTTCATTCTGCTGCTCTGAATAGTCTTCAGAACTCTCTGTCTGGTTCTACCACTCCTCCAGCATCTTCCGGTCCTGGTCTGGTCCGCCAGTGTGACACCCATAGCCCATATAAGTCATCAGGGTGGCACACTAAGTTGCGGTTCTATTAAGTTGGTCAGCCTTTTTTCTGCGGCCCTCTCCCTGGAGATACAGGTCTCAGACCTGTTGGTTCTACTCCGACTGCTTCTTCTGCCGCCAGAGTTTCAGGCGTTTATTTTCAGGGCGTCCTCTATGTGCAGCTGCCATTTGTTCTTATCAGGTGGCTCCATCAAACCTCTCCTGGGTTCTTTGGACACTTCAGTAAGCTCCTCTAGGATCCTTGCGATGCACATTGCTCATTTGTTGATTTACCTGGATATCTTCTTGGTGCGGTGGGTGCCTGTTTGGAGCGCCTTATCTTGTCGCTTCCCCTCTTTGATCTTATACATGGATTGGACCTTTCTGCGGTCTTGCTTGGGTTCCTGCCCAGGGTTGTGTCTCAATTCCTCTCCTACCTAGGATTGTGGTTTTGTCTTTCTGCATTCCAGATTCTTCTCGGGAGGTGAACTCTCCAATATTTTTTCCATGGACATAGCTGGAGATCAGTTTCTTTATGGTCCAGTAGGATTTTCACAGTGAGGCTGGCCAGTTTCTGAACAGATTATCCTGGCGGCCCCACCGCCACACTCTGGCGGATCTCCTGCTCCTGTTGTGGTGATTGCTCATTACACTCGGTCAGTGGGCCTTCTTGGACGGCTCAAAGTGGCGTTTCTGCGGTACAGCTGCCACATGATTCTCTGCTCACACTTTATTCGTTTCTATGCATTTGTCACCTTTGCTTCTTCGGGCAAAGGGATTCTCCATGCATCCCAAGAGCGTCTCCTTCTATCGGGGGGGCAGCTTTAGGATGTCCAGAGTGATCCCTGTGCCCCCTAGTGGCGGAAGAAGAAAGGAGGATTTATGGTCTGACCTTGTTATAAACCTTTTCTTCAACTCCATTGGCACAGGGTGCCGACCCTGATGCACTTGGCGTGTGGGGTTTATTTCCTCTGATGTTGGTTCTTGGTTCACCTTTCTCGGACGTGGGTTCTAAGTGTGTGCCGGTGTTCCTTCTCCCTTCTCTTCTTCTCGCTCCTGCCATGGGCTTGCTAATTTCAACTGGCTGGCCGGTGGCTTGGAGTGGGGTATAATGGAGAGAGAGCCTGGGGGCTGCTGGGAAGAAAATAAGTAACTGTTTGATGCCCAGACTCTCCTCTCAGGCTATACCCAGAGTGATCCCTGTGCCCCCTATGGAGTCGAAGAAAAGGAATTTCTGAAGTCCTGCTGATTTAATACTGTGCCTATTAGCAGCAGGTGTGTAAGTGGTGCTTTTAGGGCAAGGATGAGCCCAGTGCTTCTGAAATAGTGGCACACCCACACTGTGTCATGACCACACGCCCTACTGTGATGCAGACCGCTCTCAGTGTAGAGTGGCTAGGTCCCCCTATTCCCCTTTTGTGTGTACTGTTCTGGGTAGTGACAGCAGAATGTTTATCCCCTAATAAAATAAAATAAAAAAACTCCAGGAAAGTGGAATTGGCCTTTTATTGTGTATTTTATATAGTTTGGAAGACATCAGTGGTTTGACTAAAAATCATCATAGGGATTTGGTTTATCTTACAGAATCTCCCTGCAGTTGATGAGGAGGGGTACAGTATAAAGCCAGAAGAAAACCGGAATTATATCCTTTACTGGCATGGACTGTGCATAGTATAGATTTCTGCATACATTTTGTATTAATCACCATCATATGTGGAAGTTTTCCAGTCACCAACACTATGTCACTGCTGGTTGTCTTTGGAAAGAGTTAATCTCCGTGTACTTGCACTGTCCTGTATGTGAATGATTACATAAATGCCCATAGATATTCTAATGAAAGCAGAAAATGTATATCCCTTGGGGGCAGTGAAATCTGGCAATATGCTGCAATACCCATGCAAACCACATTTGTAGAGTCCTGTTGCACACCCCTCTTTGAATCACTGAGAATTGTAACATAGGAGGTTTCATTCACCAGATGAATAAACATGTACATGCTTTTTTCCCCCTAATCGTCTTTAAAGGGATTGATGTAATAATCTACTTTAACACTGTCAGAATCATATCTAGAAAGGATATGTACACAAGGACAGAGACACAGAACATTATTTGTATATAGGAACATGTGGTACAGTTCTTGACTTGAAGGGGTCATTAGCTGATTTCTAAATATTATTCTTCCAAAGAAGTTTATTCACACACAATTTTAAAGTGTAACAAAGGTCAAAATTCAACTGATGTGTTGAACATTTTTAAGTAAATGCCTCCTTCTGCTTTGAAGCCGGCCACACACGGGGCCTGATTCAGAGCCGGACGCTCTGAACGAGCGCCCGCTCTAAATCAGGGCGTGTCTCTTTTTTTTTGCGAGGCGGCCTCTCGGACGCTCGCGTAGCTGTGGGTTACCACCCACAGCTTATGCGAGCGTCCATGATGATTGTCGCGATGGTCAAGACCATCGCGACCATCAGGCTTGCGACGAGACCCTTGCGGTAGGGTCTCGTTGCCGCAAGCCCTGGAGTGATTTTGGCTCTATCAGAGCCAAAATCACTTCCACTGACATCACTAGTGATGTCAGTGGGGCCGGACCCAGACGGTAGGCGTTCCCATGGGAACGCCTCCGTCTGGGCAGCCACGCCCCCGGCACGCACACTAAAGGGGGCGTGCTGTCAATCACCATCGACAGCACGCCCCCTTTGGTACGAGACCCATAACAACGGCTACCCCATCGTCGTTCGGGTCTCGCGCATTTCGATGTTTCCCAAATGCGCACGATGGAGGCGCCTCCGTCGTGCGCATTTGGGAAACATCGACCCGCTTGCGAGCGCTCAGCACTCGTGAGCGGGTCTGAATGAGACCCACGGTCCGATGTGTAGTCGGCGATGCGACGGGCGGTCCCCACACAAGGAGCGATCCGCTGCCCGACCGCCAGATATGCCGGCTACCCCCCGCGTAGACTAGAATGAGATCGTCCGTCGATTCTCCAGATCTCTTGTGCAGACAGAAAGATGTGGAGGAGCAACGGACGACCTCACAGGAGCGTGCAGTTGTCGATATCATGCCCACACACGAAACGATATAGCTGTGATATCATTCCAAGCCATCGGATCGGCTGCTGTATCGCTTAGTGTGTCGGGCCCTTTAAGCCACTTAGAATTACTGTGGATTTCACCTGGCCAGTCTACTTAATTGTCTGAGTGCTGGAGGAAGTAGGTATTTGACTTGGGTTCAAAGAAAGCTAGTTTCTGATTGGATGAGTACTGTGACCATTCAGTTACACGTCAACTATCATTATTGGTGCAGTATTTGATTCGCTGGAGACGTGATTATAGAGGTCCCAATAATTGTGATTCCACTACATGGCTAAAAGTATGCCAACACCATTTTTATTAGGGGTGTGGTATAAGAGATAGACAATGTCTAGATAGACACCAGATGTTAGACAGACAATAGTTAGACAGGGAAAAAAGTTTGACACAAACAAAAGTCAGACACATTAAAGTTAGAAATTTAAAAAGTTCGACAGGTACAAAAGGTCGACAGGGTCAAAAGTTCGACACAAAAATGATCGACTATTATTTTTTTGTTTTCTAGCCCTAATCTTCACCCTAACCGTCTGGGTAAGTGCCTAACCCTAACCCTCGAATGTCGACCATTTTTGTGACTGTCTTTTTCATGTCGAACTTTTGACCCTGTCGATCTTTTGTACCTGTCGAACTTTTTATATGTCTAACTTTAGTGTGTCTGACTTTTGTCTGTGTCAAACTTTTTTTCCTTGTCTAACTATTAACTGTCTAAGATCTGGTGTCTATCTAGACATTGTCTAATTACGGTCTGTTTATAGTCCGGAACCCATTATTAGTGTTTCCGGCCATTTCAGCCACAGTTGCCTAGAATCGAGCAAATAACCATGTAATCTCCATAGTCACATTAGCAGTGGAGTGGGACTTACTGAAGAGCTCAGTGACCTTCATTGTGGCACAGTCAGATGAAGCTTGGTTTCCAACAAGTCAGTTTTTTAACTTTCCACTTGAGCTGCTCCAGCCTACGGTAAATGTTATTGTGAAGAGGAATGGTATGTGAGCAGCTTCAGCTCACCGGTAGGCCATCCAAGCTTACAGAACAGGACCACTGAATGTTGCAGCACGTAGTGCGTAAAAATAGTCTGTCTTTATTTGAGGTCTTTGTGTTTCCATGGCCGAACAGCCACATACCCAAGCCACAGATCACCATCAACAATTAACAGTGGCTGGAGTGGTGTAAAGGACATTGCCATTGGTCTCTGGAGAGATGAAACACTCTTCAGTATATTCCAGTCTGGTGAACAAATATGAGTTTAGCATATGCCAGGAAGACAGGGCCGGATTGAGGACCACATGGGCCTGGAGCTGAAAATGATCAAGGGCCTATTTTCAGAAGTAGAGGAGGTGTGACCATTACTGTGTAGGTGTAGCCAGTACCATGTGGGAGTGTACACACCCTACAATATCAGCTCCAATGTCTTCCTAAATATGTAATAGAAAAAAAAGCTTCATTGTATGAGGTAACTAGTAGAAATACATTGTTACTACTTCTGATTTATGGCTGACCTTGTGGACAGCAAATGGCCAGTCAACATCATGCTGTCATGATGATGGGCCTATTTTTATGTGGAGGCCTGGAGCTGTAGCTCCATCCGCCCCATTGTTAATCTGGCCCTGCAGGAAGATGCTTCCTGCCCGCATGCATACTACTAACTGTAATGTTTGGTGGAGGGGAAATAATGGTCTGATGCTGTTTGTTTGGACTCCTTTTATTTCAGTTGTGGGAAAACCTAATGCTGCAGTAAACAGTGACATTCTAGAGAATTTGATGCTTCCAACTTCTTGTCAACAGCTTTGGGCAGCCCATTGAACACCTTTGAGATGAATTTGGGCAATGACTGCAAGCCAGGCCTTATCACTCAGCATCTGTGCCTGATCTCACTGATGCTGTTTTGGCAGAAAGAATGCAAGTTTACGCTGCCATGTTCCATAACTTAGTAGAAATCCTTCATAGAAAGTGGAGGCTTTTTATAACAGTAATAGGGGACTAGCTTCATATTAATGCCCATGGTTTCAAAATAAGACATTTAAAAATCATATATGGGTGTGAGGTTTGTGTGCCCACGTACTTTGGCCATGTTGTCTGCTTGGAACCCTGATGATGAATTCAACAGAAACAGTGAAGGGACTGTGTATGAAGTCCCGGCAGCTAAATAGCCGCCCGTTCATATCCCGACGCGGGCAGCCCGAATGGAGAAGATCCAGATAGGGTAGGTAAGTACTTTATCCTACCCCTCTCCCCCTAACCCTCCCTTAGTGGTGCCTAACCAAAACCTTCTCCCATAGTACCTAACCCCTCTCTTACCTAACCCCTCCCCCCTGGCTAATGCTAAGGGCGCCCGTACTTACCCCTCATTCGGTACGGCGTTGGGACTAAGGCCCTCATTCAGAGCCGCTCGCTATTTGCGATCGTTCGTTTAAAAAAAAGGAGTGGCTATTCAAATGAACCGTTCGCACTTTGCGGTCTGTTCACGCCTCTAAGTCTGAACGAGCGAGCAAAACTTGCGGTCGAAATTTTGAAAAATACGCCCCCTGGCCGCTCGCATCATACGTCATGTCCGCTATTTATTAGATTAATCGAGTACATCGAACAGCGTATGAACTGCTCGCTATGCTTGTGGTTGGTTTTTTCAACCGCTATTTTGCGAGTAGTTCTGACTAAAAAAAAAAACAAGTGACGTGGTTGCTGACGCTGCTGTATTAATTATGCACACCCATAAAACGCCTGTTTTGACCTTTAAGCAAGCCTGCGTTCTGAATTCCACTCCCTGTTTTCAAGCACCTTCCCCTGTTACCACCCACATACGCCTCCTCCTGTCATTCAAAATAGCAGACATTCGCTATTTTGCGAACAAACTATTTTCGGCCGCACTGACTGGTTCGCGCATGCGTATTACAATCCGTACGCATGCGCAGTTGTGCGAACATCGCTCAGTGCGAACGAGCGGCTCTGAATCAGGCCCTAAGATAGGTGTCAGGATTCAAATGTCGGTATAACTACATCCCCAGTGAAGGACTTGGGGCAATAAGGAATATAGTTGAAAGGTGTATAGCCTTTTAAGTGCATATATATTGAAATAAGAAGTAAGAGGGATACTATTGAGTTGTGAGTTTTTTTTGTTTTTTTTTAAGTTACAGTGGCTAAACCTTTTAAATGTGCTGGTATATCATATTTGATTTTCATGGTAAGCATAAATGCTGGAACTATAGCTGCAGTCCTCAAAGATGTGTGGTTGCTAAATAAGTGTTACCTGCTAATAAAATTCCTTGACGTTTGAATGACGTTGGATTTCTGTTGTCAGTGGGAGAGGAGCAAATATCTTACAGTATCATCATCTTATATGATGGTTAAATTATATGTATACATTGATTAGGAACTGGCGAATGTACTGCGTAGTTTTCTACCTTCCCCTTAGGTTACGTAGCCTAATTCTTACTCATAAACTACATTGAAATATTAATTTCTTTAACTGTTGGACACATATCGAAGAAAATAATTTTAACTCAAGTGATTCCGAAGATGAGGGACCCAAGAAATTCCATGTGGAGATCAAACCCGTGCAACCAAATAATGGATCTCTAAACAACATCGCCTCTCTGGATGAACTACGAGTGTCCATTGGGAATATCTCTCTGTCTCCTGCACCGTCTGTGAGTAGTTCTGTATAGCTTACACTGGTTTGTATGTGTAGTACAGCACACTACGCAGTGCTGTAGAAACTCTTGTTAGAACATTCTACTTAATGAGAAACAAAAGAATCAAGGGTTTTTTTAGGTATCCCCTAGTAAAATTTTGAATGGGCTCCAAGGTTTATAGAGAGGTACACCTGGTCCCCCCCACCCCCTCACTATTCCATTAGGAGCCAGTTACCTGATCCTGTTCCTCAACTGCTGTTTGCAGCACTGCACTCACTGCTCAGAGAGGAGCAGGACATCAGCAATCCCCCTTCTGATCAGAAGTTCATTTTGGAACCCTAGAATGCCATCTCACACACATACTCACACACACTCACACACACACTCTCTCACACACACACACACACACACGATGTTCTGGGACTTGCAGCGCCTGTGGTCACACAGCAAGGGGCTCATTACCACCACACTAATGTCCTACGAGTCCTCTGAAGACCTGGCAGAGGGTCACACAGCCTGGTGGAGTATGGGTGACAGGTGTGTTGCACCCGTCATCTGCCGGGTACTGTAGCAGCTGCTACCCTGGTATGTGTGAGCACATGCTTTAAACGTAGATATACAACATCACTGTGCCAATCAGGGAGGACAACATAAATCCTCTCTCTAACCATCCCTCTTGACCGTTAATCCAGATAAATACATAACTATGTATGTAACATGATTACATAGTACAAGGCAAACCGAAATCTCCTAAGTGATCAGCTATTTTTTTTGCTTTGTTTTTTCAAAGAGAAATAGTTCTAGATCATTGATCATATTATTTGTAGGTAATATAATGAGGTGTTATAATCTCAGGAGCCAGACAGTCACACAGCTAACAGCATTTATTTCTCACACCTAAACCTGTTAGGATATTTCTATGTGACTCCTGAACTAATCTACTACTGACATATATTGTGAAAATGGTTAAATTCTGGCAATAATTTAATGTTCTTTTTTTCCACCTCCTCTTATCCTGAAAACAGAGGCAAAGTCCGGTAAGTATAGTAAAAGGTTTACAGTACAGTAGAGTGCCATGAATAATTAATACATAAAGCAAGCATTCTGTGTCTGTAGATATGAATGTATGTACAATTAAGAAGCAAAACACAATAGGAGTTCAGGTCACAAAGTAATCCAGCCTTATATGCCCCAAATGGCCATACGGCTTTGCTACTGTTTTCATGTAGCGATAATGTGTGAATGAGAAACAAACCAAAAAATAATAATAAAACGTCTGTTCTTGTAAATATTATGATTAATTATGCTCTTTATTGCTATACACACCCATACAGTTGATGCTATTGATAAAGAGATGAGATTTATAAATAGTAACAGCATTAGGTTTATAAGCTATAAGGGGAAAGTAATGGGATTGGAGTTTGAGGCAGGATTTATTGATTACATTGGAAGTGCCCTTTCACCTACTGATAGTGGATTTTACTTCCGGACTGTGAATGTAGCCCCTCAGGAAAGAAGTGGTCACAGCCTTTAGAGATTACACTGCAGGAGCTGGACACCATTGCACCCCAAATGACAGGCATACAATGCTTTCAAAAGAATAACCGCAGGTGCATACATATATACATAAAGCTGCAATTATGGCCACTTGCCTGCATGTGGTCCCCAGTAGCCTTTCTCCCACTTTACACCTGGCATATGACCCGCAAACTTTCACTCATGTTTTTAAGTATCTTTTGCTTGCGAGATTTGCATTCACTATTAGGCTTCAATAAAACTTAAAAACATCTGTAATACAGCATGTATAATGCTGTGTCTAATGTACAAAAAATATATAGATACAAATTGCCAAAAGAGGCAAACAAAGCAATATACGCACAAGCAATTGCGCAGTTTGCTAGTGCTGACGACCAATGTCATCTTATACTTGTATCTGCCCTCAAATACAGCTTTCTTAGGCATACTGTATATGCCGGTCTGTACTGCACTCCATCTATGCTAGTCTACCCCTTCCCTCTCCCATCTCTCCTCTCCTGGCGCACATGGACGCAAGTGCCAGGATCGTACAAATCTGCATTCTGGCCGCATGCAGAGAACTAGTGTAATCAGTATATATAGTTCTTATATCACCTTTTATATAATATAATCAGCTTCTAATATGATAGCAAAGCTGACTAAATTAGTTGTATGTTTATTCCACTAGTAATGCACTTTATTCATTGTCCCTAGGTTCACTGTATGCTATTTACTTCTACCAGTACTTCTTACAGTACAATGCAGTATTTGTGAGTTTAGGGTTGTTATTCACCTCCTAAGATATATGCTGCTATTTTCTAATCTCGTTATATTAAAATAAATTTTTTGTTTCCTCTCTAGGCACAAATGACCAGGATTGCATCAAGTAAGTTTTATTCAGCTGTTATAAATGCGTTTTTCATGCTTTTCTGTAATATTGTATTGGTATAAACTACCTGTTTTGTTTTTTCTTTTTGATGTTTAGGTGAAGAGATAGCAAAACTAAAAACAGCAGGATCTGCGGAGTAAGTTCTTTCCAAGCATCTCCTTGCTAAACATACTACCGGAGATATGTACACTACACATAAATAGACTACTGAAGTGTGTTGTGCGTGTAAGAAGCCATGGACTCTAACCCATTGTAGATATCACAAACTGGACTGCAAAGCCAGTTCAGCTGTATATTGTACAAATGAGGTCCTGAAAAGCTCATAATGTAGATATTGTATAAGAGACTTATGGCTCCAAGTGTGTGAGTAGGAGATGCGCTGTGTGTGTATGTATGTGTGTGTATATATATTAGGGATGTGCAGGCTCGGATAGGTTCGAGTTTGCACGTGGAGTTCGGATTTTTCCCTCCAAAAAAACGGAACTCAGAAAGAGGCAAAACGTCATCTTGCACGGACGAACATCATCATTCCTGGACTTTCCCCCGGTAGACGCGATAACCCTGAGGAAAATCACTAGTTTTGTGATTGAAAGGTTGGAATAAACCTATGACCTGTCGGTGATTTAGATATTTTCAGTTCTGCGAGTGCCGCTCATTTTTCTGTCTGCTCTTGCACGGTGAATCGCGTCTACCGGGGGAAAGCACCCAGGCAAGTACATTTATTTACCATTGTGGAGTGCCGGAGATAGATAGATATAGATAGAGAGAGATATATATATATATATATATATATATATATATATATATATATATATATATTCTATTTGTGTGTGTGTGTGTATATATATATAATATATATATATATATATATATATATATATATATATATAAAAAATAATTAGTTCGCTTAATTCAGAGTTTGGAACAATACCAATGTCCAGGGAATGAGTCCCACAAGTGATTGCACAAACAGTGTCTTGTAACCAATTCCTCACATATGAAAGTGGGATTGTGAAGCAGAGATCCTGTATATGAAATGGATCGGCGTCTTCCCCAATATAAGAACCCCCGAATCCAGCCGGGAACAACACTAGAAAGAAAAAATAGAAAGGGGGCGCCACATCGTGCTTAAAAGTATAACAATATTTTATTGCAATCTTTAAAAATGACAATGCTCGTACCAGAACAAGCGGTCAGAGCCACCGCTAGCATAAACAGCACAATAATAAGCAGAGGCAGTCACCCGGTCTGTAACCTGGACGTGTCACACGCCGCCCTGGAGATCCCAGAATCAGACCCCGTCACCTACCTTTGCGGGTGCTGACCCGCGCTGTCTTCCGGCTCCCGCGCTGTACTCTGCTTCCCTCTCTCTCTGGCCGGTCTCCGCTGTCCTCTGGAAGGTCCCGCTGCTCTGCTGCTCCCACGCCGGCTCCTGCTGGTCGCTGGTCCCCACTGACATCTTCTGAGAAGCGCTGTCCTCCGGTCCATGGGCACGGCCATCTTGGATTGCCCGTGTGACACGCTACCACCAATGAGAAGTCTTCTTCTCTCTCAGCCTGTCAGCTCCCAGCGTCCACTATATAAGGTTCCCCAATGCTGACACAAGTTGCCATTGCAACTAGTTTCCTAGTGAGCTTTCCCACTGTGCTCCAGCCGCTCCACGTAGCCACCCAGCTACCAACGTCTACCCACGGCTATCCAGCCGCTCCACGTAGCCAGCCAGCTACCAACGTCTACCCACGGCTATCCAGCCGCTCCACGTAGCCACCCAGCTACCAAAGTCTACCCACGGCTATCCAGCCGCTCCACGTAGCCACCCAGCTACCAACGTCTACCCACGGCTATCCAGCCGCTCCACGTAGCCACCCAGCTACCAACGTCTACCCACGGCTATCCAGCCGCTCCACGTAGCCACCCAGCTACCAACGTCTACCCACAGCTATCCAGCCGCTGCACGTAGCTTCTCAGCTCCTAACGTCCACACAAGGCTATCCAGTCTTTCCAAGTGGCTTCCAAGCTACCACACCACTTCTAGCAGTACTCAAATTCCCTATTAGTTCACTGCTTCCTCTCATGCGGAGGAACTTTATTAAACCAAGTCTGCGCCAAGTGATACAGGTCCAAGGCCCAGTCCGGGAACACAGTCTTTAAATCCCACGATTGTGACAGGACGTCTCCAAGGACTTCTCTGGGAACCGGTTCCACTGCACAATCCAAAACGCCAAGCCACGCCACTACATGTTTCGTCATAAGACTTCATTAGGATGAAGCGATGGCTCTGACCGCTTGTTCTGGTACGAGCATTGTCATTTTTAAAGATTGCAATAAAATATTGTTATACTTTTAAGCACGATGTGGCGCCCCCTTTCTATGTTTTCATTCTAGTGTGTGTATATACATATATATATGTGTGTGTGTGTGTCTATATATATATATATATATATATATATATATATATATATAGTACAATATTTTTTTTTTTGTGTATGTATATATATATATATATATATATATGATATGGAGCTTGCAGCATTCAAATTGTGTAGTGTTTCAATGTGGTGCCATGGTCCTTAAAAAAATAATATATTGCATTTGCCCGATCCGTAAAATACAGAAAGAAATGAAGGACCAGCACTCACCGTTGTGATAAAGAAAATAGTGGAAATTTCTAATCCAGCATAAAGAATAATGTCTGCCCGATGGCGTCCGTTTCTGCCTAAATCTAGCCCCCGATGATAGCCTAGATCAGTGTTGGCTAACCTTGACACTCCAGCTGTTTATGGAACTACATAACCCAGCATGCACTGCTACAGTTTTGCTATTAGGAGATGCTAAAACTGTGGCAGAGCATGCTGGAATATATAGTTCCACAACAGCTGGAGTGTCAAGGTTAGCCAACACTGGCCTAGATTAAGGTAGAAATGAATGCCTGCTTAAAGTCCCTTTCAGTACAAATGCTCTGAGCTTTGTTTTCACATAAAATACAAGATGCATTTGTTTTCTATTAAGATCAAAAAAAATCTGTAATGGGCTGGTACTGACTTACTGTAAAAATGCTATATTGTGTGATGATCCTATTCCCTAAACAGTCTTAGAACCCAAAAAGGAATTCTGAAATAAAAACGATGTAATCCACTGTATGGTCGTCGGAAATGATTTAAGACTATATAAATAAATCACCACAAAACATAACACTGTAAATGACACTAGCAATTGTAAATATGAAGATTCACTTTAAGGGGGGGGGTATCCAATTAGCCGCGATAACGATACATGTTCTCCGGCAAAAACTTTTTGGACCCATCGCACGAATTTGCCGCTTATCGCATGTATGCGAGGTCCCGTTTATCGTGCAATCCTACTACAAAGCCGTCGATAGCACATTCACGAAAATTACAGATGAAAATGGGTAAATCAGCCCAAAAAAGTTAAACTAATATTGGGTAACCGTATATAAGTCTTGTATTGGCCTTAACCAAAGGGTTTAGAGTTCTTAAATGGTATCAAATGGCTGTTATATGCATTTTTTCTATAAAAAGAAATAAAAATGTAATTTGTTTAGCCAAAGGTAATGCTCTAGTTAAATTGGGGGTACATGAAATGGAGGTAAGTATATTTTTTTTGTAATTTTAGGGCACTTTTAAAAATAAAAAAATACACATACATACAGCCCCCAAAATACCCAACCTACTATTTTGAACCCATTCTCCTGGACTTTTTACTTTTTCATTCCAAAATTAGTCATTAAGGGGGATGTCCCAGGGGTTCTGCACCAAGTCCTGACATTTTAGGCCAAAAATGAGTATTTTGCACAACTTTTCACCTACTCTGAGATGGTGAAAACTAATTTGCGATAATTGCTATGGAAGACTTCGGACCTGTGAAGACCGCGGCTAATTGGTTAGCACGATAACCATTTTTGGAGAAAAGTTTTCTCAACTGAAAACTTTTCCATGAAAAACAGGTTATTGTGGCTAATTGGATACCCCCCAAAGAGTCCATGACTGAAAACTTTTTTTAACGGCCCCCAAACCTCAAGCCTTGCAGTGAACCAAAACTGTTTTGGGTTGTTACCTAACGTTCAACTGCGGCTCTATTTTAAAAAGTAAATTATTACAAATGCACACATTTATACAGATAAATACATCCGTAATGCGCAGCCATTGAGACACTATAATAGCATTGGTGGGAAAAGAAACCACATAGGGCCTATGGTGCATGGGTGGTAAATTGAGTGCATCTTGCTTCCAAACTACATGCACAGAAAAAATGTGTATATTACCATGGTTGCAGAGAATTGCACGCATCTCAAGATGTGCCCACCCATAAGTGTAAGCCTGGTCCTCCATATATTAGGTGCAATAGATATGCCTGGAAACGGGCATTGATGTGGAGAAATTCAATAATGCTTTAGTAACAAATTCACCACCTTCACCTATTGCAGCAGAGCCAACAGTGACCTCCTAGCCTGGGACCCATTGTTCGGCAACTCCGTAGAGTCCTCTTCCGGTTCTACAGGTAATATTCACTTCAGTTTATTTTATTTATTTTGCACCAGCCTTAGTTTGAATCTATTTTAAGTTTTTAAGAAATGTATTTCTACATATATACTTGTTAACTTTCGTCTGTTAGGGCTTGTTCCTATGGCCTGTTAAAACTGGGTTGGGTACGGAGCACTTAGAACAGAGCACATGCAATGCATTATACATTTAAGCTATTGATCATTTTGGAAGGCAGGGGTTAAAGCAAAAAATAACACAACAGTGGTTGTCCTGCTCATGGTCTGATAGGTAGCGTAATGGATGTATTATTCAGATGTTTTGAATGAAGAAATTTTAAATGACATGGGACTCTCTGCGCAGGACGGGGGACACCTGCTCTACTATGCACAGTTTCAACAGCTTTGAAATGTGTCCAGGAACCATGTATAGATAAATACTACATAGCAGACATTGTATTAATGGGGGTTTGGGGGTCCTGCCAGTTTTCTAATTCAGCAGAAGGGGCAGCATAGGAAATCTTCTCTAAGCTTTTATCATTATAAGAATTTAGCTGTACCGTCTTCAAAATGTGTATTTTTTTTAGTAGCCTCATACTTTACACACAGGAGATGACGACTCTAAAAACGTATGATTTGTCTATTACATTTATTACATATATTACTTTCCTCCCATTAACGATGTACATTTCCATTTGCATCCATGATTGTAGAGCTGCTCACACACATTTGGCCTGGTTGATTGCACAAAAACACTTCTGTAGCAACTAGTTTTGATTGTGGTCGTCTGAGTGTCCAATCAGAATAATTTGCTTGGTCATTAAATATACTTGGTCATCAACATCTGGGTTGTGAGTTCATCACTCTGGTAGTCAATAGAAATTCATTTCTTCTTGAAATCATTGTGAAAATACAAGAATGTTTTTGTGTACCCCCGTGAATTGGTATTATCAAAAATATACAGTAGTTGAATAGAAAAAAAAAAATTACATCACAGCGTATTTCCCAAATACAGGTAGTGGAGAAAAAATTAAAACACCTGGGTAAATGAGGAATATCAAACATACTGAAGTCCTTCTTATGTGACTCATGGTTTAATTAAGCAAGTGACATGCCAGCATGGACTGCCATGTGTGTCTCTGGTTATGACTTCCATGGCTGCCAGAGAAGACCTTGGGTCTGATTCAGACCCACTCGCAAGCGGCTGTCCGCTCGCAAGTGGGTCGATGTTGTGCACTGCGCATGCGCACGACGGCGGGAGCTCCGTCGTGCGCATGCGCCAGACGCGACGAGCGAAGGACTTTCCTTCGCTCGTTGTGTCTGATCAAAGGGGGCGTGCTGTCGATGTTGATTGACAGCACGCCCCCTTTGGTGGGCGTGCCTCCCTGACGGGGGCGTTCCCAAGGGAACGCCTACCATCAGAAGCCGGCCAACTGACATCACTAGTGATGTCAGTGGGAGTGATTTTGGCTCTGATAGAGCCAAAATCACTCCGGGCCTTGCGGTTGAAAACCTCAACCGCAGGCTCCGGCTCGCAGTGGCGATGGTCGCGATGGTCAAGACCATCGCGGCCATCAAACTGCACGCTCGTATAGGCTGTGGGTGGTGACCCACAGCTATACGAGCGTCCAGGAGGACGCTCCATAATTATGGAGGCCGGCCCTCATTCAGAGCGTGCGCTCTGCTCAGAGCGTACGGCTCTGAATGAGGGCCTTTGTCTGATAAGTTGATAATTCATCTATTAACACTGGCCTATGAATGGCATGAGACTTATGTAAATTGATGGTATATTCAGGCTTTATATATCTTGTCTGATATTCAACTCCGGCGTAAAAAAAAATTTCCACAGGAAGTGGGTCCATTTATAGATGGAAATGGGAGCTCCTTCGGCCTTATAACACCCCTGACTCTGTCAGTAGCTTCAGTAAACAAGACCGCTCATATTGCTAATATATCATAAGTAGTTTTGTCCAAGGTTATTTCTGCATGGAACTCTAAGGGAAAAATTTCAACAGCAAAGGGCCCCTGGGAAGAAGCACGTTTTCCAGGATTTTGATATTCCTGCATTAAATTGGAGTGCAAGGCAGAACAGGCGAGCAACTGCAGATCTACAGACTGCCTATTTTAACCTGTGGCATGAACAGTAAAAGTTTAATTAATAAAAACGGTCCAATAAGAGCTCTGTGGAGCAGGTGCTTGGGTCGTAGCGCATAAACTGGTTATCACTTCTATAATGGTTTTTGGATTCATTGGTGCAATGGACTGCTAAGCAGTTGTGGATGGTGATAAGTTCAGATGAATTGCCCGTGACCATGCTAACAAACAGATGAGTTCTCGTTTGGCAGAAACCTATAGAATTCTACAGTTCTGACTGCTCATTTCGAACAGGAATGGATTCTAGCTGCTCTGTAATGCGGTGCACATTCCTGTTATGGTTTGGGTGCAAGGTCAATGGTAAAAAAATTATTTAGTAGTATGGAGTGATCATCATCACCTTATGTTGTAGCATTTTTCTCCTAATGTAAAGAGGTGTCCTCCCAGATGACAATGTCCCCCTACCCACAGAGCATATGGGGGGGACACTCAATGGCCTGTTTCAGCCAAATGTCATCACTGCTCAGTCACCAATTCTGAATCCAGTTGAAGACTTTAGGGAATTTTTTTCCAGAATGTCCCTTATTAGGTGACTTTAGTTTTGGTGTTTCCACTATTTGGCCTCTACCTGTAGCTCCCTCATTTTTGTCAAAATAAATAAATAAATAAAAAAAATAGGTTTCAGAACAGTTTTACCTAACTAGTAAATGTGTGGAAAATTAAGAAATTATATATATATATATATATATATATATATATATATATATAAATAAAATAAAATCTCTACACACAGTGCATCCATTTTGAGCTACATTGCAAAGTCCGTGAATACTTATGTAAATGTGATTTCTTAGTATTTTTTATTTTTTTTTTATTAAATTTGCAAAAATCTCAAAACTTTTTACACATTGTCATTATGGGGTATTGTGTGTAGAATTTTGAGGACAAAAATGTATTTATTAAATTTTTGAACAAGGCTGTAACATAACAAAATATGGAAAAAGCGGAGTGTCGTGAACACTTTACGGATGCACTGTGTGTGTGTATATATGTATGTATATATATATATATATATATATATATATGTGTGTGTGTGTGTATAGATCTGTGTGTATATATATATATATGCGTGTGTGTATATATATATATATATATGTGTGTGTGTATATGTGTATATATATATATATATATATATATATATAGTGTAAACGCGCTTTGATAATAACTTTGCCCCCTGCCGCTACTGGGTGAGCTGGAGTAGACAATTTATCCGTTTAAAAAGCCTGACTGATGTTTCTACAATGTCATTTGTCCTCCATTTTACTGTCCGTATATCAGAGGTTGCCACAGCCAAATTGCAGCACCTCAGGGCTCCTCTGATGTAGTCTGGTGTGAGAAGTTATAGCTCCCGCACACTTTTCTAACCAACACAGTTCGACTCCCTGCCTCAACCCACCGATGTATAGACTGGAGATATATATCAGAGTAAGGGGCAGGCTATTAGTTGATGGTTGGGTTTATTGTTCCTTAGACATCTACTTATTGAGCACCATTCTGTGTTTGTATACGGTATGCAGCTCTGTACACACTGGTTCCACACTGTCCCATCATGACACGCTGGAAAAGCCAGCATTGCTTCTTTGTGTACATGAAATGACACCTCTACTTTCATTGTTTGTTTTTTCCCCCTCGTTTTCCTTTAGCTGCACTAAAGGAGCATTTTGGGTGTTCCTTCTTTTCTCCTACAGCTTTGCCCTCGAATAACCTATCTGAAATCACATTTGACTTCCCAATTTCTGATCCTGGAGATACAACACAATCTGATTTTGGTGCCAACCTAATTCATAATTTTGGCACGGTGAAAACTCAGGTAGAAAACACACAGCCTCTTTATCCACAGCCTCAAAGGCCGCGAGCATCTCTGTATGAAAGCAGCAAATATAATAGCGCCAGTCGAAAGAAGCTTCAAAGATTTCATAGCGCATTTGAGAAAGTTGACAACATGCGATATTTTCTGTCGGAAAGAACGCTGAGGAGCTATGCTTTTGAAGAAAGTTTAGGCTTGTCTAACGCCAACTATTGTCTTGATGATGTATTCCTTGAAGAAAACTCAAATTCTTCCGAAAAATCTTCAAAGTCTGCATCTGTCAACTGTAGCCTATCTACAGTTCGTATAAGTAATGGTATGATGAGCATGCGATGTGTACCGTTGTTGTGCCACAGAGTGCACCTTGGTTTTTATTTCTGCGTCTACAGATGTATCTGTATTTTTGCTGCATCCACCCCTCCCTTTTTTTGTTTTTTGTAAATAATCCAATAATTCTGTGAGTTTTCCTATTGTGTGTGGTCACCAAACGGCTTGATACTACGCAGATCATTTTTATATATACTTTTTTTTTTTTCCTTTCTGTGTTTTTTTTTTTTTTGGATCTGTGCATATTGTGTCTCAAGTGGATTTACATATGACTGTGTAAATACAAATGTGTCTTGTCTTATCTGTTCTGGAAATGGATGTTCTGCGCTGAAACTGCATGCATTTGTGTGCATGGAATGAAAGCCATAAACTCTGATCGGGCTTTAAACTGTATTAATTGGTTGCATACGTGTGCAGTGACATACATTATACTTGCTCCATACTACTACATTTACTGAGAGGAAAATGTTCATACGATTATTAAAACTCACACTTAAACACCAACATACTGACCTGTCATGCCAATTTGTAAATAAAGGATAATAGTAATAAAGTTTATTAAAAGCACTTTGACATTAACAGTTAAAGTTATTTATCAGTGTCAGGTTGTACGACCACTAAAGGTTCCACTTTATTCTCCCATGTTTTAGCTATTTGGAAATTACGATTTGTTTTTTTAATGGAACGTGTTACAGCTTTAGTGTTTATTGGAGCGCACCATTATTGTGCAGAAAACATGTAGATGGATAGACTACAATATAATCAATATTTATAAATTAGAATTCCTCACTGTTTAGGTTGCATATTAACATCTTTTTTTTTTTCTGCCCCTCCCCCTTATAAGTTTATTATATCACCAATAAGTCACCAAACACATCCCAAATAGCAGACTAGAGACCCAAACTGAATAAAAGTAACTGGTGGAACGTGCCTGCGCCTGAGAAGCCCAGCTCTAGCCCTCTAGGTCACGGAACGCGTTACTATTATATTACAGTATATGCTAGCATCTGAACCTCATACTCTAGGTCAATGATTAAGTTTAGATTCTCTTAAACACCTTTCCTTAGCGTTAGCATGGAGTATGCGCTACCATTTTTCAGATGCTATAAAGCTGCTTATAAGAAAACTATTAAAATTGTGTTTCTTTAACAGTGTCACCTCCTGCACGGCCCACCACACCACATTCTGTTGGTACAATTGTACCGCCACCAAGGCCTCTATCCAGACCAAAGCTTTCTGCAAACAAACTCAGTGGAATAAATGAAATTGTAAGTCCTTTCTCAGACTAGTGGTAATAAACTGTCCAGTTTTGCAGTAGCTCACCTTGCTTGTGCACCTTTACGTTTTTTTCTTCTCACCTTTGCTATACAGATGTGTCCTTGCCCATCTAGCCTCAATATGCCATTCAGAGCAATATGCTTGGCATGAGCGAGCAGTCAGATCCCATGCAACTCCGCTGGCATCATCGTCTTTCTTTTGCCGAAGATGCGTCTTAAGTCACAATGTGGCGCGACTAGGACACACCAGGAGACTGCTGATTCGATATGTGACTATTGTATATCTGTGTGCAATTGAGACTGGAGCGTCCTAGTTGCATCGCGACTTACACATTCCACCCCCCCCCCAAAAAAAAAAATGTCCTGAGACAGCAGAGTGTCCCGAGACAGCAGAGTGTCCCGAGACCAGGCGCGTGGAGAGGAGCTGTTTGACACAACTGCAGCAAAGACGAGGGTGGACACATCTGTATTAAAAAAAATGTTAAAATGGTATAATGAAGCATTGTGATTTATTAGCGTTAAAATAGTGCGATAGAAATTATAATGTTTATGTACCTTTTTTTGATTCTTCAATATGATTACGTTTATTTTGAAAGAAACAAAACATAGTGTGATGTGTTGATTTTAAAAGCTAATTACAGTATCTGTTTTGAAAATCAAATCACTATTCTCACTATCAATTCCATGTCTACATGTTAGCAGTCCATTCTTCAATGTGGGCAGCAAGAATGTGTTGGAAGGATAGGATTAATGTGACCGATTGCACTTCACTGCTTGTTAGTATTGGAGCAGCACTAGGTGAGAGTGTAATGTGCAGCAACCGGAGGTCAGCGTAATGCAAACTACATGAGAAGCAGTCACTTAGCGTCTCAGCCAACACCATAACACATCAGCTGTCTGAAAGGGAAACATTTAAAATAAAAATACTTCTCTGACCGAGATCGGAGCAATAAGCCTCTATCTGGTATATATACAGTTTTACTTTCACTTAATACCCTGGTGGAAGTTTCCTAACTCAGAACTAAACCTTTCAGTCTCTAATTTGGATGGGGGAAGAAATAGACACTGCGCTAATGGATAGTCTATAGAGAGACACATAGGGGTCAATCCTATAAGCCGTTATGATTTCGCCGGTGCGAGTCATTTATTCCTATGAAGAAATATTATAATTGAAAATCACAATTCAGTGTATTAAAATTGAACTTGAAAGAAATTAGCACCATTTGAATGTCCATTTGAAACAAATATTAGTCCACCCATCAGTAGTAGCCCAATTACTCTGCTGAGTATTGATGGATTTAGCGCTTGGTAATATACACCTAACACAAACTACTAGCATGCATATATGAGAGGGATTTTTTTTTACCAGACTTTAACAATGGAGAGTCCTTGTTAGCAAAGCAATCCTTTGCATAGATGAATCGTTCTCCTGAGATCACAACTAACCTTTCTGTGTTTAATTTGAATGGGTAAGAAGTAAGCTCAATGAAAAAAGTCAATTAATAATTGAAGTTTGATATTTTGTTATTCTTTAATATAGCTTAATGTTATGTGTTTTTTTGGGGTTTTTTTTGTATTTACCCTGAACTAGTATAGATTTTCATTCAGTGCTTTTGTTTTCAGCCGCGACCATTCAGCCCTCCTGTAACCTCTAACACTAGTCCGCCCCCCTCGGCCTCCCTGCCCCGTGCAGAAAGCTTGTCTTCAATATCCTCCTCTGCTTCGATCAGCGCAGCAAATACACCAACGTTCGGTAAGTGCTGTGTGCGCCAGTCATGTACTTTATAATACGCTACCAATAAGACCGTAGTATTAGGCTTATCTGCATCATTTTGCAGTTTGCTTTCTGATCAGAAAAAAAAAATTGGGTAAATGTTTACATTGAGCGCCAACATATTTTTGGCCGTGTTTCTCCCAAAATGTATCAGTTTTAAACACGTGGATGTTAGATGTTCACCTGAGTTCAAGTCTGGGGAAAAAAATAATAAAATAATATTAAGATAAGTGCTGTATTTCAGGTTGACATTGTTTTGCATGATACTTGTAAAATGATCCTCTAATTTAGGAAAATTATGGGGCAGATTCAGTTACACGCTATGTGTACCACGTATTTAACGCCCGGAGCTAGTCTGTTATTAATCATTTTCCCTGAGCCGTAAACTCGCAAGTAATGAGCGTTAACCCATAGTTTTTGTTAATATTGATCCAGCACAAGACTATTGGGTAGGCCCGTAATGGAAGCTGCATTATTTCTATCTCTATCTCATATCTATCTATCTATACAATGTTTGATAATCACACTTTCATATGTAAGAAATTGCTGTGGCATTTACATTAATAATAGCACCTACCACCTACGTGTTTCCCTCAAAGTTGTTACTGTATTTATAAAGTATATTATTTGTTTTGCCATGGAAATCCCTTTTTTTCTTCTTTTGTGGACACGACTCTGTGTTTTAGGTATATCCCGTGGCCCCAGCCCTGTTACCTTAGGAAGCCAGGACACTCTGCCTGTGGCTGTTGCACTCTCCGAGTCTGTTAATGCATACTTCAAAGGGGCCGACCCAGCAAAGTAAGTAAGATTCAGGTTTAATGAGCATGTGCAGCTGCTCTGTCACATGACTGTATACCAACGACTGTATATTATTTAGTTCAATAATAAACAGTAACTGTGTTACACCTAGTTAAATGTGTCCCACATGCTTATATTCACTCCTTAATAGCAGGCTGCTGTTACAAGCAAGCTGAGAAGGACACAGCCAGCTTGGCACACTTGCTGTACAGAAATGCAGTGTGGACTGGTTGATTCGTATGCAGGAGTAGGGCCAGTGATGTCATAGCAACTCAGTCTCTGGTCTTTAATCTCAATGAGACCACGTGAGGTCCATGTCCTAAAGATGTGGATTACATTTTTATGTAATGGAGTGAGGAGGCAATACAGCAGAGTAATGTCGGGTTATATTGAACAGTATGAATCATATCTGAAAGTTTCAGTTTTATATATACTATTTTATATACTATTGTATATTATTTACTGTTTTTACAGTTTTATATTATATGTATTTTATACTATTTCAAAATGGACCATCTGGAAAGGCATGAAGAATGTATGTTTTATGCGATTTGCCTCCCTTTTCAGTCTCCATTACTACTGCTCACAATATTGTGAAACCCCAAACACTCATAAAACAGAGAATACATGCTCTTACAGCCCGCATCCTGCTTTCTTTTGGATGTCCTATAAAGTAAAACTATAGCATCCCAATTTTCAATTTTTGGTTAATTTACATACATCCGTAGTCTTAACTGTAAGCAAATAGTGATTCTAAATGACTGATCACCAGTAGCAAAAGCCAGGATCTATGTGAACTGGGCCAGGCCTTATAGTTCTTCCATTACTATGGCTGTATGTATATGTTTTGTAACATACATACTGATCTGCCTCAATCTTTGTTGTCACATCTGTGTACCATCCTCATGAATGGAGTATTTATTTTGCTATTAAAAGAACAGATATTGGGAGCCAATCATCAGTATTATATTATCATTAGTATCATATTAGTGTGTAACAATCTTCCGTGGTTTATAGAGGTATATAGTAGTCTTGAGCTATCCAGCTCAGCCCTGAATCTATATTGAGTGTAAATTATGTTTATACATCCATCAGCCATAACATTAAAACCACCTGCCTATTATTGTGTAGGTCCTCCTCATGTCACCAAAACAGCTCTGATCCATCTAGGCATGAATTCTACAAGACCTATGAAGGTGTCCTGTAATATCCTGTGTGTTAGCAGCAGATCCTTTAAGTCCTGCAGGTTGTGAGACGGGGCCTCCATGGCTCGGATTTGTTTTTCCAGCACACCCCACAGATGCTCAATTGGATTAAGATATGGGGAATTTGGAGGGCATGTCAACACCTTGAACTCTTTCATGTTCCTCAAACCATTACTGAACAATTTTTGCAGTGTGTCAGTGCGCATTATCCTGCTGACAGAGGTCACTGCCATTGGGGTTTACTGTTGCCATGAAGGGGAGTACTTGGTCTGCAACAGTGTTTAGGTAGTTGGTGCGTGTCAATGTAACATCTGCATAAAAGGCAGTACCCAAGGTTGCCTAGCAGGACATTGCCCAAAGCAACACGCTGCCTCCACTGGTTTGACTTCCCATAGTGCATCCTGTGCCATCTCACATGCACCTGGTAATCCATCTGACGTAATAGAAAACGTGATTCATCAGAACAGGCCACCTTCTTCCATTGCTCCATGGACCTTTTCTGACACTCATGTCCGTTATAGGGTCTGCAGGGGTCAGCATGGGCACTCTGACTAGTCTGCAGCTACGCAGCCCCATACGTGGCAAGCTGTGATGCACGGTGTGTCCTGGCTCCTTTCTAACATTGCCAGTTTTCACTTTTTCTGCAATTTGTGCTACAGTAGCTCTTCTGCTGGATCAGGCCAGATGGGCTGTCTTTTCTTCCCCCATGAATATCAATGAACCTCGGCCATACATAACCCTGTCACCGGTTCATTGGTTGTCCTTCCTTTGACCACTTTTGGTAGGTACTAACCACGATATACTGTGAACACCCACCAAAACCTGTCGTTTCGAAGATGCTTTGACCCAGTAGTCTAACCATCATGATTTGGCGCTTGTCAGTCACTTAGATCCTTGCACTTGCCAGGGCTTATAGTTCTTCCACTCCCATGTATGTATGTATGTGTATGTTTTGTAACATACATACTGATCTGCCTCAATCTATGTTGTCACATCTGTTTCCAGCGCATCAATTTTAAGAACTTAAGGCCCCCATACATTAGCAATCTATTCTGGCAATTCTGCAATTTGCAATTGCCTGTGTATAAAAATCTGCAATGTATGGGCTTCACAGATCGCAGATTGCAACCAAAAAGTGATAGGAATTGTTAAATCAGATTGGCCAACATGTTGGATTTCACAGATGGATTGGGGCTGTAGATTGCTAGTGTATGCACACGATCAGCAGATTTGCAGACAGTTACCAGTAAAATGATGGAGCCTTTTAAGATTGTCAGATCTGTGTTTGCTGAAAACGATCTGTAATATATGGGCGCAGATTGCTAGATTGGGAAATCCTAAAATCAGGCAATAAATCCTCAAATTGTTCAATTGTGGTTTTCAGATTGCTGATGTATGGGGGCATTTACTGTTCTCTTGCTGCCTAATATATCCCACCCATCTACAGGTGCCATTGTAATGAGATAATCAATGTTATTCACTTCACCTGTCAGTGGTTTTAATGTTCCAGCTGATGGTTGCATACTATGCTGTGTTGTTAGCATTCCTGTAAATGTTGCTGCTGAACAGACATTTTATTCATTTCCTTACGTGACTTAGGGCTACTTGTAGTGTTATCTGTCTGAAAGCATGCTTGTAGACACAGTATGAGTTTTTATTAATTGAGCCAGTTAACTTATGTATTTTCTGTTGTGCAAATGGAAAACTGCGGGGTTAACGTAGGAATATATAACAATTGCCTCAGTCTCCCCTTTTGTTGAAATGTAAAATAATACACTTGCCACGTTGCACGCCTCCCATGTGCTCAGCTTCGCAAACCACCTACAGATGTGTCCTCATACACCAATCCTTAATGCACCATGCGGCGACGTTTTCTTAAAATTTGCGTCTTATTCGCACCACAGATGCAGCAAAGCACCACTCAGCCCGTACCAGAGACCCTGGGCTGCGACTATAACACAGGAATTAGTATTGTATAGGTACAAGTCACAGATGAAGCACAGCGGAACTTAGTGTAGAAAAAAAAAGCAGCGGCCATTATGCAGATTCAGACTCCTTTGCAGTGTTTTATACAAGTGTCACAAATCATATTTCTCCTTCATCCACTACGGGACACTGGAGTCTCAGTACAGTGGGGTATAGATGTGGGATAACCGGGAGCTGGCACTTTAATAAATCTGAATAGTAGCTAGCTCCTCCCCCTCTATAGCCCCCCTACAGGTCAGTCTTAATTTTGTGCCAAGGGAGCTGGTCACATACAAAGAGCTCTCTTCTAAACAGGCTGCTTACAAACGCAGAAGAGAGACCGGTCTGCCCAGATTGTGACTGCACAGTGGGATTATACTTGTGAAGAGCAGGTTAGACTGTGTTTACACAGCGATTACAGCACATTATATTGTGTTACACAGCACTGGTCTCTGCATCAGCGCTGGTTGGGCTGGGTTAATAGCATAATCTCCCTCTATGCCCTTAATCTCTTCTTTATAAACAGTCTCTGTGTGTGTTTGTGTGTATCACTACCTTTTCTCTGTGTGTGTGAACAGTGAATTGGTAACATGACTTCAAAGGGGTCTAAGGCTGCACAAAAAGCTTTCTCCTGTAAGAATTGTGCAGAGAAGTTTACACAGGGACTATCCAGTTCCCTGTTGTGTGCGAAGTGTGTTTCAGAAACACAGACTGCAACACCCTATTTGGACTGATCATATTACATCAGTCATTTCTCAAATGTCTGCAGAGCTGGAACCTTCTCACAGGGAGAGAGAGGTTGAAAGATCTCAGAAGTCTGCCTTCTCTGAACCAGACTGGGCGCGATCTTTAGCCAGGTCTGTAGAAGGGCTCACAAGGGTTATGTCAGCCCAGGTTCCTCCTGTGGCATCATCCTCTAGTGCCCCTGCTAGTAGACGAATACCGAATCCCCTTATGTGGGATGAGCCGGAAGAGGACGACATGCCTGATACAGAGGAAGGGGAGGAACAGGCGCCAGAGGAAGCGGAGCCTGTATCTCATTGTGCAGCTATACGCCAGGTGTTACATGTTGAGGACATGGACCCTGTGGAAGTTAGGCCGTCTATCTTTAATAAGAAACAAAGACTAGCAGCCTCCTTTCCAGTGTCTGAGGAATTGGACGCGATCCTTACCTCAGCGTGGAAACAACCAGATAAAGTTTCAGATCTCAGGAAAACTTTTATCCTACTATCCCTTTCCTGCAGAGAGCAGGAAATTATGCGAAACACCTCCTTCAGTGGACTCTTCAGTGTCACGTCTGTCTAAAAAGACGTTGCTCCCTATTCCAGGAGCAGTTTCTTTAAAGGAGTCTTCTGACAGGAAGTTAGAAACTACCTTAAAGTCTATGTACACTGTAGCAGGGGTGTCCCTTCGACCCGCATTAGTCAGCTGTTGGGTCAACAAGGCGGTGGAAGCATGGGCTACGCAGCTTGCTGAGGGCCTTAAGACTGGTGTTCCGGCGGAGCATCTGGTTCCTCTAGCGGAACAGATTAGAGAGTCTGCTTCTTTTCTTGGAGAGGCTTCAAAAGATATTTGAAGTCTTTCCTCTAGATCCTCAGCTTTGGCTGTCTCAGCCCGCAGAGCCCTGTGGCTGAGACAATGGCAGGCGGATGCGGAATCTAAGAGAGCCGTAGAAGCACTTCCATTCACAGGGGAAGCTCTGTTTGGAACGGAACTGGATAAGTGGATATCTCAAGACACAGGTGGCAAGTCCACTTATCTCACATCTGCTGCTCCTCCTCCTAGGAAACCCTTTGCTGGACCGTCCTTTCGTATTCCAGGGAGATACAGGGGTCGTGGCATAGGAGCTCCTGTTATCTCCCGTGGTTCCAGAGGCAGGGGTAGAGCCACTGCATCCTCCTCCCAGCAGGATAAGTTTACAGTTAAGTTTACTCCGGCATGATGCACGCTCCCTTCTCTCCTGGGTGACCCCAGGGTGGGAGCTCTCCTTCGCAATTTCAAAGAAGTTTGGATCAAGTCTTGCCAGGACGCTTGGGTCCGGGACATCATTATTCAGTGGTTGAAGTTGGATTTTCCGATCCAACCTCCTCGTTTTTTCACAAACTGTTTGCCGGCATCAGCGGACAAACAGGTTGTAATACAGGAAGCAATAGAAAAGCTACTGTCTTCTCGAGTGATAGTGCATGTCCCTATCCATCAGCAGGGTCAAGGCTTTTATTCCAGCTTGTTTGTAGTTCCCAAGCTGGATGGCTCAGTGAGACCCATTCTGAACTTGAAACATCTCAAACCTTATTTGGGGACCTTCAAGTTCAGAATGGAGTCCCTGCAGTCTGTCATTGCAGGGCTCGAGAGTGACGAGTTTCTCATATCCTTGGACATAAAGGATGCCCATCTGAACATTCCCATTTGGCCTCCTTCAGGCATTCCTTCGGTTCGCAGTGCGGGCCTCTTATTTTCAATTTCAGGCCTTACCTTTCGGTTTCTCATCAGCACCAAGAGTGTTCACGAAGGTCATGGCAGTAATGATGGCTCTTCTTCGGATTCAAGGTGTTGCTATCGTGCCGTACTTGGACGACCTGATTCTCAAGGCTCCGTCAGACACTCAATTACAGCAGGACATCTGGGTAACACAGAGGGCCTGATTCAGACCCGCTCGCGAGCGCTGAGCGCTCTCAAGCGGGTCGATGGTGCCTCGTTAAGGGTCTCGCACCAAAGGGGGCGTGCTGTCGATGATGATTGACAGCACGCCCCCTTTGGTGGGCGTGCCGGGGGCGTGGCTGCCCAGATGGAGGCGTTCCCATGGGAACGCCTACCGTCTGGGTCCGGCCCCACTGACATCACTAGTGATGTCAGTGGGAGTGCTTTTGGCTCTGATAGAGCCAAAAGCACTCCTGGGCTTGCGGCAGCGAGACCCTACCGCAGGGTCTCGTCGCAAGCCCCCGATGGTCTTGACCATCGCGACCATCATCATGGCCGCTCGCTATAGCTGTGGGTGGTCACCCACAGCTATGCGAGCGGCCAGGAGGCCGCTCCAAAAAGGAGCAGGGACGGCCCTGATTCAGGGCGAGCGCTCTGTCAGAGCGTCCGGCTCTGAATCAGGGCCAGAGTTTTCTGTTACAACACGGATGGATCCTGAATTACCAAAAATCTCATCTATAGCCTACTCAGCGTCTGCCTTTCCTAGGGATAATTTTGGACACAGTGGAGCAGAAGGTATTTCTTCCGCAGGAAAACGTCACCTCCATCCAACACATGGTGCGTTTGATACTGCGTCATCGCTGGGTGTCAGTACACCTGTGTATTCGCCTTCTGGGGAGGATGGTTGCGACCTTCGATTCCATGCCCGTCCATTCCAACTGGACCTCTCTCAGTGGTCAGGGTCCCACCTTTTTCTTCACCAGCGAGTTCAACTGTCACCCAGGACTTGAACATCTCTCCTTTGGTGGCTGAATTCCTCTCACCTATTGGCAGGCAAGCGGTTTGCAATGTGGGAATGGATTCTCCTCACCACAGATGCCAGTCTGAGAGGATGGGGGGCAGTGACTCGGGGAAGACACTTTCAGGGCCGCTGGACTCGACTGGAGGCGGTACTGCCCATAAACATTCTGGAGCTAAGGGCCGTGTTCAATTCTCTTCAGGTAGCACATTATCTGTTGAAGGGTCGTGCCATCAGAGTGCAGTCTGGCAACACCACCGCTGTGGCGTACATCAACAGACAAGGCGGCACTAAGAGTCGGTCCGCCGTGAGAGAGGTAAGCCGCGTTCTTCTCTGGGCAGAGGAATTTGCTGTAGCGATATCAGCAATTTTCATCCCAGGGGTAGAAAATTGGGAGGCAGACTACCTCAGTCGACAAGATATTCATGCGGGAGATTGGATGCTCAATCCACAGGTCGTTCAACAACTGATTCAGCGTTGGGGTCTCCCTCAGGGTAGATCTCACGGCGTCGAGGATGAACCATCAACTGCCGCTTTACTGCTCACGGACAAGAGATCCACAGGCGGTGGCAGTGGATGCTCTTAACAACTCCTTGGCGGTTTCAGTTTGTTTACCTGTTTCCACTACTCCCACTTCTTCCTTGTCTGCTTCAAGAATCAAACGAGAAAGGGTAAAGGTTCTGTTGGTGGCTCCAGACTGGCCCAGATGGGCGTGGTATTCCGACCTACGTATTCTACTGATAGACGATCCGTGGCCTCTTCCTCTGCAAGAAGATCTACTGCAACAGGGCCCGTTTATCTATCAGGACTTAAAGCGGCTTCTTTTGACGGCGTGGCTGTTGAAAGGGCTTTCTTAAGAATAAAGGGTATCCCTTCCAGGGTGATTCCTACTATGTTAAGGGCTAGGAAGGACGTTACCTCAAAGCACTATCATCGTATATGGAAGGCGTATATGTCTTGGTGTGAACGCAAGGGTGCGCCACCATCAGAATTCAACTTAGCCAGGCTGCTTTTTTTTCTACCGGCTGGTTTATCAGCAGGTCTTCGTCTGGGATCTTTGAAGGTTCAAATGTAGTCTGTCGATTTTCTTTCAGAAGAAACTAGCATTATTGCCGGATGTCCAGACATGTCTACAAGGGGTTGTCAGGTTACAACCTCCGTTTGTACCACCAACGGGACCATGGGATTTGGATATGGTCCTCTCTTTTCTCTAGTCTTCCCTATTTGAACTTTTACAGACTGTGGAATTAAAATTTTTATCATGGAAAGTGGTTCTCCTTTTGGCGCTCGCCTCTGCTAGGCATCTGTCGGAGCTAGGACTGCATCCCTCCGGAAGTCTGATACGCTGTTTGTTCGATATGATATGGCGCGTCCGGGCTGGCCGGCTTCTAAGGCAACTATTTTTCTAGATGGATTCGTCTGACAATCAGACAAGCCTATGTGGCTGCATCAAAACAAACTCCTACTTCAATCACAGCGCATTCTACGCGATTGGTGGGTCCTTCGTGGGCGGCTGTCCGCGGTGTTTCCCTGACTCAGCTTTGTCGGGCGGCCACTTGGTCAGGCCGGCATACTTTTGCCAAGTTTTACCGTTTTGACATGTTTGCGGCATCTGCTTCACAGTATGGCCGTGCTGTTTTGCATGGTTCTCAGCGCTCTCCCGCCCGGGATGTGAACTCTGGGACGTCCCCACTGTACTGAGACTCCAGTGTCCCCTAGTGGATGAAGGAGATAACAGGATTTTGGTACTTACCGATAAATCCCTTTCTCTGATTCTACAGGGGACACTGGACGCCGTTCCACCTGCATTGGTTATTGTTCTTCCTGGTTTGGACAGTCGTTTTTCTTCAAGGTCTGCTTGATTTGTTTGCATATTTGCTTGTTTGTTCATGTATGTTCTAGCTTCTCTTCTCTATTTTCCAGCTCTCCTCGGGCACAGTTTCTTAAGACTGACCTGTAGGGGGGGGTATAGAGGGGGAGGAGCTAGCTACTATTCAGATTTATTAAAGTGCTAGCTCCCGGTTATCCCACATCTATACCCCACTGTACTGAGACTCCAGTGTCCCCTGTGGAATCGGAAAAAGGGATTTATCGGTAAGTACCAAAATCCTATTTAATCAGTGCAAAGGGCCCTAGGAACTCCATTGTCATGTACACTGTTAGGTAGAATTTGTTTGAGATTGGTAGTTGGGAGGGTTTGTAAATCTTTCTGCGCTCAGCCCAGAGTCTACCTAATTGGTTCCTGCATGGTGGGCTCCAGTGATCTTCGGCTCAGGATCCTGCACTGGACGATTTGTTCCTCTTCATACATTTGCATACACTATATTGTAACAAGATGCGGTCGACAGTCACAATGTCGACATTCTTAATGTCAACAGTACAATGTTGACATAGTTTAAATGTTGACATCTAATATGTCGTCATCTGCAGAATGTCAACATGTTCACAACGTCAGCAAGTGAAATGCCGACATTTTACGAAATGCTGTTTTTGGGACAATAGCTGTAACCTGTGACTAAGGCCTCAAACATTGGGATATAAAGCAGCCACTGAGTCAGGGTACCGCTGGAACAGCAGCATCACTGCACCGCGGTTGTCGTCATTGTTAGCGTATCGGCATATCATCAATGTCTACATTCTAACCGTCGACAAAATTTACCGAACACGTAACTCTAGACATGCTCACACAGTATTGGGAAACTTGTGAAATGCATTTGTTATACTTCTGTATTATTCGCCATCAGCACATTGCTTGTCATGTGTCTCTTAATCCCATTAGCAGTGATCCTCTAAGTAGTGATGGACATTAGATGAGTAGTCCTGCTAATCACTAGGAACTGTTCTAAATTTCTTTAATTTGTAATCCCATTTATTAATTACGTCAGCACTTTTAATTTGTGTGTCTCTGCCATGGTAGAGAAGACTTTGTGCTATTCATAAAGGTTCTATTTTTTCTTTTGGACAACCAAGTCCTGACATCTGTTGTTTTGGTGTTTATGTGGTCCCCAATGAACAAATTGACTTAATTTCAATCTTTTATAAATGCTGAAGTACCACCTTAATTCTGAATTTCAGTATAAAAACAACGCTGTCCAGAATTTCGTCACTGCATACAAAAGCCACCAGTATTTTCCCTACATGCAAAAAATAAATAAATGCATTTGCACCTCCTGCATTACAACATGGCTTTTCCAGGAGTACATGGCTCCTTTTTTTATTTGCTCCTAACTCTGAAGCAGGCCCACCATGTTTATAAAGCTTGTTTCGACAACATTGATGATTTTCGTATAGCTGAATATAAAACATAACCAGTCAGCTGCTTATAAACACTCTTTTGGCTCCTAGGTGTATTGTGAAGATAACTGGAGATATGACTGTTTCCTTTCCAAGTGGGATCATTAAAGTGTTCACAAGTAACCCCTCTCCAGCAGTGCTTTGCTTCAGGTTAAAAAACACCAGCAAGCTGGAGCAGATTCTACCAAATACACAATTATTATACAGGTATTTTATTAATAATAAATATTTATTCAAATACCTGCCAACATCAAAAGTAGTTTACTGTATGTCTTGTATATAAAATGTTGTAATTTTGTAACCAGGTTATGTAACAAATGTTTGTAATTGATTCACTATTAGTTTACACATACATTTATCCCAGGGCTTAATGTTTATCCATTGATAACAATTGGAATTCTGCCTTCCAGCTATTGGAGGTTTTTGTTTTATTCAACAGCACAGTTGTGACACCTGCATTGTTTATAGAAGATGACCCTACTACTTAAAATAGGGGATGGGCGTTGGAAACCATCAATGTTTCCGATCTGGTGGCTGTTGTTTTGCCAATTGATTCCGGGAATATGGTTCTCACCATAGTATTCCTGGAATTCATCAAATTCCTGTCTGGTAATCCATCAAATGGTTAATAAGTGATGGTTACATGCCATAGCAAGGCAAGTCATAATGTTGCCAAAATATATATTTAAAAAAAAATACTATCCTTCTAATGGCACTCGCTACTACATGTTGTGTATCTTCCTGATAAAATGAGTGCTACCAGCCCAAACCTGTTATGTACCTGTGGTCTGGGTGTGGGATATCCTGCGGGTCCCACAATTCATGCCCATTCCTCCCACAAGTTCATGCTGGCAGGGCATTATGGGTGGGCAAAAATCAAGTCAGATTGCCAGGAGATTCCAGTGATCCCAGTTAGAGCAAGGAAGTGAGAGGAGCAGCAGCTGGTGCATCAGACCCACAGGATTCCCTGAATTCCACACCACCTGTAATAACCCCCTCAGAAGAAAGGATTGTATTTAGGCTTTTGTTTATTTAAAGTAGGGGTGAGCGGGTTCGGTTTTACTCGGATCTTTTTATTGGCTATCGCCTGTCATGTGTTTTGGATAGCCAATAGAATAAATCCGAATTTGCGGTAAAGTGGCGATAAGAACCGAGTAAATCCGAGTAAAACCGAGCCTGCACATCCCTAATTTAAAGGCACATTGTCAAAAATGCAACAAGGTCATATCAATGATCTTGAATGTCATTAATGATGATAACCATTTCTTTCTAAAGTATTGTGTATTTTCCGTTCTCCTTTCAGTGATCCGTCACAGAGCGACAATAACTGTAAAGACTTCTGGATGAATATGCAAGCCGTCACTGCCTACCTCAAGAAGTCCTCAGACCAGAACCCGTCTGCCTCATACTATAATGTAGACATCTTAAAATACCAGGTACTGTGCTACACACATGCTTTATTGTAAGAACAGTCATTCAGTATTCAAATACAATTACAACGACCCTTATACCCTGAGCTCCAATTCTACCATAAGCGTTTACAGAAAATGTATGCGTATTGACTTTTGAGTATAAAGAACAAGTTGGGTCCCTGTTGATTCCTGGTTTGTAAATAAGGTCTTGGGGCACCAGGTGATCCCTATTACATCATATTGGAAGCAGCGTCTCTGGAAAAGAAAGATGGGTCCCTTGGATTTTAATGTTTCTTGAGCTCACAGCACAGAATATACTCGTGGTAAAGCTGTTAGTGACCATCAGCTGGGGGGTCACATAAATTTACTACTGAAATATCTTTCACTCACAGCAGGCATAATGTACAGAGTATGCATTTGTGATGTACAATCTTTTACATGGTATCAAAAAGTGTGCTGGCTATAAAGAACGTGAATCATACAACTGAGTGAATATCTGTGGCCTGCAGTCTGGTTTTCCTGCACTGGCCTGTAAACCTGTTGCTGGATTAGAGCCTATACAGGAAGAAATTACAGATTTTGTATTTGGGCACAGAGACCAAAGGGAATGTCTGTGACCTCTGAGCCTGTAGGGTCTGTGTGGCTACCTATTATTAAGGCAGAAGGTACATAACTACTATTGAACACATACTCAAAACCTAACCTGTTTACACTTATACTGCCAACACCATTAAAATGCATTAAGTTGCCTTTCACCTTTGTCGGCATAGTGCATCCAACATACTCCGGACGATCTCCTGCTTGTAGACATAATCACTGTCGATCTAGCATGTGAATTCCATCAGAGACATTACTGAAGAAGGAGGGTAGCAAGTGAAAGACTAGTAGATGATTGCGAGCCAAGCAGATTTTTATACCATGTATCATGGCGGCATGGCATAAGAATCCAAAGTACAAGTAATAAGCAGTACACATTGTTACATTTAAATACAACTGCATGAAGAATCTGCTGTACATTGGTATCTGAGAATTTTGCCACCAACTAATTACGCTATGTGATATATTTGTCATGGAATGACAAAACTTAGGGCTCGAATGGGCAGCTGAGAGGACACGAGCAAAGGTTCCTAAACAATGAGTAATGGGGAAATAACTGGAAACCATTACGCAGTTCCTCAGCCTTCTGCAATTTTGTGGAGAGAAGGGTGGAGCAAGCACAGGGGAAGGGTGAAGGTACCATCATACTTGGCTGCTGCCCGTCAGTGGCTGGTCTCAGGGGAGTAACCATCCACAAAAGAGCTCAGCACTAGCAAGGTTCACACCGCCCCAACCCAGTCCTCTATCTTATTTCAGTGTACATTGTTCTTCACACACAGTATTTCACCTGAATTATTTTGTCTGGAAACCATCTAACATGTGACTTCTTATTGTAGGTGTCATCAAATGGGATACAGTCCACCCCTCTGAACCTCGCCACCTACTGGAAGTGTAATCCTAGCACTACCGATGTCAGACTAGATTACAAATATAATCCCGAGTCTATGGCTGTGCCCAGTGCATTATCTAATGTTCAGGTTGTGGTTCCAGTGGATGGAAATGTCACAAACATGCAGTCTCTACCTACTGCAGTATGGTGAGCAAATTCTTTTATATTCTTTCCACGACAGCTGGTTATTTATGCTATGTAGAGGAAGGGGTGCTGATGAGTGTACAGAAGGGGTTAAGGAATGTGTACCTTGTTAATATCCAACAAGGGTGTAGCCTCTGGAATAAAATTGTGGGAAGAGGTCCCAGTGTGCACACAGTGGGAACCCCTGACTGGTTGAGGCACGTTTTACCATGTCTGACTGCTTTGAAGTCATCTCTAGTGTTGACCAGTCAGGGGTTCCCACTGTGCGCCCATCGGGAGCCCCTACTCTCACCTTTGTTCCATAGGCTACACCCTTGCCGGTTTCGAAGGTACACTATCGCACTTTTTTCACTCTCATAAGTGCCCAGTAGGTGAGTATGTTATATATAATTCAACTGCTGATTTGTAATGCTTTCTCGTGCACCATTCACTGGAATTTGCACATGGTGAAGAGCAGAAGCCAAAGTTATATCTAACACAACATATATTCTTCCTACTACCATTAGAGGTTATAGTAATTATACTGGTCTCTTTATTCCCTCTTCTTGCCTTTCAATTGCCTTGTACTAGCGATAAGGGTTGTTTTTGCCTCATAATTATGGAAACTCCCCAATCTTTGGAATGAGTTGTAATTTTATTTTATTTAAGTGTTTATTTTTTGACACTTTGCACATTAGGGTGGAGCGCACACCACCCATCATATTTTATGTTAGTAATTTATTTGTTAGAGCTTTAGTTTTAGGAACTACAGAATAAAATGTAAGTTTTAATACTAAACGTTTTTCTATTTATGATGCGTATAAGTGTATGTGTTGCTGGAGTAATGTAGCAAGATTCATTTTAAATACAATTGTAATTAGGTCAGCCGAATGTTTCCCTGCAAAATTTGGTAAAATCTTAAAATAGAGAAAAGAGCAATTTTTATAGCTTAAATTTGAAAACATTTAAGACTTCTGGTTTTCTATTGCATTTGCTATGCACAAGAGTGCAAGTTATTCTGTTAGCAGCAATTTTTATGCAAAATTTGGATGCTTTACAAGTCCTACACTGATATTACAGACAGGCAGTGGCGGATCGAAATTTTTGGGGCCTAGAAGCTTGAACTGTTATGAGGGCCCCTTTGCAACCAGCAACAATAAGGCATTATCCAACAGGGTCCAAAGTGCCTTGCTGCCCTTGAGGCCCAAATAGCGTAGATGTAGAAACCCCCAGAGAGTGAGACTGTGGATAGTTCTTTATAGAATCCCCCCTGAAATGGAGAGACTGTAGTTAGATGTAGAAACCCCCAAAAAGAGAGACTGTAGAAGGATAGATGTAGAAAACCCCCAGAGAGTGAGACACTGTAAGTTGATAGATGTAAATCCCTCCCCCTCAGAGAGTGAGACTGTAGATAGATGTAGATACCCCACAGAGAGAGTGAGCGACTGTAGATAGATGTAGAAACCCCACAGAGAGTGAGAGACTGTAGATAGATGTAGAAACCCCCTAGAGAGACTGTAAATAGATAGATATAACCCCCCCCAGAGAGTGAGAGACTATAGATAGATGTAGAAGCCCCCCAGAGAGTGAGACTGGGGGGCTTCTACATCTATCTACAGTCTCTCACTCTCTCAGGGGTTTCTACATCTATCTATCTACAGTCTCACTCTCTGGGGGGCTTCTACATCTATCTACAGAGAGTGAGACTGTAGATAGATGTAGAAGCCCCCCAGAGAGAGATACTGTAGATAGATGTAGAAACCCCCCAGAGAGTGGGAGACTATAGATAGATAGATGTAGAAACCCCTGAGAGAGAGAGAGAGAGAGAGAGACTGTAGATAGATCACATACAAAACCAAAACTTACTCACTTCCTCTGTAGGATCCAAGCTGAGTCAGGTCTCTTCCCCGCACTGCATACTCCCACCTCTGAGCTGCATGCCATCTCTCAATCAGCTCAGCTTTCAGTTTGTGGACAGCACTGCAGGGCCGACTTCTGGCAGATGGGACAGCACAAATGGAGATAGGAGCATCTAGTGGCACCAGGCAGTACTGCACTCAGCAGTGACACTGCAGCAGCTCTCTATTCGGTGCCCGGCCGGCTCATAAGAGCCATCCTCTGGTCGTAGCTGTAGATAAAGTGTCTGCTAGCCAGTACTGATCAGGGTGATTTCTGGGTACTCAAACCCCCCCTGCTGCATGCACTACTGTTGAGCATATTCTAAGGTCAATATTAAGTACTTCAACCCATTGGCTTATGATTCTATCACTAAAATAACCTTAATTTAGTAACACACACTTAAAAACTCCATTAATTTGGTTGAAATGACTCTTTAATCACTTCTTAAAAAAAAAAATTAGCTGCAAGGCCTCTCCATGGTTAGGGGCCTTGAAGCTGAACTCTGCAGACAGAGAATTTACTGTGTGTCACACACATTACTAGTTTATGATTTTCTAAAGATGATTGATCTATGATAGCCCATTTTCCTGTCTGCTATCAAATCCTTGGTCAATTATTTGATTGGTGATAAAATTCAGTGTATTGGACCAAAGGAAAATATAAATACCGTAATTCACTAATAATTTTATATATAGGGATTGTCACACAAAGTAGGATATTTATTACTCGGGACGGGGCTGAGAGCAAGCTTTTATTTTATCAAGTGATTAATACATGTGACTGTAACATGTCACTTGCGTACAGTTGTTTAACCCCTTCACTACTGAGGGTCTTCTTGCCTTGCGCTGATTATGACTTATTCTCCACTGCGAATAACAATATAAAATGCACATTTTAATAGTGGCTTTGTTTTAATCTTGAATTGGTTTTGATTTGCATCCAAATTATCTACAGTGATTTATTAGAAATGTTTTGCTCTGTTAATTATTTCCTAGGAATGCTGAACAAATGAAAGCTTTCTGGAAGATATCGGTGATTTCAGAAAAGTCTGAAAATGGAGGCGAGTACAAATTCCACGTGCATATTCAGGTTATATATTGTGCTCAGACTCTGCAATAAGAAGCCATCATATACTTGAGTTCTTAATGCAAACTACTTATTAGTGTCGTATCCAGCTTGCTGCATTACGTGCATCTCCTCACACACCTATCCTCAATACACCACATGGCACGAGATCCCTGGATTGAGTGAGCTGGCAGGTACCGCTCAACTGTGCTAGCGTTGGGCGTCTTTGCCACAAATGTCTATTGGTCGCAGTGTGATGTTCTAGATGCACCAGGAGGCTGTACTGATTAATTTGATGTGCACACTTGTATATGTGTGTGTGACTGAGTCTGTATACCAAGCACAATGGAACTTGCTGTGGAAAAAAAATCTGCGACCGTTGCCTCGTAGCACTTCGTTTACAAATTCAGAGACTCAGTCACACACAGACATAGAAGTATCACGTAAAAAATTAATCCACACATATTGGTGTTCTAGTCATATATTGCGACTAAGACGAGTTTAAGGCAATAGAGATGCCCAGCGCTAGTAGAGTCGCACTGGAACTGGTGCGCCGAGAGGACACACACGTACGAGGGCTGATTGAAAAGTAATGAGACTGCCTCTGTTTTATTGTCCAATAGGTAGACGTGGCAACGCTATGCTGGTTATTGTGAAGCTCATACATTGATGTGTCTGAACCTGTGGTTGGACTGCCGTAGTCTTTGTTTGGTCACAGTGAGTGGAAGATCTTAGTATGTTTCATCATGGCGGATGAGGAAGACGTGTCTGTGAGATTACGTCAAATGTGTGATTGAATTTTATGTTAAACTTGGAAAAAGCGGAAATGAAACTCATGAAATGTTACGGCAAGCATACGGTGGAGAAACAATTGGCCGTGCTGTAGTATTTCAGTGGTGGAAGCACTAGAAAGAGGGTAATACGCAAGTGACTGACTAAGCACTTTCTGGAAGATCATCTACCGCGGTAACAGATGTCGTCCTTGCCAAAGCTTCGGAGATGTTGCAAAATAACAGAAGGATAACTTTAAGCAAACTTTCGGCTTCACTTGGCATCTCATTCGAACGGGTTCTGCATATTGTGACACAGGAACCGAAAATGCATTGTGTGTGTGCCAGGTGGGTTCCCAGAAATCTCACAGAAGAGCAGATGCGATGACTAGTTGACTTGTGCAAGAACACTGTTCGAATGTCGGAGAGTATGTCCGATTTCCTGACATCGATTGTGACCTGTGACGAATCGTGGATTCGTCATCATGATCCGGAATCCAAACAGTCCAGTGTATGGGAAACATTTCCGCTTTTTCCAAGTTTAACACAAAATTCAATAACGCATCTCTGACGTAATCTCACAGACACGTCTTCTCATCCACCATGATGAAAACTGCAAAGATCTTCCACTCTCTGTGACCAAACCAAGAAGACTACGGCAGTCCATCCATAGGTTCAGACACATCAATGCATGAGCTTTACAATAACCAGCACTGCATTGCCATATCTACCTATGGGACAGAAAAACAGCGGCAGTCTCATTACTTTTCAATCAACCCTCATATATCACATGCACACTATAGTTGTAAATGCATTATGTTGCAGCTAGTCCTATTTATCATGTAGCTGAAATCATTTCAATACCCTTGAAATGTTTTGCATTTTAATGCCTAATATGTCAGTCATAGTACAAGTCCTGTGCATTCAGCAGCAATTATATTGATGAAAACAACTGTATACGCCGAACAGAGGTTTTGTATGGAAAACTTTTGTGTGGCACTGTTAAATATTCAGAAACCTGTTTGTTTAATGGACCAGCAGAGAGGTTTTTTCATGTTTAGAGAATTTCAGTATGTCTGACTCATAATTTTATAGGATCTGGATCGCTCAGGGCAAAATTTGATCTAGCAGAGGGACCTACTAACCCCAGCACGCTGGCAGTACAGTTCATGAGTGACGGGAGCACACTGTCAGGGGTGGACATTGAGCTTGTGGGAACAGGCTACCGCCTTTCGTTAGTAAAAAAGAGGTTTGGCACAGGTACATTAATTTTTGTTCTTTTAATACATTTTAAGAATCCAAATGATGATATGATGTTATGTATGATAATTTAACTTCCAAAATCAATTTATTTAAAAGCTGATGTCCATCTCCAGTGGACTTCCATTTTTTAGATTGGACACATTTTTCTAGTTTAATTCTTTACTTTTCAACAATTTATATTTTATCTCTAGACCTAGTTTCTTATATTTGTTGTTGACCTGTGATAAAGTGCAGCACAGAATGTATGCTAAATACTATACCATCATTTTTAAAGAAATTTATCTTGCAGCAAGGCTGGGGAACATCGGACCATGGGATTGTCGGTTGGGGCAGGAGCTGGTACTTTAAATTAAACTGTAGCTTTAAAAAGTAAGCTCTCCCCCCCTGCAATCCCACAATGCCAGTCTTCATTAAGAGCTTCAAGGAGTAGGGCACATTTACAGGGCTGCGCAGCCCTTTGTAGCTTCGTTTTTTTTTTTTCTCATTTTATTTGTAAATGTTATTTTCTGTTTAGTTAGGTACCTGTGCGCTGCTTGTAGCAGCGCACAGTGTGAGTGTGGCTGCTTTTGTCAGGTGACCGATGAAGGGGGTGGCGCATCGCGGGGACCCCACGCAGCACTCTGGTCTCCAGAGAGACAGCCTGGGCCCAGGTACCAGCGCACGCAGTCACACTTTTAGAGGTTGCTGGTGCAGGGTGCGGTCATGGATGGTGGCCGCCATTTTGCTGGGCTTGTTGCTGCGGCTCCCCTCCCATGGAACTGGGTGTATGCGCACGCTGGCAGACAGCTCTTGTGTCAACAACAGGGCTTGACGACCGGAGTTTTCCCTAGCACTGGAAAGTACTCCATGTTTGAGGAGCGTGGAGACTGAGGAGGCGGAGCTTCAAACGCTGCACTGCAGCAGCACAGCACCCAGCACAGAGCATTCTGCCTCTGCTGGGACAGCTAACTTCTCCTGCATGTCACAGGGGTGACTATGGTTGTGGCTCACCATGACAGATGTCAGTCTCTACAAACACAGAGCCCTGGGATGAATCCACTTTTCTCCCCTGCAGCTCCTGGAAGGCTAACTACTTTATACTTGTAATAGTATTAGCTGCCTATGTATTCAGCTGTGGATGTGTTATGTGCTTATGTCTACGCAGGCTCTGTCGCACTGTTTTCACTGCTGCCTGTTTTAAAGTGAATTGCTCCTGCTGTCTTTAGTGTAATTGTTAGCAAGGGGGCGTAATTGGCGCAGACGGTGTAATGGTTAGCGTTACAGCCTCACCGCATGGCGGACGCGAGTTTGTTTCCTGCTACAGCCCTAACACTGTGGAGTTTGTATGTGGGGTTTTTGACTGTTTGTTGGGCAGTTTATTCTCAAGCACTGGGTACCGGGCAGTTGCTCTCGAGGGCCTTGTGTGTATGGGTCCGGTTAAGTTAAGGCATCTGGGGTGCTGCGTCCACCGAAGGGGACCTACGTGGGCTCAGGCTCTAATCAGGCTAGTGTACGTCCTAGTGGCGCTGGTTTTCTTCGCAGGGAACCCAAGTTCAGGCTTGGGGTATTACCTCGTCTCGGGCGCAGGCTCTTTTCCCTATATAGGGTTAAGTCCTCAGCCGCGGTGTCCCACTCTGGCTCCATGCTTGGCAGCGGGCGGCGTCATGATTTCATGGTGCACTTTTTCAGGAATCTTCTGCTGTGCGCAGCGCAGGTGGAGGGTGGTTTTGGAGGCATATTCCTCTTTCCTGGGCCCCATTAGACATTTTGCATGCGCAGAAACTTATGTGGCTTTGCACGGTCCCAAAGGATGAGAACCTACTTTCCTTTTCGAATCATTGCGTCCCTGCACCACTCTCTAGGTGGTTTAGGTATGGGATTCCCATGCGGTGGCTGTTGGTCTGTCCAAGTGTTGGTGACGGAAAGTTGCTACTTTCCCATTGACTTATCTCTCCGGTCTCCTCTGAGGATTAGGAGACGCCGGATTTAGAGGGATCCGTTCCTCACACATTGGCTTCCAGCAGATTGAGTAACCAAGTGGAAACACCTCCCACGGTAGTTTGCTGCGGTAGCCGTTTAAATTAACACACTCCCTTCCTGTCCAGGGCTCAGCGTCCGGCAAGGATCCCCAAGCTAGACCTGGGAGGGTTGTCTCCGGTCTGTTTTGATAATTTCTAGGGTCGTTATCCTGCCTTGTCGGGGCGCAACGTGGGTGGCTTGAGATGTGGTCTCTTCTGCTAATTTGTCTAGAGGCTTTACAGTGATTCGCCCTGGGATTCCCTGCTGAATTTGGGGGACATTTGCCTGGGCACAGTTTGCTTCCGGGCTTCAGCAACAGCCGGTTTGACTTGAAGGACCCTATGGCTCTGCGCTTCGCTTAGGCACTCATTATCAGGGTGCTCCGCATCGGTTGGATAAGGACGTTCTCTTTTGGCCAAAACTGGATAAACCCCACTAGTCAGAAAAGCACTTTTCTGCCGGGGGCCGTCCTTATGGCGGGTCCGCATTTCCAGGTTTTCACTCTTTCGTGGTGGTGTGTCTTAGAAGGTCAGTCTGATACAAGCCAATTCTTCCCTGGCGTGGTTTTGATTTCCGGAGGGCAGTTTTAGGGACACTGCTCCAAGGAAGCCTGGGGCCTAACAAAGTTTCTCTCTCTACCCAGTTCGCTTGCAAGTGGTAGGGCAGTTCCTCCGGTTCAATAACCGTTAAGTGATGTCAGCTGAGTGCTTGGCATCTTTCACCTTGGTTCCATCTGGGACCTCGGAGGTCCGCCACCAGGGCGTTGGTTATTGTCTTTTCCTATCGCTTATCCCCAGGAAGTGGGGATTGCGGTGACATTGGGCCGTGCTATCATTGCACTCCTCTCAGCCGGCATGTTTTTGCTCAAGTGCCGCTGTAGGTACGGAAACTGGGGTTCTATCTCCTACCTAGTTTGAATGCCGAGCTGCTCATTTGGGCCGTTCTCGTCTATTCGTGCCTTGAGCACCAGGGAAGGGATAGTTCAGCTCACAGGAACTCCTTCCGATCAGGTATCCACGGCGCGAGGGGGTCAACAAATCCTCGCTAGACGTCTGGAACGTGTGTCTTCAGGTTCCGTTTTTGGCGGGTCGTTATACTTCTCCAGTGGGTAATCGACTTGGTCCCCTGTCTAGTTCTGGCCCTACCGTTGATTGGCGCCCTGGTTCCGTGGTTTTGCAACATAATATGGTAGTTGCTGTCGCACATAGTGTGCACAGAACGGATCATACTTCGACCCTCTTCAGCGGTCAACTTGTGAAGGATATGTCAGCTTCACAATTACGGACCTTCCTCGTCACTTGTTTCAAGTACTTCCGGATCAGTGCTGTATTCAGACTTTGCAAGGTCTCCCTTTTTCCTTGTCTGCACCTTCAGTTCTGGGGGTGGCTTCCTATACCTCTCTCCAGGGTGTTTTTCTTGCGGCGGACAGTGAATGGACTCTGCCGACCTTGGTCGAAGGTTTGGTCGATGTCTCATCTGTCAACCTTGTGGATCATTCAGTTGTTGGGCATGTTGCTCGCCACTTAGGGGACCAAGTTCGCCTCACGGGAGTCCCAGTGGGTAATTCTCCAAACTGGACAGGATTGCTCGGCATCCCTCCTGTCTCTATTCACCTTCTGTCTGACAGCACCCGTCACTCTCCATTGGTGGAGGGTTTCCATTCTTAGCCTTCAGGTCCAATCCTTGGTCCTTCCGGATTGGCTCATTGTGACAACAGTCGCGAGTCTCCTGGTCTGAGGTGCCGTGCAATTACTTTTCGGCTCCGTGGGTCACCATCCAAAAAAGGCTTGGCTCTACGCCATCTTTTTTGCTCTATTGTGTGTGAACCCTGACCGTCCTAACGGTAGTTGTTCGGACACCAACCCGGTGGTGGCATATGTACGTCTTCGGGCAAAGTTCAGCGGCGATGCCGGTCTTCTGGGGTGGAGACTTGGTTCAGTCTCTCTCAGAGGTGGTCAAACCAATAGTGTTAAATTGGACAGTGGACCTCCACAGCAGAACCACATTTCTCCCAGAACAATGGTCTCTCCTTCCAGGGCTATTCCTACTGTTCGGGCGTGAGGCCTTCTGTGTGGGCATCTCAGGGCCTCTTGGCCTGTTTATGAGGCCCCACAGTTAGGTATGGTATCCGGGTATCTGCTGGCTACCGCAAGTGGCTGACTTGTCTGTTCTGCAGAATTGTTCATCCAGAACATCTGTTTCCGCCGTCCCCACTGATCCCTCAGGTCTCCAGGGGCATTGAGGCTTCTCGAGTGAGGGTAATTCTAGTGGCTCCAGGCTGGTTACGCTAGTCATGGTATGTGGATGTTCTCCCAAGGTCGGTAGGTCCAGGGTGGCGTCTTCCACTTCGTCCAAACCTGCTGCAACTTGGCTAGTTTCTACAAGGACACTTCCCTTGGTTGGTTTACACGACAGGACTTCTGAGAATGAGAAAGCTGCAGGTTTTTCTCTCTTGTGGTCTGTAACAGGCTGGACCCCGTTTCCATCTCGCGCTTACCTCCGGGTGTGCCGATACAGGCTTTGGCCCTTTCATTTTCTTCCAGCAGCGTCTGGCTTCTCTTCTGAGGTTCCAAACCGTTTTTACAAGGTGTGTTGCGTATTTAATTACTGTTTCATCCACAGGTGGAGCCGTGGAATGTTAATCTACTCTTATCGGCTCTCACCCAGGCCCCATTGGCATTGTTGCATTCAATGAATCTTCATTTTGTTGCTTGGAAGCTGGTCTTCCTTAGGGCTATTGCCTTTCCTCGGCGTAGTTCATTGTTTGGGGTTGGCAAGCCACCTTTTCTTGTCTTCCATGATGATTGTGCATTTGCTCTGTACAGGTTTTACGTTCCAGCCGAAACTTGCTTCGGCCTTGTACTTACACAGGATATTGTCCTTCCGGTCTTCCTCCTTCTGCGACTTCCTGGGACTGGGATGATCTGGCTCTGCTAGTTGGGCTGAGCTCTGCAGATTTCCTTGGACATGTCATCTTTGGTACGCCGTACTGTTCTCTGCGGGTTTTTTATGATGTGTGGGAACATAGTGGCCCAGCTACTCAGCAGATATTTGCGCGTGGGATCCGCTCGTTCATTACTCAAGCCTATTCTGATGCAGGGCGTCTGCCACCAGACCGGATGTCTGTGCCTTCCGCTAGGGCGGCGGTGATCTTATGGACAGCGCGACGCTGAACTTCTGCAGCACAGGTTCGTCTAGTCCCCTGTCTGCATGTTTGCAAAATTTTTACATTTCAAGTTTTTTGACCCCGGCGGCACCCACTATGGGTGTACAGCTCTCCGGTCAGGCAGCCTGGGGGCGGCTTTTGAACATCCCATGGTCCAGTGTTCCCCCCAGCCTTGGTGCAAGAGAAAATAGGATATTTGGTCAACTTACCGTTGAATCCTCTTCTCTTAAGCAGGCTGGGGAGCACTGCGAACCCTCCCTCACGCTCAGTCGTGCGAGATTTTGGTTCTTGACTGTATTTTTTCCTTACTGGTTGTACTAACAGTTTCACAGGGATCCTGGACTCTTAAAGAAGTACGGGCATTGTGGGATTGCAGGGGGGAGGAGCTTACTTTTTAAAGCTACAGTTTAGTTTAAGTGCCAGCCCCAACCTACAACCCCATGGTCCAGTGTTCCCCAGCCTGCTTGAGAAAAGGATTCAACGGTAAATTGACTAACAATCCTATTTTCTCAGCTATGTCATTTTAAAATGCTCACTAATTATGTAAAAAGGCTTTAAAAAAAACTATTTTAATTGTTTTGACATTTGGAGTAATTTTACAAAACAGAAAAAAAATGCTAATGAAAGAATATTGTAAAATATATATTCTACCCCAAAAAAAAATTAAAAAAATTTCTGTTGAGCATAAAATAACTTTCAAAATTTGTTTTTATCAAAAAAATTTTTAAACAACATTGAATGGAAAACATTTTGGGGTTACTTAGCACTTGATTTTGTTTTGTATGCAAGTAATTTTACCATTTTTTCTAGAATTTGTCATTCATGATACATATTTTATATATCATTATTTATATATTACTTTGTATTTGACTGAGAATGTTCATTTATTCAATGTAGGGAACAGTCAAAATTGCAGGGTTCTGTGATATACAACCTGAAATCAAGATAAAGTGACCTTGAAGCAAACAAAATTCAAATAAAAAAAAAATAGGGCTATTTTTAGGAAAGAAGCAAATCTTACATAATTTTTTTTTTTACAATATCCTGGTTGAATAAGTGACTAATGCTATGTGGAAGCATTTTTTTTACTTTTCTTGTAGCAGTGAGTGTTTATGAAAAAGTCTCCTTCAACTTTGTACATTATTATTATCCATTATTTATATGACGCCATGAGTTCTGCAGCGCCTTGCAAAGTGCATAATTAAGTGACTTATGGGGCATACACACTATACGATAAAAGTGAACGATAACTATATCGTTCAACGATATATTGTTCATATCGTTCAGCGTGTATGCACCAAACGAACAGCAATGCGCGCTCCAATGGGTCATTAACGATGTTTGCTGTCGTGCAAACAAGCAGGCCAATCTGACGATATTATCAGAAAGTGCCTGTTCAGAGTTGTGGCAGGATGACATCACTGAACGACATAGTTAACAATATCGTTCAGTGTGTACACCCAATATCTTTCACCGCATCGTCTAGTGTGTATACCCCTTCACAGATAAGGTTTATATACATTGCAGCATTAGTGATCATAGCACTCAAATCAAATAAGCAACGGGGTTTAAGCAACCAAGTGATAGGTGCCCTAGTTGGGAGTGAGGAGTAGATGAAAGTATAAGTAAGGAGAGAAGCACAAGAGGGTGGAGGGCCCTGCTCGTGAGAACTTACATCTGGACTTTGCAATTCTGTCCTACACTTCCCTGTGTAAAGGTTCATCAGAAAGCTAGGTATGACCCTCTTTAGGTCATTCCACAGGTTTCAATGGGATTGAGGTTTGGGCTCTGACTTGGCTGTTCCAAGACTTGGATCTTCCTTTTCTGAAGCCGTTCTTTGATTGACTTTGATATTTGCTTTAAAACATCATATTGGAAGGTGAAAGTTAAATTTGTCTTCATCTTTCTGACAGAGCTCCAGCAGGTTTGGTGTAAAAAATATCTTCATATTTGGAGCTAGTGATTATGCCATCTATCCTGACTAGAGCCCCTTGTCCCAGCTGAAGAGAAACAGCCACAAAGGATTATGTTGCCACTGCCATACATCACAGTAGGCATGATGATCTTTGAGTAATGAGTGGTGTTGTCTGTGTGCAAAGGACCTTTTACAGTTAGGACCAGTTTTTTTTATTTTCTTTTAAATGGGCTTGGATGTTCTTTTTTGTGACAAAGACACTCTACTGCATAGTCTAAGACATGTTTATCATTTTGGGGATTGTGGCTACATGCAGGGAATGACTTGTTCCTGACAGAAATTCCTGCAGCTCCATTAATGTTGCCATGGCCTCTTGGTAACCTCCTTGATAAGATTTTTTATTTGCCCTGTCATGAACTTTGGATGTAGGTCCTGTTGTGTCACCTTTTCTCCATTTATTGATGATAGTCCTCACAGTGTTCTGTGATACATGTAAATGCCATTGAAATACTTCTCTCCTGACTGGTTACTGGTCAACAATGAGTTCCCATAGATGTTCTGATGGCTTCCTGCAGTCCAAGGCTGTCACAGTAGGATATGACCAAGGAAATCCTATAGGAATTGCTGATCTTTGTTCGGAGATCATTACAGTTCCTTTCATGGACGACAGGTGTATGCCAATTTCCTTTTAATATGATTTTGAATATAATTGGTTAACGCTAAACAAAGCTGAAGCCTCATTGTAAAATGCAGTGCAATCTAATGCAGTCATGGTATTTTAGGTTTGATTTAGCTTGTTTTATCCAAAAAAAAGGTTATTCACTTGTCTTTTGTTGGCTGCAATGTCACATTAAATGTGGAAAAATGTCTGGCCTTTATCTAGATTTCAGGTTTTTCCCAAAAACCTGTAATTCTTTTCTATCCACTGTATCTGCCTCCCCACAGCGGAAGCAGACGATTTTTCATGTGCATTGGTGTCATGAAGAACATAATTGATTGTATTGTTTCCTGGTGAATATATATTTTGCGTTTTCATGAATATTGAATAAGGCCACAAATCGACTCTAAAGCTGGGTAAACACTACAACGTTAGATCGGTCAGTAGACCAGTCAGCCGCCCAATATGTCTGGCCTGAGATCACAACTGGGCGGACATTTAAATTTGCCCGTCCAGTTGTGATGTCAGTGTTGATGGTTCCTACGGCCAGTGTACTGGTGGTCAGCTGGTCACCCACACACACATGCGTCAGCACAGATATATCTTTCAATTATAACTATCGGCTGTGTTGCAGGGCCAAGCTGATATGTCTGTGAACTACTTCGTACAAAATGCACTCGTGATTTATCGTTCATCGAACGAACAATATACAAATGTGTCCACATACATCTATCCTCTGTGCGCTACGAGTTGCGCAGTCTCTTTTCATGCAACTCTTGCTACTACAATGCATCTTATTCTCAAAGCGATGCAAACAGGAGGCACAAGCAGCTTATGCCGATTAAAATGATATGCGGCATGAGTATATTCTGTGTACAACTGCGGTTATATCTGCAAGCGAAATTCTACGTTGGTGTCAGCGGCTGTGACACTGTAACGTAGCATTACGTATGCAGTCGCACACAGAATATAGACATGCAGCATATTTTAATCTGCATAAGCTGCTTGTGCCTCCTATTCGCATCACTTTGCGAACAAGATACATTTTTAGGGAAAAAGTTGCACAAAAAGACGCTTGGAGCAACTAGAAGAGCTGTTTAACGCGCGAGGAGGATGTATGTGGACACATCTGTATCGACAAGTGTGTACCCAGCATTACAAATATACAGCATTGTGTTTAATATTCAATTATTTCATATTTACTATAAAAGGAAGATTTCTTGGCATAGTTTTGCATTTGTTATAATTCACTTTTTCCTAGGTAACATTCACATTTCGTTAAAAAATTATTTAATCTCAAATGCATCCTATCAAATCTGTTAACAAATTGATTGTCTGGTTTATGTTCATATGTTTACCGATTTCTTTTATTTTTCTTTCAGGAAAATACATGGCTGACTGTTGATTTTAATGTTGTTTGTTTTTTTTAATCCTGGGATGTAAGCAAACGGATCCCTGTTAATTTATCGGAAATCTTCCACATGCTGTTTTAATTATAGATATATATATATATATATAAATATATTTTAATTCTTCACTTGTTTAGAAGGTATTTCTAAATTGCTGCCAACTACATAGCATAAGAATGCACTTTTTATGAGTCTTTTTCTGGAATATCTTTTTGACGATGTTGTAGCACTGAAGTCTTCTGCAGTTGTGGTTAAAATTCAGCATATGTTTGTATACAGTATGTATTTGTATAAAGACAAGACTTTCCTACACAGCCATTTTGTATCAGAAAGTATAACCTGTTACATTTTGTAACACCCAAAATTTGTCAGAGCAATCAAGTATACATATATACAATGTTTTATATACATGTAAATAGTCTATACAGTTTTATTATTTAACATCTCATTCATTTTAACTAGCCCCTGCTGTACTAGCAATTCTAAGTATGGTTTCTGGCCACTCAAAATAAACCTGTCACTTGTCACACAGTGATGGCAGCCATTTTGTGGCTGACACAATATTAGTAATAAAAACATCACTTACATGAGAAACAAACAGTATGAATATTGGTTTATCACACATAATGACTACCATCACTGTTAGATTCACTTAAATGCCAGTATACATCTTGCCATGTTGTACAAGATAATAATTTATATTCAGCCTCTGTCTCCTTATTTCCAAAAGGGGACATGGTTTTCTATTAGTCAAAAAATATATATATCTATGGATTTGTGTACCTCACTATTAACGTAAAAGGCATGTAATGGATCATTTAAACGTAAGTGCAATTACAAATATACAAAAAAAAAATTGAATAAGGCAACAGGGCTTTTATAATGTTGGTGTCAATGAAGTTATTCTATTCAGGGCCATTATTTTTATTAACATCTGTGCCTTTCCCAGTCTGTTCCTGTTACCACTGTTTTATGGTTTGACTAAAATATAAGGGCTAGTTTATTCTGATGTATGCATACTGAAATGCCACGTACAGACCTCACTGTTTTTAAATCCTTGCCATACATCAGGGTTATTCTTATGGTTAATATTAATTGCCCTTTAAATGGGGAATAGAGGACTGGCAGATACATTGGCCAATACTAATTGCTGGAGCTGCAACAAAAGCACACTTGTGTGGGAGCTTCGAATATGGCTTATGGTGAACATTTCTAAAATAATATTTACACACAGGTGTATTGTACTGGTATACTTATCTTTCGTCATATAACTTTAGTCATGAACGCTACATATAATCTTTACTAGGTCCAGTTCTGTTTTTATTTTTCCCACGAAAATGGTGCTGTTTTTTTTTTTTTTTTTTTTAAATCTACATTTTTCCATAAACCTTTCTTCTAGTAATGCAAACCATTTATTAAACACTAAACAAAGAAAAATATGACATAATATTTTAAGGTAGTTTGGCAAGAGCTACTTAAAGGAGGTTCAGTTACCTTGAAATAGAAGTTGCACTACATAAGATGCATGCATTCAGCTACATAGCAAATGGCAATCCACCATCAATGTTCCCCATTATCAGCAGTTGGATATGGAGGCTGCCTTCAGTCTCTCCCAGTTGACTTAACTGCTGCAAATCTGCTGTGAAGAAGTTAAAGAAAAAATTATTTCTTCCAAGACCAGAACTTTTATTTGAAATGTTTACTTTTATACTGTAAATGGCAAATGTATGTGTGTGTATATGTATGTATATATGGAATCAGTATTAAATACCGATGGACAGAATTCCAACACTGTACACTGACAGCGGCATCCCGATGGTTAAAACACCGACAGGGGAACGATGAGTAATGTTCCCCTGTCCTATTTACTCCCTAACCCTCCTTTCCTGCACCCTTATACTAACCCTCTCTACCGCGCACCCTAACCCTCCCGGTTAGTGCCTAAACCTAACCCTCCCACCTTAGTGCCTAACCCCCCAACCCCAGTGATGCCTGAACCCAACCCCCCTTGCCCGGAGCCTAACCCTAACCTCCCCCCTCTTGCAGCCTAACGCTGATTCCCCTCGGGGTGCCTAAAACTAATTCTCTCTCCCCTCCACCCCCTGCGGCTGATACCTTTCCCCAGTGGCCTTACGATCGGGATGCCGTCTGCCGGGATCCCAACGTCGGCATCCTGAGTCATGTTGTCTCGGCGATCGGGATTCCGCTGCTGGGGTTCCGGGCAGACGACATCCCGCCTGTCAGGATCCTAACCGCATATATATATATATATATATATATATATATATTATATTAAATATTACACATATTATTATACACACACATACTAGTACTGGTACCTTTCCACTTACCTAACCTACACCACCACGGAGCCACATCCCCAGCTTCCATACTTAACTAAAGTTAAATAATAACAATTAAGTGACTCATTAGAAGGGGGACTCTATACCTGTGGATTGGGGTGGGATACATTTCCAATTCAGCATGTACACCCGGGTCAGAATTCTTGAGAGAGTCTGCATAGAAAACCTTTCATTTTATGTACAGTGTATTGTGGATAGCTGAGCTTGGCGGGATGGTGGCCATTTTATTTTTTACTAAACCCTTTTAAAGACGAGCAGGTGATGAATGTAACAGTCCTGTTTTTCAATGTGATCAGAAGCCTTTTATAATAATCTTGAAATGCGTTTCACACATTTGCTAATAGTGCCTAGTCATTATATAACTATTCATGCATTACTAATTGTCATGTTTAACCAAATATATGTGCAAAGAAAACTTGAACCACTACAAAAACTGTATATCCTCCAGATGTCTAACCATAATTACTCTACAACACAGTACATCAGTTACCAATCAACTTTCCATTACTAAGCAATAATTATGCTTATTTAGGCACTGTAAAAGAATTAAAGAAAAATCTGATTTTTAGCAATAAGGCTTCGCAATACAACAGCTATTTCTTTGTTTCTTTGAAGGCCAACACATTTATATCATTTTATTTTACAGTTTGAAAAGCTAAAGATACTGTTGGGCAATCTCTATTGTAATCTGTTTTGCAGTAACTATTTTGAAGAAAAATATTTCTACAAGATCACAGAACAAAAGTATTTAATGTAATTTCAAAGCATAGTTTTTGTATGTGTGTGTGTATATATGTGTATATATATATATATATATATATATGTATATATATATATATATATGTATATATACACGCATGCATACATGTGTTTTTAGCACTTTTAATTCTACATATTCAAATATGTATTAGTTATAATAGCAGGTTACAATATCGGAGCCATACAGATTTATCTGGGAATTTTCAATAGTGAATGAATTTTAGTCTACAGGTCGATGCTGGTATCTGCCACATGTTGTGTTTAGCAAGCTGGCTCTTGCTCCTGTACACATTGATATACTTGTAGCTGCCTCTTGTTTAGACACATTTGTAAACACTGAATGCTAAAGTACACCTGAATTTTTATGGAATGTTCTTTCTTTTGATTGTAAATTAAAGCAAAACAAGTATATCTTACAAAAACTGTACATATTTTTGATTTTTTTTTTCACAGTGTACATTTTACAAAATATGTTGCATATGTAATAAACATGTAATATATACATAATTTACAAACCAAAGCATCTTCTCTTCTGTTCCTTTCATTGCTGCCGTTCAAAAACATTTGTGGAATATTTGTAAAAATGATTGTGGAATATAGATTATACTCCCTTGTGGGCATGATGCTAAATAGAAAAGCTTGGTTAAGTGATCTATATAGGGCAAAGGAAAAAAAAACAGAACGACAGTTAGATATTTGAACTTTGAACATTACACTGTTGATCTATCACATCAATTGCAACTAGGTTCTAGCCCTAGCTTCCCCTCCACGGGAACCTCCTGAAATAGCCTCGGAAGCTGTCCTTCCAGCCCCTATTGTTGACGAAGAGTGGGCCACCATTAGAGACTGAATTCCAAAGCCTCCATAAGTTTTGCTGTAAGAGAAACATGTTACAAGGTGTATACCCGATGGTACTTAGTGCCGGCCAAGCTATATTTCTGGCAACACACAGCTCCTGCTGGGGCACTGCAGTAGAAACTGTTTCTTCTTTGGGGTCCATAGGGATCCACAGGGATACCATGGAAGACCAGGCACCAAACTGTTAAAGCTTTGCCTCCCAGAATGCCTTGGGTCCTCCATATATACCCCGCCCCCAGCCATAGGACTTCAGTTTTGTTGTTTGGTGCGGCAGGATTCAGACACACTGTTGTAACGGGACTGCTCAGACAGTCCTAAGTTTATTTTATTTTTTTTTATTTATTTTTTTTTAGTTGGCAGTACCAAGCATCTGTATTAAGGCGCATGTACTGCGACTCCATCTACCTACGCCGAGCCGCAACATCATTAATTGTGCTGGTGATTTCGGCGGGTCATGGCTGAATTTAGTTAGCAGCGATGCTGCGATCTGGACTGCACCGGTTGCTCTGAGATGTCCGGTAAGGCGATTCCTCGCTTCTGGTATTAGAGACGCACCAGAAGCCACTGCTTTGAGGACCAGGGAATTGTCCGCATCCTTCCTACACCAGCCGGGGCCCTATCATCTGACACCAGGGATCGGCAGCAGACGCATATCTGCTGCCATGAGGCCAGCATACCCGGCTGGTTAATGCAGCTTAGGGGAGGTAGGCGCTCCCCTGGCAGCACCTCCCCCGACCCATAAGCAGTCCCTACAAATGTTTTTGTGTGTCTGGGTTGCTCTGTCTACCCCCAACGTGTATGAAACGCTCCCGGTCCACGCAGTGCATCCGGTAGCTGTTGGTCTCAGGAAGGTCTGGGTCATGCTCCCTGTATACCTCTCCCTTGGTTAAGGTATATGGTGCTCTATGTCCTACCATTCCTTTGCATTGCTGTAGCTGATTTAGAGCCAATTGTAACTATTACATGTGCATTATATGTGACTGTTTGCTAGCTGTGGACTGATACTGTTTTTTATTTCTATTTGTCAATTATAGCTATCACTGTTATGTCTTTCTGAAGTACTTCACATTCATTGGGATTTTGTGGAGGCTGTCACGTAACTTTGCGATTGTGCCTTTACTTTGAATATGTCAAAAGATAAAAGGAAACAAGAGGAGGAGCCACCTGTGCTGGTTTCATGTAAATCATGTAAGGCTTGTGTGTCCTCACAGGACATAAAGGAGGGCTTGTGTGTTGCCTGTGATAAAGTCCCACCTCACCAGTCCACTTTACCTGTTGTTGGACAAAAGCCATCTTGGGTTACCTCTTTGTCCCAGGTTATGATGCAGGTGATAGATCGTTTGGCTACTCTTAACGATGCCTCCTTGGATAGGGTGACCACATATGTTTTCACCTCATATGCATTCCGCTATAAGAGATGGTGATGGCCATTTTAGTCAGAGTATGGCACCATCTAATGTTGATAACAGACCAGTAGTGACTAAAGCGCCTGGCCGCAAGCTGTCTTTATCTCAGTCTGCACAACATATGGATTCAGACGCATCATCGGAGGAATCTAATGATGCAAAGGATTCCTCTCCAGGATCTAATTCTGGGGAGGAGGATCATCCATCTACTGTGGATGTTACTACTGTGGTGAGGGCGGTTAAATCAGTCCTAGATATTCAGGATGATGAACCAGCTCATAGTAAGAAGACATAATGAAAGGTGGTAAAAACAGAGTTCCCTGTTTCTGAACAGCTCACTGAGCTTATTGAGGAGGCATGGGGTTAACCCTGATAAGCGGTTTTATGTAGATAAGAGGATAAAATCTTTGTATATGTTCCCACCTTATGTATGTGTTAAGTGGGAGGTACCTCCTACTGTGGATGCTCATGTAACGCATTTAATCAGAAATGCTACATTGCCTATTCCATCAGCATCTTCTCTGAGGGATTCCACAGATAAAAAGATTGAAGCAACGTCCTATCTGGGAGGGGCTGCAGTGGATGCTGGAATTTTAGCTTCTAGGGCATAAGCAGCATCCATAGTAGCACGCAGGGCCGTTTGGTCAAGATCTTGGAAAGCTGATACAGGAACAAAGAGGGCGCTGATAGTTTTACCTTTTCATGCAAAGATACTTTTTGGAGCGGAGTTGGATAATATAATTTCTACTCTGGCGGCTTCAAAGTCAGTAGGTCTGCCATCTAAGTCAAATAGTAGAGCTAGGCAGGTTTCTTTTCAGTCCTTCCGTCCTCAGGGAAGAGAAAGTATAGAGTTCTTGGCTGACTATTTTTGTAAATCAATACGACAAACTTAAGGTTTTTGGGTTTTTTTGGCTATCGAGCCGGGAGATTACATGGTTTCCCTGGATATTCAGGATGCATATCTGCATATTCCAATGATCCCATCCCAAATGACAAATATGGTCAAGAGAAAAAGATAAGAAGCTTCATAAATTGCAACACAACGGGTGTAATATATTGCCTAACATGCAGTTGTAACAAAAAATATGTGGGAATGACCTCAAGGAATCTAAAACAACGTATTTTGGAACACGTGGGGTCAATTAGAAATGCTTCTTCCGACATGGCCAAATTAAAAAAAACTAACATCTGTGGCACGACATTTTTATACATGCCACAATGGGAATTACAAAGAACTCCGGGCATTTGGTCTGGAGAAGGTCAACATAGGAATTCGTGGTGGTGACATTTCACAGGAATTGATTAAACGGGAGAGCCTTTGGACATTCAAACTTGGTGCTCTTAATCCAAATGGGATGAATGAGTTTATCAACTATGGGGTATTTTTATAATACCATCATCCCTATTGAATATTTTAACAAAAGTCTGGATCCATTAGTTTATACGCTGTACCCATGAGGTCTATCATGTATCTTTGTGTTTTTATATGTGATTAATATGGTATATTGTTTTTGGGATGATCCTATATATGATCATGTCATTGATTCCTCGTTTGTGATCCATACACCTGATAATCCAACTTCTCTTACAAACTCACATCTCACATTTTTTGTCTACACTTTCCATTTCTTATATTGGTGATTGATTGTCGCACAATAGTCTTACTATCACGGTTTTTTTCTCGTTTTATTGGCACTGGTCACTCCACTTTCATTTATATATTTATATACATTTTTGTATACTCAGAATCTTTACACAAATTTGGAGTTTGGTATTTTTCTAACAGTGTATTGAGGAATAGAATTTCATAGTTCTTTCACATTTTTTTAACTTCATTAAATATTTCTTATTGTTATCCTCTTCCCTTTTGAGGAAATTTGATTTAACATTATATCTCTACATATATTTGTCACTCTATAATTTAATCACGTATTTTGTTTCATTTTATTCTTGATTGGAACTTTTTATTATGTTATTTATATAACATAATATTTAGGTATTTAGGACTAACACGGCATCCTTAACACCATAGTCATATGTAATCACTTTCAATTATTATGATTAGTATATATCACATATGGGTGAATTGTGTCCAGTTATGGACAACACATATGACCTGATACAGAGATCATGATTGGATCATTTTTTGATGCTTTATCAGCTTATTAGCTGATAGAATATATTATGAATTTATGAATTAATTTTGTTGTATAACGGGTTTGAATACTATGTAGTACACCAATGAATGTATCAACTATGGTTCCCAGCATGCAATATACTAAATGTCTGCGGTGATTGGTCTACATCTGTGGCAAACATATAATAACACAGCTGTACTATTTTTCTTTCTCTAATTTATAAGGAACTTTTTCCGTGGTAATGCGCTCTTTTGTAGTCCCACTAGATTGGACTTAAAATGTATATCAGACCTAATATAACATTACGCTTTCCCAGTATATACTACAATCCCCAGCATGCAATGCATCTTATATTAAGATGGCGACTTTGTAGTACAAAGATGAGTGGATAAACTACAGATTCCAGCGTGCATTGCACTTAACGTCTAATTGTTTCACACATGTGGCTATCCTTGAATATAAAAGCACTCCTTAACGTTTTCTTAGGGTAAACTTCCAACCTCAGCATGCAATGCACATTATAATATGATGATTTTGTAGTACATATATACTACAGATCCCAGCAGGCAATGCACTTAGCGTTTGTGGTGGCTGGTCCACATGTGTGGCCATCACTTAATACACAAGCGCTATATCTTATTAGCCTATATTAGAATTTTTGCTGTATGGCTAAGTTTTTTCTGTAGCATTACCGAATGTGGATCTGTGATTTGTCCCTGATGTTGTGGCATATAAGACGATGACTATCCTGTTGTACGTCTTTAGACTACAATCCCCAGCATGCAAAGCGCTCTGATCTTTGTGATGATTGGACCAGATGAATGGTCATGACAGGCTAATGGAGACATCTTACTAGCCAATGATACTCCAAGTTTTGTGGAATTAACTGCCGGATATGCATATTTAAGGAGTTTTTTCTCCCAATACGTGACATGTGTGAGGTGAACAAGCCCCTTGACTGGGCAAAACGCGCGTCCTCTTCTTCCTTGGACATCCGACTTATGCAGTGATCGGACTCCAAGCAGCCTTACCCTGGGATCGTATGTATGCCTGTAACTGACCTTGTGTCACTACAGACATCTTTTGCTATGGACTGTATGTGAGTCTGTAAATGACCCCGTGTCAATACAGACATCTTTTTCACGAGCAACACGCAGAGCCTTAACATTGTGATTACACTGTTCTTCTGCTGTTTTAGTTAGGGAAATTTATTCCCCAATTTCAGTTTGATATACACTTATTTACAGTGCTGTTTCATTCTATTGTTCCTCTTACAATCTTTACTCACCAAATGAACAGGGTGCTATTAGATTAGACCTTGATGTGTTCTAGTAAATGCTGAATACCATATGAACTAACCACTTGGATGATTGCACATATCTGTGTGCTCATTACTTATTCATAAGAACAGCACACACCTTGTCTATCTATAGTAAATTGTTAACGGTGTGGGAGGATCAGTATTATACTGGCAGCTTATTTGTGTACTTTATGAGCCCTGTGGGGTCTGAGATACATTCCGACACACATCACTTTATGCTGGCTGCTACGCTAACTATTTACGACTAAGTCGTTGGAATGTGTTATAAGTAATTGTCTACCGACAGGATTGAATCGAATCACCTGCTATGTTACCTATTGAACGATTAAGTTGCTAGAATGTATTATTTGTAAATTGCCTATTAATAGGATTGAATTTAATCACACATCATACAGACCGTTATAAGTGTATCAATGTTATTTTAGATCAGTATATAAGCATCATTGTCATATGAACAGCATAATTTATAATAGCTTATTTGGACATCTTATTTGACTGTTCCAGGACAATAGTAATCAGTCAGACAATCACACTTGACTGTTTTACGTCATATGTTTAACCATGTGATTAACTGTATAATACAATTAAAGTACGCTCATGCAATACTTTTACTGATACTGTGTATTATTTAATAAAGTGGACTTCTCTGGTGAGTTAGTCCTACATACACTCTTACGCTGTGTGTACCTGGGCATCTACACTCCCCAGTTGGGAAATCATCTACAATCATACCATACTGGATATGCCCAATCTCGTCTGATCTTGGAAGCTATACAGTAATGGGCCTGGTTAGTACCTGGATGGGAGACCACTTGGGAATACCAGGTGCTGTAGGTCATTAATACTGGAGGTGGATTGGGACGATTGGTAAATCAGCAGAGTGGCAACCCAGTACCATTATAACAATCCACATACATCCATAGGATAAGATACTTTTATCGCAATTGTTACTTATTTACGACCAAGGTATTTACCTATCCACATGTATATGTGAATGCATGTGGAGATTTTATTATTTTTCATTTTTCAATACATTATATTTTCGCCCTTATCTAATAACTTTAAAATTTGTTTGAAGGGATACTCATCTTCAATTTTTTAATATAACTCTGATTAAAAGTTAATTTTTAACATAAGGAAATAGGTTGGATTATTCATTGTCAATGTGTTCCAACACCAACCCTTTTTCAAACTGGCAGTGTATATAAGGTTGTGTAGTAATTGGCCATGTAGAGTGTATTTGATATTATTTTCAGTTATCAATCAACTTATATAATTAACAGTCGACATTAGTCATGAAGAGTGCCCCAGCGAATAGCCCTCTCTTTCTCTCTTTGTCTTTTGTACCAATGATCCCATCCCACCAGCAATTTTTACGATTTGCTGTCCTTCAGCAACATTACCAATTTCAGGCACTCCCTTTGGCCTTTCTACGGCTATCCGGGTATATACCAAAATAATGTCAGTCATGACTGCTTATCTCAGGCATCAGGGAGTCAGAATTCTGCCATATCTGGACGACCACCTGAAATGGCACGGACTTCGGTGGTTTTGCAACACCATCTTCAGCTGACCGTAGCCTGCCTACAGAGGCACGGCTTGATCATCAATTGGCAGAAATCATCACTTTCTCCAACACAGCAGATGCTACAAAGGGTGTTTCTGCCAGAAGACAAGATTGGGGCCTTATCATAGCGGGATACACAAGCGGAGTATCCATTCTGTCAGCAATGCTGGTGCTGGGATCAGTGGTATCGACCTTCGACATGGTGGGGTATGCTCAGTTCCATTCCAGGCCTCTGCAAAAGTTGATTCTCTCCAGGTAGAACTGACAGCATCATTTAATACAGTCCCAGATGATCTTTCTCACTCCAGAGGCTCGTCACTCCCTCCTGTGGTGGCTAAAAATGGAGCATCTAAACAAAGGGCTCCCGTTCTAGCTTCCAAATAGGGTGCTTCTCACCACAGACACCAGTCTTTGCGGATGGGGGGGCAGTGACAGGACATCACACCTTCCAGGGGAGACGGACAAGTCAAGAAAGTAATTTGCCAATAAACATTCTGGAACTGCGAGCAGTATATAAAGTACTAGTCAGGGCACAGGACTTGCTCCAGGGCAGGCCTGTCCAGATCCAGTACGACAGCGCAACTACAGTGGCCTACCTCAATCATCAGGGAGGCACAACTAGTTATGCGACCATGATATGACAAAGGTTCTCATTTGGGAATAACGTCATCTTACGGCCATCTCGGCAATATTCATTCCGGGAGTACTCAATAGGGAAGTAGACTTCCTAAGTCGCCATCACATACACTCTGGTGAGTGTTCTCTCCATCCGAGAGTGTTTCAGCTCCTGGTAAACAAATTGGGTCTACCAGAGATAGATCTCGTGGTGCCACACCACAACCACAAGGTCCCCAGATAAGGGGCCAGGTCCAGAGACCCATCAACATCCTTCGTGGACGCAGTAAGATGGGACTTCAAGTTGGTGTATCTCCTAACTCCCTGCTCCCAAGAGTTCTCAGGAAAGTCAAGCAGAAAGGCAGAACAGTAATACTGGTGGCTTGGCCAAGACGTCATTGGTTCACCGACATACAGAATCTATCCGTAGACAGTCCGTATCCTCTTCCTGTGTGGCAGGATCTGCTAACGCAAGGTCCCTGCCGACATCCGGACTTGCCCCGTCTGGCTTTGACAGTGTGGCTATTGAATCTTGCATCCTAAAAGCGAAGGGATTTTCCAGTTCTGTAATTCAAACGATGCTTAGAGCACGGAAGCTTGCTTCTGCCCGCATCTATTACAGAGTTTGGCATTCTTTTGGTCAATGGTGTTCTCATAAGGAATATGATCCTAAGGTGTTTAGGATTTCCAGGATACTGACTTTTCTGCAGGCAGGGTTGGACAATGGTGTCCACCTGGCCACTTTGAGTGTGCAGGTTTCTGCACTGTCAGTCTGGTTTCTGTTACCAGATGTTAGAATTTTTTTCCAAGGAATCCTGTGAGTTCAGTCTCCTTTTGTTCCACTGTTGGCACCGTGGGATTTGTCTTTGGTTCTTAAGGGGTTAAAAGCTTCCCCATTGAACTTTTAGACTCTGTGGATTTGAAGTGGTAAAAGCAAAGACACTTTTTCTTTTTTGCTATTTCTTCTCGCAGTCTCTCAGATTTGGCAGCGCTCTTTTGTCGCTCCCTATTTTTGATTTTTCACCAGGATAAAGCTGTTCTCCATACAAGGGAGGCTTACCTTACTAGGGTAGTGTCCCGTTTTCATGTAAATTTAATAAATTATTGTTCCAGCTTTTCAGGCTCCAGACCTTTCTGTAGGTGAAGCCTCCCTGGATGTAGTTCGTGCTCTCCGTATTTATGTGGCGCCAACAATCTGTGTTCGAAAATCGGATTCTCTTTTTGTATTATGGTTTTCACAAACGAGGATGGCCAGCTAATAAGCAGAAACTGGGGAGATGGGTACGCATGACTATCTCTCAAGTGTACACACAGGCTGATCTTCCTGTCCCAAGCACGGTGACAGCATATTCTACTCTGTCTATAGGGCCATCGTGGGCATTCAGTCGTGGTGCCTCTGCTGAACAATTGTGCAAGGCTGCCACGTGGTCATCTGTCCACACATTTCTTAGGTTTTATGCCTTTGATACTTTTGGCTCCCAGGATGCTTCCTTTGGGCGACGAGTTCTCCTTTCTGCTCAGGAGAGTCTCCCACCCTAGGGGAACTGCTTTAGGACATCCCCATGGCATCCCTGTGGATCCCTATGGACCCCAAAGAAGAAATATAGAGTTATTGTAGACTTGTCTAGATAACTCATTTTCTTCTAGGTCCATAGGGTCCACAGGGATCCCACCCTGACACACCTGGCTTCATTGGGTGATTTTCTTTCGGTCACAGATTTCCTCATCTTCTGTAAGAGTGATTCTGGTGTACAATTGTTATTCCTTCTCTTTCCTTCTTCTAACTGAACTGAAGTCCTATGGCTGGGGGCAGGGTATATATGGAGGAGGACCCAGGGCATTCTGGGAGCCAGAGCTTTAACTGTTTGGTGCCTGGTCTTCCAACCATATCCCTGTGGACTCTATGAACCTCGAGGAAAAGGAGTTATCTAGGTAAGGCTACCATAACTCTATATGTTTAACATGTGGTGGACATGCCCCATTATCTAACCAGTTCGGGACCAAGTATAGGCCCTGATTATCTGAACCACAGGCCTAACTTTGGCTTGTGATCCCTCTGCCAACATTTTTAATACAGGTCCAGCTCCAGGCATGCTCCATGGGGGGGTGGGGGAGCGGGAGGATGGCGCTGGGTGCCAGAACACCTAGCGCAGGCCCTGCCTAAATTACCCTGTCATGTCTGCTAGTAAACCTCAAGACAAACTAGTAGTGCATATTGCAATGTGGCAAAATCTATGATAGCCAAACATTGGAATAGCCAGGTTTCGCCCCCAAGTGCCGCTCTCCTGGCTCGTATCAGTTTTGTGGCATCCATGGAATACATTAGAGCTTACAAAATAATACAGTGGCTGCCTTTTACAAGGTTTGGTCCCTGTGTTTTCAATCACAATCCATTCCCACACCTTGGATTCCCTGACATAGCGATAGAATGACTAGGGCAGCCCAGATCACCCACAACAGGACACAGCTGAACTGCTTCTGCTTCTAATATGAACCATGGAGATAAAATACATTGATCAGTTTGATGCTGACGTTCCACTGCAGCTCCGTTAACGTTTCACCTTCGCTTGTCCCACACCTATAGGATAGTCTCTCAATAGTACAGAGAGGTAGGAAAAGATGAAATTATAAAAGTTTTACCTGCCATAACATTAGTACCTACCTCCCAACATTAAAGTTGTCCTTTTGGCTTGTAGTAGAAACTTCAGCGGAAATTGCCAATTATTCTGAAACAGATGATGTGTATTATGGTTTTGTGAACTCTAGGGGACCAAAAAAATAAATAAGCCTAAAGCTGTGATCAGGTTATTTCTCCATGTTAGATTGAGCTTGCAGAAAACATACACTGTACATTGGATAATTGTTTCCTCTGTGTCATAGCAGAAGGGAGTACTTGTGTGAGAGGCAAAATGTTGCACCTAAACGCATTTCCTTCCTTTCTACACTGGAGTGTCTTAGTACCACCCTAATGTGCTGTCCACCTAGCAGGTTGAAGAGATCCATTGCTTATGTGGACAGTGTAATTTACCTGGTATTCAGTGCATAGCTATTACTGGGGTACATGTGCAGGACCGCCATCAGGGGGGGGACTGTGGGGACTCCAGTCCCGGGCCCGGAGAGAGAGGGGGCCCGGTAGCGGAGGTGTGAAATGCAGTGATGTGCGATACTGCACATCACTGCTGGAGTGCACCAGGGGCAGCCAAAGAAGAACTAAAGAGACTTGATGGCATTTAATACATGGAGCCGGCCGCAAGCCAATCACAGCAGCTCGCAGAACGGCAGCCAGCTAGTCAGCGGCCACTGCTGATTGGCTGCAGTTCCGCAAGCCAATCACAGCTCGTGGAACAGCATCCAGCCAATCAGCAGCGGCCGCTGCTGATTGGCCGGCTGCCGTTCAGCGAGCTGTGATTGGCTTGCGACCGGCTCCGTGTATTAAATGCCACTGAAACTCTTCTCTTATCTGGCAGCTGCTGGTGCATTCCACCAGTGACCAGGGCCAGTTCTATTATACGGTATACAGTATCTACAGTGGCCAGTTCCAGCAATGCAGGGGTTAATCTGCTACATTATCTACAGTGGCCAGTTCCAGCAATGCAGGGGTTAATCTGCTGCTACAGTGGAGATGAGTTGCCTGGCTGTCCCTAGTCTACACAAACTACTATTCTGCGTCTGGAAGCAGCAGTAATGTAATGCTCTCCTGGAAGGAGCAAGTAAGGAACTGCTTTTAACTTGTCTCAGTACCTTCTCCAATGCACTGGGGAATGGGGAGGCACAGTATGCATGCACAGTCACTAGCAGGATTACCTCCATTTATACACAAACCCCCTCTTCCCAGCCTGTCACCAGGAGGGATGCTGTCACCACCTGCAGAACAGCAACAGGTACCGGGAGCCTTCTCCCTGCAGTTTCAGCCCTATTCCTGATATGCAATCTCACTCTGACTCAGTGGCGTAACTACAGAGGGTGCAGGGGGTGCGCTTGCTATGGGGCCCGGCGGCTTAGGGGGCCCGTCAGCCAAGCAAGCATCCCCCTGTACCCTCTGTAGCTGGTGCAACTGGAAACGCTGGTCTCTGAGGCGATCAGAGACTAAAGACAGCTCTGATCGCTTCAGAAGCCAGCGTTCCCAGAGATGCAGTGTGCGGGTGACGTAATGACGTCACCCGCATCACCTGACATGTGAGGAGCCTGCCGAATCTAATTAGATCCTGTCAGCGGCATGCACAGACGCCGGAGCGGCGAGCGCTGACATGCGTGGAGGGATGCTGTCACCACCACCATCACTCTGGTACAAGTTGATCTTTGTCTCATCTGTCCATAGGATGTTGTTCCAGAAGTGTAATGGCTTTTTTAGATGTTGTTTGGCAAACTTTAATCTGGTCTTCCTGTTTTTGTGGCTCACCAATGGTTTACATCTTGTGGTGAACCCTCTATATTCACTCTTGTGAAGTCTTCTCTCGATTGTTGACTTTGACACATATACACCTACCTCCTGGAGAGTGTTCTTGGTTTGGCCAAGTGTTGTGAAGGGGTGTTTCTTCACCAGGGAAATAATTATTCTGCCATCCACCACAGTTGTTTTCCGTGGTCTTCCAGGTCTTTTGGTGTTGCTGAGCTCTCCGGTGCGTTCTTTCTTTTTAAGAATGTTCCAAACAGTTGATTTGGCCACACCTAATGTTTTTGCTATCTCTCTGATGGGTTTGTTTTGATTTTTCAGCCTAATGATGGCTTGCTTCACTGATAGTGACAGCTCTTTGGATCTCATATTGAGAGTCGACAGCAACTGATTCCAAATGCAAATGTCACACCAAGAATCAACTCCAGACCTTTTACCTGCTTAATTGATAATGAAATAACGAGGGAATAGCCCACACCTGTCCATGAAATAGCTTTTGAGTTGATAGTCCCATTACTTTTGGCCCCTTAAAAAGTGGGAGGCACATATAGAAACCGTTGTAATTCCTACACCGTTCACCTGATTTGGATGTAATTACCCTCAAATTAAATCTGAAAGTCTGCAGTTAAAGCACATCTTGTTTGTTTCATTTCAAAGCCAATGTGGTGGTGAATAGTGGCCAAAATATGAAAATTCTGTCAATGTCCCAATATTTATGCACCTGACTGTGTGTGTGTGTGTGTGTGTATATATATATATATATATATATATAATATATATGGGGTGTGCACCGGCCACTTTTTGTGTTTTGGATCTTTCTTCGTGTTTTGGATCTGGATTGGTTTTGCCAAAACCACCCTTCCGTGTTTTGGGTTCTGGGTTTTGTGTTTTGGATCTGTATTTTTTTATTTTTTTTAAAAGCATAAAAACAGCTAAAATCACAGAATGTGTTGGTTTTTCAGCTCCTATGCTATTATTAACCTTAATTTCCACTAATTTCCAGTCCTATTCTGAACACCTCACACCTCACAATAGTGTTTTTATGTCCAAAAGGTTGCACCGAGGTAGCTGGATGACTATGCTAAGCGACACGAGTGGGCGGCACAAACACGTGACCCATCTAGGAGTGATACTGCAGTGGCAGACAGGATGGCAGTTTGAAAAACTAGGCCCCAAACTGTACTGTACATAATGCAAAGAAAAAAAGAGGTGCAAGATGGAATTCTCCTTGGGCCCTGATGTTGTATAAACAGGACATGCACACTTTAACAAAGCAATCATTTCAGCGCCAGGGTCTGCCACACAACTGTGGCTGAAATGATTGGTTCGTTTGGGCCCCCACAAAACAAGCTGGCAATTAATCTGTCCCTGCACAAACTGGCTCTACGGAGGCAAGATGTCGTCCTCATCCACCGATTCCTCACCCTCTTCAGTGTTGTGTACATCCTCATCCTCACAGAGTATTAACTCGTCCCCACTGGAATCCACCACCACAGGTCCCTCTGTACGTTCTGGAGGCTGGTCTCCCTGGAAGAGTTGATAATTCATTTTTATGAACATCATCTCCACATTTTGTGGAAGCAACCTCCTACGCCTTTCGCTGACAAGGTTCCCGGCTGCACTAAACACTCTTTCGGAGTACACACTGGAGGGGGGCAACTCAGGTAAAATAGAGCCAGTTTGTACAGGGGCCTCCAAATTGCCTCTTTTTCCTGCCAGTACAGGTATGGACTGTCTGACATGCCTACTTGGATGCTGTCACCGATGTAATCCTCCACCATTCTGTCAATGGTGACAGTATCATATGTAGTGACAGTAGACATGTCAGAAATTGTTGCCAGGTCCTTCAGTCCGGACCAGATGTCCAAACTTGGTCCTGCCTGCCCTGCATCACCGCCAGCGGGTTGCTTAGGATAGCTAAGTTTTTTCCTGGCAGCCCCAGTTGCGGGAGAAAATGAAGAAGGAGCTGTTGACGTGTCACGTTCCGCTTCAGCTGACAGTGTGTTCACCAGCAGGTCTTTGCACCTCTGCAGGCTTGTGTCGGCCGGAAAGAGACACCACATAGGCTTTAAACCTAGGATCGAGCACGGTAGCCAAAATGTAGTGGTCTGATTTCAACAGATTGACCACCCTGGAATCCTGGCAAAGCGAATGAAGGGCTTCATCCACAAGTCCCACATGCCGAGCGGAATTGCTCCGTCTTAGCTCCTCCTTCACTTTCTCCAGCTGCTTCTGCAAAAGCCTGATGAGGGGAATGACCTGACTCAAGCTGGCAGTGTCTGAACTGACTTCACGTGTGGCAAGTTCGAAGGGCTGGAGAACCTTGCACAACACGGAAATCATTCTCCACTGCGCTTGAGTCAGGTGCATACCCCCTCCTTTGCCTATGTCATAGGTGGATGTATAGGCTTGAATGGCCTTTTGCTGCTCCTCCATCCTCTGAAGCATATAGAGGGTTGAGTTCCACCGCGTCACAACCTCTTGCTTCAGGTGATGGCGGGGCTGGTTCAAGAGTGTTTGCTGGCGCTCCAGTCTTCGGCACGCAGTCGCTGAATGGCGAAAGTGGCCTGAAATTTTTCGGGCCACCCAAAGCGTCTCCTGCACGTCCCTGTCGCTTTTCAGAAAATTCTGCACCACCAAGTTTATTGTGTGAGCAAAACATGGGACGTGCTGGAATTTGCCTAGATGTAATGCCCGCACAATATTAGTGGCGTTGTCAGATATCACAAATCACCAGGAGAGTCTAAGTGGGGTAAGCCACTGGGCGATGATTTCCCTCAGTTTCTCTAAGAGGTTGTCGGCGGTGTGCCTCTTACTGAAACCGGTGATACACAGCGTAGCCTGCCTTGGAACGAGCTGGCGTTTCTGAGATGCTGCTACTGGTGACGTTGCTGCGTAAGGTGATACATCTACCCAGTGGGCTGTCACAGTCATATAGTCCTTAGTCTGCCCTGTTCCACTTGTCCACATGTCCGTGGTTAAGTGGACATTGGGTACAACGGCATTTTTCAGGACACTGAGGACACTTTTTCTGACGTTTCTGTACAGTCTCTGTATCGCCTGCCTAGTGAAGTGGAATCTAGACGGGATTTGGAACCGGGGACACACTACCTCCATCAATTGTCTAAATCCCACTGCACTAATGGCGGATACCGGACGCACATCTAACACCAACATAGCAGTCAAGGCCTCAGTTATACGTTTTGCTTCAGGATGACTCCTGTCGTACTTCATCCTCCTCGCTAAGGACTGTTGGAGGGTCAAATGTTTAGTAAAAGTAGTGGTGTTCCTACTTCCTCTCTGGGATGATGAACGACTCCCAGCAACAGCAGGAGGCGTAGCAATGCAGGATCCTCCGGAGGAATCCCGGATAGGAGAGTCAGTCATGCCAGTGACATGGCCTGCAGGACTACTTCCGATCCTGACTAAGGAGGAAATTGACGAGGGAGTTGACGGTGTGGTTTGCAGGCGCTTGGATACAACAGGACAACGGGATTTAGGTGTCCCTGGACTGCTTACGGTCTTAGCCAAAGTTTCTGAACTTGACAGTAACTTTTTATGAACGCGCTGCAGGTGCCGTATAAGGGAGGATGTTCCTAGGTGGTTAACGTCCCTACCCCTACTTATTCCACCTTTACATATGGTACATACGGCAAGACAGTTGTTGTCCGGATTTGGATAGAAATATTGCCAGACCAAAGAGGTGGAATGTTTGGTCTTCTGCCCAGGCATGGCCGTGATGGGCTTTTTCATCCCACGGACAACAACCGTCTTCCCCCTGAGCCTGATTTAAACAAACCACATCACCATCAGAATCCTCCTCGCCAACCTCCTCAGCGCCAGCTACACCAGTATCCTCATCCTGTTGTACTTCAACAGTGACATCTTCAATTTGCATATCAGCAAGTGGACTGTGGGTGCTCCTTTCATCACTTGCAGGGGGCGTGCAAATGGTGGAAAGAGCCACCTCTTCCCGTCCAGTGCTGGGAAGGTCAGGCATCGCAACCGCCACCACTCTTGGACTCTCCTTGGGGATTTGTGATATCTTCTTAGAACGCACAGTTCTTCGCTGTGCTTTTGCCAGCTTAACTCTTTTGATTTTTTTAGTGGGAGGAGGGCTTCCATCGTCATGTGAAGCTGTACCACTAGTCATGAACATAGGGAAAGTCCTTAGCCATTCCTTGCCACTCCGTGTTGTAAATGGCATATTGGCAAGTTTACGTTTCTCTTCAGATGATTTAAATGTTTTTTTCAAGGTCATTTTCCTGAACTTTGTCATTTGGGATTGTATGTGCCCTCTATTATGACATTGGGCATCGGCCTTGGCAGACGACGTTGATGGCATGTTATCGTCTATGTCATGACTAGTGGCAGCAGCTTCAGCACTAGGAGGAAGTGGTTCTTGATCTTTCCCTATTTTATTTTTATCGGAGAAAGTTTGGTCCTCCATTTATGTTATATTGATATATACGTGCGGCTAAGGCGCACACAAACACAGAAAATATTTTTTTATTTTTGTTGGAGACTAGTGCACTTTGTGGGTTACACCACCCTTTAAGAAATGAGCCAGCCGGCCCTTTACTTATGGGACACAGGCGCACGCTTGGCGCTGCTCCTTTGTTGATGCACATGCAGCCACAGTGCACACAATTCACAAACACAGAAAAATATATATTTTTTATTTTGTTTGGAGTGCCCTTTGGGGGTTACAGCACCCTTTAACGGACAAGCCAGCCGGCCTTTTACTTATGGGACACAGGCGCACGCTTGGCGCTGCTCCTTCGTTGATGCACGTGCAGCCACAGTGCACACAATTCACAAACACAGAAAAATATATTTTTTTTATTTTGTTTGGAGTGCCCTTTGGGGGTTACAGCACCCTTTAGCGGTCAATCCAGCCGGCCCTTTATTTATGGGACACAGGCGCACGCTTGGCACTACTTTGTTGATGCATGCGCGGCTACTGCGCACACAATTCACAAACACAGAAAATATTTTTTTATTTTGTTTGGAGTGTACTTTGGGGGTTACAGCACCCTTTAACGAACAAGCCAGCTGGCCCTTTATTTATGGGACACAGGCGCATGCTTGGCACTACTTTGTTGATGCACGTGCAGCCACAGTGCACACAATTCACAAACACAGAAAAAAAATATATATTTTTTTTTTTTAGCACTTAGGAGCACCCCTGACGGACAGAGCACCCCCTGGACAACACTACAGCACCCCTTTAGGACTGGGACACTGCACAGGACTTTGGAGTGGACACAGCCCCTATGTACAACTGACTGCACAACATAGTCCAGCCAGCCCCTATGGACTTTGAAGTAGTGGACAAAGCCCCTATGGACAACAGCAGCACAGCACAACACTACACTACACTACACAGCCCAGCCAGCCCTAACTCCCACCCTCCCTCTTCACTGTCCACAGCCGAGTGAGAAAATGGCGCCGACGCAGGTACCTTATATAGGATCCAAAACCCGCGAGACTCGGAAGGCGGGATGATGACGTTTTGCCTCGATTTCAGATCCGAGTCAGGCGGGAAAAGTCGAGCCTGACTCGGATCGGGGGGGGGGGGGTTCGGATTTCAGAAATCCGAACCCGCTCACCCCTAATATATAAATATATAAATATATATATATATATATATATATATATATCACACACATACATGTGGGTAAGTGCTGTCATATTACTTGCTGTGCTGAGACATGCTTTTAATTTAATATAGCTAAGCACCAGAGGCTTTGTTTGTGTGATATATATATATACACAAAACCTCTTGTGCTTAGATATATTAAATTAAAAACATGCAAATAAAAATTGTCAGCACAGCAAGTAATATAACAGAATTTACGAACGATTAATCTGTGCCCCTAATAGGCCCAGCCTTCCCTGTCTCTCACTCCCAAAGTAGCTCCACCCACATCCACAGCTCCACCCACTTCTGCCCCAATACTTCGGGGCGAGGGGGGCCCTGCCTAATTTGTCAGTACCAGACCCCACCATCTCTGATGGCAGCCCTGTACATGAGTATCAGCTCTTACCTAGTGGTCGTGTTCAGATGGTGATAATACAGTGCATACCTGCCATAGGAGCATTATAGTAAGATAATATACTACTACTAAGCTAGTAGTCTTCAAACCAACTCACGAGATGTCAGATTACAACTGATGCAGGTCTGGGCATTTCCATGATGTCACAGTATGTGACGCCACCTACCATTACCTTTACATACTGATATGCCATGACTTTTGGCACTTCAGTGTATATCAGTGATGGGCAACCTGATTTAATTCATGTACTGCATGAGCTGCCCTCTGACTTTCAAAATGGGTGCACATACTCTTAGGGGTAAATTTACTAAAGTGAGTTTTTAGAAGTGAGTTTTAAAAGTGATGTTGCCCATAGCAACCAATCAGATTCTAGCTATTATCTTCTAGAATGTGCTAGTTAAATGTTAAGTAGAATCTGGTTGCTATGGGCAACATCACTTTTGTAACTCACTTCTAAAAACTATCACTTTAGTAAATTTACCCCTTAATCTCAGTAATTAAACCATGTTTTTTTTTTTTGTTGTTTTTTTTGAGGGGGGTTTACACTATGAATATGAAAAAGTTCCAGTACTCTTCTGAGCTCATCTGAACGTGAAGCTGATATGACACCTGCAACACAAGACGACAGAGAGGAAATGTCACAATGCTATTTGCACAGCTATTAAAATTTCTTAATTTACAAGGATATTTCCATATATTAAATTAAGCCTGTATTTTTCAATATTGGCTATTGGCAAAGGCGTAACTACCGTGAGTGTGTGTATTCCTCCAGGGGCCTCCTCTGCACGTGTGACCAGTGGCGTTGTCGGGGTAAGGGGGACGTTGCTGGGGCTCTGCCGTCGATGGACGAGTAGGAGGCGGTACACTTTTTTTTAAAATGCGTAAACTTTTTTGGTACACGATTTTTATAATAAAAATGGACTTCTCACTGTACTAGTCCTACATCGATCTTTTGGTTACGTCTCTGTTCTGACCTAGGTGGGGGCTTTCTACCCTTCCTCATATGACTATTACTACGGCCATACATCACTAAAATGCCCAATCTCGTCTGATCTTGGAAGCTAAAAGGTGTTAGGCCTGGTTAGTACTTGGAGGGGAGACCCCCAGGGAATACCAGGTGCCGTAGATTAAAGAGGAATATTTGGGGACCCCAAGTGTGTCAGTCAGAGCACCACGAACCATACTCTTATTCGTGTATCCTATTTATGGTTAAACACCTTTACCTTTTTTTGATCACGAATACCATACCCATTGGTACAATTATTAATTATTTAGTATTTCGCCAGAGGATCACCTCAGGACCTTATTAGATCCATTTTACATTTATACTCTTATAGTTTTGTTTCTTCTTGGGGAATTCCGGTACCTCACATTTTATTTAAATATATCGAATAAAAGTTATATTTTATTATAGTTTTCTAAGTGTGCCCCAACAACTAGCCCTACTTTTCTCTTTGTTTTTGTATGTATTGTTCTTTGGGCTATGGGGAGCACCACCAACAATTTTCTGAATGATCTTATTTGTAAGCAATGATCACGTATGGTTGGTCCTTTGTGGATAATATTGATCGAATTTGAGAAAATCGGCTCTGTGCAGAATCTTCCCTTTCTTCTTGCATACTTGATAATACTGATAAATTTTCAGTTTCTGACTCTCGCACGAGCATTGCAATAGGCATATTTTACAGGTACCGAATCCTATATCCCCCATACCCTAGACGTATTACACGATTAGAACAGAACCTAATATAGCCGCTACGTAAAAAGTTCATTGGGAGATCAGCATCATGTCTTCTTTCTCTCTGCAACATGAACTATTAGCTAGGAAGAAAATACCAGACAATCTTGATGATATTTTCTCAGACTTGTCCATTACCAACCCGCCAAAAGATAGCTGGGAAGAGGAACTTTTTAGATTAAAATCCACTCTACAGCGTCGATCCAGGGTCTCATGGGATATAACTACCCTTGAAAACTATATAAAACACAAGATTACACCCAGAGGGCTACGTCCTAAGATATTTCCAGCATTTAAGTTGGCAACAGAGAATCTTAATAAAGAGTGGGAGATGACTCTCCTGAAATGTTCCCAAGACTTAATATCCATATTAGTCAAACATAATCATATCACTTTGGACGAATGTGAAAAAGAAATTGAAACCCTGGGAAAGAAGTTGGAAAGCTGGGAGAAGGATCTGACGTTTCAAAAGACAGTAGAAAAACACAAAAAAGAATTGGAGATATACGAATTAGAAATCATAGAGAGGAAGAAACTTAAATTTAATCGTGATATACGGGATTTCTCCACGGGCAACATTTTCAGATGGAATACATCTCGCAACAATAAACCATACTATAAACCACAGGAGACCTATACTTCCTCTGAGATGGAATCCTCGGGGGGCGAGGAACTCCCGGATAATCTAAGTGCACCCCAATATCCCCGCCACAGACAAGAGAGATATGAAGAACATCAACATCTTCCGACAACTGCTTTTTTAGGACCAAGCAGAGGAGGTCGTACCAAGTATCGTGCAAGAGGAAGACGAGGCGGGGAAAGAAGAAACATGGGGGAAACAATGGACTGGGACCACCGCTACCCAATCAGGACCAAAAGGAAATAACATCTCCTCAGACACTCACAATAATTAATTTATCCAACATGACACTTACGGAGGCTGAAGAATCGGTATTAAGGAAAGGACTGTCCTTCTCACCAACACATTCTTTCGACCGTTTTGGATGGGAGAAGGATTTGAAACTGTTCGGACGAAAACTTTTACTAAAAAAACATTTCGCTATCCAGAAAAAATGTGAAATGGTGGACAATCAAAGGATGACAAGAGAGACACCCTCTGAGGGAAATTGGATTCCAGATGCTGATGAGCTTGAAGCAATAGACACCCTAGAACAACTACAGGAAGAGACTATTGACAACCTTGGGGTCTATAGGAGACCAATATGCAAGAAAAAATCCATTTTCTTTCACCCAGATTCTATCAGTCCGGAGGTAAAGATTTTCCAAGAACTGGTATCCAGAGATTTGGACACATTATATATAAAAATAAAGAACACCAAACCAACTATGGGAAACCTCAATAAACAAGAAACCCAGGCACTGCTGAATATGAGAAAATGGAAGGAGGTAATCATCAAGCCCTCAGATAAAGGGGGAAACGTTGTCATTTGGCCAATTGAAATGTACCAGAAAGAAGCCATGAAACAATTAGAGGATATAGAGTGCTACCAACAAATTACCTTCAATCCTACAGAAAATTACATCAGTATATTTGATAGCATACTGGATCGAGCAAGACACGAAGGAATTATTTGCAAACAAGAACACGAATATTTGAAGGTGTCCAATCCAAAAATACCAACTCTATACTTGTTACCTAAAGTCCACAAAAATATTTGCGAACCACCCGGAAGACTGATTATATCGGGACTAGGTGGACTGTCCGAGAAGGCAAGCCGCTTCATTGATCTTCATCTTCGGCGCCACGTACTAGGGCTAACATCTTATATACAGGACACAGCTGACATTCTTAGAAAATTAAATGATATAAGACTGGATACACATCATTATTTAGTTACCCTAGACGTGGTGTCTTTATACACTTGCATTGACCATGATTTGGGCCTACAGGCCGTTGAATATTTTCTTAAAATGGAAGAACCATGCCAATTCCATCATTTTCTTTTGGACCTTCTGAAGTTTATCTTGACCAAGAACTATTTTACATTCGGGGACCGCTTCTACTTGCAGAGAAGAGGAACGGCAATAGGGGCAGCTTGTGCCCCCACTTATGCCAACCTCTTCATGGGCAAGTGGGAGCGGGAGTTTGTGTTCAATGAAGCAAGAGAACCTTACACACAATATATAGGAGGATGGTGGAGGTATATAGATGACATCCTCATGATATGGGAGGGAGAAGAAGATCAACTCATCAAATTTATACAAGAATTAAACAATAACAACAGCAACATCAAACTTACCCATTTCTATAGTCAAGAATCTGTCACCTTTTTGGATTTGAAGATTTACAAAACCAATGATGGAATCATACAAACAGAACTATACAGGAAGGAAACAGCAACAAACAGCCTACTATACCAAACTAGTGCACATTTTCCACCCACGGTTGAAAACCTCCCCAAAGGGGAATTTTTAAGATTGAAACGCAACTGCTCTGAGGCACATGTATATACAACCAAAAGCCAGGAACTTGTGAATAGGCTGAGAGAAAGAGGATATAGCAAGAGATGTATAAAACGAGCACAAGCATGCATCTCTGAAAAACCAAGAGAAGAATTCATATTCAACGACCGTGAACAACATCTGCACAATCAAAAGCCCAAAAAGAACAAGGATGAACTAAGATTTATTGGCAATTTCTGCAAAGAATGGAGAACTATTCAGGACATTATCCAACGACATTGGTCAGTCCTTCATTTAGACAAGGATCTGTCATCACTCTTGGACAAAAAGGTAACAATGGGCTGGCGACGATCTAAAAACCTTAGAGATCAACTTGTATGCAGTCATTATGTGAAACACCCTAAGAGTGTCAATAAAACACAAGGATCCTATGCCTGTGGGACCTGCAAGGCATGTCCACACATGATTAGACAAGAAAAAGTGGTTGACAAATATGGAACTGAGATAAAAATCAGGGATTTTATCAATTGCAATACTTCAGGCGTGATATATTGCCTGACTTGTAGTTGTAATCTTAGATATGTTGGAATGACGTCGAGAAATCTGAAACTACGTATCCTTGAACACGTAGGGACAATAAGAAACGCTGTCTCAGACAAAGCCAAATTTAGGAAACTCACATCAGTTGCACGCCACTTCTATGCATGTCATAATAATAACTATAAAGAACTTCAGGCATTCGGGTTGGAGAAGATCAATATGGGCATTCGAGGTGGTGACCTAACACAAGAACTACTCAAACGAGAAAGCATGTGGACTTTCAAATTGGGAACTCTTAACCCATATGGGATGAATGAATACACAAATTACAGTGTATTTCTATAAATCTTGTATATTCGGCTTTCACCTTGAAATATATGACTTTATTATTTTCTAGGACCTCTGGAACATAAGAACCATTTGAGATCTTTATTAGGGCATGAATATATTTTTGGCAAGCAGCTAGATTCAGCACTTATATTCCTTTGAAATACCTCCTGGAGCTTTATATTTGATATTAATTTCTAAACACATGACTACATATATGGTTCTTAGAATCATCTGACTATAAGAGTCATATGAGATTTACCCTATTAGAGGACAAGGTAGATGTTCTAGAATATTATTATGGACTGTGTAAATAATTGTGTACACATAGATCACACCTGATAAAATCACAATATGAATTATATTATAAAAATATTTTTCACACATGTATTATCTATATAGGATCACCTATTTATACATTATTTATATTTAATTATTTAACCTTTTCTGTTTCTCTCTCACCTTTTCTTTTATCTGTTTCACTGTGTGGTGTTTTTTGGTGTGTGTGGTTATCACTTTAATTATTGGATATACTTATCCCTTCCCATTAAGCGTCACTTTTTGTATAATCATTTCACATATTTATTTGTTGTTTTCACAATTAAACATATAAAGCCATACATATTCACTTGTCCCATGTTTCTATAACACTTTCTTATTTTATTATAAACAAATTTTTCACTACATAGACTTTTTGTTTTTGAACACCTTTTTGAGAATTGTTCACTCCAATATATAATTTTTATAACACTGTCATTCACTATAACATGTCTTGAAGAAAGAGATTAGGCTTCTTTACACCTTAGTGTCATTATATATGGTCTGTTCTATTAATTAATTAATGTATTCTTGACTTAACTCTGATACAATAGGACTAACCTAACTCAATATTAATTAACAAATAAATAATACATGAGTTATTTACCACTAAGTAAAAAACACACTGAGTTATTATCTGCCCACATGGGGCAGACCGGGTGATGTTTATATGTATATTTGATCAAAATCATTTGGTGTTTACAACTAAATGTATTATACCTTTTAATTTTGGCTAATTAGATAATCTTATTCATCCCTTGTATATTCACACACCCTATGCATGACCCATGACGTCGATGCCTTATTACAGCATTAGAATTGCTCACTTTAGGGTTAAAAACTACATGTACCAGCATGCTCCATTTCTTTTGAACATCATCTTACCACTTTTATGCTTTAGAAATCAGTTAAAACTGCCAAAATACTGGGTTATTATATACACATATATTTATTTCTACCAATTAATACCATCTTTTGACAAATAATCATGGGAATGAATGTATTCATTCTTTACTAATATGATCCATTTCTTGTTATGCCTGATATTAGATTCTGATTAACCAAACCTGTCTTACTCTACACTTAACCAGTTCTGATGTATTTCAGCAGCGATTTACGCTCTGGTTCCATCTCACTGGCATTAAACTACAGATACCAGCATGCTTTGCTGTGTACCTCAATGAGATAGGCTGCCTGGATAAGCCACATGATTGCTTAGACACGTAATCATTGGGCGTGGCTTATTGCCCGGGCAACCGTTCAGCATCCAATGATATCTCCCAGAAGACTGGACCTATGAATATTCACTGCACTTAAGTAGCGGCCACGTGTGACTCAGTACACACGAGGTGAACAAGCCCTCAGTCGGGCGAAACGCGCGTCCTCACATGCCGCATAGTGGGGGAACCTAACAGCCGTCGCATAGCCGATGTATGGATTAGGACTTTGGGCTCCCACCACGATGGGGATGGTATTGTATTAGCCAAGAAGGCTTTATATTTATCTCTAATTCCACATGGGCTCTAATACTGGAGCAGGTAAATTGTTTCCTGCTGCATAGATCTTTACTCCCAAACTGTTGGGACATCTTTCAACTGCAGGAGTTATACTCTATTCAGGGGGGCATAGCACTATGCATATATACTGAGATTGGCAGTTTCATAAATCTTTTCCTTTTATTTGCAGATTAAGTTGTATGCATAACGTCTATGTGAATATTATGACACTTGTGATCGCATATGATACATATGTTCCTTAATGAGTAATATACTAACTGCTGCATTGTAATCTCACTTTCCCTCCTGTGCTCCCGGAATTTCTTTTGGAGCTTATTTTATGTTTTATGTATTTTGTGTATTGTATGTGAATCCCATTCTACTAACGCATTGCACATCCTAACAGCGGATTACTCTGCCATAGGAGTTCATGGGGAAATTGTAATACTGAAACAAGAGGTTCCCTCTAAGATATTTTTGCCTCAGAACTACCTTGGAGCTAATGTTATGCTTCCTTGTACTAATATATGGGAACCTTAATTTATCCATACATACCAATTAACTCTATTATTGTGATAGTTTTATGACATCTTTGACACCCTTGACCAACTGAGAATGTTTATTTTGTGATACTCTATTATTACTCTGAGTGAGTCACATAGGAGATGTCATTTGCACATATGTGTTATATCCAATTACTGCAGATATCCTACTAGGATCAAAAGGCGATTTGTTTGATATATTTTCTTGTTACATTAATTATTTATTAAGATAATACCTATTCTGTCAGAACGGTCTATCTTGACAATGTTGACGCATAAATTACAAGTGTAACAATGAAATTATGCTCATGCGTAAACTTTTTTGGTACACGATTTTTATAATAAAAATGGACTTCTCACTGTACTAGTCCTACATCGATCTTTTGGTTACGTCTCTGTTCTGACCTAGGTGGGGGCATTCTACCCTTCCTCATATGACTATTACTACGGCCATACATCACTAAAATGCCCAATCTCGTCTGATCTTGGAAGCTAAAAGGTGTTAGGCCTGGTTAGTACTTGGAGGGGAGACCCCCAGGGAATACCAGGTGCCGTAGATTAAAGAGGAATATTTGGGGACCCCAAGTGTGTCAGTCAGAGCACCACGAACCATACTCTTATTCGTGTATCCTATTTATGGTTAAACACCTTTACCTTTTTTTGATCACGAATACCATACCCATTGGTACGATTATTAATTATTTAGTATTTCGCCAGAGGATCACCTCAGGACCTTATTAGATCCATTTTACATTTATACTCTTATAGTTTTGTTTCTTCTTGGGGAATTCCGGTACCTCACATTTTATTTAAATATATCGAATAAAAGTTATATTTTATTATAGTTTTCTAAGTGTGCCCCAACAACTAGCCCTACTTTTCTCTTTGTTTTTGTATGTATTGTTCTTTGGGCTATGGGAGCACCACCAACAATTTTCTGAATGATCTTATTTGTAAGCAATGATCACGTATGGTTGGTCCTTTGTGGATAATATTGATCGAATTTGAGAAAATCGGCTCTGTGCAGAATCTTCCCTTTCTCCCTTGGAATGTAATAAGCTATATGCATTAATAGTTTTTCCTTTTCCAGTAGGTTTGGGAGGAGGCAGTAAGCATGACCCCAGGGCAGCAGTAGGCATGCCCACTTCTCGGGCCCCTTCACAAGTTTGCGCTGGGGCCCACAAAGTTCTAGTTACGCCCCTGACTAATGATATAGTACTACTTGTTCTCTCTGCATTATTTTCGATATTTCGTGTAAGATAAGTATTTACATACTGTATAATAGAATGCACAATGTGAAAATGTGCACTTCCATGGGTTTTTTTTTATTAGATGTACAGGTTTCTGCTCTGACAACAAACACTATTACTGTTTCCATTATAGAAATATAAAGTGCTGGCAATAGAATTAGCTTATAGGGCTCCATATATCAATAAAATGGTATATTTCGCTTAGCGTCACAATGATTCTAACTAATTTGCCGCTGGTATTTAAGATAATTGACCTCTCCTATCAGCCTCCTGGAACTGAGCTGTCTGCAAGAAAGGCTAAACTGATATTTGCTATTTGTACATCTTCAGTACATTTACAGGTCTCATAGTAAGCTAGAAAATACGTAATACTAAAATCCAGAGATGCCATGAAAACCTATAGCCAAAAGTCAGCAATGCCAATGGTTACATTTTATGAGCCTTTTATAAGTTACTTACAGACTAAAGCTAGGTATATACTATAATAATTTTAGGCCGACCTGAAAGATAGGGTCGTTGGCAATTGTGTAGTGTGTATGCTGCACCAGAGCCCTGAGGTTGGTCCAAAACCTGTAGGATTAGCTGCACATGCTCTGTGGTTCACATCGTTTTGGTGTTGTTCAGAAAATGCTGTGTATGGACCCTGGCCCGTTGTCTAGTGTATAGTATACGGAAACTATCGGCAAGTCTATTCGAAATCAAAAGGATCGTTTACAAATAAACAATTATTGTAGCAATTTCCTTTTTCCATGTTCCCAATTTTCATATAATTAAAAATGCATAAATGAAGAAGAACAACCCATCTGGAATAATATTGATGATAAAAAATTAACAATGATTTCCACATTATTAGTGGAAGCAGTGGAGATACACTGGTGCAGGGAGTACAGGATGTCGGTGAACTTGCACAAACTGACCTCTCAGAACGTCCGTCACAAGTAAGATGCCAGGGCCAGAACCACTGTGTAAAAATATGCAGTCGCTGGTTGCGACACACCTGCGTTTGAATTGCTGCACCCCTGTTGCTGAGCGTATTCTTTACATCACAGTGGAGGTCTCCCTCTGTCCTGAGGGGCCGCCGGGGATGATTTTAAGGGTCCTGGAGTAACAACAATGCCTGGGTTGTGTTTTTTTCTGATTTATTTTTAAATTCGATAAAATGCATTATTTGCTGAATCAATGATTGTTTGTTTATTATTGGTGCAGTGAGCTATATTATGTTATAGTGATACTCTGAGATGAAGGGAGACTGTTATGTGGTCCAGATGAGTGTTACTCATCTGAGGTGCAGGAAAGTGATCCTCTGGCTTACGATGTTGAGGCATTTTATTCTGATCTATGACACAGGAGAGTATTACTCTGGTCTATTGATAGCGCGATGTGTTTTGGATAGTGTTATAAACCTTACTTATTATAAGAAGAAATTAAATAATTCACACCAATACCAACTCTAAAATAAATGACAATGTTTTACTTAAAAAAAGCATATTAATTATACATATATTATTGTATTGTTGTCAAAGCAGACTTACAACATAAAAAAACATTAGTTCAGCAACGGTAACAAAATGATTATTTGCAATGCCTAGCCTAGACTCCCAAGGTGACAGCCAGCCCTGTTCATACTTACAGCCCAACGCCCCGCGACACACTCGACCTACATTCTCTCCTGCTCAACCCGACTGACTGACCCCCTCCCCTTTTTGATCAATCTTTTATACTTTTTTTCCTCTCTGCTACTAACATATTATAAAATGGCGAATATTAATTAAGTAAATATTCATGCGCACTAAACATTTCACTGATATGCTTTAATCATAACAAAACCTATAATCTCCTTTCTATGTCCTCAAAATACTGGTGACTGCATATAGGCCAAGGATATCCTGATTAGCTCCCTTCTTGCTTTGGCAGATCTGAGACATGCTGTCTCCTAGTCTGTTAGTATTAAACTAACCCATGATTCTGTCTTGCTACAGAAGAAAATGGTTTAATCAGTTATATTTCTGTAATATCACTTACACCTTTAGATTAGACAATATCAAACAATAATAACTGTTGCTTCAGACAAACACCTGCCTACCTTTAGATAGAGGGTAGGCCTCATATCTAGGCCTGAGGCCATTCGACACATGTGACGTCCTCTGCAACTTACAACTAATATATTTTCTGAATCATTTATACTCTTAATTGCAATGAAAATAATAATGAAAGACATAAGCATGCATATATTCGTGAATTGCTGAAGGAATATATATGGTCACATATTCCGACATTATCACTATGATGCAGGGGAGTATTCCTCTGATCTGTGGTGCAGAAGAGAGATACTTTATGTGGTTTAGGAAAGTGTAGTCTGAACGGGCGTTCAGGGGCGTGATTTTTCCTATACTGTATGTGGTGCTGGTAGTGGTATATTTTTATTTATGGTGCAAAAGAGTGATACTCTGATCTATGGTGCAGTGAAGTAATACTTTGATCTGGGGTGCAGGAGACTGATACTTTGATCTGGGGTGCAGGAGACTGATACCTTGATCTGGGGTGCAGGAGACTGATACCTTGATCTGGGGTGCAGGAGACTTATACTTTGATCTGGGGTGCAGGAGACTGATACTTTGATATGGGGTGCAGGAGACTGATACTTTGATATGGGGTGCAGGAGAGTGATACCTTGATCTGGGGTGTAGGAGAGTAATACCCTGCTTTGGGGTGCATAAGACTGATACCCTGATTTTGGATGCAGGAGAGTGATACTGGATTGCACCCTATAACATCACTAAGGACTAGTGCCGCTTTGTGACTTAGTGAATTGATTGGACGTGTCGCCATCTTTATTAGCTTGGCTGGCAAACTGTTGTATTCATTTTATGTATGAGAAGAATATATATCATCTCTATCTAATGTCACCATATCTGATGTGGTTTCCTTGTAAAGTAAATGCACTATGGCTGTCATCCATTTTGTTGTCCTAATGTAGTAATCTCCCCTGCAGTAATGTTTTATATAAAGATGAATTTCCAGTGACCCTTCAGGCCTGGCCAACCTGTGTCTCTCAAGATGCTGTGAAACTACAAGTCCTAGCATACCCTGCCACAGTTTTGTTATTAGGGAATTCTAAAAAAAGTTGCAGGGCATGCTGGGACTTGTAGTTTCACAACAGCTGGAGAGCCACAGGTTGGCCAGGCCTGCTTTAGGCAACAGTGTAGATTTGGTGGTTTTGGTTATAATCAAATGGAAAATTATTACCTGGTTGTCTGTAAACTAGAACTGTAGCAACATGCAGAGATGGACGCAGAAGCAGCTGCATTTATTGGCAGTCGCCCGTCTACATCTTTATGGAAATGCTGCTACATAGCCCTTCCCTGGTGACCATCCAAATGTGCAAAGACTGAGAGGTATCCATACACCCTGTATTACTAATTGGTGTGTCTTTAGCCGTATGGCAGGCCTCCATCTGAGTATGGCCTCCAATGTGAGTGGTAGAGCGTCTGTGTGCGCAGCCACTTTCACTGACACCTCAGCGACACTCCCATAACACGGACGGACTATCTCTTTGCGTGCCCACGGGAATGCCCACTACATTTTCAATGCATGCGCCCGGAATCGCAACTGTGTAGGGACACAGTCTAGACACATGCGCAGTGCTCTACAGCAGTTTTACATTCCTTATGCCTGAGATAACAAATGTAACTTTTAAAAAATGTTAAACATTGTGTAATACTACCCTAGTTTATGGCAATTAGAGAGGTCATATTATTTATTCCAGAAGAAGATTTTAATGAGTCCTGGATTCAGAATGAATGTTGCCTTCTGTGTAACTCTGTAACCTCGTCATGTTCTGATTTTTAATAGTCTAAGGCAGTGGTTCTCAAACTGTGTGCCGTGGCACCCTGGGGTGCCTCAGAGCACTTTCAGGGGTGCCTCAGGTTGATGGTCCAACACCAAATCAAATTATTTATGGTCAATGTAATGTAAGTATGTGGACAAACTGAAGCACAAACCTGTCCACCGCCACATAACAGCCTAAGGATGACAGGTAAGCACAATTTGCTTCACTTTACTAAATGACTATATTTTTTCTGATCTTCTCAATAACAACCTTTTGGCTTAGGGGTGCCGCAAAAACAATGCAGATACTTTAGGGCGCCGTGGTTCAAAGAAGTTTGGGAACCACTGGTCTACGGAAAGGTCATTAAGTAGTGTTTTACCTTATGTATGAAGAATAGCACCCTCTATCTGCAATCCTGTGGAGCCACATGCTTTTCTTTCAGTAAGAATACAACCTTTCTCAGGAATGTGTTAGTGATTGGATAAGAGAGAATTGTAGCCCATATATGAAATGCCTAATGGCAAAGAACTGGAAGTCTCCTGTGGCACCTTCATTATGACCTTGATGGAATATAATATTATATTATGAGCTTGCAAAACTCCCCGGCCGCCTTCATCACCTCTTCCTGGTCTCTGCTAACTTTCCTTCTTGCCTCCTTTCTCATATTCATTCTTTTTCCTCCTCTCCTTTATCTGACTTTGCTTTTGTTCATTACATTCATTGTTGCCTTTATGATATTTTTTTTATAATTTATTATACCACCCACTCTCCCACTCCTTTTTCTCCTTTTTATTTGGTATTGTGCATTACAACCTAGTTTATGGTTATTATTCTATGGTTATACCAAATGCCCGGTTGGCCACAGGCTGTCTACATGGACCACTAGCTATGCATTATGGTATATGGTTTTATGGGTTTGTTTTTCTCTCATTGTTTATACAGTTGTTGTGTGGGTACTGTGCTTACCCTTCATATTGTAATTTTGTGTTTTTGAAATAAAAAACTTTCTCTAAAAAAAAAAAAAAGTATAAAAAAAGTATAAAATTATTAATTTAACAGAAATGTGCATTCAAATGCTTTACACAGTCATACCTCCTGCACAATATACATCGTAGGTTATGTATCTATACTTCTTTTGACATTTTTTATGTCCTTTAATTATTTGGATGGTAGCTGTGCCACAGGTTGATCAACTTCCCCATAGAGAAAACTAATGTCCAGTACTTCCGACTGGTGGTGAAAAAAAAAATATATAAATAAATGTATGTGTGTGTGTATATATATGTGTGTATATATATGTGTATATATATATATATATATATATATATATATATATATATATGTTGTTTTATATATATATATATATATATATACACATATTACAACATTATTAGTGCACCATACAACATTACATATACAACATTATTAGTACAATATATACCTTTTGTGTCCCTATTAATTATCATTATATATTATTCTTCAAAATCTGCTATGAATTACTTGCACACATTTTCACCTTTGCATTGATGCTACTGAGTCCAGGTCCATAAAATTTTTTATGTCATGCTTTAAATTAGTGGAACATTACAGAGCAAAATCTTAAGGGGCATGAGGTTTTCATGTTACGTACACATTGACTTTGTTTCCTGTTTCCACACAGGGAGAACACAATTATGTTTGACATGGTGGAGAAAATGTTATGATAATATTAAGTTCCCTGTTTCTGTGTATGGAAGGTTGTTGCAGATCTGTCTAATCTTCTGGATAACAGGAAAGGCCTTAATGAGCCTAGATAAAACTGGTCTAAAGGTAATCAGGAGTGCTGGGTGCTGAAAGCTATACATCCACTTATAAACCCATGGTTTGTCAAAGCTTGGTTAAGCATTTATTTATGTTGCCTCTTTAGATCTATCAGTCAAATCCGCCATCATCAGTGGCTTTGACAAACCATCCCCTATAGCAAATATACCCCCATGTATTTAATAAAAGACAAATGATTCAATCCTATCCAAATACCTGATCTATTAATTTCCCTTTAAAAGCAAATCATTAATTATTGTCATCTTAAGCCAACTCCCTTGGATTATCAAACACTACAGAGTAGAGTAGGGATGTGAGAACTGTAACTTGGCTTCATGAAGTTGGGACCCACCTGCTACCTGTTGACCTCGGCACAGAAATGATTGCACATCAATAGGTCAACTCAGGTTTGACTGATTATCACACTCTGTAAAATGTATATATTCATATTAAGAAAACACTAAATTACTAAGGCACTTTATAGACCCAAAAATATACTACTATCCATTTAAATGTACCCCCAATTTAACTACAGCAATTAATTTTCTCAAAAGATAATTTGTCCACACTTCTTCAAATATACATATAACAGCACTTTGACTCAATTTAAGAACACAAAATACTTTTATTGGGTCTATTAATACACTTCTATATTTATTTCCAGGGTCAGTGAAGCATTTTATCCTGTCCATTTCACTAGTTTCGCCATTCGCCCATCTGCGGTTTTACCTGTTTTGGAATTGAATAGGGCGAAAAGTGGGTGCGCGCATTGTGAAAGTATGCAAAAACTTTGTGTCCATACAGACGATATGAGACGAAAAGATTGCAGCCGGTCGCGACTTTTCGCCTCTAATTGAATTCAACCCTAAATTTTTTAGTTGATTTAATAGCAGCATCTTCTTAAGGTCTGGCTCCCACTGCTAGGGAAATGACACAGATCTAGCTCGGGTTTATCAACAAGTTTTATTATACTCAACAAGTGATAAAACTCGTTGCGTATGATAATGGTGCTCCAGCCAATCAGCTCCTAACTGTCATCTGTTGAACAATGATAGTTGGGAGCTGATTGGCTGGAGTAGTTTTATCACTTGTTGCATATGATAAAACTTGTTGATAAATAGGCCGCTAAGTATCTGTGCAAGGGTGGGGGGTGAGACCTAGCAGCGGAGACGGATAGGAGCAGTGGATAGAGACTGGGCAGGGCCTGACAACATGGGACAGAGCGGAGCTGGGGGCAGACTAAGGTCCCTTATACTCGTTAGTATATATTAACATAGTGTCATTAGTTTTTAGAAATATGGTGTCTCTGTAAGTGGTGAATATAAAGTCATGAGAATATTTTAATATAAATAAAATAACAATAAACATGGCGATCGCATGCCTTTATAATCTCTTCTTCCTGTCATCAGAGATGGAAGCTATAATACTTCAACAAAATGGACCATTACTGTGGTCACTTTAGCTGGCTACATCTGCTGTTTTCTAGTAGAACATATGATAATAGACTGGCTATTGCCGGCTATAGACATGATTCCGTGAACAATGGATTTTGGATTTATTTGTGCATTGGATTACAGATCTACACAGAGTGGTCAGGAATTTTCTAACCAGGCTACTCCCGGAGAGAAGCTTTAAAAAGTCAGCAAGTATGTATATGACAGTTTGTAGTACTACAAATGCCAGCAAAACTAGGTCTTCCAGTGCTTACCACCTCTTGTAGAACTATAAGTTGCAGCATACCCTGGCATCCAGACCAGCCCAATTAAGCACGTGTTTGATGGACTCACTGTCCAGCACCGTGCAGTGGAATCCCAGCCCACCAGTAACATACAAGGTGTCAGATAATGTGCTCCAAATACCAGCTCACCTGTTTACAGGAAAACTGACTTATCCTGCAGCAGAGTCAGAGGTAGGATTGTTAGATCAGGGCCCAGCTCTCATGCTGAATTTACCTGATCATCTATAACTCTTTGCGTCCTTCTGACTCTATTTCCTGCCAAGATACACTGTGTGTTTGGGGGGGGAGGGCGTTGGCCATCTTGTACTCTATCAAACATCTTTGTTTACCTACAACCCTAGGTCCCCCCCAAGGAGTCCCTAAACCTAACCCCCCCTCCCGTGGCCGGGCTTCGGGATTTCGGCAGCTGGATAATGATAGGCGTCTGTATTTTCTACGACTAGCATTAGTCCCATGCCGGGATATCACAGTCGGGAAGCTTCCTGACTACATACTAATCCAACAGGGGAAAAAAACATACACATTAACCTCCACTGTGTGGGGCCCCAAGTGATAAATATAAAACCTATACATAGGCCACAACATGAAAAAACAAACAAACACATAGGCTCCGCGTTAAAAAAAAATCCACACACATTTTGTCACCTCGTGAAAATACAATATATATGCTATGCAGAAAAAAAAGCACATAGATCCCTACATGTGAAAAAAAACACACATATTAGCACCCACATAAAAGTAATAAAACATATAGGATTTGCATGAAAAAAAAACATATGCCCCTACATGAAAATATTTAAACACACACAGACCACCACATGAAAATGTATGAAGTGTTATAGGGCCCCTATACCGCAGGACCACCCTGGGTGCTAAGCTACAATTACACTCTAAGATACATATTCAGGGAGAGGGAGACAGCCAGTGGGTGACAGGGAGAGAGTGACGACAGGGAGATGGTGACAGCAATCAATGAGAGGGAAAGGGCGACAGCACTAGGTGATATAGAGTGGGTGACGCCAGGAGATGGTGAAAGCAGTGGGTAACAGGGAGAGAATGACCAATGGGTGAAAGGGACAGGGTGACAACAGGCAGAGGGTGATGGCAGGGTAAGGGTGACAGGGAGAGAGTGACGACAGGGAGAGGATGACGAGAGGGTGACAGCACTGGGTGACGACAGGGAGAGGGTGACGATGGAAAGAGTGACAGGGAAAGAACGACGACAGAGGGTGACAGCATTAGGTGACAGGGAGAGGGTGACAACAGGGATAGAGTGACAACACTGATGGAGAGGGTGACGACAGAGAGAGGGCAACAGCACTGGGTGACGACAGGGAGAGGATGACAACACTAGGTGATGGAGAGGGTGACGACAGAGAGAGGGCGACAGCACTGGGTGACGACAGGGAGAGGATGACAACACTAGGTGATGGAGAGGGTGACGATGGAAAGAGTGACAGGGAAAGAATGACGACAGAGGGTGACAGCACTAGGTGAGAGCAAAAGAATGACCAATGGGTGACAGGGAGAGGGTGACAGCTAGTGCATGACAAATACAAAGTAATTAAAATACAAAGTAATTACATTGTCTTACCTGTGGCCAGAACTGCAGCGTGTGAATGGCTCTTCCTAACCTTGGAGTACTTAACGCTGGGGACGGTCACGAGATTGTGACGTCAGATCCCTGGCGTCCAAGCAGTAGCACAGCCTCAGAGAGAGAGGAAGCTGGGGTTGGAGAGGAGGAGATGAGAAGAGGGCAGAGCGAGGCTCCGCCTCCAGCTGGGCAAAAACTCCTGTAAGATCTGTCACTCTGGGGGGAGGAGCTGAGGAGAGAGTGGCCGCTCCTTTCCCTCCGGCCTGTCATTCATCAACTTGTGGGCTGGTGTTCAGGCAGCGGCATAATATGAGTCAGTGTGACTCATTGTAATTAATGTTCAGCGTCTTTGGGGGACAGCGGCGGGACTCTGCCGCCCTTACAACTTGGTGCCATAGGTGACTGCATACCTGACGTAATGGGCCGGCCCTGTGTAGAGGCCAAGATCTCTTTCGGGTGATGGAGATTTCCTGGCATTTTCTGATCTGCGGCTGCCGGCTTGCGGGAGCCCATGGGTCATTTAGCCGGCTGATGTTCCCGCAGATTATCTGATCCTGCGTTGGACAACACAGTTTGGATAAGTAATGCAGCAGGAGGAGTGATGCCTCCTGCTGCATTACCATGTCTGCAAGGATGGAATTGCAAAGCTGCTTGTTTGCAGCTTTGCAATTATGTTCAGTCCTGAATGAAGCCGTTAATGCATATATGTGCTGACCCCCCTGACAGTTGTTCTCAGCTAAGACTACAGATTGCTTGTATTTAAAAAAAAAGAATGAAAAACCCTTGTTTTGATTGCCTCTAACGAGTAATAATTTAGTCATGTGCGTTGAGGTCAATGGCTTGGGAGACACTGGCTGATTAACCCCCCACCCTTCTAAAAAAACCAAAACAAAACAGTGTAGGGTTCCCCCTAGAACAGTAACCAGCATCAGGATGAACCAGCCAGGAGGATAATGCCATAGCAGGGGGTGCATAGTGTGGGGTCGCCCTGCCATCACATTAACCCCCCTTTAGTCAGCCCAGGACTGGAATTCCTCGGAAAGTGGGGTTCCCAAAAAATATATAATTGGGTCCACCCTCCCAAGCAACAACCAGACCGCACCCCTGGTTTCATGGTATTATTATTATTATTATTATTATTATTATTATTATTATTATTATTATCATTTTATTTATATGGCGCCACAAGTGTTCCGCCTTACAAAGTACATAAACAAATTGTAGACAAGCGACTTACAGAACAATACAATACAGGACATGGATAATATACAGTATATTGCTAAATTAGCGACCATATCACCCAGATAAGCAACAGAGCATAAGCAACCAAGTGTTAGGTGCCCTAGTGGTGAGTAAGAAGCAAACACTAAAGTAAGGAGAAGCACAAGAGGGCAGATGCCCTGCACGTGAGAGGGTATGATAACATTGTTCTTTACAGGCAGCCTACAGGTTCCAGCAAGCCTGCCCCAACATGCTGGCACTTGGAGAACCACAAGAGGCTACATGGCCGGACATTAAGGGACCGCTGGTACCTGTAGTCTGCCTATACAGAATTTTTTAAATAAATACAAGATACATGAATGTTTTAATAAAAGTTTATTATACAGCATCTTCACCTGGGGGAAATGGCCTTTCAGCTCTTTTGTATAGCCGCTGCCTACCCAGGGCTTCCAAAGTCTTCTGTCTTCGGGAACACTTGCATGCTCCTTCCTGCTGGTGGACTTGCCAGCTGCTGCCACACGCTGGCTTATATAAGCCAGCTGAGGGGGTGGGACAATAATGTCGCAAGCCGTGATTTGCTTGCGGTGCCCATCTTGAATTGAAAACATGATGCTGAGGCACCATTTGCGAAATTGCACCGCTGCCGAATTCTGCAGAATGGCTGGCAGGGACTGTATCTTGTCAGATTCAGGCCTGCCGCCATGCCAACTATCTCGGCCGGGTACCTCCACCGCTAATGCCTGCATCTCTGACGGGTCCTGTCGCCACTAATGCCCGCACCTCCGCCTTGTCCTCGCCGCATACCCACTTAGTGATGATAGCGGATCCATCACTATATCCGCTGTCCAATCACATCTGCCTGTCTGACAGGGGTGTGCTTTCATGTGGGCTGACAACTGTCCCAGTCAATGAGACATTTCTACAGGTGCCTCTTTCCCCTATATTTTCAATTGGCTTTTACAGCCCGTGGCATCGCCCCCGCCCCCCGCTTTAGAAACTTTTCTATTCTCAGTGGGAGGCAGTGAGAGCGCTGCCTCCCGCTGACAATGGACTGATTTTCACTATAGAAAAGTAAATCTATACTATGATCTGTTATAAATATCATCTTTGTATTATTTTAATCACTATGCCTTCCCTGACTGCACATCCATGGTAACCTAACCTTAAGTATATATTTGTACCCCCAAAAAATTTCAATGTAGCTCCTGTAATTTCCATTGTAAGTGTTCTGCTGCCACCTTGTGGCCCCCTGAATTGCAACCTCTTTCTAAACTAAAACGGAGGATTATAACTAGAGTTCTATATTAGCCCCAGTAGAAGAAATGAGGAATATTTTTATTCTAAAAAGATCCTGTATGAAAGGATCAATAACAAAGCTATATAGAAGAATACATTGCTCTGAATTACATTACAGACCAACAAGAATACAATTTGGCTCTCATCTTATACTGGTATGTTAATTGGCTCCCAACAAAATTAACCCTAGTGTGTGAGCATATGGTAGGGAATATAGATTGTAAGCTCTACTGGGGCAGGGACTGATGTGAATGGGCAAATAATCTCTATGTAAAGCAGAATATGTGTGCGCTATATAAATAACTGGTAATAATAATAATAATAATCTGCTGCTCCATGCTTCTTCCGGTCTACCCCATCTGTGTCACCCCTGTCTGCCACTCCCCTTTAGAATGTAAGCTCTAACAAGCAGGGCCCTCTTCTCTCATGTGCTTCTCCTTCCCTCACTCATACGATCATCTACTCCAAACTCCCCACAAGGCCACCTATCACTTGGTAGCTGATGTCCTGCTGCTTATTTTTGTGTGTTATGACTGCTATTGCAGCAATGTATATAAACTATATCCTTGTCCTGCATGTTTTTGTGTTTGCTTATTTGTTTATGTACTTTAAGCCTAGCCCCTCGTGGCAATTTAAATAAGGGGGCGGACAAAATGACGCAATTCTCATAGGGGGCATGACCTAATGACGCGATTCTAAGAAAATTCTCCTTATTCTGCTCGCTTCACTAGGAAGTGGGCAGAATGCGGGAGAAGTGCCTACCTTTCCGGAGGTGCGGGGGGGTTACCCAAAAAATCGGGAGCCTCCTGCGACTTTCGGGAGGGTAGGCATGTATGGTACAGACACTTATGCGTGGCTCTCAGACGCCAATATTGCTGTTAGCAGACTGTTAAATTCTAAAATCACGTGGGATAACACAACAGGCAGAATGCTTGCTAGAGAGCTCCAAGCTCAGAGTACAGACTTATGTGCACTCCATGGCAGACTGGTTGGAACCAGTGTAGTTATGGATAGATAAAATTACACAGGCCTTTCAATACTATTACACAAAACCCGAATAAGATATTACTTAGCATGGGTAAAACACTCAAAAGTGTCACAAGAGGTGCAAGACTCACACTAGGACGACAGATCGGCCAACCGGCTGATCCGCCGTCCTATCTGGTGACTGGTAAGTGCATACACACTAACCAATCGTCGGTCCGATGCATCGTTATTGACGTCACAACTGGGCAGACATTTACATGTGCCTGCCCAGTTCAGCTGTCAATCACCGGCGGCCTCTGCAGCAAGTGTATGGGCGGACGAGTGACCGCCTGTACACACAGCATGATGCACCAATCTATCTGCATCCAATGCGATTGTCTGTGAACGACATCGTTCACAGACATATATGCTGGTGTACACTGGCCAACGCACACACGATATAGACAATTAAATGCCCGATATTTTGCCCAGTGCGCACCCAGCATTACTCAAGTACCCATTTACGTAGGAATACCATGACAAATATTTAACAGCTACCCCAAAGAGAAGAGCTCAGGCCCAGATGTGAGTCCTGTTTATTTACTATAAGACCTTTAGGGAAAGGATTGTGGGGGAAATATACTAAGACTTGGAGAGAGATAAAGTAGAATGAGATGAAGTCCCATCCTATCCACGTCTAACTGTCATTTTACAGGTTGTGTTCGAAAAATTGAAAGGAGCTGATTGGTTGGTACTTTATCTCTCTCCACTTTAACTTTCTCCAAGGCGTAGTATATCTCCTCCTATGCCTTTATTACTACAGGCCTGCAACAAAATATCTGGTAAGGGGTTCTCCACCCCCCCTCCCCCCCAGTCCTTAGTGGCACATATATCAATTACCGTTTGGTCGCTTCCGGCATGCAACCTGCAGCCTGTACAGCCGTCCAGAAAACCATGAGGGTGCTGCAGGCAGTACTATACTTACCAGTGCCAGTGGCCCCGCCCCTGATGGGATGACATCATGCGTTCAGGGGGCAGGTCCTGCACAGGGTGCACTGCCTTCCTGTTACATCACTGATATTATCACCTTACCTTATTAATAAGAATGAAATAATTCAGGCAATGGCAGCATTAAAATCTGCATCATGAAAACTTATTTCCGATCATTTTCTACCCAATGCGATTACTTCAGTCTGTTTATCGTAGGGCAAGCCTAGGTACTTCTCTTGCTTTGCTGCTACCATCGTACAACGATTCATTATAGGCCAGTTATTTGTTTCCTAAGCATAAAAGCATATGAAAGTTATAATCACAAAACATAGTATGTGACTCCAAATTTAGCCATTTTATAAATATAACCTAAATTTGCGACTACCAGAAGTACATCTGTTCTCCTGTGATGTGTTTGTACTATATTTTGATTTACTGAATAGAATTGATTGCTAGGCAATTATATCCATCCGTGTCTAGTCAACATGTTATAAACACATTAAGGATAATTGTGAAGCAAACTCTAAAACAATATTAAGAATCCTAACAAATGGCATGCCTTGTAGCACGCATGACATCGTGCCTCCAGAGAGCTCGCGGCTCTGCGTTATTGTCAGACTACGTACGGAGGATCATTCTGCATGTGGTCCAGATGACTGAATTTGTTACACAAACTAATTGTGTTTTAGTAAATAGAGTTCTAATTAACCCTGCATATATGTAGCCAGTGTGGGTACAAATTAAATCTTCAGGCTTGGTTTATTTATGTGCTTTTGTGAACAATGTTGTATATATACGTGACTGAATAAATCAAGGGAAAATCAAAGGTAAGTGCAAGTGTACAGCTTCAAAACTAGAAGGTCAACATCTGTGCTGTGTGCTCACAATGTATAGTATGAAGGTTGGTCACTAGTTCATGGCAAAAAGAGGAGATGCATGGGCATGTGTGTGTATATATATATATATATATATATGTAGAAAGAAAACATAGAAAGGGGGCGCCACATCGTGCTTAAAAGTATAACAATATTTTATTGCAATCTTTAAAAATGACAATGCTCGTACCAGAACAAGCGGTCAGAGCCACCGCTTCATCCTGATGAAGTCTTATGACGAAACATGTAGTGGCGTGGCTTGGCGTTTTGGATTGTGCAGAGGAACCAGTTCCCAGAGAAGTCCTTGGAGACATCCAGGTTACAGACCGGGTGACTGCCTCTGCTTATTATTGTGCTGTTTACGCTAGCGGTGGCTCTGACCGCTTGTTCTGGTACGAGCATTGTAATTTTTAAAGATTGCAATAAAATATTGTTATACTTTTAAGCACAATGTGGCGCCCCCTTTCTATGTTTTCTTTCTAGTGTTGGATTCGGGGGTTCTTATATTGGGGAAGACGCCGATTAATTTCTTATACAGGATCTCTGCTTCACAATCCCACTTTCATATGTGAGGAATTGGTTACAAGACACTGTTTGTGCAATCACTTGTGGGACTCATTCCCTGGACATTGGTATTGTTCCAAACTCTGAATTAAGCGCACTAATTATTTTTTATATATATATATATATATATATATATATATATATATATATATATACACACACACACAGAGAGAGAGAGAGCTTGGGTATTATAGAAGGACAAAAAGCAGAGTAGTACTATCGGTGCACTAACCGATTGAGTCAGTTGATGGGAAGATAGTTTAAAATGTACTTTTATTAGATGCATTAAAATTTGTTACTAAAAGGCACAATAAAATGAACAAAGTGAGAATGATAGAGCATGTGAATAAAAGGTGACAGGAACTATAGCTTGGAATGCACAATAATCTGTTATCAGAGGTGTACCCTGGATCCACGGTGCCTGCCCTCCTCCACACAAACACACATAACCACCCTTTACTGAGCAAACCTAACCACCCCACTGTACATGCTTAATTCCCACTCCCACCATCACGCCCCAACTACTGGGTACCACTGCCCTTCACTGTGCATGTGTGCCAGGCACATTTGCTCCACATAACCCATGTATGTGCTGCAGCCTATCCTTTCCTCCACTGTGGTATGCCCACTAGACAGGCACCCCTCCTTTAGTGTGCACACTGAGCCCAGTCCACCCTCACTGTGCATGCACTACACCATCAGCCCCCATGCAAGCACTGCCAGGGGATCACTACAAACACTTACCATGCATGCATCTCTCTCAGGGTATGGACATTGATTATGTCTGTTCTATTCACCTCTCCACTTCATTACCAGTCCATCTACTGCCTGCTACATGCACCGCAGTGGCCCTGGTGGGTGAAGTCAGGTCAGAGCTCTTCTGGCAGGGGGAGGTGGGGTGCAGCAGATGGGAGGAGGGACCGAGGCGGAACAGAGCAGAAGGGAGGAGGGAGCGAGGCAGAACAGTAGAAGGGAGGAGGGAATGAGGCGGAACAGAGCAGAAGGGAGGAGGGACCAAGGCAGAACAGTAGAGGGATGGTGCCAGGGAGAAGGCAGAACGGACCAGAAGGAGGAGAGACCGGAGCCAGGGTGAAGGCGGAACAGTCCAGAAGGAGGAAGAACAGAGCCAGGGGGAACTATCAACGACAGTCAGTAATGGCTGTGAGGGGCAAAAAAATAATAAATTTGACACGGACGGTGCCCATGGCCGGAGCAGGCGTCTGGACCACTAGCTCCACTGGCTATGCGCCTGTCTGTTATGAATATGCAAGGTGGTCCCGTATGGGCAAATTTCGGGACACATATTGGTCAACAGCAGAATCAACTGGGTGATATCTTATGTTAGTTCTGATTCATATGTTGTCCTCGGCATAAGTAATACTGTATGAGCTTCTTGAAAGTATAATATTTAATATATGAAACCAAGTACTGATTTAGATAATATATATTATTATAGATGATGTATATTCCTCAGCACATCTATATAGTAAGCGAGAAAGCGTGTCTGTCTGTCCGACTATTTGTCCTTTATGCACGGCCAGAGTTATGGACCTAGCTCTACCAAATTTGGCATGGTGGTGTAGTTTAACCAGGATTAGATTTCTACCTAGGTTTGAACTTCGTCAGGGCCAGACCCTGTCACATAATCCCTAAAAAAAAAGTATCCTTTTTATAATCGGGGCAAATTTGATGACTCATGCAAGTTGATATTAAATCCATAGCTCCTGTGTTTGCATGCAAGGGTGTAATTAGAACTTTGTGGGTCACATAGCAAGATCTTAAAAGAGCTTGCCCCAGAGGAAAAAACACATAAATTTGCCCCTACACAGATCCCATTCAGGTTATGCCACACAGTAGTATCTCTTATTCACATTATGCCATGCAGCAGTAGTGCCCCTTATACATTATGCCACACAGTAATGCCCCTTACACATTATACCACACAGTAATGCCCTTTACAGATAATGACACATAGTAGTAGTGCCCAATTAAACACATTATTCCACACAATAGTAGTGCCCCTTGCATATTATGCCCCCCTCCAAAGACTCACTTACTAACTAGCAACTAATTACCACTGGCGCAGTGGCAGACATGAACAGACAGAGCTGGTGCAATTTGAATCTGGCACCGGTTACAAGCCAATTGGAGCTCGCGCACCGGCAGCCAATCAGGAGCTGCCACTGCTGATTGGCTGCCGGTCCGCAAGCTCTGATTGCCTCGCGACCATTGGAACTCTCTCTCCATGACTGCCTGCCAGTGCGCCAGCTGTAATCCACTAGCAGGTCGACACCAAATTAACATCCCTGACACCCGAAGTCCCCCTTCAAAGGCCCTGACTGGACCGGTCCAAAATGTGTGCGTGACTGGGTGCAGGGGGAGTGGCAGGGCACAGAGGCAGCTTGGGCACCATAGCAGCCGCACCCTTTGCTCAGTAACGGTAGTTTGCATTCATGTTAACAAGCAGTGGGGCCTTTTTCAGGATCAATGGAATGAGATTATAGGCGAGGACAATGTAAACAAATAAAGGCTGCATTTGTACTTCAGGGTCCAGTCTTCAACCCAGACAATGCCGGGTATCCCAGCTAGTATACGATATAAATAGAAATAATTGACTTGTAATTTAAGTATGGGAATAGCCCACAATGTATTACCAGCTATAACAAAGCTTTTACTGAGGTATTATAATGTTAATAAGGACTCATTTCAGCCCCTTATATTGAGGATCTGTTGAACAAAGTAAGTAAAAAGATGATTAAGTTGCCATAGATAGATTAGTTTTAGTCAACAGTACTATCAATATGGACCTGTGTATGGCCCCTCAGCAGAGAGGAAGATCTGCCACAGGGGCTGTTTACAGAACCATGTGCAGGTCCCTAATGCCAGCAGTAAGGTTTTTATACATCCTAGTTCATCAGGAATAAAATATCCAATAATTATTGTGTTAGTAAATACTAGGAGCTGTATGGTATAAGATGTAGATAATAACAGCTTGGTTGAAGTGAGGAACATACCTCTAAAGTACTAAAAGAAAGCAGAATGCCGATGTAGCTGTGTGTTTGACCAAGGTGGTGTTTAGTGACCACCAAATGTAACTGGTGCAGGGTGTCAATTATGCAGAAACTGCAGTTTCTGCATAATTTTATGTATGGCTGCTATGGGGCTGGGTATGAAATCCCGGCTGTAGGGATGCCGCTAGTCAGAAAACCAACAGCGGATTAATCCTCCCCTAACGCCTAACCCCGCTACCTAACCTCCCCCTAACACCCCAATACTTACCTTCGATATACCGGCGGTCAGGATACTGCTGCTGGGTTCCCGACCTGTCGGGATTTCGGCACCGGTATTCAGACCATCTGTGCTAATTAGCGCTTCAGATAGCAGTCTCCATTATCATCAGTGGGGCAGTGGTGTAACTCGGGCAGGGTCATCGGCCATGGTACTGGCCCATCCTAGTTAGCCAGTGTGGTGCCGACCGCAGTGAGTGCGGTCAGCACTACACATTTACTTAGGACTGGCGCTAGGCTTCCCTGCGCCCAGCATCGTCCTGTGCTGCACAGCCGCACCTCTTCCCTCCCCCTGAGTGCTTACCCAATAGCATTTGACGAAGGGTGGGAGATGGGCTCAGGCTAGCCAGTGCACTACACACACACCGCCGCCGACGCGGCGGCCGCGGCGATGTGTGCGTTTCAGCGGCCAGTGATAGTCAGACAGACTCTAATTGGCTGCTGCTGCGCCGACTGCAAGAGCCAGGCTGGCGCTCTTTCATGAGCTCCACCTTCCGGCTCCTGCAGTGGGTTATGGGAGAGATGTCATGATGTCTCTCCCATAATGCAGAGCGCACCAGCCCGGGAGGACTGAGGTGCAGAGGGTGGCGGGAGCAGGAGCCGGAGCGGAGATTCAGGTAAGTGTTTTTTTTGTTTATTTTTTTTACTTGTGTGACTGCACTACTTGGGACCTACTGGAGGCACTGCATTTTTCAATTTGCCCTGGGGTCCAAATACCCTAGTTACGCCACTGCAGTGGGTGCTACGTTCTGACCCCTATATACTAAACTCCCCAAAGCGATGCTTTTTGGAGTTTAGCCCCGGATAGTTTACACAGTCTTCAGATGGTGTAAACTACTGTAAGCCTATGGAGGCTCCTCTTTCCATCACTCTCTCGCAGCCCCAGGCCGGCTCCGGAAGCTGACTGTGCACATGCCTGGGACAGTGGAGTTCCCCTTTTCATTAAAAATTTAAATATTCCCGGCGAGACGGATACATGATAATCGTGGCAGTGCCGCGATTATTAGTACGTAGACCCCATTGTATTAAACCAGCAGGAATAAGACGAGATGCTATATAAACCTTGATGAGCATTATGACTTGACGGACAGTAGTAAAATATAATAACTGTATATTTGGTGCAACAAGTGGGGACACATCTGATTTATATTACTTATAACAGTTGCATACTGTACTGAACATTATATGTTATCAGTGACAACATAAGATGTTGTATAATCGCTACTAAATCTTACATACCAAGCAAAGTGCTGTTGTCGTTCTAAACATTGCAGCTGGACAATCAATACATTTATAACTGCTATAATTATAACGAATCATGTTATTCCCATTCATTAGCAGAGAAATGGATCCCGATGGTTTGCGTATATCTCTGATGTAAGAAATTTGCCACATTCGCAGGATCTGCACTGTGCATGGGTCTTTCTTCTACTGTGTGGGCGTTTAGGGGCAGGGAGTGGCACCCTAGTTTTTTCTCGGAGTGGGGAGATCAGGATCTGTGTTGGCCTTCGCTACGCAGGTATGACGGCCATTTTGAGGAGGCTTTTGCTGACTCAGATGGCCGATGCTGCAACTATCGTGACCAGTGATCCGATGCTGAGTCTTCAGCAATCAAATTTGCAATGCTTTCAGGAGGCTTTTCACCTCAGATGTCTTGTGACGCATTAGTATATTTCATACTTGCCGATATCCTGGCTGTCCCTTTCGGGAGGGAGCAGCCAGGTCGGCTTAGCAGGGGTGTGGCTGACAAAAGAGGGCGTGGCTAACAAAAGGGGGCATGTCAGGGACAAGATGTGTCATTTTGGCCCCGCCCCCACTTCACAATGCCGAGATTTCCGGCATTGTAGAGCAGGGTCATGATGATGCGACTCCGAATCGCATCATCAGCCCCCCCGCTGCGGGTGTTTGGGTAAGTATTGCGGGGGGGGACTGGAGGGGCCGGGAGCAGCAGAGGCTCCTGACCAAATCGGGAGAGTAGGCATGTATGGTATATTTTCACATCGCTACTGCATTCAAAGAAGCAGCAGAGATGTGAACTGCGTCCACCTCTGAATAGTGGACCAGTAGAGAAGTTGCCCATAGCAACCAATCAGCTTTGAAGTAGGGATGTGCACCGACCCTCGTGTTTTGGGTTTGGATCTGTATCTCCCTAAAGGTTTTGGATCTGGATTTGGTTTTGCAAACCACCCTCAAGTGTTTTGGTTTTGGATCTGGATTTTTTAAATAAAAAATAGATGAAAAGTTTTAAAATCATGTAATTTATGCAATCCAAAACCTGAAATTCGGATTTAAAATCCGAATTCCGAACCGCAAAAAGATCAGAACCGCGACCCGGATTTAAGAAATTCTGGTGGATTTGGATTTCTGGAGAACCGAACCGCACATCTCTACTTTGAAGTAGCATTTATCAAGTACAGTCTATACAATAATAGGAAGGACCTGATTGGTTGCTATGGGCAACTTCTTTTTTTTCACTGCTGGATAAAAAGACCCCAAAATCTATTAGTGCACTACTACTGGTTTTTGTCCTTCTATGTACTCCTGTAGTTGGTAGCACTCCTTCATATATTATAATAATTTATATAGGAACCACATTTCTTAATTGAGTTATCAATAGAAATATAGTGAGGGGATACGGTCATAATACCAACAGTCTGGATGCTGGCGCTTAGAATGCCGATGCCGGAATCCCGACAACTGTCAAAATCCTGGTGCTGGAGTCCCGCCGGTAAGTACTGGGAATAGGTGGGAGGAGGGTTAGGTTTAGGGTGCAGTGTGTGTGTGTGGGGGGGTTAGGTTTAGGCACTAGCTTACCTCCCAACATGACCCTCTCCAGGTCCTGGACTTCCCTGGTAATTTATGATTGGTGGAGGCTCTAGAGGTGTGCATGCAGCACAGTCCAACATTCAAATGTATGAGTCACACCAACTGCCAGTGAGTCCCAGCCAGTGATGTGTGGCAGTGTGTGAGATGACAGTTGGTGTGACTCCCCTATTTCAATTTTGACCTGTGCTGCAGCCCCACCTCTTACCAGGGAAGTCCAGGACCAGAGCATTGTGTCCCTCCTGGAGAGGGTCATGTTGGGAGGTATGCACTAGGAAGGAGGTTAGGTTTAGGCAGCAGGGAGGGATGGTTAGGGAGAGGGGGAGGTTTAGGATACTGACCGTCAGGTGTTGGTATCCTAACCCTGTTGGGATTCTGACCACCGAGATCCTGAGCATGCACATGCTGTACCCAACCCATAATGAGTATAGGCAAATATTGTACATTTACTAACAACCTATTTATTCATCAAGAGCTGTTCAGGGTGCATGGAGGATGTACTTATTTTTGCACAGTGAGTCAACCAGAAAATGCACATGGTAATATCAAAAACATCATATTAAAATTCAAACTACTACACCATTATGACCACCTCTTCATTAATTTCATGCCCTCCCGCAGCCATTTTACTTATAGCCATGATGAGCTTCTGTGCATGCACAGATGCTCATTCTGACCACTGCCCGATCGGAGCCGAGTTCTGATTGCGGTAGCCGCTGTCACTACGCGACTGGCCCCTAGGCTTGGAAATCGGGATGCCCCAGACATTCGCCTATAAAGCCCCTATGCCTAGGGCCGGCTCTGTGCATAACTATGATACACCCACCTGCAACTAGAAAGGTAGAACATAGGAGGGAAGGAGCGCTCTAAAGTCGGTAGAGTACAGTAAGGAAGTACTCTATTCAGGGCCGTAACTAGGGCAGTGCGACCAGTGCCATGCCACCACAGGGCACCACAAGTCAGGGGGTGCTGTTTGGGCCTGTGAATTTTCCTGTTTATTATCATTCTCACTTGTAGCTTCCTCTTTTTTTATCCCCAGCATCTCCTGGCCTCCCCTATCTCTTCCCTGGCCCTTCCCCACGGCCATTTTTGCACCATCTTATGATGTCCCTACTTAAAAAAAAAAAAAAAAAAAAGAAGGGGGGGACGCGCCAATGCTTTCTCTAGCACGGGGCGCAAAAAAGTCTAGTTATGGCTTATGCCTGTCAGCTGATATGCGTGTACCTTTGGGCTGGTGCACATACACGGTTCTGCTAATGATGATGACGGTCACCAGTACAAGCTGGCTGCCTCTGATTGGCTGTATTTGACTGTTTTGTTTTAATTTAATTCAAATCTAACAGTGAACGTGTACTTTGTTATAAAAGTAAATGTTTAAAAGATTAGTTGTATCTGTTTCAGAAACTCGGCACATATGGTATTTGCTCAGACATGCATGCAACTTCTGATATTTGTAACTTTGCATACACATACAATAACATGTTTAGGTAACACATTTTACGTGTGCGACTTTTACACAAATGCATTGAAACTCAGGGATGGATGTGAAACACAATCCATATAGCATACAAGAAGTCGTCTGTTCCTGTCTTCTTTGTTTTGTATTTTTATTCCACTATGTTTAATCGGATTCATATGTTAGGTGCATTGTATAAACTACCTCCGCATTCTCAATGTACTTTATAAACACAGTGGAACATAATTTATAGAAAAGTCTAAAAATGTTCTGTTTCTGTTGCACAATTGTTAGAGAGACAAGAACATGGGGCCTTTATTATCCAATAACCTCAGTTTTGTCCTTATCCATAGCTGAAAGCAAATGTAACACACTGCAATGTTATTATTACATAAACAATCACATATAAGTATCTATTTATGAACAAGAATCATACAGTTCCTTATCCTAGCCGCTCATAGCAATACGATTATACCAGCAGTATTTACTCACCTGCCCAGCGACATCCAGGGTGTCTCCTTTCTCTGCTACCTTTTCTTGGTTGGTCTAGCACTACCGTATAATATATATATATATATATATATATATATATATATATATATATATATATATATATATTGGTTGGTCTAGCACTACCGTATATATATATATATATATATATATATATATATATATATATTATACGCAATAAATAGATATTATGTAGCCAAAAGTGATTGGACACCCCCACGCCAGCGAAATGCATACCACTGCACACGAGTTCAAAATGGCCACTAATGTGGTGCTTTCAACAAGAACACTTGGTAGAGAGGCCCATGCACTTGCAGTTCTACGGAAACAATATAAGCACAGTGGAACATAATTGATAGAAAAAAAATTGTGTTTATCAGGATGACAATTCCCACCTGTCATGTTTCCAGGGCGACGCTAGACTGGCATACAGGTAACCCTGATGGAAGGGCCAGTTTAGAGTCAAGATCTTAACCCCATTGAGAACCTCGACGGGTGCATTCTAGGCCGACTCGACTTCAGTGTCACAGTTGGCCAATGTACTTAAGGCGATATGACAAAACATACTGCCTGCTGTTGTCCAGGAACTTGTGGACAGTTTGCCAAGAAGGGTGTCTAATCACTACACATAATGGACCTACAAAGCACTGACCTCAAAAGAATCTCTATCTATTTGCTGTCAGTGCCCAATCACTTTTGTTTTGTCAACATATATATATATAATATACGCATGATGAAGGTGGTTCACCACCGAAACAGCTGTCAGGCTTTTGTTGGATACATGCATTTGGTCACCAGGCATTGATAAGTACCATATGAACTTTACTGCATAGCAGATGTGACATGCACTATGTTTACCCGGTAAGCATGACTGTTTTTTAATACATCCCATTTCTTTTGCATTAAGTTTGTGGTGTACTAGTCTCACTTTATAATCTCTCTGGGATTGAACTTGATAATATATAGATATATATACAGTATATAATATATATCCAAAAATATCCCAAAACGTCGACTTTGCATGATGTAGCAATAAAGTTGCCCTTTGTGGGTGCTTGATTTATGGATTGTCTAATGGAGCGTACACACGGTCAGATTTGTCAGACTTGTCAGATTTGTCAGATGAACGATTGAACGATTAAACGATCTGAACGATTTGAACGATTTTACCAAAGTTTTGAACGATTTGAACGATTGAACGATTTTTGACTGCATTAAAATGAATGGAATCGTCCAAGTCTGACTGCAAACCCATCAGATGTCAGATATCGTTATCTGACAAACGGGAACGCGCATCGTTGATCGTCCATCGCTCAGGCATGTCAGATATGAACGATTTTCCTTCAGATATGAACGACTGAACGATTTTTAAATCGTTATCGTTCATATCTGAAGGAAAAATCTGATCGTGTGTATGCACCATAAGTCTCTGAGTGCCGCCTGCTTGTTTGCTGTAATATATATATATATATCTATGACTAGATCGTCAGATAATAATTGTAAGCGATCATATCCAATTATTTGACTTTGACAGTCTACGCTTTGATAGCAAACATAAGGTTCAATATAAAAAGTTTTTTCTGTCTAATATAAAAAGTTCAATATAAAAAGTTTGTTCTGTCTAATTATTTGTATTATTAGTTATAATTATATTCTGTCTTATTAATGTTTTCTTCCCAATTGTAAAAAGCAAAGGAATATGTAATATATAAAAAATTTAATAATGAAAATAATAAAGCACATGGGTGAAAGCTGCTTAGCTTGACGGGGTTCCAGAAAAGCCTCTTGGTAAATACAATTAAGCCACCGTCCCACTAAGGAGCTATAGGGATGGTGGTAATTGACGTAAGTAGGTTAAGGTGGATGTTTATCCTTTGATGAATGATCCCAAGTTGTGAAAAACCTCAGCTGACTGTGAGGCACTATCATCCCCATCAGCAGTGCTCACCCTGGTATCGGGTGGCCATGCGCCCACAGAGGATAAAATTGGTTGATGGATGAGCCATACGGTACCCAGCCCTTGATGGCGCTCCCGGCGATTGCCATCCTGGTATCCGGTAGTTGCGGCCCTGCATTCTCATATAAAGTGTGGAGAATAAAAATAAATGGTAATTGCATCTAACAGAAAAGTTAGGACATTTCTGGGGAAAACTATATTGATTCCTAACAGTCACCAGTCGCTATTTAGCACTGCAAGTCGCTTAAGAAATAATTTCTTCCAGTCCAATTGTGTGGTTCCAAAGCACAAAAAGTTATTTATGTAAACAAGGAAAGATTTAACAATTAGAATAAAAAGCAATGAAAATAGTAACAGCCGATACATACGCATGCGCTACTGGTCCCAGTATGCAGTCGTTCAATCCTGAATCCTGCGGTCACCCAAAATGGAGATTGACTGAACCCTGAGACCAACACACAAGCATATATATGGTACAGGTTACAAGGATAACAAAGGGACAAGTTGGCATGTTTTCATTGGTTCTTGCATCTGGTCATTGATCAGTTCATACGGTGTCATCAGAGGTATGGCTCAGTTTTCTAACAGCTTCTTTGTGCAGTTTCCCGCCGAAGAACTAGTTAAAACTGGCTACAGACACTGCATACAAGTAATCGCATTCTAACCAATAACTCCCTGTAATCCATAACTAGCGAAACACAAGATGCGAATCCTTCGCCGATAGAAACAGATGTCTGCAAATAAACAGGGATTTAGTATGATACCAAACATGACATGTCCACTGTATTCTCAACCTTAGATCTCTTCTTTTAAGTACATATTACACTATAATTATTGACTAACAAAACCTTTAATAACTCTGATTATTAACTATAATGTGAAGGAACCCTTTCATATGTATGCGCTCGCATGTGTACGTCTGTGTATTGAAAATAGCAAATGTGCGTATGTCTGTATGTGAATACGCGTATGAGCGTCTGTGTACGTAGGTGGATACACATACGAGCGTCTGTGTGTGCATTATGTGTATCAGTGTATGTGTGTGGTGGGTTCGCATTTGTGCGCTTTGGATTGCGCAATGCAGAGTAGCGTCCAATTTACTCATCATCAGACTATAGACGACTAGATCATCAGATAATAATTGTAAGCGATCATATCCAATTATTTGACTTTGACAGTCTACCCTTTGATAGCAAACATAAAACTATCACATTCTATTCTTAACCTCTTTTAGTCATGCATAATAAATTAGTATTCAATGTTCTAAATGGTATGACACAGCTTGGTCATTGAACTGTCAATAATGCATTTCAGGAAAGGATTAAACAACCATTATTCATCATCTGCGGATCTATAGGGGACCATTGGTAGGATGTGGGACCTCATCGAACCTATAAAGGGGGATTGAGACTACATTATTATTATGATGTTTAATGGAACATTTACAATACATTTTATTATACATGACCAAGCCTATTCACATGTTATTATCTGATGGTACATTCAATTTCAGGATTGTAATGCAGTTCTTTATCAACCTTAGTACGTACACCACCACCACTCACCATCATCATTATTTCATTTTCACGGTTTACCTTGGTGGTACATTTTGCACCCTTTGCCACAGTAAGAACACATAAACCAATTACTAAAATGAAAAAAAGTATAAGAATAAGGAGCTTACCTATACTAGCAATCATCTTCTGTACCCACTCTCCCAGACCGGTGAACCATTTGACAGGGTTTAACCATGAGAGCCATTTCTCTACCTTTACCTCAGTCTCATACAAGGAAGTATTATGGTCCTTCTGAAATTCCCACTTCAGTTGTAGGATTTCATCCATTTTCCGGTCTATCACCTCTTTGGGGTCACTAGTATTATTGGTGAGGTATGTACAACACTTGACACCAAATTGGGTGGCCAAAGTCACACAGTATCCACCAGTAATAGATGTTAGGTAGTTTAACACTAGCCTATGTTATACCAATTCCTTTTTATAAGCCTGTAGCTCCTTACCAGTATACTTGAAAGTGTCATCATACATGTCGGTGATGTTGTCTATTAATTTAGCCAGGTCTTGGATATATCTAAAATTTAAAGTTCCCCGAGTGATCCTGGTGGGATCTAATGCTACCAAAATTTGGAAGCCAGTTGTTTCACTAATCAACTGTGTGGCTATATGTTCTTCACCAGGTATCATATTTCTTTTGTCACGATGTTCATACTGCATTTGTAGGTATGGAGGTGGTGCGGTTTTATGGATACCAATCATTTCATCATGTGCAAGGGTCATGATATCTGGTACCACCCTTCCAAGATAACAAACCTTCAGAATTCGGAGAGAGCCACTTGTATGCTTTCCTTCCACATATGAAATACACATCATCTGAGAGAATGTAAGGAACGGAATGCATCATTATCATTGAACACATTATTCTGACAAAGAATCCTGCCCCTCTTTCCCCCATTTGACTGGCACACGTTTCTGGTTGTATAATATTTGCACAGTACACTCATGATACTCTGCCAACCATTACTTTGTTGTAACTACGTGTGTACCTATACCGGAAGTACCTCCCACTTGCAATAATTCTATGTACAAGTTCAGAATCAATAGGCTCATTATCAGCTCTGTGTGAGTAAGTCATTGTCTGATTGTTCCAGATCACCTCCCAATTTCCTGGTTTTCTGAAATTTGTTGGATTTAAGCATACCAGGGATCTATCTACATGATACTGGTGGAGCTTAAAACTAAGGGGTCTAGATATATTATATTTCTTGTCCACCAGTCTTCCCCCATGTAATTCAAGTACCTCTGCTAACTTTAATGGGTATGGCACTAATCCCGAATTATTCTGTCCTTGAGGTACTTGTGAACACACCCAAAATTCTGTTTGGTTTAGAACCTTACCCACTAGGGAATGGTAATCTTCCAAAGGATTCCCGCCCATATACAGATTACTCTTGGACTGGCATCTTTGGATGCATTTCTCATCAACTAGGGATCCACAGTACTCACAAATACAGTATTCCTCAGACAATAACCCCTCACACTGTCTCCGAGTTACATGGATAACAGATCTCTTAAGAATTCCTAAACTGAGTTTGACCATAGGTTGCCCTGATTGTTTTAAATTTCGGATCATTACATATTCTCCAGGCTCAACATCATGATAGTTTGTTTCTGGCATATCAGGTAACAAATTTTCAATTTCTGTTGCTGCTGTTTCAGCTCTCTACTTATTTTTATAAGATATTTCACAGTAACCTCATTATTACTCTTCAAATCATCCTGTGGATTTATAATCAAATGAGGTTGCCTCCCAAACAAAATCTCAAAGAGGGACAGATTAAGGTGAGATCTGGGAGTGGTTCTGATGCTATGGAGGACGAACGGTAAGGCTTCTGGTCATCCTAATCCAGTTTCAGCCATGATTTTACTCAGTTTGTTCTTAATCATACCTTGGCACTGGGTGCGGTTGGTAAGGGGTGTGAAGTCTACTATTGATACCCAAAAGCTTACACATGTTCTGGAAAACATCACCAGTGAAATGAGTACCCCTATCACTTTCTATGATTCTAGGGATACCGTATCTGCATGCAAACTCCTGAACAATCTTCTTAGCAGTAAAAACAGCAGTATTAGTGGCAGCTGGATATGCCTCTACCCAATTAGAAAATACATCAGTATAAATTAATACATACTTGAGATTCCTGCAAGGTGGTAATTGGATGAAGTCAATTTGTATTACCTGAAAAGGACCGTCTGTCGGAGGGATATCGGATGGTTTGGTTGGTATTATCTTCCTGACATTTTTCCTCAAACAAGTCAGACAGGACATTGCTCTCTTTCCAGCTTGAGAAGAAAAGCCTGGTGTTCACCAATATGCTCTGACCAACTTGCACATACCTTCTTTTTCTGGGTGAGTCAGACCATGCGCTGCCTCAGCCAGGCTTGGGTAGTATGCCTTGGGAGCAACAGGCCTACCTTGTCCATCTCTGCAGAGTCCGGATGACTCCCGACCACATCCCCTCGATCTCCAGACCGCCTTTTCCTGTAGGGAACACAAATCTTGCATTTCAATTAATTTCTGTGTGTCTATTGTCTGGAAGACCATCACTTTGTTAGTTGTTATGTTCATGCATAACCCTGCTGCCCATTTGGCAGCTTCATCTGCTCTGTTATTGCTCATTGACACCGGGTCTTCTTCTCATGTGTGGACTTTGCATTTGATGACAGCTACTGCCTTTGGTAGCTGATTGCTGTCAGAAGTCCTTTTATGTGATGTGAATGTGCTACTGGTGTACCTGTTACTGTCATAAAATTCCTAAGATGCCAAAGAGCCCCAAAATCATGTACTACCCCGAAGGCGTACCTAGAGTCAGTGAAGATATTAGCTGATTTACCTTCTGTCAGCTCACATGCTCTCCTTAATGCCACCAGTTCAGCCACCTGGGCCAAGTGAGGTGGACCAAGTGGTTCAGCTTCTACAACATCCTCGTCATTTACAACAGCTTAACCTGTGCATAATTCTCCTGTGTCTGTCTGCTTATGACAACTCCCATCCATGTAAAATGTCAAATCTACATCTTCTAATGGTGTGTCACGTATGTCTGGTCTTGCAGTAATGGTCTGTTTCAATATTCCATACAATCCTGTTTGTCAGTATACCTGCAAAACTCGCCTTCAACCAGAGACTCGCCTTCCTCCACCCTTTGTGCATCTTGAGGCACATATGGTAAGTACATTGCTGGATTTAACGTATTGCACCGTTTAATGGAAATATTTGCAGGTGCCATTAGAGCTAGTTCCCATTTCATGAACCTTGCTGACGAGACAAGTCTGGTTTGGGCAGAATTTAACAAAGCAGATACTGAATGTGGTGTATAGACAGTTGTATCATGCCCTAATACTACATCCTCACTCTTATTTACCAGAAGAGCAGTTGCAGCTACACTTCTTAAACACGTGGGGAGTGATCTTGCTACAGTGCCCAATTGTGCACTGTAGTATACTACAGGTCTGCTAGCGTCACCATGTTTCTGTGTGAGGACACCTGCTGCACAGCCATCAGCTTCCATACAATATAATTCAAAGGGTTTTTCATAATCTGGTATTCCCAAGGCAGGTGCTCTTGTCAGACTATCCTTAAGGTTAAGGAAAGCCTGCTCTGTCTCCTCAGTGTGTGTGATATGATCGGGTTTTGAGGATGAAACTAAGTCCTGCAATGGTAATGCCAACACAGAAAAACCTGGGATCCATGTTGTGACCGGACGCCTTTCGCCTAGGCCGTCCCTGGTCACGGGTTAGCACTTTTGAACTCCCACTCACCATCAGTGACTGCACCGTGGGCTTTTAATGATGCTGCCACCACCGAACTCTACCATCGGTGTTTGGAACCGCTTATTAGATACACTCAGGCTCCTGCCTCAGCTTTGGAACCGCTTCTGCTGCGTATGCGTCGACTGACTGCAGACACACCTCCTGTTTGCTGTCGGCTGTTCCCACCTGATCCCTCGCAATGGACCAGGTCTGCATGGTAGCTTGGCAGAGGGCTTGAACTTGGAGACACGGAGCTCTTACCCAGAACAGCAGGAGAACGGAATAGCGTTTTGGCGCAATTCTGTTGGTCGCAGGATTGAGTCAATTGAAGTAACGGCAAACGGTGTTTATTTGCTCAATGTCTTAAAGAAGACCTTCCCTTCCATCTGAAGGGGAATATCACACAGAAATCAAACAGCAATTCTCCACAAAGGATTTTCAAAGATGTACCACATACAGGAATCTTATCAGCAGCTCTTCTCCTCAAAGAAGTTACAGGGTTGTACACAAACACAGGCTCACAGGCCCTGTATATATAGTCAGAACACATAATACAGCATGGTGAAATCCACCCACAGTTGGTCTTGTAACCCAATCAGACCATCTATCCCAAATGTATGGTAATTACAACTCACATTCCACAGGAACTGGTAATTTACTTTCATCCTTTGATACATTTATCACACAGTGACAAAATATCTATGTAGGATAACCAGCAATAACATTCACTTTCGTCTCCTGCAATATTCAGGAAATCATAAATTAATCAAACACTTTTCTCCCCAAAAGTGCAAACACACAAGAGATAATCTCAGGGACATATCACAGGAAGACTTGTCCATTTGACTGTCTTCACACCTTCACACAGAAAGCTTCCAGCCAGAGTTCACTGACCATTACAGGTCTTTCTTTTCATCAGACCTTCTGCTAGGCAATCACTATTCGCATCTGGTTTCCTACAGTTACAAGCTGGTCATGTCTTATACAGGCATATTCAAGAAGTGCAATAAAACCATTTTACATTTAAAATCAAATTTTAAATACATGTCCTGGCTCAGTGCTGCACATACCATCTTGAATACGTTTTTATGTTTAAACACTCGGGCACCTAGCGCCTATTAGGGTATTTAAAAATGGCGCAGCAGCTCTGGGGTTAACCCCTTCAGTGCCGCAGCCGCCATTATACACATGGGGCCGGCCTCCGGCCACACATGTCCTGCAGTATCCACACATGCCCAAGAAGGTACGGATTTGCTGCTGGTTTTGCGGCAGTGTCATGGTCTGTATGGCCTGGATTATGTCCGTTGTCAAGTGTCTTAGCCCCTGGGTTAGACAGTGTCCCAAGTATTTAACCTTAGTCTGGCATGGCTGTAATTTGTCCTTTGCATCCTTGTGCCCTGTTTGTGAGAGATGAAGCAACAACAGTTTAGTATCATTTAATGATAATAATGACATAAACGAATTGGAGCACAACAACAAATCATTTACATATTGAATGAGGACGGGCCCATTGCTTGGTTGAAAAGATTGCAAACAGTCGTGTAAGGCCTGAGAGAGCATACTGGGGCTATCTATGAAACCCTTGGGCAATCGTGTCCATACATATTGTACCCCTCTGTAGGAGAATGCAAATGGATATTGACAGTCAGGGCGTAGAGGAACAGAGAAGACAGCAGAACATAGATCAATGACAGTGAAGTGGGTTGCAGATTGTGAAATCTGCATGAGGATGACAGCTGGATTGGGCACTACGGGGAATTGGCTTTCAACAACTTTGTTAACCCCCTAAGATCCTGTACTAATATATAGCCCCTCCCACCAGCCTTCTTTACTGGAAAAATGGGACTATTGGCTGGACTAGCTGTATGAATTAAAATCCCCTGTTGTAACAACCTCTCAATTATGGGATACACCCCTAGCTCTACCTCTGGCTTTAATGGATACTGAGGGATTTTCGGAGTCTGCCTACCAGGACCATTACAGGAGCTACATTTGCCACCAATCCAGAGGGAACCTGGTATTTGTAATAACATTTCTTTTACCTGAGATGGACTCTGTTCTTGAATGGCAGAGTGCAACATTAACCTTTGTGGTGTATCCAATATATCCTGTACCTCATGCTCAACCTTCTCTGGTATATCTAGGTATATACCATCAGGGGTACAGTATATGACACATCCCATTTTACACAGCAATCCCTTCCCAGCATGTTAGTAGTAGCCGTCGCTGCCAGGAGAAAGGAATGCTTCGTTTGCAGTGGCCCAATAGTAACTTCTGCAGATCTGGTTAGAGGGTAATGCTGTACCCTCCCCGTTACTCCCATTGCTGCTATAGTTTTGTTGGTAATCTGTAAATTAAATGGAGAATTTATCATGGATCTGGTTGCCCCTGTATCTAAAAGAAAAGTGTGTTTAGTACCAGATATATCAACTGTCATTGTAGGTTCTTCCCTAGTATTCTCAGTTAACCTGACTGGCTGTAGACTACAGGTATGACCTGACCCCTAGCACTGACTATCATCCTCCAGCAGAGCATTGGCTGTCACTATGTGGGCGGGTAACTTTTGGAAATATCCAGAATCTTGTGAGTGCCCTCTCTGTGTGTATCTGGGTGTTCCCTTTTCAGGTGGCCCCCAATTTCTCACTCAGCAATCCCTTCTTAGATTATTTATTTATTAAACGTTTCTTATATAGTGCAGCATATTCCGTTGCGCTTTACAATTGTAAACATTAATAGAATAAAACTGGGTAATAACAGACAGATATATAGGTAGGAAGGTCCTGCTTGCAAGCTTACAATCTATAGGGAAATAGGTATAGATACACAAGGATAGGTGCTATATATTGCATTTTGGTCCAGCCAGAGTGCACAGTTTCTTGGTGGGCTGCATGATCCATTCACACCGGAATGTCGGCCAAATATCATGAGGATGTGAGAGAAAGCCGATGTGTGAGGTTGTGTGTGGACTGTGAAAGGGGATGTAATTAGATATGGAAGCTATGAAGGTTATGTGGGCGGTTCTGGGATCTGATAAGCTTGCCTGAAGAGGTGAGCTTTCAGGGATCACTTGAAGGATTGGAGACTAGAGGAAAGTCATATTGTGCGTGGTAAGGCATTCCATAGAGTGGGCGCAGCCCAAAGAAAGTCCTGTAACTGTGAGTGAGAGCAAGTAATGCAAGGGGATGAGAGACGCAGATCTTGTGCTGAGCGGAGAGGTCAGGGACTGACAGAGCGGGGCAGCAGATGATGAACGTTTGACAAGGAAGATAAGCCTTGCTGCTGTATTCATAATTGATTGTAATGGCGATAGCCTGTTTTTGGGAAGACCAGTAAGGAGGCTATTGCAATAGTCAATGCAGGAAATAATGAGTGCATGGATCAGAGTTTTTGCAGTGTCTTGTGTGAGATATGGTCGAATTTTGGATATGTTTTTTAGATGTATGGAACATGATTTTGAGATAGATTGAATGTGGGGAACAAAGGACAGTTTAGATTCAAGGATGACACCAAGGCAGCGAGTTTGTGGGGCAGGGTGGATTGCCGAGTTATCAACAGTGATAGAGAGATCAGGTTGGTAACTTATATTGGCTGGTGGAAATATAATTAATTCTGTTTTAGAAATATTAAGTTTCAGGTGGCGAGATGACATCCAAGATGAAATGGCAAAAAGACATTCAGTGACACGGACCAGTACAGATGGTGATAAATCTAGGGAAGATAGGTAGATTTGAGTATCATCCGCATACAGATGGTACTGAAATCCAAAAGAGCTGATTAATTTGCCAAGAGAGGAGGTATAGATTGAGTATAACAGAGGCCCTAAAACAGAACCTTGCGGTACTCCAACTGATAGAGGTAGCGAAGAGGAGGCAGAATCAGAAATCCGATCAGTAAAAGATCGATCAGATAGGTAGTAAGAGAACCAAGAAAGAGCCATGTCCTTAAGACCTAGGGATTGTAGTGTTTGTATGAGAAGAGAGTGGTCAACAGTGTCAAAAGCAGCAGAGAGATCCAGAAGAATTCGGAGTGAATAATGGCCTTTAGCCTTGGCAGTGACAAGATCATTTACTACCTTAGTCATTGCTGTCTCTGTGGAGTGTGGCAAACAGAAGCTGGACTGAAGTGGGTCCAATAAGTTGTGTGAGTTAAGAAAGTGTGTGAGGTGGGTGTAGACAAGTCTCTCAAGTAGCTTGGAGAGGCATGGGAGCTGGGAGATAGGATGGTAATTTGAGAGAGTGTTGGGGTCAGATTACCTTTATTACAATTAAAAAAACCTTACTGTATAATTCTGTTGCTGGTACGTGTTGTAAGGTTGTTGCTGTGTATATGATTCTTCTAGAGCTTGAATACTCACTGCCATTAACTTCTCATTCTGGGCCTCTTTCTTCCTGCAAATGTTCTTGTCATGTTCTATGGCAAACTCTCTAAGTGCATCTACAGTAATTCCTCTCCAGTCAGGTAGGGAGGTTTGCACTCTGGTCTTTAGATTGTCTTTAAAACCATCCATTAGTACCATTACAGCTACCTCCCTGTGGTGTACATCATCCTTTATATCTGCTATCCCTGTGTACTGGGTTATTGCTAGCAGCACTCTGGCAAAATAATCTGCAGATTCACTATCCTTTTGTTTAATAGTGAAAATTTTACTCCAGTTCACTTCCACTGGAAAATATATAGCCAACTGTGTGATTATGTTTTATATTCACCTGGTTATCCTCATCCATTAAGGATTCATCCTCCTCCAATACACAATCCTTAATAAACTTTTGTGAATCAGTATTGGAAGGAAGACAGGCCCTTAACATCACTCACCAATCTTTATTAGTTGGCTCATGAGCATTACCTAAATCTTTAACAAATTTCTGGCATTTGGCTAACTCTTTCCTAGGGTCTGGGAAGTCTGTGATAATTGAATGTAATTCTGCTCTCATGGACAATGCATTGCTACATTCCTGATGGTAACTATACCATCTTTGTCCGGTTTTCCATTGGGAACTGCTATCGTATGGACAGGATGCATACCTACCACATCACTATGTTCAGGATGTTCCCTCTCCTACTACGCTCTACACTAGTCTCACCAATTTCAGCTGCTGTCCCTGCTGGTTGGATCGCTGCCTTTTCTTGTCTCTGTTGAACATCTAGCAAATTGAAAGCTGTGGAAATGGCTGAAATTACAGTAGGTTCATCATCTTCTACCATAACATTTTCCTTGAGGTGACTTAAAACAGGGTATAGGTTACTTATTACGATTTTTTTATTTTTGGTATCGGCTGTACTTCCACCTGTTGCCGCATAAGGCGGCGGAGGTGCGCATGTGCTATCTTTGTGCACGGTAATGCTACCTTGCAGTGTGGGTACGCTACCTGGCGGTGTCTTGCTTTGCAGCATGAGTACGCTGTTGGGCGATGTGCTACTATGCCACGTGTGTGCGCTATTTTGCGGCATGAACACACTACTTTGCAGCGTGTGCACGCTGCCTAGTGGTGTGAATACGCTGCTTTGCGACATACATACACCACACCGTGCCACGTGTTCCCCTCGTGCTGCCACAACTTTAAACAATCATTATACTTTACTCTTTTCTTCAAAGATTTGACTAAACATATGTTATCTCTAACAGCATTTAGTACCTCCGAATCGAAACTCCCAACTTTAGGAAAGGGTTTCATACATCCTTTGGTCATCTTGGCCCATATGTCGCAGTACGCTGTAGCATACGCGCCATATTTCACATTCATTATATACCTTGCCTAACCGGGTAGCCCTTCCATAAGCAGCATTTCCTCGACCATCCCTAGCGACTGCTTAGCACCCATCTGGGACAATGCTTTCCTACTTTCACCAAAGATTTCGACCGGTGGACGAATTCACAAGCTGCGTCCACTCACTTCCTCCCACTGTGCACAACCGACCACTAAGCATGCTTTGCCAGTTTTACATAATGAGGAGCAGAAAATAGCCTATGCAATTTTTCTGCCTTCCAGCACAACCCTTTGTCACAATCACAGTTTTATACGCAACTATGCGGTGTGTACACAACCGTGCGATCCAATCGTATTGCCTATAGATACTAACTTATCAATAAGCTTTGCGATTACTATTGGGTGTGCCTGCCACAAACCTCTTCCGGTTTTCGCCGAAAACAGAAATCCCTGTTTTCGCTGCCAGTATACCTGCTGTGTATACCTACTCTGTAGTAGTTGTGCCTCGTCAGACACCTACTGGGTCTCTCCTGTCTCGTACCAACAGTGCAGAAAAAACATTTTCCGTTTTTCTTTTCCCTTATCACATCACAAGCATACTTTCACATTCACATACCTTTGTTTTCTGCGCAGAAAAATGCTTTCCCTCGTGGCAATACCTATTCAGAGGTTTTAACAAGTGATACAAGACTATCTATCAAAATGATTGTTTAAACATGTGGCAGTAATACAGGAAAGATGAATATGCTATTTGCAAATCACCTATTGCAGCCCAAAAATGACAATAAAAGAAACAGACTTTTCTCTCTTGTCCCTGGATTCTAATCAGCGCTCCTTAGATCACCCAAAAACGGTTATTCGGTTTCACAACACAGAGTACAAAACAGGTTTTAAACCGATTTGCGTTCTTACCCGTATGTGATGCGTCCAACCTTTGTTGAGGAATCGAAATCCGGTCACTTTGAGTAATTTCCCATAGCGTGACCTCAAGGCCGAGCCCCCATCTATTGATTCCTAACAGTTGCTAGTCGCTATTTAGCGCTGCAAGTCGCTTAAGAAACAATTGCTTTACAGTCCAATCGTGTAGTTCCAAAGCACAAAAAGTTATTTATGTAAACAGGGAAAGATTTAACAATTAGAATAAAAAGCAATGAAAATAGTCACAACCGATACATACGCATGCACTACTGATCTCAGTATGCAGTCCTTCAATCCTGAATCCTGCGGTCACCCAAAATGGAGAATGACTGAACACTGAGACCAGCACCCAGCATATATATGGTACAGGTTACAAGGATAACAAAGGGACAAGTTGGCATTTTTTCATTGGTTCTTGCATCTGGTCAATCTGGTCATTGATCAGTTCATACGGTGGTATCAGAGGTATGGCTCAATTTTCCAACAGCTTCTTTGTGTAGTTTCCCGCCGAAGAACTAGTTAAAACTGGCTATAGACACTGCATATAAGTAATAGCATTCTAACCAATAACTCCCTATAATCCATAACTAGCAAACGCAAGATGTGAATCCTTCGCCGATAGAAACGGATGTCTGCAAATAAACAGGGATATGATACCAAACATGACATGTCCACTGTATTCTGAACCTTAGATCTCTTTTAAGTACATATTACATTATAATTATTAACTAACAAAACATTTAATAACTCTGATTATTAACTATAATGTGTAGGAACCCTTTTATATGTATGCGTTCGCATGTGTGCGTCTGTGTATCGAAAATAGCAAATGTGCGTATGTCTGTATGTGAATACGTGTATGAGCGTCTATATGTACGTAGGTGGATACACATACGAGCATCTATGTGTATGTTTGTGGTGCGTTCGCATTTGTGTGCATTGGATTGCGCAATGCAAAGTAGCATCCAATTTACTCGCCATCATACTATAGACGACTAGATCGTCAGATAATAATTGTAAGCGATCATATCCAATTATTTGACTTTGACAACTCCTTAAAAGTTGGGCTTGTCCCTGGAAATTAGGATTCTCAGCTTTGAATATTGGGCACATGTAATACGATGGTGCTGGGAAATGCTCTCTGTAATACTATTAAATGAAACATGCAGAAACGCAAGTGCATGTAATTAAACCTAAGAACAAGTAATAAGAAAATCATCTTGTAACATTTTGAGATCTATATATACATTATGTCCTATGTTTATACTCTCATCACGGCTGCTGCAATTTCCTAGTAATTTTCTGTTTCAGTAAATGGTCCCTGTGGCAGAATAATCTGCCAGCAGTGGTTTCCTAATTAGTGGCTGTGAGGTTTCATCCTGGATAACAGGCATTTGGTGGGCCACAGATATTTACTAAAGTGACGTGTAAAATCCCCATCACCACAACCTCAGGTGGCAATTAATATCAATTCCTAATATTAACTTTTCTGCCAGGATGCTCTTGTCAGTCTTGATGAGATTGTTTGGCTCTTACAGTATGTATAAAATGTGTTATGGATAAAACAGATCTACAAAGTCACCTAAATAAAATAAGTAAAATATGTCTCCCGGTAACTGGTGATAACCGTAGAGGGCTTCTACAATAGAGAAAAAAAATATATTAGTACACGGGCTGCAAAAGTGTGTGGATGTTGGGCATTGTATTACAGCTTCTTTAAAAATGTTCAAGGGTGTATCAGGTTCTGCAGAGAAAGAAGCAGCGTACATGGGGACCAGGGCAGATGTGTAAGCAAAGTGGCACATATTACTCAAAGGAGCACAGAAAAAAAGTGCATTGATGGACATATGCAATGCTATACACGTCTCCGAGAACTGCCCACCTCCGCGTCAATAGCGTATGCACTTGGTTTACTAACTGCATGATCATCATAATCGGTGGGCATCTACCCAATAATAATTACAGAAGATATACCTCCTAACGTGTATTTATGATTATGTGATGGCCTGAAAGGTCGCCCTTACTGAACTTTGCCTATATGAGGACGTCCCATCACGCCCTCATGCTTCCTCTTCGGTCATAGGTGTGGATGGTATCAGAATGCGTTCTTGTATTTGAATGAACAATGTGAATTCACATAAGATGTATGCCGCAAATGGGCATACGTTCCACTCTGCTTTAGCCCCATTGTGTCTTATCATAAAATGACTGTCGACTGTGTACTTAGGAAAGCCATGACTTACTTTACTTACATTTGGGGCTTCACTTCACAACCACCTGTAACACATGGTATAAGAGATAGACAGTAAGTAGTTAGACAATGTCTAGATAGACTCAAGATGTTAGACAGTCAATAGTCAGACAGGGAAAATGGTTAGACACAAACAAAAGTCAGACACATTAAAATTAGACAGGTACAAAAGGTCGACAGGGTCAAAAGTTCAACATGAAAATGGTCGACCCAAAAATGGTCAACAATTTTTTTTTTTTTAGCCCTAATCTTCACCCTAACCCTCCCCTTGGTGCCTAAGCCTAACCGTCTGGGTAAGTGCCTAACCCTAACCCTCCAGTAAGTGCCTAATCCTAAGAAAAAATGTGTTGACCATTTTTGTGTCGATCTTTTTCATGTCGATCTTTTGTACCTGTCGAACTTTTTACATGTCTAACTTTAGTGTGTCTGACATTTGTCTGTGTCAAACTTTTATCCTTGTCTAACTATTAATTGTCTAACATCTGGTGTTTATTTAGACATTGTCTAACTAATTACTGTCTGTCTATAGTCCGGAACCCGTAACACGTATGCTCAGAAGAGAGACCTGCATTTGCTGGATCACCCTCATTTTGGTGCACCATAGTAGTCACGTGGTACCCCGGGATGGAAGTGTGGACACAGATAAGGTATAGATGGTACCTTATAGCAGAGAAGGCAGATCCAATAAGATATTCCTCTCTCCTGGCAAGGACTCCACCAGCTTGTCCTTCTCAGGCTGTAGCAGAGAGGCTAGGCCCACATACACTAAAATGTTTTATCATGACAAATAATCTGGCAAATTTATTAAAGGGGATAAAAGGACACAGGTCCAGGGAAAAGCTATGCATGACAATAATAATCAGCATACAAATGACAGGGGGCTTCACAAAATAAAGAATAACAAACAATTAGAAAATATGTATCACTATGCAAATGACATTCTATACAGCACAAATGAGATGATAATATGTGACAGTTTCTTATCAATACTATGAGGAATAACAAATAAACTTAAAGTGCATACACACTAGACGATATTTTACATGATTCGCCTGATTTCAATACATCGGAACGACAAGTCATTTAAAATATGTCCGCTCGCGATGCCGATGCTCGTACCCGTGGGTCATACATCGCATCTTCAGATCACCGTAGAAAATTAAGGATCATCGCCCTGAGAGAATATTTTCAACAGAGGTGGAGAATTATCCGACCTGAATTATTCAATAAGAAGCATAATTATTCATTGGGAATATACAATATTTATACATAGAGGTCATTACACCCCGGAGAGTGCGCACAATCGCAAGTACTTTTATATATGACTATACGAGGTATGTGTGACCACCTCAGCGTATTGGGTGTTGCACTATTGTGTTGAAGTGCTTGTTTCTCTATATCATTTATATTGCATCTGCAGATCTTGCCTACTGCAGGAAAGATCTGCCAATCTCATACATGATTTTGTGCAGATAGATAGATTTTGTGCAGATTGATCTTTAGTCAGATTGGACACTTTGTAGCACCATATAGTGTCCTGGAGAGCCGGGGAGCGGGTGAGTTCAAGGGAAATCACTCATGATATGGCATTGTGAGCACATTGTCTAGTGCAGTGTTTCCCAACCTCGGTCCTCAAGGCACACTAAAGCTGGCCACCCATCTAAAGATTATCTGTCCAACCAGCCAACTAGTTGATTGGTTGGAATGAAAATCTGGTAACGTATGGGAGTAAATGATGATCAGCAATTTGCTCCTAAATGCCAGAAAACAGATGAAAATGGTCGGTCAGACAAGTCTGTTAAAAGTTTGATCTAAACAATGTGTTCAAACAACAATTTTTGTCCATTTTCTGGCATTTGGGAGCAAATTACTGATTGTCATTTACTCCCATTCCTTACCAGATTTTCATTCCAACCAATCAACTAGTTGGCTGGTTGGACAGATAATCTTTAGATGTGTGGCCAGCTCAACAGTCCAGGTTTTAGTGCTATCCATGATTGAGCACAGATGGTTAAATCAAAATAACTAAGGTACTAATTAACACACCTGTGCACAAGTATGGTTAACCTTAAAATCTGGACTGTTAATGTGCCTTGAGGACCGTGGTTCTGAACCTCTGGTTTAGTGTTGTTTACGCACCTCAAGTTTCACTTGGCAAATAAATGCACTTCTCACCTTTAACTGCTGCAGCACCTCTTTGGCTATTATTAAATAGAAAATGCAATTTCTCAATTACTTCAACACATTATACTGTGAATATGCACAGTGACTTTCAGAACCACATATAATGAAATAGTAGGATATATTGTTGCACAACAGACCATAAATACCCCAGACTGATCAGTAATTACTTGTGAGTGAACACAGAGTTCTTTTTTTGGAGTACTCTTTTGCTAGGTAGTCACTGTCCTATTACATGCATGTATTTCTAATCCACAATAGGTAAAGTTAGCATCTAATGCTGGTCATACTGATTTCACAGAAAAAACATTAGCTTCAGCACTCCAGCAATTATGTATATCAGTCCTTAAAGCACAGCTATATTCAGCATGGATTAGGATACCGAAACCTGTTGGTCAGTATACTAACCCTCCTCCTCCGTTACCCCTAACCCTGACCCTCCCTCCCCGCTGCCTAAAAGTAACCTCCCCTAGCACCCCAAACCTAGTGCTTGCCCTTAATGCCTAACCCTTCCCCCTATTGCCTAAACCAAGCCCGCCCCCTAACTCCAGTACTTACTGTCTCGGTGCCAGGATTCTGACAGGTGTAGGGATTCCGGTGCCTGTATTCTGAATTTCAGCATCTGAACTGTTGTTATTGTGACCCCATCCCATTCAGCAAGTTTAGCAGTAATTACATCTCAATCCTGAGTGCACTATAATCCAGCTCTTAAGGTACATACACACTCAACGATTTCTTTGAACGATTATCGATAATTACATTTAGTAAATGAACAATTGAACAATTTTAGTAAATGATTTTCGTTCATTTTTCCCTTTAAAAAAATTAACGAAAATCTTTCAGTTACTAAATCGATGTGTGTGTGTGTGTGTGTGTGTGTGTGCGCGCAGCTTTAGTGTTATATCTCTCTATGGGTCTCCTCCCAAAGACTAGAAAACTTAATCTCACTCTCTCTCTTATATACTGTGTATCTCAGTAGTGGAATATAGTTCAACTTACAGCAGGGTGTCTCAATTCTCAGCTCAGTACACTGTCAGCCTCCATGGATCCTCTGCAGTCACCAGCGCTTTTACAATGTCTGCACACTGTCTTTCTCACACTGCTGGATCTCAGCAACAGTCCCCAGCGCTCTACACAGAGGGTATTTAATAACCCTGTCCTCGGTACCACTTCAGCGACAACGCTTGCCCAGTCTCCACTGGCAGCCCTGGCACCTCACCTCCAGTATCCAGCTTTACTCCTTGGTGTCTCTCAACTCCAACTGCGCATGTGTAAACAACAAGTCTCTTTTCACATGCTAGAATGCCCTCCCTAAGCTCCACATCACCACCATGTGTCAGCCACTGGTATTGCAGGGTCCATAGGCTACAATAGGAAGCCAGGTGTATTACATTCACACCCCCTGCAGTTTCGGATGGGCAGAAACTTTCTGTTTATGTAAATGAATAGTGTATTTACAGAGGCACACTTACATCACAGGGCATGTAACTGTCCTGGAAGAAACAGTATTTCTAGAACTGTGGGTCTCTTCACATGTGCATAACTATGAAATTTAAAAGGTCGGAGGGTCAAAAATTACTTTTGAAATACAACTTTATTCTGAATTGCTACAGATGTTTTAGCATGACTTTCTAAACTTTCTAAACACTAAAACCGCAAATTCCTCAAATCTTTTTCCTCATATCCATTAGATTACAGAAAGTTTTGATTTTGTTTCAAGTGTTTCTTGGGCTGATTTTTTAAATTGGATCTTGTGTTAAAATATTTTTTAAAAATTCTCCAATATTAGATGGACTGAAAGATTCATGCTAAGGGACATATTCAATTGGGCGCGAGGTAAAACACCTCGCACCCAATTTTGGATTACCGCGGGTATGCGCGCTCCCGATACCCGCGGTATCCAGTTTAAAAAAAAGTGGTTGCTGGGTTTTCAGTGCTGAAAACTCTGCGCTGCGAGAAAATAATAAAAAAAAAATCTTCACTTACCTGCCCAGGATTCGCCGGTGCTCTCCACGGCTCCTGGCAGTGACGGATCTTGACTCTACTTTAAGGGGGCGGTTTAAGAATTAATACTAACTCCTCCACTCTCTATAACACTTACAATTCTGTCCCTCCCATTTTCAATAAATACTTAAAAAATAAAACAAACTTAATATGAGTTGTCATTAACCCCCCTGCAATCCCCACAGAGCAAGCTCCCTCTCCCAAACCCCACATGTGAACCAGGAGGGGGGAAGGGGGGGGTGCCGCCAGTGTCCCTGAGCAAGTCCCAGTGATTTTCTCCCAAAATAACGATTTTAGGAAAAATCACACTTTTTCTAGAGGTGCGTGGAAAAAAAACTTCCCGGGGCACAAAAATTAAAAAAACACGCACCTAATTGAATAGCAAAAATTCTGCACCAGCAGGCAAAACCTCGCAGGTGCTGGATTTTTGCTCTTCACGCACCCAAATTAATATGCCCCTAAATTGGAGAAAGGAAAACAGATCTGGCCATGTTCGAGCTGGGTTCTTGTTCTTTGTTTAAATTAAAAAAATGTTTTCAAAATTATTACAAATTCATTTTTCAAGTTAGAACAGGCAACACTTTCTAATTATTTAAAAATTGTAACATTTGAATATAATGTACTGTAGAGCGGGCAGGTCTGACACCCTCCAACTGGTGATATATTATGGAATATTAAACCAATTCAGAATTATTCAGCGCCTCTGGTTTTTAACTCTCTTGTCCGTGCTTTTGCTATTGTTGTTTACCTATGATCAATAGTTTGTCTTTAGCATTCTGCTGACACTCTTCTCCCCACAATAATATGATAAATGTATGTTTTGGAAATGCGAATATGATGTGAAAAACAGATGGCATCTCATAAACTTGTATTGTTTATTTTAATTGTGCTAAAATTACCTGAAAGCAGATGTAAACATTTTAAAATTAAAACTATGATTGCAATCAATTCTTTGCAGTTAAATATTCCTTTTTTTTCTGGTGCTATTTTGGTGATTGATAACATTTAGAGGTAGTAACATTAGACATCATGTCTGAGCTATTTTAGTAACTAGCTGTAGTGTACTTAGCCTTCGTTTCTTGAGGTCACACACTGGAGGGCAATCTTATCCAGGCATTGTTTTTAGTGCTGATGGCGATTGTCCTTGTAAAATAGTGTTTATTGCTAATGAAATTAATGGAGCCAGCAGTGCCAGGCACATGGTAACCCAGAATATTGTTGTATATGCCTCTTTCTGTCCGGTGGCCACGGTGGGACAATCTCCTTCTGCTTACAGTTCTTTTATGTGTAATGGCCCTTTTAAGCACTATTTAGTAGACTGTGGAGCTGATTCAGACCTGCTCGCTCAGATGCGTATTCTCGCTGCTGCCAATGGTATGCAGTGTGTATGCATTGTGCGCATGCATATACCTTAGCGACAGTTCACAATGCATCTGCTCGCTGCACATAGACAGCCCAGCAGAGTGACAGGGGAAGCAGTTTGTAGGTGGTAACAGGGGCTGGCCATTCAAAATGGGGCAGTGGTGGTGCAAACGCAGGCGTGCCTCAGCATCTCAACGGCGTATTACAGGTGTGCATAATTATAAGACAGCATCATTGTACACGTCACTTGGCTTGTTTTTACACTGAAGTGCTCGCAGTAGGGTATAGTCAAACTCAAACACTGCGATCACATCTGATGTACCGATGGTTGCATACACTTCCTGGACATGACGTGCACAAGTGGACGTCTTAAAACAGGCTGGTGGGTGTCTGCATACACTATGTGATCGCTCTCTAAGAAATACTAATGCATCGCTGTGCGATTGCACTCCCTACGCAATTTGAATACACATCGTGCGAGCGATCGCATCTAGCAAGCGGCTCTGAATCAGCTCCTGTGTCTCATAGATATTGGGATTGAGAGTACACCCTTCTGAGTATGATCAGAGGATTTAAAGGCCCACTCTGATGCCAGCTCAAGGCTGTAGTAGGTTCAAATGAGATCCATTGAATATGAAAGGTCTTATTCTGACCAAGAAGGGTGCCCATTCCATTTAGTTAACTGGCTAATATTTTTTTCCATAAATGTCCCTGAACTTGCTGATTTTTAAAATGATCAAATTATGTAAATAAGAGCTATTTAAACCCAATTCAGTATAATTTTATTAACAAATATGCATATTTAAATAAACACCAAAAATTTACTTACTTGCACTCTTAAGTGAACCTGCTCCTCAAGAAGATTGTCTTTTGGCAAAACCAAAATAGTATAAAATGTAAAAAAAAATACTGAAGGAGCGCTAACTACCATACCAGAATGAACACAATGTGATATTGCACTTAATTGCACAGCTTTATTTAGCGTATATTCTAACAATATGTCTAATAAACAAATTATATATTCAAAAGCCTTTTAAAATTGTGTCTTCTTTTCCTGGAGTTGCTTTAACATGTACTAATTTATCCAATGAATCTAAAAAATTCCCACTCACCAGAATCACCAAAAAAAGCCCAATGGCCATTCATTAGTTGAAATCAAATTTCATTTTTATTTAAATAGTAATAAATTCATAAAAATTATCATGAATAAAAAGTGTGGCTTACACTTATAAAACGGTGTCTATGAAATTGCCACTATTAGAAGAGATTGAGTTATTCCCGCCTAGTGTGTACCCAGCATCACTATTATTGCTGGCTGTTGGCAATAAGTCATCTTATTGCCTTCGAAATTAACCTAATTTTTAAATTGCTCTCAGTTCATATACAGTTCTCTAAGTACATAAATATCTGTTTTTTGCATTACGTTTTGGTGTTTAGACATATTTAATTTATTTTTGTTTTTTATTTATTAAAATACCTACATAATATATAATGTAGAATATAGTATAGTTTTTTGTTTGTATTTTATTATAGTATGACATTTTCAGTGAATTAACAATTGTCAAAAAAAAAACATTTAAATTGCAACAACATGCAACAAGACTTAAAAATATATATAAAAAATTATATAATACAAATGTGTTTTCAACTTAATTTTACACATACAATTGCAGTTATTACACGCAAACATGCTAGTGGAAATGAGTTCTTTTACTCTGTAAAATATGCCCTCTAACCCTTGCCAGTCCTGGAAAATCTCGCAATACTATATATAATACAATACTATATATTTTTCTTGTGCAATAGCACCACCTGGTGGGACGACTTTAAACTAAGCACCTTTACTTTATGAATATAAAAAATGTGAACGGTTATTTTTTTCTTCATTCAGAAATATGCTATGAACTTTGTCAAAAGGCAACAAATCAAAACCTTATGAATAAATGTAATTTCCATTCTTATATTTTTAACTACAGATGTATGAAACACTGACCCTAAGTGGTTGTATGTGTGACACCTGCTACAATACAGCAAGGCACAAGGTTCTCCATGACTATAATGACCTAACAGACCATACAGACTACAGTGTGTGACATTGTCTCAGCTTTAAAACATTGGTGAATGTGGTGCATGGTTAATTGCTTTAGTAATGGGGAGTTACGTTGATATAGTGGTAGGATACAATGTTAGTATAAGGGTATACATGTCACTTGGCATGAGACAGGACAGGATGGTAGCGCTCACCTTTCCTTCTCCAGACAAGCGTTTTTCCTGGTGAGAAATGGCTTCTTTGCTGCCCTTCTTGACACCCTCTTGACACCTCCAAAAGTCTTTGCCTTGTGTCAAGGGAGTTTCTAGAGAGGAGGGGGCCTGTGTGCAGTCTCCGACACGGGCCCCTCCTCTCCACCTGGCGGCTGGCAGCACACTGAGCTGTGAGCGGCCAGCGCCGGAGTTATAGACTCTGGGCACTAGAGTGTGCCCAGTCTATAGTGTATGCACAGGTCACCGGGAAAATGGCCGCGGCCATTTTCCAGTCGTTTTACAGCGCCGGACACCCATGCCGATGTGGGACTCCGGAGAGGTAAGTAATATTATGGGTGCAGGGTGTGCGGTGCGGGGCCCCCCTGGATCCAGGGGCCCGTGTTCCCTGCACCCATTATAGATACGCCCCTGCCCTGCGTCATGCCAACAGTAAAGCATCCTGAGACCATTCATGTGTGGGGTTGCTTCTCAGCCAAGGGAGTGGGATCACTCACAATTTTGCCTAAGTACACAGCCATGAATAAAGAATGGTACCAAAACATCCTCCGAGAGCAACTTCTCCCAACCATCCAAGAATAAGGCAAACGTGATAACTAAGTGGCTCGGGGAACAAAACATTGAAATTTTTTTGAGTCCATGGCCAGGAAACTCCCCAGACCTTAATCCCATTGAGAACTTGTGGCCAATCCTCAAGAGGCGGGTGGACAAACAAAACCCCACAACTTCTGACAAACTCCAAGCATTGATTAGGCAAGAATGGGCAACCATAAGTCAGTATGTGGCTAAGAAGTTGATTGCAGCATGCCAGGGCGAATTGCAGAGGTCTTGAAAAACAAGGGTCAACACTGCAAATATTGACTCTTTGCATAAGCTTACTGTAATTGTCAATAAAAGCCTTTGACACTTATGAAATGCTTGTAATTTTACTTCAGTAACCATAGTAACATCTGACAAAAATGGTCTAATAACACTGAAGCAGCAAACTTTGTGAAAACCAATACTTGTGTCATTCTCAAAACTTTTGGCTGTGGCTGTATTGTTGCCTCAATTCAGGGAGACAAACTGATATTTACAAGGTTACAAGGAGGTAACACTAAAAGTTACATTACTGTCTCCATCAAGTATCTAGTGTCATTGTTATATGATCAGTATCTCTTTTCTGGCAGGGGCATAGTTAAGGCAGGAGCCAGGTACTTACAAAAATCCCAGGTTTCAATGTTTGTGACCCATGTAGCTCCATCACTGACCATGGTAATATGAGGGTCCCATAGGAATAATGTTGCTATGGGGTCTATTCATTGTCACTTAAATTCTACAAGAGCAGGTGAAAATGAAAATATTCACCTGCTTTTGTAGAAATTGAGTTTTGGGGCTATTCATCAGAAAGGTAATGTGGGAGATATCACAGATATCTCCTGCTTACCTTTCACTTCCGATGTGGCCCGCTGTCCCCATACACTAGTATGGGGACAGAAATCCATCAAGCTCCGAAAATACAATATTTTCGGAGCTTGCCTGTGCGAGCATTCGCCATCTTCAGATGGCGTTTGCTCCTGCATTCGGTCTCACCCTGTTCCTTCCCTATGGGTAGGTGTCCCGGGTTGCGACTCCGCCCCTGTCTGGCTCTTTTGGCCGGACGCTTGGGCTTTGTGCATCTGCGTGAACTCTAGTTCACGCATGCACACTAGCACTGCTGAGTTGTCTTGGCAGTGCTGAGTTTCATGACTCTGAACGGAGCTGTGAAGCTGCTTCGGAGAGACAGCTGATTTTTGGATCAGCTGTCTCTATGTTGGTTCACTGAAGAATTGCTTCGTCACGAGTTAGTACGTTGATTATCGGGGTCCAAGCTTGGACCCCGATAATTAACATAATGAATAGACCCCTATGTCACATACTTGCCACCTTTTTCTTCCTGGTATCAGAGAGGGGGAGATCAAGGGTGCATGGGTGCCAATATTTACATCATCATAATCTTGCTCCTATGACATAATGCCACAGAAGATCAGAAAATGATGACGCGATTCATAACTAATTTCACAGAGGTAGTGGACAGGTTGGGGGATACTGGATTACTATCCTGGGCAGGGATGGCTCTAGGGGTGTTCGACCTGAGTGGTCGAACAGGGGCACCACCCATAGAGGGCGCACCCTTCCCCAGCATCCCGATTTCAGTAAAACAGTTGTGTCCCGCAGTTCCACCCGTGGGCTGAAGTGGCCCGTGGGTGGTCAAATTGGGGGGGATGGGGACCCCCACTGCCGTCCCGGAGTCTGAATGGATGCTGTGTGCATGTGTGCGGCATCCATTCAGTGCCGTGAAAGGGCTGGAGGAAGCCCAGCTAGTGAGGCTCCCCCCAGCCTGACGTTATTTGGAGGCGTGCCATGTGGCCTCAGATAACATCACGTAAGGAGGCATGGCCCATGGTAATTAGGTCACGCACCCAATTGTGGTCGCACGCAGCTGCGCCGCGCGCAATAAGGAGCGCAGAGCACTCAGCCGGCACAGGGTGCTATTAGCCCTGGAGCTGGCCCTGATCCTGGGATCCAGAAGATTTTCCTCAAAATCGGGAGTCTCCTGGAAATTGATGAAGAGTAGGAAAGTATGATATGTTGGAAAAAAGAAGATGCTGGTGCACACTCTATGCTCTGTTGAATGACAGAAGGCCATGATCACAGATCCCGGATGGGAGCCTGCTATCACATCCTATGCAGTCAAGTCGTTCTCCATAGTAGCCATGTGAGTCTTCCGCAGGACCAATGCTGTAATAGGGATTATTATTATTATCCTTTATTTATATGGCGCCACAAAGGTTCCGTAGTGCCTTACACAGTACATAAATGAGCACACAAGAAATACAGTTAATAGTAATACAAAACAATATAGGACAAGGACATGGTTTATAAACATAGCTGCATGACACAAGCAGTAGGACATGAGCAACCAGGTGTTAGGTGCCGTTGTGGGGAGTTAGAAGTAAATTATACTATAAGTAGGGGAAGGTGAAGCACGTGAGGGATGAGAGCTTACATGCTAAAGGAGAAGGGCAGACAGACAGGGGCGACACAGATGGGGTAGATAGTGAGGAAGGAGCATGGAGCAGTGGGTTAGGATATGTGCTGCGGAATGTGTGTGTATAAGATGACCTGATGTTATGTCAAAATTAAGTCCTTCATTCATCTATCTATATGACAGAAAATAGATTTTGATTGTGTTATTTACATGAGAGATGTACAAAATAAAGTTATAGCACTTTATTGTGTTACATTTTAGCATCTAAATGCATACTGATAACAAATGGATATATTATGGGACTGTCCTGCCATCCTAATACAGTAGTGACTACTTTAATAATCCCAGCTGCTGGGTACTATGCCATGATCCTGTGAGTGGGTGCATCTCACATGCTAGACCCACCCACAAATGGGTGCAGCCATCCCCAGCATGCTATGGTCCCACAGGATGTTGCAGTACCCAGGCCCAGAATATCTCTTAGCAGCCCTGGAGGTGACAGGCAGAACCAGGTTGGCATAGTGGTGGGGTAACAAGGCCATGGAGGGAGGGAGGTGGTTGAGACTGGAGGGACAGGAAAGGCGGGGGAAAGAAGCAGAGGGTTGGAATCAGACTGATGGGAGAAAATAGAGGGAACAGCAAGCGGAGGAGACCAGAGGGGGAGGATGGGGATGGATAAAGTAGACGATTATGTGGGCACTGAATAAGGGGGTTGTTTGAAGTAAGAGTATTCATGCTGTGGACGAGGTAATAAGTGAGATGAAAACTGGAGTGGAGGCTGTGTGATATAGAGGCAGTGTGGATTAAAGTTGTTAAATGTTCAAAAATACAGATAAAAGAACAGTTATGCTAATGTATGAGCGCAGCTCCAAAAGTGATATATAAAGAAGGTGTGTGAGTAGTGGGTGCAGGAATTCGTTATTAAGCAAATGATTAAAGTGGATAAATGTGACACAATAGGAAAAGGCAATACAAACAAGAATTTATGTAGTAAGAAGGCAAAAATTACAATGTACAGAGCCGATCCAGTCCGAAGTGTTATGATCAACAAAGATCAATTAAGAAGAGCAGCACGCAGATAGGGGAGTATTTGCAATGTCCAAGCAGTGAGTGCAGTTAAGGGATAAACGTAGCCACATAGGTGACCATTGCTACATTGCTAGACCAAGAGCTTCAAAAGGGATGGTCCTTCTTGTTGCTCTGTCACTTTAGTGACCCAGCCTCAATCCCATGAAGCTGAACACACAAGAATTAAAGTAACATGTGCTGAGGCCTGATTGGAGGAGCTCAACACATTCTTTTCTGACCCCTGGTGCTGAGTCTCTTGTGCAGTGCCATAGGAGGGTACTTGTACGCCCTGGTCCGACATGCTCTTCCACAGGCGCACATTTTGATGTCACACAGCATTGATAGGGGAGCACCAAGATGGATGCCAGCTTTCCATGCAGCGAGTGGCCTCTCCAGGCACCTAACAGTGTAATGCATAGTGCCGCCTGGTTAGCAATATTGCTGGACTATGGGGCAGCAATATTGCTGCTCTGACAGCACTAAGGCTGAGAGCATATTGGGGCCATGTAGATACTTCGGAAGGACTTGTACTGGTCCATGGACACCACATGTAAGAACATTTAAAATGTACAAAGACACAAAATGTTTGGACTACACAGTTTTTCAATTGTATTTCTTAATAAAATTATAATTTCTAATATTAACACTAGCACGCACCTCCATCCATGTACCCATACCTCAGATAAAATTCAGATCCCATCTCTGCCCTCTGTAGAATGGTAGCATTGCTACAAGGTCCACTGTAAACCAGCCTCAGTAGCACAGGGATATAGTCGGCATCCCTGCATGCGGGATGCCGACTGTCCAAATACCGGCGCAGAAATCCCGACAGTTCGGGATCCCGGCACCAGTATCCCGACCGTCGGCAGCCCGAAGGTTAGTATCGGAGTGTTAGGGGGGAGGTTAGCATTAGCTAGCAGGGTTAGGTATTAGGGGGAGAGTTAAACATGGGGGAGGGAGAGGTTAGGTTTAGGCACAAGGGGGGTGGTGGTTAGGTTTAGGCACCGGGGAGGGGGTGGTTAGGGTGCAGAGAGGGGGAGGTTAGGTTTAGGCACTAGGAAGGGGGGGTTAGGTTTAGGCACCGGGGAGGGAGGGTTAGGGTAGGGAATGCACTTATGTGCCTTCCTATGGGTGTCGGGATTCTGGCTGTCGGGATGCTGCTGTCATACTGACAGCCGGGATTTCATACCCAACCCGTAGCAACTAATAACTATGCCAATCATACAATTAAACGGCTTTTGCCAAACATTTGCAGATAATCTGATGTTGGAATGTTGCTTTTCTGCAGTAACAGAGCAGAAAATGTTTGTAAATCATCCTGAGAAAATAATTAGTGAACATATCCCTAAATAATATAAACTTTTGTGTTGTGGCTTAGCTACCATTAGAAGAGGCTGCATTTGGGTTACTTCAGGCATATGCTGATAGGATGTTCCTCCCTTCAGTAGGTGGGGGAGCAGATGTCCCGAACACAGGGGCATAACTTGGGTGAAGCTAGTGTTCTGGGTGCCGGAGGGGACTTGGCAGACTGCCCATAATTTCATATTTCACAATTCTAGTTATTGATTGCTGGTATCCAGAGGTGCCGAGAGGGGCAAGTGGGTACTAATTACTGGGCAGTGCTATAGCTACAATGGGTGCAGTATGTGCAGTGCACATGGGCCCCTGGGTCCAGCGGGGCCCCATGCCACACACCCTACACCCATGACATAATCTGTTCGGCAGAGGTCCTGGCTGCACCATCTAAAATGTATTCGGAAAGAGGGCGCTGGCAGAGCAGACAGCAAAGACTCTAGCACTGTGCCAGAGCCTTTGATCTCTACTGTGCATGTGCCATGTCGCCGAATATCTTTGGAAATATGGTGCCGCCGACCGGCAGCACACGCAAGGAACTCTATTGCACGAACGCTTGGCACAGGTATGGGAGTGGCCCCACTGCATGATGAGAGGGGACTGCTCCACACAGGCTCCCTCATCTGTTAAAATTCCCCTAGGCCTGGGTCAGCTACTGTCCCGTATAATGTTTTTTTTTTTTATTATTTTAGAATTTTTAGGGGGCATAGCCAAGCCTCCTGGATCTGGACACGCCCACCTGGGCTTGTCTAAGGTCTCAATGGCCCTGCCAGTATCACCCACCTGGTTCCCGGCGACAAAACAGTGTTAAGATGACCGCCAACAAAAGCACCCCCACTCCAGTGCATAGCCACATGCTGCCTGTTATTGGAGGCAGCATGCAGTTATGTAATTCCCATAGGGAGAGCCAGGGCTGTAACTAGGGTGGTGCAACCAGTGCAATGGCAAAGGGCACTGCAGGGCAGGGGGCACTATTCGGGCCTGTCAATTTTCTGTTTATTATCATTCTCACCTGTATCTTCCTCTTCTTTTATCCCCAGCATCTCCTGGCCTCTCTTATCTCTTCCCTGGCCCTTCCTCATGAGGTCATGCCTCTTTTTCTGGTGCGTTATGTCCCTATTTAAAAAGTAAGGGGACGCCAATGATCTTTCTGGCACAGGGCACCAAAAAGTCTAGTTACGGCTCTGGGGAGAGCAGCTCTTCATCTTCACATGTTGCACCCCCTGACCTCTGTTCTGCTGCCTCCATCCAGACCATCACATATGGACTTCTGCTCTTCCCTGTTCCCCACATATCTTGACCCCCCTGACCTGAGCCCCCACCTATTACTTCCATTTGCTCACTACCAACCTTTACCTCAGTGCTCCTCAAAACCTTCTTACCTACACCCCAGTCACCCCCTTTCTTGTTTCACGTCTCTAGTCTTTATATCTTACCTTCATCCTCTTCATCTTCTGTAGTCACTGGAGTCCTGCTGACCAGCGATCAGAAGTGACCTGGAGGATATATAGCATGGCAGGTAAGCATGATCTTCTAATTTGAATGACTTTTGCCATATAGTGCCGACTGGTAGTAAAATTCTCCTGCTTTTGTCATTGAAAGCTTCCACAAGTGAATTGCACAGGGATTATGTTGGCACTTGTACCACCACAATACCTAACCTATACTGATTAAAATCATTTAATCATGCCCGGAGCGATTCAATTATTCACCATTTTCCCTGTGTGGAAAACTGTGGTTAACGCGCGTTAATCCATACATTCCACGCAAAGTGCTGGAACGGGATGTAGTTATGTGACGGCCGCCGGTCACAATCCCAATGCCGGCTAGGGATTTATGACAGGCGTCAAGATACCGACGCCTGTCAAAATCTTGTCGCCGGAATGCAGAACGACATGGGCCCGAACGAGGTAAGTACAGGCACCCGTCCTCTTAGCTGCGGGAGGGGGGGGACTTATGGTTACGCACCCCCGGGGAGGGTTAGGCTAGGGGAAGGAGGGGTTAGAGTTAGGGACCCCCTGGGAGGGTTAGGTTTAGGGTGCGGGGAGGAGGGGGTTAGGCTTAGGCACTAATGGGGGGAGGTTAGGATCAGGTACCCCCCTGGGAAGGTTAGGCACTAAAGGGGGGAGGTTAGGGTTAGGCACCCCTAAAAGAGGGTTAGGGGGGGAGGGTTAGCTGTACTTACCTCCGCTGTCGGGATTTCCTCCCTTAGGCCAGCCGCTATCGGGATATAAGGCCATCGGCAATACAATCCCATTCCGCTGGAATCTATGGGGTTCACAGAAGTCTGCATTTTATTAACACAGATTTTTTTCTGCTAGCTCCTGTGGCTGCGAGGAAAAATTCACCGTCTGGGGCTTAGCGCGCTTGGTTCTCGCAGGTAATTGAATCGGGCAGCGCGTTCTATTAGCTGCAGAGTAAACCCCGCGACTAATTACATTTGCAGCTTAGTCCACGAATAAAGCATTTTTTTTTAATATGTGAAGTTCTTTAAATATTTAAGTTTGTTGAATTAATTGTATTTTTTTTTCTAAACTGTTAATTTTTTTAATTTTATTTTTCCCGTTTATTTAAATTTGGATAAAAAGGGGAAAGATTGTCCGCAGCATAAACTCAGATGTAAAGTTTAACAGTGTCTGTGAGACAAGTATTCTATGTATCTTTCAAAACACAAGCCTTCATTTGTATCGTTATAGTATTCCGTAATCAGTAATTCATATTTTTATTCATCTACCTAACTTGAAATAGCTAATTTTTCTGGATATTACAGTGGGCAGACTCTGCTCGTACCTCCATAGGCTGAAAGCAGAATCTGCCTTCTGCAGTTAACTCGCCAAAGCCGCCAGGACCCATTATGTCCGTTTTTGCAGATAATTGAATCTACCCCATAGGGCTCACTCCAGAATTTGTTTGGGCAGGGTACCTTTAAATTTTGAAGCGCAAAAATTTTGGATGCAGTGCAGGGCTGGTGTCCAGTCTCTCAGTCTCAATAATGGAATTAACTGTATTTTGTGTTTAAATCGTGCAGCACCAGGAAAGTTCAGTCCAGGGCTACAGTGCTGTAATAGTAAAGCGCTGGACATAGGGCTTATTGTAAAGCATCCCAATGTGTGTAGCTGCATTACTGGGAACAATACCTGGTGATGCAGTGTCTAATGTGCTGAGTCCCAGCACTGAGCATCGGTCACTTTACACGGAGACTTGTTGGCTTTACACCTATTTGTGGGCTGTCTATATAAGGTTTGTTACACACACTAGTTAGACATGCACACACACTATTTGCAGGACCCCCTACCATCTCATTCACTTCAACGTGCCCCCACATGATGCCCATGCCCTCAGACCCATACAGTTCCGGGAGAAGAAGGGTGGGAAGCACTGTAGCTACAGGCTCCATGGTCGCATGCTACACCTCTTCCCAAACAATTATATCTTGGGGCTTCTGCAGAGAATTGCTAAGTCTTTCCAATCTGGGACTAGTGCTGACTGACGTAACATTGTAAAGGACCACAGGCAGCTTGGTTTCGAGTGCCACATCACATGAAGTCTGGCAGGCGGCCTACTACCAATCCAGATTCCCACTAAATGGCCTGATTCTGCAGCCATCATGAAGGACTTTACCTTAGAATAGCGACCAGAGGATTGCTGGTCTACAGTTTATTAATTTCTTTTATTTATTAACAGTTTCTTATATAGCGCAGCAAATTCCGTTATGCTTTACAATTTGAATCAACATTCGCATTTTACTGGGTTGTAAAAGACAGACAGACATACATACATATACATACAAGACACACGTAAAAGACATACATAAAGGTAAGAGGGCCCTGCTTGCAGGCTTACAATCTATAGGGAAATAGGTGTTGATACACAAGGATAGGTGCTACATATTGCAAATTGGTCCAGCCCGATTGTAGATGTTCTTGGTGGGCTGTATAATCCAATCACACTGGAAAGTTGGCCTAGGGTTAGGAGGATGTTAAAGTGAAGAAAGAGAAGATGTGATAGGTGTTTACTATAAGAAGAGAGTTAGATAGAGAAGCTGTAAAAGGTTACAGTTGCCCAGGGCCAGAATCCAGGTACCTTCATTGAGTACAGCCTGCCTCCACCTTCTTATAGGGCTAAGGATCAACAGTGCAACTTTCACAGGATTCTACCGTAGAACTCAATTCTTGCTATTTGATATCTATAATATCTAGTAGAACACACTCTGTATTGGCTGCTGTGAGTTCTAAAGTCAACCATAAGAGGTCCCCAGTACACCACAGTTACCACAGCAGTCAAACAAGTACGCTGCACATCCAGTGATCTTGTAACTCTTTAACCCAAGGACACATGGAGATTTGCAGTTTATCCATTTTAAAATGTGTTGAACATTATGTTTTACCTACAGAGATAACCAGATTGGTGAGTATCTCTAACAAAAGCAGTTGACAGTTGCCCATTCTTTTTTTTCATTGACATAAACAAGTAACAGGAAATCCAATGCAATAACTCCCAAAGCAGTCTGCATCAAATAGTATAAAAGGTATCTTGACTTCCTTGAAAAAGAAAATGAAATCTCAAAAGAAAAGTGAGAATATGGAGAAGCATGAATGCTGGGAAGTCTGGGGATGACACATTCCAGAATCTGTTGGATCAGATAACCTCAAATATTACTTATTTAGACTGTTTCAATCCCTTGTTCCAGATCTCATAGACCTAAATACAGATAGAGTATATAGAGAGCTTTGTCCTAAAGAAACAGAACCCCCAAAGGATGTAGGCCCTCATTCAGAGGCGCTCGCAAGAAGCGAGTGCTCGTTCTGAATGAGGGCGGCCGCTTCTATTTTTTAGTGCGGCCTCCTGGTCGCTAGTTAAGCTGTGGGTTACCACCCACAGCTTAGCGACCGACCAGGTTGATGATCGCGATGATCAAGACCATCGCGACCATCGGGGCTTGCGACGAGACCCTACGGTTGGGTCTCGGCAACCGCAAGCCCCAGGGAGCTTTCTGCTCTGATCGAGCAGGAAGCTCCCCACTGACATCACTGCTGATGTCAGTGCGGCCGCCCACAAAACGGCAGATGTTCGCTTGGGAACGCCTCCTTTTATGTAGCCACCCCTCCGCCCTGCCTACAAAACGGTCCGAGCTGTCGATCAACATCTGCAGCCGGCCCTTTTGTAGTGAGCTCCGGGCCGAGAGAGTTTATCTCTCGCTACGGGGCTTGCGCACGTGCAGTGCGGCCGCTGCGCGTGCACAGGACCAAAACATCGATCCAGTTGCGAGCGCGCAGCGCTTGCGACCATGTCTGAATGAGGTCCGCAGTTCTTAAGTTCCATTTAAAATCAAAGAAACTGTAATTTAAGCCAGGAGAAGTTTTTTTTAATGTCCCAACCATCAGAGAGACCTTTGGTTCTTGTGGCCTCTTCTTGTCCACACTCACCACGTCTTAAATCTTGAATTTGATCTAAAGACACCATTAAGAAACCAATGAGTACTCTTGAATATTTGTCCCATTTGCTTTCTGGTTATAAATAGTCATGGTCTCTATCTAATTCTTGCTTTAGTTTTATTTTCCAGTGAGACTTTATTTCTTAGTAGTATTTACATTTATATATTAGCGATATAACATCAGAATTGGTTGCTGAACTTCAATCTTTCTATGACAATTCTGTAGACTATGGCCCTCATTCAGAGCCGTACGCTCTGAGCAGAGCGCACGCTCTGCATGAGGGCCGGGCTCCATTTTCATGGAGCGTCCTCCTGGACGCTCGTATAGCTGTAGGTCACCACCCACAGGCTATACGAGCGTGCATTTTGATGGCCGCGATGGTCGTGACCATCGCGACCATCGAAATTGAGAGCCGGAGCCTGCGGTTGAGGTTTTCAACCGCAAGCTCCGGAGTGATTTTGGCTCTATCAGAGCCAAAATCACTCCCACTGACATCACTAGTGATGTCAGTGGGCCGGCTTCCGACGGGAGGCGTTCCCGTGGGAACGCCCCCGTCAGGGAGGCACGCCCCCGGCACGCCCACCAAAGGGGGCGTGCTGTCAATCAACATTGACAGCACGCCCCCTTTGATCGGACACAACGAGCGAAGGAAAGTCCTTCGCTCGTCGTGTCTGGCGCATGCGCACGACGGAGCTCCCTCCGTCGTGCGCATGCTCAGTGCAGACCATCGACCCACTTGCGAGCGGACAGCCGCTCGCGAGTGGGTCTGAATCAGGCCCAATGACTATTGCAATGACTATTCTGTGGTACTGAAGCTGCTAGGTGACGATTCTCATAATTATCACTCACTATTAGTCATACAATATATAAATTGAACCTCTTATGTTCAAGAGACTATGGGGCCTATTCATAATACCTAAAAATTAGATGGAGGTAACTAGGTTTAGAAACTCGCATGGAGTTCTACCTAATTACCGGAGGAATTCATCATTCCTCCTCTCCATAACTATCTATTTAGAAAAGCTGTCATTTTTGCGATGACAGCTTTTCGGGAAATGGGGAAAACTATGGGCCTGATTCAGAGCCGCTCGTAAGCGGCAGTACGCTCGTTCCGAGCGATGTTTGCCCATCTGCGCATGCGTACGGTTTTTACTACGCATGCGCGAACCAGTCAGTGCGGCCGAAAATCGTTTGTTCGCTATATAGCGAATGCCTGCTATTTTGAGTGACAGAATGAGGCGTATGTGGGTGGTAACAGGGGAAGGTGCTTGAAAATGGGGAGTGGAGATCAGAACGCAGGCGTGCTTAAAGGTCAAAACGGGCGTTTTATGGGTGTGCATAATTAATACAGCAGCGTCATTGACCACGTCACTGGGTTATTTTATAGCCAGAACTGCTCGCAATATAGTGGTAGCAAAAACCAACCACAAGAATAGCGAGCAGTTCATACGCTGTTCGATGTACTCGATTAATCTAATAAATAGCGGACATGACGTATGATGCGAGCGGCAAGGGGGCGTATTTTTCAAATAAACGTCCGCATGTTTTGTTCGCTCGTTCAGACATGGAGGCGTCAACAGACCGCAAGGAGCGAACGGTTCATTTGAATAGCCACCCCCTTTTTCTGTACGAGCGAGCGCTAATTGCGTCCGGCTCTGAATCAGGCCCTATGTACACTAACTTACAGCAACTGGAATCTGTGCTGTGCATGCGCTGTTACATCTGTAAAACCAGCGCATGCGCAGCACTACCTACAGCTGCGGTAATTTTGTGTCCCACTCACCCCCCGCCCCCCTCCGCATACCTCACATGTCCCCGCACTTACCTGCCCGCTGCAGCGCCTCCGGCCCCGGTGGCTGTTCTGACACATGTTCTCCCAGCAGCACACAGTACAGTTTTGAAAGAAAAAAAAAATTTTCTTTTTTTTCTAAACTTTATTGTGTTCTGCTTGGAGAACACGTGTCAGCCCAACTGCCGGAGCCAGAGGGTCCAGAACTGTCATGTGTTTGAAAATGACAGTTAGGAGCTGATCGGTTGGAGCACCATTCAGATTAGTAACGAGTGACAACACAAATGTCACTTGTTGATAAATGTGGGCAGGATGCATGGCATTCGGGATGTGATGCATCCCGCCAACCTTCGCATGCATGCCGGCGTTAGAAAATCACAAAGAACAGCTCTCTTGGTAAGAGCGACCCTTTGCGAATGAGGGACTTCCGGGTCTATGACCCAGAAGTCTCTCTGGTGTCCATCTGCGCATGTGCAGAAGGACGCACGTGCTACGGGAAGAGTTCTGGAAGGGATCTGATTGGATCCCTCTTACAGCAACCCCCGAACAGAAGCCCATAGGCATCTATAGTGTAACGCAATCTGTAGATGGCATTACCCACCGCATCCAAGCCCCGAGGTGCATCGCATTCAGGGACTTGGTGCATGTGAGAAATGCGGTCAAACCTGTATTTTGGGGGTTTGACCACATTTCTCCCCTTACTGCATCCAGCCCTAAATCTGATATAATAATTAGCAATTTCTCATCAGATCATTCATAGCTAGTATGACTTCTGACGTGTAAATCTTAAAGGATCTCTGGGATTTGTATAGAGCTGAACACAATTAGGGCAGAATGGTAGGTATAAATTGTGCTCAGAAACAATTTGTGTAATATGCATAGCGATTGTCATGCTAAGATGCCCGCAACTGGGCATAATACATAAATTGCAACTTTTTGGTAATTATTCCGATTGCATAAGATACACTAGAGAATATCTTTTACTATCAGGGTGAATGTATAGTATATTATAGTAGGGAATTCCCATGTTCAGACCGTGGGAAAACCCACAATATAAACAGTGCTTTGGCACTTCTAACTCATGCGTGTCAGGGCTCCGTCAGGAACGAGCTCTCATCTGCTAAGGGCTTTTCATTTTGCCAAGCCTTGGATACCTACATGGACAGAAAAGGACCCCCATAGATGTAAATGAGCAATACATTGGATAACATGTTTTGTGTGAGGGTGTATTTATTTTTGATGTTTTTAAAACTTTTCTATTTTTCTTCCCAAATAATTTGTCTTTGGTGCACTACAGGTCACAGCATGGGTGTGCTGTTGCTTAAGTTGTAATACTACAAGTAGCAGCATGTTCATTTATTTAAAAGCAGCCTGGACATTCCGGGACCTATAGTATGTCTAGGATAAAAAATGTACACACAGCCAAGGGGTGTGGTAATAGCGCTAGTGTGTCACATGGGTCTAGTTTTCCTTGATGGTGCCTTTTTGCTGGTTTGACCCCTCTAGGAAATACAAGCTCATGCTGGTTAATACTAAGGCAAGGGGACTCCATGCTGTATGGTTCCTTGCTCCAATGCTACCAGCCTTGGCTGACATAGACTAGGGCTGGTAAGAGGAATTTCTGGGAAGTTAATGCTTTCCATCCCCCGATTTGCCGCTGCCAGTCTAGGTTAGGAGCGCTACTGTTGGTACTACTGTGGGACCTGCTTGTTGTTGTTTTTTTTTTATTTTTTATTGTTTTTTCATCAATTATTTTTTATTTTTTGTTCAGTTTATGCAAGGTTTGTGCTGATATCATCGTCACCATCAGTACGGAACTTGCATCAGGGTGGAGGCATCTGATATAGGATGCCATAAAAAGCCAATTTTAATAGATGCCTTAAATGCAGAATTGCAAACTTTATAAAACTCTCATGAACTATTGCAGTGTGTGAGATAATATCAGCAGATAATAAAGATAAGAGGAGACATCCAAGCAGTCTTAGCTGAAAAATCAGAAAGAAGTACAGTATGTATTCACTGGCAAAATCAAAAGTACTTTGAGAAGAGTAACAAAGCTGATACTATACTAGCAAATAAATGAAGGACTGAAGGGGCAATCACAGCCATCAGGGACAATTAAGGGAATCTTATGTACCTATGACCAGGGCCGGACTGTCCATCTGGCACTTCTGGCAAATGCCAGAAGGGCCGAGCCAGTGTTAAACCCTGGCTGAGCAGCTCTGCCTCCTGGCGCTCTGCTCGGCCGGGATACTGAAAGGGGCGTGCCATGAGGCCAGGCTCACGTGGTTTGCGACACACCATTTGTGGCTAGGCCACACACCTTTAGCGGGCACGCAGAGAGACTGCCAGGGCTGATCAGCAGCCCCACTCCGTCCCTTCCTATGACCCAAGATTAATGAATGCAACATTTTTTTAATTAATACAATTCCTTATACAATATGAACAAAGAGAAATCTACCACTACACCTGATATCTCTTATATCACTTAATTAGAGCTGTCCTCTGTACGGAATTAAACTAAGTAGGCGTCTTTTGTCCTCAGATGCCATCTCAGCAATGACATAATTTAGCATTGCTGCTGCTTCCAAAGTGCTGAATATAGCGTACAACTCTGAACCAGGCCCACAGCCTGTAAAGTGACAGCTAGAAGCTCATTGGATGGTACTTTGGGGGAGATGTATCAAACTTTGGAGTGAGATAAAATGTAGAGAGATAAAGTATAATCCAATCGGCATGTAAAGCTGGGTACATCCTGGACGATGTGTATCTGGACAATATGGTGGCCGACGGGTTGACATATCGTATCTGCGGTACACATCAGAACGACGTAATGAAGGACGGAATGAGCCCTCATTCCGTTCTTCATTACTTTGCATGGGCCACATGTGATATCGTCTGTTTGGCTGTACAGGACAACCGACCGGAAGATACCGATAACAACCGCGGTAGCGAGCAGATTGGCCGTACACACTGAGCGATCCAGCCAATGTGTCATTCCAATTTGACTGGAAACGACATATCGGGACGACATCGCTCCAGTGTGTATCCAGCTTAACTCATTATACAGGCTGTGTTTGAAAAATTAGGTGCTGAGGTATCTGGATAGAACAGTGGGCTTGATTCAGACCCGCTTCCTAGATGTGTACGCTCGCATCCAGCGTATGCAAATTTGGGAAGGCAGACGATCGCACGGTAAGGCATTAGCATGCCCACTAGGTCTTGGCGTGCGATCGCTTTGTGTATGTAGACGCCCACCAGCCAGTCTTCAGATGCCCACTTGCGCACGTCATCTCCAGGTAGTGTATGCAACCATCGGTACATCGGGTACCAACGGATGCGATCGCAAGGCTTGAGGCTGACCATACCCTACCGCAAGCACTGCGAGCACTTCAGTGTAAAAACCAGCCAAGAGACGTGTACTATGACGCTGCCTCTTAAATATGCACGCCTCTGAAATGGCGTTGAGACGCTCAGGCACGCCTGCGTTCACATCTCCACTCCCCCATTTCTAGCAGCCAGCCGCTGTCACCACCCACAAACGGCTTCTACTGTCACTCACTCTGCTGGGCTGTCTACGCGCAGCAAGCGGACGCTTCCCGATCACTCGCTGTAGTTCGTGCACTGCGATGCATATGCATGCGCACAATGCGAAAATCATCCGGCTACGAGCAAACACATCCTAGCGAGCAGGTCTGAATCAGGTCCAGTGTTTCCCAAACTCATTCCTCAGGGAGCACTAACAGTGCATGGTTTCCATTTTTCCTAGTTGGTGCACAGGTGTACTCATTACTGGCTGACACAATTTATGAGATCCACAGGTGGTACTAATTATTTCACTTGTGATTCTGTGAGGAGACCTGGAAAAACATGCACTGGTAGTGCTCCCTAAGGAATGAGTTTGGGAAATACTCTGATAGAAGACCCACAATGCAATGGTCAACACACTATAGGTCGACAGGTACAGAAGGTTGACAATGTTAAAAGGTTGACATGTTGAAATAGTCGACACAAATTGTCAACACAAATATGGTTGACACTTTTTTATTGTTATTCAACTGTTTAATGTTAGGGTGAGGACTAGCGGGAGGTTTGAGGTTAAGCACCAGGGGGAGGGTTAGGGTTAAATCAGAAAATAAATGTGTTTACCATTTTTGTGTCGCCCATTTGTGTGGCAACCATTTGAACCTTTTGTCCTTCTAAACTGTCGACTTTTTGTACATTGTCACTGTCGACATATTGCATGTCGACCATTTGGTGTAAACCCATTAATACCCCTTTTCCACCTAAATTCCGGGTTTGATCCGGAGTTGGAACAAAGTTCCTATCCGGATCAGACCCGAAATTTTGCCGGCGCCAACTCGGGATATTCCCGAGTCAGCGCCGCTCACACCAGAGTCGGGCCTGCACAGACCCGGCTTTTCCGGAGTGAAAGTGGTCGCTTGGAGAGGACGTCATCTCCAAGCGCCACTGAAGCCGGACCAATCGGCCGGCTAACAGCGCACTCCAGGTCATCATGACCCGGAGTGCGCTGTTCTCACAGCAGGGTTTCACGGGCTACGCCCGTGTTTAACCCTGCTGATTACCTGAATTGGATTGCAGGGTCACTCGACTCGGCGATCCAACCCTCTCCCCTTTTACACCAGGGAGCTGCCCGGGTTAACCCTGCAGTAATCCGGGTTTTAGCTCCGGTGTAAAAGGGGTATAACTGTTGACCTTCAATTGACGATCTATGTATATATGTATATGTATATATATATATATATATATTATTATATATTTTTTTCAGCAGGAAGAAGCCTATTTTGGCATACCGTTAAAAGGCTATATTGTTTGTTTTATATGGTCTTTTGGGGCGTACAATGGGTTAATTTTCGGAACGATTTTTACAAAGGAAACAGAACAAAACGAGAAGATTAGAAACACGCATATGTGCGGTTCTTGAGCATTTTAATTAGAGCAATCACACTTCACTCCTTCCTTTGAGGATTTATCCTTCCTTCAAGACAGCTTTATTCAATTTTATACATGAAAGATGCCTTTTGCACATTCAGTGGAGTATTAAATTATCACTAAACATTCAGCCCTCTGTCCGGTGTCTCTATAGTCTAAATAAACAAATGTAGTAACTGATTACCAGCACTATGCATATTACCCTGCCCTCCTCCTCCTCCGATCACTAGGATGATCTAGAAACACTTCAGGCAGGTTTAGTCATTCCTTCTGCTTGGTAGCGTTCTCCTGGCATGCAAAGTGGGAGTGACCAGTGGTGAGGGCACCCTGCTGTTTGTTATAAACCTTCTCACCATGCAGAATCATTTGTTTCCTGGCCTGGCTCTGCAGTTAGTTTTGGTTGCTAAATAACCACTTTACAATTTTTGTCAATCTAAAATGAGAATATCTTACTTAATGGGCACCTGTCATGCAGTTTCTATAATTCTCACATTAAAAATACATCCTGAGGAAAAGCCTGTGCAATTATTAACGCCCTTCCCAGAGACGTCAACTTGATACATTTCACCCAGAAGATATCTACAGTATCTGCTCATGGAATAAGCACTGACTCTGTTATACCCCTTTTACACCAGAGCTAAAACCCGGGTTATTGCAGGGTTTACCCGGGTAGCTCCTTGGTGTAAAAGGGGACAGGGTTGGATTCCGGGGTCCAGAGCCGTAGCTAGACATTTTGGTGCCCTGTGCGAGAAAGTTCATTGGTGCCCCCTCCAACTGCCTATATGTATATACATTTATTTGTTTTATTAATAAATTCAGCAGCACAGGAGTTGTACATACTAAATATATAATATGATGTATATATACGGTATGTATGTGTGTAACTATATATATATATATATATATATATATTTTACACACACACATATATACATACATTTACATGTGTGTATATATATATATATATATATATATACATACATTTATATGTGTGTATATATATATATATATATATATATATATATATAATATTAGGGGTGAACGGGTTCACCCCCCCGATCCGAGTCAGGCTCAACTTTTCCCGCCTGGAAAGGCGAAAACGTCATCATCCCGCCTTCCGGGTCTCGCGGGTTTTGGATTCTATATAAGGTACCCGCGTCAGCGCCATTTTCTCACTCGGCTGTGGACAGTGAAGAGGGAGGGTGGGAGTTAGGGCTGGCTGGGCACTGTAGTGTAGTGTTGTGTTGCTGTTGTCCATAGGGGCTGTGTCCACTCCTCCAAAGTCCATAGGGGCTGGCTGTGTTGTGCTGTGCGCTGTTGTCCATAGGGGCTGTGTCCACTCCTCCAAAGTCCATAGGGGCTGGCTGAGCTGTGTTGTGCCGTCAGTTGTCCATAGGGACTGTGGGCCTGAAATCAGAGCCGGACGCTATTTGCGCTCGCTCGTTCAGAAAAAGGGGCCGGCTATTTAAATTGAGCGCTCGCTCTTTGCGGTCTGTTGACGCCTCTGTCTGAGCGAGCGAACGAAACATGTGCTCGCTATTTTGTAAAGACGCCCCCTGGCCGCTCGCATCATACGTCATCTCCGCTATTTATTAGATTAATCGAGTACATCGCAAGGCATCTGAACTGCTCGCAGTGCTTGTGGTAGGATTTTCCTACCGCAATCATGCGAACAGTTCAGGCTAAGAAACAACCAAGTGACGTGGTCGATGACGCTGCTTTGTTAATTATGCACTCCCTTAAAACGCCCGTTTTGACCATTTGGCACGCCTGCGTTCGGATCACCACTCCCCGTTTTCAAGCACCTTCCCGTTACCACCCACAAACGCCTCATCCTGTCACTCAAATTAGCAGGCACTCGCTATTTAGCGAGCGCTCGATTTCCAACCGCAATGACTGGTTGGCGCATGCGCATTATGACCCATACGCATGCGCAGATGTGCGAACATCGCTCGGAGCGAACGAGCGGCCGCTTACGAGTGGCTCTGAATCAGGCCCCGTGTCCACTCCAAAGTCCTGTGCAGTGTCCCAGTCCTAAAGGGGTGCTTTAGTGTTGTCCAGGGGGTGCTCTGTCCATCAGGGGTGCTCCCCCCAAGTGCAAAAAAAGAATAATATTTTTTCTGTGTTTGTGGTCGCACGTGCATCAACAAAGTAGTGCCTAGCGTGCGCCTGTGTCATAAGTAAAAGGCCGGCTGGCTTGTCCGTTACAGGGTGCTGTAACCCCCAAAGTGCACTCCAAATAATATATATTTTTTTCTGTGTTTGTGAATTGTGTGCGCAGTAGCCGCACGTGCATCAATAAAGTAGCGCCAAGCGTGCGCCTGTGTCATAAGTAAAGGGCTGGCTGGCTCGTCTGTTAAAGGGTGGTGTAACTCCCAAAGTGCACTCCAAAAAAAATAAAAAACTATATTTTTTGTGTTTGTGAATATGTGGGCATGTTGCCCAAGTGCGCATGCGCACGATGGAGGCGGCTCCGTCGTGCGCATGCGCGAGACCCGAATAACGACGGCCAAGCCGTCGTTATGGGTCTTGCACCAAAGGGGGCGTGCTGTCGATGGTGATTGACAGCACGCCCCCTTTGGTGGGCATGCTGGGGGCGTGGCTGCCAAGACGGAGGCGTTCCCATGGGAACGCCTACCGTATGGGGCCGGCCCCACTGACAACACTTGTGATGTCAGTGGAAGTGCTTTTGGCTCTGATAGAGCCAAAAGCACTCCAGGGCTTGCGGCAGCGAGACCCTACCGCAGGGTCTCGTCGCAAGCCCGATGGTCAAGACCATCGCGACCATCATTTTGGCATCTCGCTATAGCTGTGGGTGGTCACCCACAGCTATGCGAGCGGCCAGGAGGCCACTCCAATAAGTAGAAGGGACGGCCCTGATTCAGAGCGAGCGCTGTCAGAGTGTCCGGCTCTGAATCAGGGCCTGTGTGCGCAGTAGCCGCACGTGCATCAACAAAGTAGCACCAAGCGTGCGCCTGTGTCATAAGTGAAGGGCCAGCTGGCTTGACCGTTAAAGAGTGCTGTAACCCCCAAAGTGCACTCCAAACAAAATAAAAAAATATTTTCTGTGTTTGTGAATTGTGTGCATCACGTGCATCAACAAAGGAGCAGCGCCAAGCGTGCGCCTGTGTCCCATAAGTCTGTTAAAGGGTGGTGTAAACCCCAAAGTGCACTCCACAAAAAATAAACAATTCTTTTTTTCCTGTGTTTGTGTGCGAAATGTATGCGCAGTAGCCGCACGTGCATCAACACAGCAGCAGCGCCAAGCGTGCACCTGTGTCATGTCAAGGGCTGTTTTGGACATCTGGTCTGGACTGAAGGACGTGTCAACAATTTCTGACATGTCTACTGTCACTTCATATGATACTGTCACCACTGACAGAATGGTGGAGGAATTATTTTCTGTGTTTGTGAATTGTGTGCACTGTGGCTGCATGTGTATCAACGTGCAGCACCAAGCGTGTACCTGTGTCATAAGTAAAGGGCCGGCTGGCTTGTCCGTTAAAGGGTGCTGTAACCCCCAAAGTGCACTCCAAAAAAAATAAAAAATTATTTTTTTTCCTGTCTTTGTGAATTGTGTTGGCTGTAGCCGCACCTGCATCCTCAAAGCAGCAGCGACAAGCATGCGTCTGTCTGTTAAAGGGTGGTGTAACCCTCAAAGTGCGCTCCACAAAAAATAAAAAATTCCTTTTTTTTCTGTCTTTGTGAATTGTGTGGGCTGTAGCAGCACCTGCATCCTCAAAGCAGCAGTGACAAGCGTGCGTCTGTCTGTTAAAGGATTACATCGGTGAAAGCATCCAAGTAGGCATGTCAGACAGTCTGTACCTGTACAGGCAGGAGAAAGAGGCAATTTGGAGGCCCCTGTACAAACTGGCTTATACCTGAGTTGCCCCCCCTCCAGTGTGCACTCCGAAAGAGTGTTTAGTGCAGCCGGGAACCTTGTCAGCGAAAGGCATAGGAGGTTGCTTCCACAAAATGTGGAGAAGATGATGTTCATAAAAATTAATTATCAACTCTTCCAGGGAGACCAGCCTCCAGAACGTACAGAGGGACCTGTGGTGGTGGATTCCAGCAGGGACGAATTAATACTCTGTGAGGATGAGGATGTACACAACACTGAAGAGGGTGAGTAATCGGTGAATGAGGAGGATGAGGACGACATCTTGCCTCCGTAGAGCCAGTTTGTGCAGGGACAGATTAATTGCCAGATTGTTTTGTGGGGGCCCAAACGAATCAATCATTTCAGCCACAGTCGTGTGGCAGACCCTGGCGCTGAAATGATTGTTTTGTTAAAGTGTACATGTCCTGTTTATACAACATAAGGGTGGGTGGGAGGAGGACCCAAGGACAATTCCATCTTGCACCTTTTTTTTTTCTTTGCATTATGTACTGTTTGGGGCCTAGTTTTTCAAACTGCCATCCTGTCTGCCACTGCAGTGTCACTCCTAGATGGACCACGTGTTTGTGCCGCCCACTTGTGTCGCTTAGCATAGTCATCCAGCTACCTCGGTACAACCTTTTGGATATAAAAACACTATTGTGAGGTGTGAGGTCTTCAGAATAGACTGGAATGAGTGGAAATTAAGCCTATTGAGGTTAATAATAGCATAGGATAAGAAAAACCCAACACATTCTGTGATTTTAGCTGTTTTAATGCTTTTTTTCAAAAAAATACAGATCCAAAACACAAAACCCAGAACCCAAAACACGGAAGGGTGGTTTTGGCAAAACCAATCCAGATCCAAAACACGAAAAGTGGCCGGTGCACACCCATAATAAATATATACATATAATTATATGTGTGTGTGTGTGTATATATATATATTAGGGGTGAGCGGGTTCGGATATCTGAAATCCGAACCCCCCCGAGCCCAGGCCGATCCGAGTCAGGCTCGACTTTTCCCGCCTGACTCGGATCTGAAATCGAGGCAAAACGTCATCATCCCGCCTTCTGGGTCTCGCGGGTTTTGGATCCTATATTATTATTATTATTAGCATTTATTTATATGGCGCTACAAGTGTTCCGCAGCGCCTTACAAAGTACAAAAACAAAATGTATACAACTGACTTACAGAACAATACAATACAGGACATGGATAATATATATTGCTACATTAGTGACCATATCACCCAGATAAGCAACAGAGCATAAGCAACCAAGTGTTAGGTGCCCTAGTGGTGAGTAAGAAGTAAATGACACTATAGTAAGGAGAAGCACAAGAGGGTAGATGGCCCTGCTCGTGAGAGCTTACATTCTAAAAAGGTGGGGGAAGACAAACTGGGTTGACACAGATGGGGTAGATGGGGACGAATGAGTATGTAGCAAGGAGTTAGAATGATAGCTGGAAGGCTTTGATGAAGTAGTGGGTCTTGAGAGCCCGTTTGAAGGATTGCAAACAGGTGGAGAGTCTGATGCGGAGTGGGAGAGAGTTCCAGAGGTGGGGAGCAGTGCGGGCAAAATCTTGGAGGCGGGAGTGGGAGGAAGTAATCAGCTGGCATGAAAGGCGGCGTGCATTAGTTGAGCGAAGAGGAGCGTGAAGGGAGATGAGATCAGAGATGTATATGGGAGAAGATTGGGTGAGGGCTTTGTGAGCGAGCGTGAGAACCTTAAATTGGACTCTGAAAGGGAAGGGGAGCCAGTGTAGGGCTTGTAGGAGAGGGGAGGCAGATACAGAATGTTTGGAGAGGAAGATAAGCCGTGCAGCAGCATTGAGGACAGACTGGAGAGGAGAGAGATGGGGTTTGGGGAGGCCAGATAGGAGGAGGTTACAATAGTCCAATCTGGAGATGACCAGTGAGTGTATGAGGGTTTTAGTAGCATCCTGGGTGAGATAGGGTCTGATCTTAGAAATATTTTTGAGATGGAAACGACAGGACTGTGAAAGGTTCTGGATATGTGGTTTGAAGGAGAGGGATGAGTCCAGGATAACTCCAAGACAGCGCACCTTGGGACTAGATGAGATAGTTATTCCATCAATTGATAAAGAAATAGTGGGAAGTGAGGTGATGTGGGAGGGTGGGAAGATGATTAGCTCTGTCTTAGACATATTAAGTTTAAGAAATCGCTGGGACATCCAGGAAGAGACAGCAGAGAGACAGTTGGAGATACGAGTCAGAAGAGAGGGGGAGAGATCAGGGGAGGAAAGGTAGATTTGAGTATCATCAGCATAGAGATGATAATGGAGGTCAAAAGAGCTGATGAGTTCACCTAGAGAGGAAGTATAGAGGGAGAATAGGAGAGGACCAAGAACAGAACCTTGGGGAACACCTACTGTAAGAGGCTGTGGAGGGGAAGAGGAGTCGTGAGAGGAAACTGAAAAAGATCGGTCAGAGAGGTAGGATGACAGCCAGGAGAGGGCAGTTTCACGTAGACCAAGGGAGTGAAGGATATTCAGCAGGAGAGGGTGGTCCACAGTGTCAAAAGCAGCAGAGAGATCAAGGAGAATGAGAAGAGAGTAGTGGCCTTGGGATTTTGCAGCAAGGAGGTCATTGCTGACTTTTGTGAGGGCAGTTTCAGTGGAGTGGAGAGAACGGAAGCCAGACTGAAAAGGGTCAAGGAGGGAGTGGGAGGAAAGAAAAGTGGTAAGGCAGTTGTAGACAATCCGCTCAAGGAGTTTGGAGGCAAAGGGGAGGAGAGAGATGGGACGGTAGTTAGAAAGAAGGTTAGGATCAAGGGTAGGTTTTTTAAGAATGGGGGAGACAAGGGCATGTTTGAATGCAGAAGGAACAGTGCCTGATGAGAGGGAGAGGTTAATGAGGTGGGCAAGATGGGAGCAGGCTGAGAGAGAGAGGAAGTGGAGGAGGCGGGAGGGGATGGGATCAAGGGGGGAGGTGGAAGGGGGGGAGGACCGGATGAGGGCCATGACTTCCTCTCCAGATACAGGGGAGAAGGATGATAGAGTTGGTAAAGTTGATGGGGAGGGGTGACTAGGGAAAGGAGGAGGTGGAGAGCTGGGGGACTGATTGGATATGATGTCCTGACGTATGGAATCAATTTTAGATGTAAAGTAGGTAGCAAAGTCAAGGGCAGTGAGCAAGGAGGGGAGACGAGGAGGGGGTGGGCGAAGGAGGGATTTGAAAGTAGTGAACAGACGCTGGGGATTAGAGGACTGAGAGGAGATGAGGTTCTTAAAGTATGACTGTTTAGAGAGGGAGAGCGCAGCACTATAGGATGAGAGCATAAATTTGAAATGGAGAAAATCTGCCTTAGAACGTGATCTTCTCCACTGTCGCTCGGCAGTTCGAGAACACTTTTGCAGGTATCTGGTGCATTTGGAATGCCAGGGTTGAGGAGTAGATCTGCGAGTGTGAATAGTGATCGCTGGGGCAACAGAGTCCAGAGCAGAAGTAAGGGAGGCATTGTATAGGGAGGCGGCTTGTTCAGGGCAGGAGAGAGAGAGGATAGGGGAGAGAAGTGAGTCAAGCAGGGAAGAAAAGGAACCTGTGTCGATAGTGTCAATGTTACGCTTAGTAATGGAGGCTTTTGGAGGTAGAGGAGGGGAAGGAGAGAGGGACAGGTTATAAGAGAGAAGGTGATGGTCAGAAAGAGGGAATGGGGAATTGAGGTGGTCAGAAATATCACAACGGTGTGTGAATACCAGATCAATTACATGGCCACTCACATGGGAGGGTGAGGAGGTCCATTGGGAGAGACCAAGTGACGATGTGAGGGAGAGGAGTTTGGAGGCAGAGGATTCTGTGGGGATATCAATTGGAATATTGGTCACCTAGGATAATGGAGGGAAGGTCTGAGGAGAGAAAGTGAGGGAGCCAGGAAGCAAAGTTGTCAAGGAACTTGGAGGGAGGGCCAGGGGGACGGTAAATGACAGCTACTTGGAGGTGTACTGGGTGGAAGAGGCGTATAGCATGGACTTCAAATGAAGAGAATGTGAGGGATGGTTCAGAGGGAATGGGTTGGTATGAGTAACCAGGGGATAGAAGGACCCCAACACCACCACCATGGCGACCCCCAGGTCGTGGGGTGTGGGAAAAGGTGAGGCCCCCAGAGGAGAGAGCTGCAGGAGAAGCAGTGTCAGAGGGTGAAATCCAGGTTTCAGTAATAGCTAGGAGTTTCAGGGAGTTGGAGATGAAAAGGTCATGGGTTGGGACCAGTTTATTGCAGACTGACCTGGCATTCCAGAGGGCACAGGATAGAGGGACAGAGTTTGTTGGAGAGATTTGAATGAGATTATCAGGGTTGCTATAGCGTGGGGGTGAGATTAATTTGGGGGACCGAGCTGAATAGAGTGTAGCGATGGTGCGGACTCCAGTGCTAGAAGGGGAGCCAGTAGAAGGTGGGCAGGAAGGGAAATTAATGATGTGTGGATGGATGTGGGGTAAAGTGACATGGAGAGGGGAGTGGGAGGAGGGATTAGCAGTGAGGTTGTAGGACCCCTGTGGAGTATAAGAGAATGAAAGTGGAGTAATGGGAGAAGATGGGGAGGAAGGTAAACAGAGGAGAGGAGATAAGGGGAAGAGGAAATGGAAGAGACAAGGGGGAAAGGATAAAGATGGAAGCAAGGGGCAGAACAAAAGATTAGGTAGACACTGAGTGAAGGTGGGATTTGAAGAAAACATGGTAATAGTAAGGATGATGTAAATAGGGGAAGAAAAGTTAAAAGTAGGAATGAAGACAGAATGTAGGAGAGAGCAGATTTCCAGAAACGCAAGTAATAGTGCAGTGTGGGAAAAGAGTCTGTACTGCAAAAGTTTATTATTGAGTATAAAAAAGTGGAGATTTGGTGGGAGCAGAAATTAAATAGTAAAATATACAGTGGTAGGAGCTAGATATAAGACTTAGAAAAAGAGCTAAGGTAAAAGTACATTATTATAGAGGAAAACTGACATAACACAGATAAGTATGCATTAGGATTATATGTAAAGCACAGAGCCAGCAGCAATAGTAGCAAGGGAGGCACCAGGTTTATGCAGCCACCAGACAGAGAGTTCAATAATGAAAGTCCTGGTTATGTGTCCACAGGAGCTAGTAGTATGGAGACTGTGAACTCACAGTTGTTCATTCCACTTTGTCCAATTAATTAGGTTGTTGTTTGTAGTTTGGTGGGTTTCCTTCTGTTTCACTGCTGTTTAACGCTGATATAACGCCAATTAATCGATTTAAAAAGAAGTTGACACTTTTAAAATAGGACACTACTAAAGATAGGGCACCCAGCCAAGGCTTAGTCCAGCCTTCTAAGGAACCTTACATAGGAGACCTAGCATGTGAAACCACTAATTTCTAACTACCCCCAAAACACTCCCACTATTATTGCAAGCAATAAATTACCTTAAACAAACAAACAGAACATACCATTAAGCTAGCATCTGGGTCTATAGACCTTGCATTGAACTAAGAAAACACAAACATGAAACTATATTCTAAACCAACAACTACAGATACTATGCAGTGATATACTACTTAATTTAACATTACATCTAAGTTAATTGTTCAAAGCAGTAGTCCTTTACAAGTATCATGCAGCAAGAATATGCTGGGAGCAGTAGTCCTTTACCTAGTACAGCTCGGGCAGGGACAAACAATTATAATGCAGCAAGAATATGCTGCTGGGAGCAGTAGTCCTTTACAAGTATCATGCAGCAAGAATATGCTGGGAGCAGTAGTCCTTTACCTGCAGGTTAGAGGAGACAGAAGGATGCGTCAATTCACAAGCAATTGCAGCTGAAGATATTATTCATAACGCTGATATAACGCCAATTAATCGATTTAAAAAGAAGTTGACACTTTTAAAATAGGACACTACTAAAGATAGGGCACCCAGCCAAGGCTTAGTCCAGCCTTCAATATAAGGTACCCACGTCGGCGCCATTTTCTCACTCGGCTGTGGACAGTGAAGAGGGAGGGTGGGAGTTAGGGCTGGCTGGGCTGTGTAGTGTAGTGTAGTGCAGTGCAGTGCAGAGTAGTGTTGTGCTGTGCTGCGCTGTGCTGCTGTTGTCCATAGGGGCTGTGTCCACTACTTCAAAGTCCATAGGGGCTGGCTGGACTGTGTTGTGCAGTCAGTTGTCCATAGGGGCTGTGTCCACTCCAAAGTCCTGTGCAGTGTCCCAGTCCTAAAGGGGTGCTGTAGTGTTGTCCAGGGGGTGCTCTGTCCGTCAGGGGTGCTCCCCCCAAGTGCTAAAAAAAAAATATATTTTTTGTGTGTTTGTGAATTGTGTGCGCAGTAGCCGCACGTGCATCAACAAAGTAGTGCCAAGCGTGCGCCTGTGTCATAAGTAAAGGGCCGGCTGGCTTGACCGTTAAAGGGTGCTGTAACCCCCAAAGTACACTCCAAACAAAATAAAAACATATTTTCTGTGTTTGTGAATTGTGTGCACTGTGGCTGCACGTGCATCAACAGAGGAGCAGCGCCAAGCGTGCGCCTGTGTCCCATAAGTAAAGATCCGGATGGCTCATTTCTTAAAGGGTGGTGTAACCCACAAAGTGCACTACTCTCCAGCAAAAATACAAAAAAATATTTTCTGTGTTTGTGTGCGCCTTAGCCGCACGTATATATCAATATAACATAAATGGAGGACCAAACTTTCTCCGATAAAAATAAAATAGGGAAAGATCAAGAACCACTTCCTCCTAGTGCTGTTGCTGCTGCTGGGAGTTATTCATCATCCCAGAGAGGAAGTAGGAACACCACTACTTTTACTAAACATTTGACCCGCCAACAGTCCCTAGCGATGAGGATGAAGTAAGACCGCAGTCATCCTGAAGCAAAACGTATAACTGAGGCCTTGACTGCTATGTTGGTGTTAGACGTGCGTCCGGTATCCGCCATTAGTGCAGTGGGATTTAGACAATTGATGGAGGTAGTGTGTCCTCGGTTCCAAATCCCATCTAGATTCCACCTGCATCCTCAAAGCAGCAGCGACAAGCGTGCGTCTGTCTGTTAAAGGGTGGTGTAACCCTCAAAGTGCGCTCCACAAACAATAAAAAAATTCTTCTTTTTTTCTGTCTTTGTGAATTGTGTGGGCTGTAGCCGCACTTGCATCCTCAATGCAGCAGCGACAAGTGTGCGTCTGTCTGTTAAAGGATTACATCGGTAATAGCATCCAAGTAGGCATGTCAGACAGTCCGTACCTGTACTGGCAGGAAAAAGAAGCAATTTGGAGGTCCCTGTACAAACTGGCTCTATTTTACCTGAGTTGCCCCCCCTCCAGTGTGTACTCCGAAAGAATGTTTAGTGCAGCCGGGAACCTTGTCAGCGAAAGGCGTAGGAGGTTGCTTCCACAAAATGTGGAGAAGATGATGTTCATAAAATGAATGATCAACTCTTCCAGGGAGACCAGCCTCCAGAACGTACAGAGGGACCTGTGGTTGTGGATTCCAGCGGGGAGGAATTAATACTCTGTGAGGATGAGGATGTACACAACACTGAAGAGGATGAGGAGGATGAGGACGACATCTTGCCTCCGTAGAGCCAGTTTGTGCAGGGACAGATTAATTGCCAGCTTGTTTTGTGGGGGCCCAAACGAACCAATCATTTCAGCCACAGTCGTGTGGAAGACCCTGGCGCTGAAATGATTGGTTTGTTAAAGTGTGCATGTCCTGTTTATACAACATAAGGGTGGGTGGGAGGGCCCAAGGACAATTCCATCTTGCACCTCTTTTTTTTCTTTGCATTATGTACAGTTTGGGGCCTAGTTTTTCAAACTGCCATCCTGTCTGCCACTGCAGTGTCACTCCTAGATGGACCACGTGTTTGTGCCGCCCACTCGTATCTCTTAGCATAGTCATCCAGCTACCTCGGTGCAACCTTTTGGATATAAAAACACTATTGTGAGGTGTTCAGAATAGACTGGAAATGAGTGGAAATTAAGGATATTGAGGTTAATAATAGCATAGGAGGAGAAAAACACACAAATTCTGTGATTTTAGCTGTTTTTAAAAAAAAATACAGATCCAAAACACGGAAGGGTGGTTTTGGCAAAACCAATCCAGATCCAAAACACGAAAAGTGGCCGGTGCACACCCCTAATAAATATATATATATATATATATATATATACATATTTAGGTATTGTATCCTGTTTATACAGTTATTTGTTTGTATATACGGTATGTATGTGTGGAACTGTATGTAATATATATATATATATATATATATATATATATATACACACACATAAATATATAAATATTTAGGTATTGTATTCTGTTTATACAGTTATTTGTTTATCAATAAATTCAGCACCAGCAGCACAGGAGTTGTAAAAGATGAGGTCTGGGGCAGGCTGCTGGGCTGGCCAGTACTTTTAATACTGCCACCTGTCTGGCAGGTCCTCGGTCCTGTGTCATCCCAGTCCTGTGTGCTGTGCCTGTGTCCACCGAGCCGCCGCCACTCCTTGCCAGACAGCCCCCACCACACAGCAGCCAGCCCAGCAGCTCCTCATCGACCTCTGGTAGCCTTGGGCGGGGAGACGTCATGACGTCATCACGTCTCCGTCTCTCCTGCGGCCCTGCCCTAATAGGTTGCCGGAGTCGGGATGTCAGAAGGAGGCTGCGTCTGTCTGTCCTGCCTCCTCTGTGCTGGGCACCGCGGACACACCGCAGCGGCCACCCAGCACTAGATTAAGAAGTGATTGGAATATACTACTATTATGAGATGGTGGTGCGGTCGGTGCTCCACCCTCAGAAATGTTGCGCTCTGTGCGGAGGCACCGACCGCACCACCCTAGCTACGGCCCTGCCCGGGTCAAGTGACCCAGCAATCCAACCCAGGTAACTTTCAGGGTTTAACACAGGAATGACTCGTGAAACCCTGCAGTGTAAACGGCTGAAGAAACGGATCACTGCAGACTCAGGATCGGTGCCAGCTAAATTCCGGGTCTGATCCGGAATTTAGGTATAAAAGTGGTATTACTGAGATTACCTGGTCTCAATTAATTAATTGATGTAAAGTGCTTGTTTTCTAGAAATTATTTCAGCCCAGCCAGGCCTATAAAGAGCTGGGCCGAGTCCCGGTACTTCTCGGGTGTCCTGGCCTAATCGCAGGAGGTGTGGCCATGCCCACTTTAGAAATAAAAAATCTAAAAAAAGTATTTGCAGCCCTGTGCACTGAACGGGTGGGGGACTGTGAGCCCCTCAGCCAGAGGGAAACCCTGGGAAGGAGGTTTGATCAGTGTGATCGCTCACTCCACCCCCGCACAGTCAGAGGAGAATGCTGCTGCTGCTGCTGCTCAGCGGCCTCCCTGCCCCACTGAGGCCTGCACACAGCAGTGTGTCCTGGGCTGGGGAGAGAGGCTGCTGTCAGGTAAGAGGGAGGGTGGCGGCTGACCCAGGCCCCCACCGGGCCCCTCCAACAAGGCCCCTGCCATTTCCAGCAGCCCTGAGCTAGGGTTGCTATACTTCAAAAATAAAAACCGGGACACATTCACCGCCGTAGTGACCCGCACCGCACCCTATTACATAAACCCCATAATATGGTAATTATATTACTGTCAAGGCAAAATACATGCTGTACATAGAGTTTGGTCATGTATGGACATTTAAAGCACATTTAACATTCATATTTTATCCTCACTATATGTATTTTCATAAAAAAATATGTCTACTGAGCATGGGGTGAGGATGGGTATTGGGCAGGAGCGGGGAGGCATGGTGTTTAGCTGAAATCAGGACACTTCTCTGCTTCGTGCTATTCATAGAGCAGGGTACCGTTGGAGAAGCTTATTACTTCCCCAGCGGGGCACCCGATCCTGCATGTATCGCATCACCATACATTTGTATGGTGAGTGTGAATGATTTGTAAATGTACAGAAAGCTCAGCTTTCCATTCCTCTGCGAGCACCGCATTCGCCATCTCAGGATGGTGTAAGCAGCGCTGTTAGGGGAGAAGACCAGCGAATACCGCTGTCTTCCTGTCTTCTCCCTGTTCTCTCCGCTCCCTTTTCTGCCAGCAGCCAATCAGAGCTGGCGCAGGTCCAGGTCACACGGCATACAGAGAGTGGTCAGTATTCCAGGCACAGGTGCAGGCAGGGGCGGATTGGGATGGAAAACCAGCCCGGGAAGTTTCTGGAAGCAGCCCTAATGGGGGATGGGTTACACCCTCTCCATATGGCCTGATTCTGAGTCGGACGCAGTTGCAGTCACTACAAACCCCTTGCATTGTGTATAGCCTTATGTCCGAATGTGCAAGGACTAAGACGCCCATCTACAGCATCCACACACACTGCAATCATGCTTTGCGCAGCATCTTCAGACCCTGCCATCGGTGGCACCATCAAAACTTGCACCAGCCCTATGCTAGGTGCAGATCCGTCTGAGTATGGTTTCGAATGTGAGTGATTCGGCTTCTCTGTACACAGCCACTTTCAGCGGCACGCCGGAGACCCATCACTTTAGACAGGAGTGAGGGTGCGAAAAAATAATTAAATTCCCTTGAAAGGAAACTATGGGAGAAAGTACAAACATACAGCATGTGGGTCCCCTTAGGGATATACACTTACTACAGCCTATATACACCAACACATAACTCTATATAATACCGCAGCCCCTATATACTGACACACAGCTCTATATACCGCAGCCCCTATATACCAACACACTGCTCTATATACCGCAGTCCCTATATACCGACACACAGCTCTATATACCACAGTCCCTATATACCGACACACAGCTCTATATACCACAGCCCCTATATACCGACACAGCTCTATATACCACAGTCCCTATATACCGACACACAGCTCTATATACCACAGTCCCTATATATACCGACACACAGCTCTATATACCACAGTCCCTATATATACCGACACACAGCTCTATATACCGACACACAGGTCTATATTCCACAGTCCCTATTTACTGACACACAGCTCTATATACCACAGTCCCTATATAATGACACACAGCTCTATATACCACAGTCCCTATATACCGACACACAGCTCTATATACCACAGTCCCTACATACCGACACACAGCTCTATATACCACAGTCCCTATATATACCGACACACAGGTCTATATTCCACAGTCCCTATTTACTGACACACAGCTCTATATACCACAGTCCCTATATAATGACACACAGCTCTATATACCACAGTCCCTATATACCGACACACAGCTCTATATATACCACAGCCCCTATAAACCGACACACAGCTCTATATACCACAGCCCCTATATACCGACACACAGCTCTATATACCACAGTTCCTATATAATGACACACAGCTCTATATACCACAGCCCCTATATAATGACACACAGCTCTATATACCACAGTCCCTATATTATGACACACAGCTCTATATACCACAGTCCCTATATAATGACATACAGCTCTATATAACATCAAAGCCTCCTATATACAGATACAACCTCCTATACACTGAAATAGTTATATATATATATATATATCACCACAGCCCCTATACACCACCACTCCCTATACACCACCACCCCCTATATAACACCACAGCTCACTATAACACTACATCGACCTAAAAAACACCAGAGCCCCCCATATAACAACAAAGTTCCTCACCTAACATCCCCCTATATAACACTACATCCCCCATATAACAACACAGCCCTGTATATATAACAACAGTGACAGTCACCTGCTGGACTCACTCACCAGCCACAGTCATGATGTTGCCAGTCTGCCGACATTGAAGATCAGAGGATCCATTCCCTCTCTGTGCTGCAGCTGCACCTGGCTCCTCTGAGACCCCGGGCTCAGTTACTGCCTGGCTCCTCCCCTTCCTGTCACGCTGATCCATTCCCTGCACAGTGCACACATCCTACGTGCTGCAGGGGACGGGGCTTTGTGTCTCCTTGCTTCAATAAACAGAGTGGAGCCCCGCCCCCCGCTCACTCAGGACTCAGGAGACAGGTCCAGTTAGGCAGACAGCAGCAAGCTCTGCAGAGCAATGCAGCCCGTCGCGGTCCTTGCAGCGCGGCCAGTGTTAGTCAGACACTGCCCTGGACACTGAGTACTAGCGGCCGGCCCTGGGGGAGGGGGTTAGGAGAACATTTGAGTCGGCCCAGCGGGAACTGTCCCGATCTCCCGGCAGCCCAATCCGCCCATGGGTGCAGGTCACACGGCATACAGAGAGTGGTCAGTGTTCCAGGCACAGGTCCGGGTCACACGGCATACAGAGAGTGGTCAGTGTTCCAGGCACAGGTCCAGGTCACACGGCATACAGAGAGTGGTCAGTATTCCAGGCACAGGTCCGGGTCACACGGCATACAGAGAGTGGTCAGTGTTCCAGGCACAGGTCCAGGTCACACGGCATACAGAGAGTGGTCAGTATTCCAGGCACAGGTCCGGGTCACACGGCATACAGAGAGTGGTCAGTGTTCCAGGCACAGGTCCAGGTCACACGGCATACAGAGAGTGGTCAGTATTCCAGGCACAGGTCCAGGTGACACGGCATACAGAGAGTGGTCAGTGTTCCAGGCACAGGTCCAGGTGACACGGCATACAGAGAGTGGTCAGTATTCCAGGCACAGGTCCAGGTGACACGGCATACAGAGAGTGGTCAGTATTCCAGGCACAGGTCCAGGTGACACGGCATACAGAGAGTGGTCAGTATTCCAGACCAATGTTGAGCAACAGGATCCAACAAGAAGCATGGGCACACAGAACTCTCTGGTATTAAATGCTACACCTCCTGCTGCAGTTGCATATTAGCAAGGACGGAACTGCAAAGCTGTGTGTGTGTGTGTGTGTGTGTGTGTGTGTGTGTACAGCTTTGCAATTGCGATCCTTGCTGAATCACACTCAAAAGTCCCCACACTTTTAAACAAAAATAAGGATTTTGCACAACTTTTCGCCTGCTCTGAGATGGTGAAAGCAGTTTGCAGGTTTTTGTCTATGGAGTTTTTGCACATGCGAAAACTTCGGCAATACAACTTCACAATACTCATTTTTGTGCGAAAAAGTTTGCGCCAAACAACAGCTTTTTGCGGCTAATTGAGTGTAATTAGAGTATCCTCCTCTCCCTCTGTATGTTCATCCTCACATTCAGCAGCTTCATCATGCTCTCACTCCGGCTGTGTCTTATGTTACTGTGATGTTCCTAGAAATTAAAATGCACATAAAAGGATGTATTTCTTTTTCACAGACTTTTTAATTTTCTTTTTTTTTTATAAGGTGGACTCGCCTGCTAACGCCTCATCTTAGGGCAGCAGATGTTGGTGCCTCCCAACCATTTAAATGACTAATAATAAAAATCGCTGAGGAGCTATTAAGATGCATTTGAATGATGCCAACTGAGGTGTGTGCACACGTAGGCTGCCCATGTGGAGCAGGTCACACTGATAGGCAGATTGCAGCAGCACAAGTAACAGTAGGGGGCAGTGTTGCACACTTGCACACTCACTGGAGCTGATTCTCACGTGAATGCAAAGGGAAGCAGTCGGGAAGCTGCTGGACGGAATCCAGTCTAATCCCGGCAAGGGAGTTAGATTTAGGCGGCGGGGAAGGGGGAATTAGGGTTAGGCACTTGGGGGGGAGGTTAGGGTTAGGCACCCCTAAGGGAGGGTTAGGGGGTAGAATAGGTTAGTCAATACTTACCTTTCAACGATCGGGATTTTCACTGCTGCCGGGATACCACTGTCGGGATTTGAACCTCCAGCCATGCGGCCGGCGGTAAATCATACTGAATACATGCAAAGTGGCTGTTTTTTAAGGAAACTGCTCCACCCATAGTTTATTATTGGTACTTGCACCATCCTCATGCTCGGTGTGCTAGAGATCCGACTGAAACAGACTTCCCTTCTCCGTACGCACAGAACACCACGACACTCTCATGACACTCCCACAAGATAGAACAGCTTAATGTGATCGTATTGTTGCCACCGAGTTCCCACGGAAATGCGTAAATTCACATCTGCGTATGCGATGTATGCTTAACTTCATTATTTGCATCTTTACAAAGAGATCAGCCTCACAGATAGCAGAAGGCAACGGAGCATCTCTGTGCCGAGATCCTGTGCTGAGACCCTCACAGAACTGTTATACAGCAGTCATTTACAGAAATGAAGCATTGCACACCTGCGAAATGCATTATTGTGGGTCTACCCTTGTGATGTAATGTTGCAGTTTGCAGCATTACATCAAGGGGGCAGGATGACATGATTCCTACCACCCCACTTCACTGGAGTAATTCACGAGATGTGGAAGAGTTACCGACTTCTCAGGAACTGTACTATCTCTGCCCCAGTGTAACCTATATTCTCTGCCCCATAGACACACATTGGCCTATCAATGTGTTTTTGCTCTGTGGGTGGAAGGCCAGGCAAACACAGGTAGACCATACAATTTCAACATAGTTAGGGCGGGATCGGTATGAAATACCGCCGGGCCATCACCAGTGAAGGTTCCGACTAGGGGTGAGCGGGTTCGGATTTCTGAAATCCGAGCCCCCCCGATCCGAGTCAGGCTCGACTTTTCCCGCCTGACTCGGATCTGAAATCGAGGCAAAACGTCATCATCCCGCCTTCCGAGTCTCGCGGGTTTTGGATCCTATATAAGGTACCCGCGTCGGCGCCATTTTCTCACTCGGCTGTGGACAGTGAAGAGGGAGGGTGGGAGTTAGGGCTGTGTAGTGTAGTGCTGCTGTTGTCCACTACTTCAAAGTCCATAGGGGCTGGCTGTGTTGTGCTGTGCTGCTGTTGTTAATAGGGGCTGTGTCCACTACTTCAAAGTCCACAGGGGCTGGCTGGACTGTGTTGTGCAGTCAGTTCTCCATAGGGGCTGTGTCCACTCCAAAGTCCTGTGCAGTGTCCCAGTCCTAAAGGGGTGCTGTAGTGTTGTCCAGGGGGTGCTCTGTCCATCAGGGGTGCTCCCCCCCAAGTGCTAAAAAAATATATTTTCTGTGTTTGTGAATTGTGTGCGCAGTAGCCGCACGTGCATCAACAAAGTAGTGCCAAGCGTGCGCCTGTGTCATAAGTAAAGGGCCGGCTGGCTTGACCGTTAAAGGGTGCTGTAACCCCCAAAGTACACTCCAGTCCAAACCAAAAAAAAAATTATTTTCTGTGTTTGTGAATTGTGTGCGCAGTAGCCGCACGTGCATCAACAAAGTAGTGCCAAGCGTGCGCCTGTGTCATAAGTAAAGGGCCGGCTGGCTTGACCGTTAAAGGGTGCTGTAACCCCCGAAAGTACACTCCAATCCAAACCAAAAAAAAATTATTTTCTGTGTTTGTGAATTGTGTGCGCAGTAGCCGCACGTGCATCAACAAAGTAGTGCCAAGCGTGCGCTTGTGTCATAAGTAAAGGGTCGGCTGGCTTGACCGTTAAGGGTGCTGTAACCCCCGAAAGTACACTCCAGTCCAAACCAAAAAAAAAATATTTTCTGTGTTTGTGAATTGTGTGCGCAGTAGCCGCACGTGCATCAACAAAGTAGTGCCAAGCGTGCGCCTGTGTCATAAGTAAAGGGCCGGCTGGCTTGACCGTTAAGGGTGCTGTAACCCCCGAAAGTACACTCCAGTCCAAACCAAAAAAAAAATTATTTTCTGTGTTTGTGAATTGTGTGCGCAGTAGCCGCACGTGCATCAACAATGTAGTGCCAAGCGTGCGCCTGTGTCATAAGTAAAGGGCCGGCTGGCTTGACCGTTAAGGGTGCTGTAACCCCCGAAAGTACACTCCAGTCCAAACCAAAAAAAAAATTATTTTCTGTGTTTGTGAATTGTGTGCGCAGTAGCCGCACGTGCATCAACAAAGTAGTGCCAAGCGTGCGCCTGTGTCATAAGTAAAGGGCTGGCTGGCTTGACCGTTAAGGGTGCTGTAACCCCCGAAAGTACAGTCCAGTCCAAACCAAAAAAAAAATTATTTTCTGTGTTTGTGAATTGTGTGCGCAGTAGCCGCACATGCATCAACAAAGTAGTGCCAAGCGTGCGCCTGTGTCATAAGTAAAGGGCCGGCTGGCTTGACTGTTAAAGGGTGCTGTAACCCCCAAAGTACACTCCAGTCCAAACCAAAAAAAAAATTATTTTCTGTTTGTGAATTGTGTGCGCAGTAGCCGCACGTGCATCAACAAAGTAGTGCCAAGCGTGCGCCTGTGTCATAAGTAAAGGGCCGGCTGGCTGGACCGTTAAAGGGTGCTGTAACCCCCGAAAGTACACTCCAGTCCAAACCAAAAAAAAATTATTTTCTGTGTTTGTGAATTGTGTGCGCAGTAGCCGCACGTGCATCAACAAAGTAGTGCCAAGCGTGCGCCTGTGTCATAAGTAAAGGGCCGGCTGGCTTGACCGTTAAAGGGTGCTGTAACCCCCGAAAGTACACTCCAGTCCAAACCAAAAAAAATTATTTTCTGTGTTTGTGAATTGTGTGCGCAGTAGCCGCACGTGCATCAACAAAGTAGTGCCAAGCGTGCGCCTGTGTCATAAGTAAAGGGCCGGCTGGCTTGACCGTTAAAGGGTGCTGTAACCCCCAAAGTACACTCCAGTCCAAACCAAAAAAAAAATAATTTTCTGTGTTTGTGAATTGTGTGCGCAGTAGCCGCACGTGCATCAACAAAGTAGTGCCAAGCGTGCGCCTGTGTCATAAGTAAAGGGCCGGCTGGCTTGACCGTTAAAGGGTGCTGTAACCCCCGAAAGTACACTCCAATCCAAACCCAAAAAAAATTATTTTCTGTGTTTGTGAATTGTGTGCGCAGTAGCCGCATGTGCATCAACAAAGTAGTGCCAAGCGTGCGCCTGTGTCATAAGTAAAGGGCCGGCTGGCTTGACCGTTAAGGGTGCTGTAACCCCCGAAAGTACACTCCAGTCCAAACCAAAAAAAAAATTATTTTCTGTGTTTGTGAATTGTGCGCAGTAGCCGCACGTGCATCAACAAAGTAGTGCCAAGCGTGCGCCTGTGTCATAAGTAAAGGGCCAGCTGGCTTGACCGTTAAGGGTGCTGTAACCCCCGAAAGTACACTCCAGTCCAAACCAAAAAAAAAATTATTTTCTGTGTTTGTGAATTGTGTGCGCAGTAGCCGCACGTGCATCAACAAAGTAGTGCCAAGCGTGCGCCTGTGTCATAAGTAAAGGGCCGGCTGGCTTGACCGTTAAAGGGTGCTGTAACCCCCAAAGTACACTCCAGTCCAAACCAAAAAAAATATTATTTTCTGTGTTTGTGAATTGTGTGCGCAGTAGCCGCACGTGCATCAACAAAGTAGTGCCAAGCGTGCGCCTGTGTCATAAGTAAAGGGCCGGCTGGCTTGACCGTTAAGGGTGCTGTAACCCCCGAAAGTACACTCCAGTCCAAACCAAAAAAAAAATTATTTTCTGTGTTTAGCCGCACGTATATATCAAATCGATATAACATAAATGGAGGACCAAACTTTCTCCGATAAAAATAAAATAGAGAAAGATCAAGAACCACTTCCTCCTAGTGCTGAAGGTGCTGCCACTAGTCATGACATAGACGATAACATGCCATCAACGTCGTCTGCCAAGGCCGATGCCCAATGTCATAGTAGAGGGCACATACAATCCCAAATGGCAAAGTTCAGGAAAATGACCTTGAAAAAGACATTTAAATCAGCTGAAGAGAAACGTAAACTTGCCAATATGCCATTTACGACACAGAGTGGCAAGGAACGGCTAAGGTCGATCCCTAGTATGTTCATGACTAGTGGTTCAGCTTCACATGACGATGGAAGCCCTCCTCCCACTAAAAAAATCAAAAGAGTTAAGCTGGCAAAAGCACAGCGAAGAACTGTGCTTTCTAAGAAGATATCACAAATCCCCAAGGAGAGTCCAAGTGTGGTGGTGGTTGCGATGCCTGACCTTCCCAGCACTGGACGGGAAGAGGTGGCTCTTTCCACCATTTGCACGCCCCCTGCAAGTGCTGAAAGGAGCACCCACAGTCCACTTGCTGATATGCAAATTGAAGATGTCACTGTTGAAGTACAACAGGATGAGGATACTGGTGTAGCTGGCGCTGAGCAGGAAGTTGGCGAGGAGGATTCTGATGGTGATGTGGTTTGTTTAAATCAGGCTCCGGGGGAGACAGTTGTTGTCCGTGGGATGAAAAAGCCCATCACGGTCATGCCTGGGCAGAAGACCAAACATTCCACCTCTTTGGTCTGGCAATATTTCTATCCAAATCCGGACAACAACTGTCTTGCCATATGTACCATATGTAAAGGTGAAATAAGTAGGGGTAGGGACGTCAACCACCTAGGAACATCCTCCCTTATACGGCACCTGCAGCGCGTTCATAAAAAGTTACTGTCAAGTTCAGAAACTTTGGCTAAGACCGTAAGCAGTCCAGGGACACCTAAATCCCGTTGTCCTGTTGTATCCAAGCGCCTGCAAACCACACCGTCAACTCCCTCCTCGTCAATTTCCTCCTTAGTCAGGATCGGAAGTAGTCCTGCAGGCCATGTCACTGGCATGACTGACTGTCCTATCCGGGATTCCTCTGGAGGATCCTGCATTGCTACGCCTACTGCTGCTGTTGCTGCTGCTGGGAGTCGTTCATCATCCCAGAGAGGAAGTAGGAACACCACTACTTTTACTAAACAATTGACCCTCCAACAGTCCTTAGCGAGGAGGATGAAGTACGACAGCAGTCATCCTGAAGCAAAACGTATAACTGAGGCCTTGACTGCTATGTTGGTGTTAGACGTGCGTCCGGTATCCGCCATTAGTGCAGTGGGATTTAGACAATTGATGGAGGTAGTGTGTCCCCGGTTCCAAATCCCGTCTAGATTCCACTTCACTAGGCAGGCGATACAGAGACTGTACAGAAATGTCAGAAAAAGTGTCCTCAGTGTCCTGAAAAATGCCGTTGTACACAATGTCCACTTAACCACGGACATGTGGACAAGTGGAACAGGGCAGACTAAGGACTATACGACTGTGACAGCCCACTGGGTAGATGTATCACCTTACGCAGCAACAGCAGCAGCGTCACCAGTAGCAGCATCTCAGAAACGCCAGCTCGTTACAAGGCAGGCTACGCTGTGTATCACCGGTTTCAGTAAGAGGCACACCGCCGACAACCTCTTAGAGAAACTGAGGGAAATCATCGCCCAGTGGCTTACCCCACTTAGACTCCTGGGGATTTGTGATATCTGACAACGCCACCAATATTGTGCGGGCATTACATCTGGGCAAATTCCAGCACGTCCCATGTTTTGCTCACACAATAAACTTGGTGGTGCAGAATTTTCTGAAAAGCGACAGGGGCATGCAGGAGACGCTTTGGGTGGCCCGAAAAATTTCTGGCCACTTTCGCCATTCAGCGACTGCGTGCTGAAGACTGGAGCGCCAGCAAACACTCTTGAACCTGCCCCGCCATCACCTGAAGCAAGAGGTTGTGACGCGGTGGAACTCAACCCTCTATATGCTTCAGAGGATGGAGGAGCAGCATAAGGCCATACAAGCCTATACATCCACCTATGACATAGGCAAAGGAGGGGGTATGCACCTGACTCAAGCGCAGTGGAGAATGATTTCCGTGTTGTGCAAGGTTCTCCAGCCCTTCGAACTTGCCACACGTGAAGTCAGTTCAGACACTGCCAGCTTGAGTCAGGTCATTCCCCTCATCAGGCTTTTGCAGAAGCAGCTGGAGAAAGTGAAGGAGGAGCTAAGACGGAGCGATTCCGCTCGGCATGTGGGACTTGTGGATGAAGCCCTTCATTCGCTTTGCCAGGATTCCAGGGTGGTCAATCTGTTGAAATCAGACCACTACATTTTGGCCACCGTGCTTGATCCTAGGTTTAAAGCCTATGTGGTGTCTCTCTTTCCGGCCGACACAAGCCTGCAGAGGTGCAAAGACCTGCTGGTGAACACACTGTCAACTGAAGCGGAACGTGACACGTCAACGGCTCCTTCATTTTCTCCCACAACTGGGGCTGCCAGGAAAAAACTTAGGTATCCTAAGCAACCCGCTGGCGGTGATGCAGGGCAGACAGGACCAAGTTTGGACATCTGGTCCGGACTGAAGGACCTGGCAACAATTTCTGACATGTCTACTGTCACTGCATATGATACTGTCACCATTGACAGAATGGTGGAGGATTACATCGGTGACAGCATCCAAGTAGGCATGTCAGACAGTCCATACCTGTACTGGCAGGAAAAAGAGGCAATTTGGAGGCCCCTGTACAAACTGGCTCTATTTTACCTGAGTTGCCCCCCCTCCAGTGTGTACTCCGAAAGAGTGTTTAGTGCAGCCGGGAACCTTGTCAGCGAAAGGCATAGGAGGTTGCTTCCACAGAATGTGGAGAAGATGATGTTCATCAAAATGAATTATCAGCTCTTCCAGGGAGACCAGCCTCCAGAAGGTACAGAGGGACCTGTGGTGGTGGATTCAAGTGGGGACGAGTTAATACTTTGTGAGGATGTACACACTGAAGAGGGTGAGGAATCGGTGGATGAGGAGGATGAGGATGACATCTTGCCTCCGTAGAGCCAGTTTGTGCAGGGACACATTAATTGCCAGCTTGTTTTGTGGGGGCCCAAACGAACCAATCATTTCAGCCACAGTTGTGTGGCAGACCCTGGCGCTGAAATAATTGATTTGTTAAAGTGTGCATGTCCTGTTTATACAACATAAGGGTGGGTGGGAGGGCCCAAGGACAATTCCATCTTGCACTTCTTTTTTTTCTTTGCATTATGTACAGTTTGGGGCCTAGTTTTTCTAACTGCCATCCTGTCTGCCACTGCAGTGTCACTCCTAGATGGGTCACGTGTTTGTGCCGCCCACTCGTGTCGCTTAGAATAGTCATCCAGCTACCTCGGTGCAACCTTTTGGACATAAAAACACTATTGTGAGGTGTTCAGAATAGACTGGAAATGAGTGGAAATTAAGGTTATTGAGGTTAATAATAGCATAGGAGCAGAAAAACCTACAAATTCTGTGATTTTAGCTGTTTTTATGCTTTTTTAAAAAAAAATACAGATCCAAAACCCAGAACCCAAAACACGGAAGGGTGGTTTTGGCAAAACCAATCCAGATCCAAAACACGAAGAAAGATCCAGATCCAAAACCAAAACACGAAAAGTGGCCGGTGCACACCCCTAGTTCCGACAGCAGCTAAGGTAAGTAGTAAGTAACCTAACCCTAACCTCCCCCCCAAGTGCCTAATCCTATTTCACCCTGTAAGTGCCTAACCCCCCCCCTTCCCCTAGCCTCACCCTAACCTTCCCGGGGGTGGTGCCTAACCCTAAGTCCCCCTCGGTAGCCCCTAACCCAACCCCTTCCCCCCCACCCGCGGCTGTCTGCGCCTGGCTTACCTTCTATCGGGACGCCGGGCCTCGGGCTCCCGCCGTAGGTAAAATGACACCTGTCATTAGACCCTTGCTGGAATTGGACAGTCGGGATGCTGATGGTCGGCATTTAGACTGTCGGCATCCCGACTGCATACTGTTAGGGCACTGGTTGGAATTAAATCCATGATTCCAGCACTGTGAGCATCAGTGCTAACTACTGTTCCGTCCATATGTCTCTGCAGTTTAACCTATCAAGCTCCTTTAAAACTGTCTAATCAGTGTCCTCTCCTTTCTGTTCACTTCTGGCAATAGTGAGAGAAGACTTTTTCCATTTTTAGTTTGGCACAATGGAGTCAGGCCTTTATTACAGCCATAATGCAGTTAAATTATACATTAACCAAACCACTAAAAGCAACAAACACCTTACAGCCACTGGAACAAATGGGGATACCTGATATATTTGGCGGTCCCCTCTTTCATCACTTTAGGCTCTTTTGGCTTTTCAGCATAAGGAAGTGGTATGGCCTTTGGAATGTTCTGTATGTAATGTGCAAACAAATCACAGTGGTGGTTACAGTATTTTAACAGCAGCTGAGAGCTGCGGGTTTCATTACAGTGTAGCTGTGGCACCAAATGCTGAAGATTATTACCAGATATATAGCTGTTAAATCGAAGCTGACAAGTTAGAAAAGTTTTCTAGATGCCGGGTGATTTCACATGCTGACATTTTGCTAGAGTACAAACACACACTCTTGCAGTCTAGGAACTCTAGTAAGTCAGGATAGAGAGTAGACTTAGGGGGAAATTCAATTAGCAGCGGTAATTTACTGTGGGCTAATTGATCACTTAACGGGGACTTCTTTTCGGGTCTCATGAGACCCGAAAGGAATCACCAATAACTGTGCTGGTATCGGTTGTTAATAGCCAGTTAAACGCACAACTCAGTGAACTTTTCAGTGTGTCAACGCCCCTTAACACGTTCATTTACCGCTCGTTAACACGTTAACGGTAACAGGACTTCAATTACTCCCTTTAAGGGGGTAATTGAATTCCCCCCTTAAAGGAATTGGCATTTTGTGAACCTACATCTACTATATAAAAGCTAAAACTTGTCCTTCTGTCATTCTGTCCTTCTGTCTTTCTATACAAATCCACAGTTTACAAGCCACGATCGTGAAATTTTACATACAGGCGTATTAAAACACGGCTGAGGCAACTAAAAATTTTTTAAATCTAAATGAATTACTGTTCATTTTTAATTAATTAAAAAACACATTTTTTTGCATAGCATTCGCCCTCTGCAGGTCAGGTACGGAATTAGAAAAGAATTTAGCTTATCTACTATTTTTTCTTTCTATCACCAGAGGCATATCTTGCTATTGGCCTGGATGGCAAATGATTACAGGTCTCCTGTTTGGTCAGCGCAGTGTCCCACAGACAGCTGTCATTAGTAAATGAGCCCTGGTCTCCTTTGCTCTTATCAGTGTCCACCATTGATTGTTAATGTGTATCAGGCTTCTTATATGTCCCTTTATATCAGAAGCATTTAAAATTAGAGAGACTAATTTTTTTTTTCCTAATATATCTCTTCTCCCACAATACCCACTACATACCAATCACCACTCACTAAGTCCCATATGTCAACCTTGCAGGAAAAGAGTGCAACACCACATCAACCACAATGCTCTATTCGCAAGGTAATTTGCATATATGCAAATTATCTTGCCCACAATGCACCTTGTTTGTTATTGATGCCCTCTTTTCCTGTGTTGTTGACATATAGAAATTAATAAACAGTGCTTGCATGTAGTAAGTGTTATAACTGAAATAATATAATAATATATATATATATTAAAAAAAAAAGTGTGTGTGTGTGTATATATATATATATATATGTATATATATATATATATATATATATATATTGTCTCCCTATTTCTACAGGTGTTTAAGTTGAACTACCCCCAGTGTAAGTTCGAATAAGTTTATCTTTTTCTTGGTATGGGGAATTGACCATGTTCTTTATAGGTTGTGGATACTCTGGTGTTAGGATTAAGACATGATCCTAATATGGACTGTTTCTAGTAATGTGTGTGAGATTGCAATGGACCCATGCGGGATGTTTTACCTGTGAATTATATGGCAGAGTATAATGCACTGCACAATGCAGTGTAGACAGTCCAATTTGAATATATGTAAATTATTTTACCCATAATGCATGTTTGTTTTTGACGCTATGTTTTCAAGCTTTTCTTGTGTTTTTTGGCATTATTAAATAGTGGTTTGCAGTAGAGTAAGTTCTGTAAAAGATATATATATTAAAAAGACAAATTAAAAAAAATATTCTCCCTATTTCTACAGGTGTCTGAATTAAACTACCCCTAGTGTGTGTTATTTAATTTTTTTCAAGTAGAAGCAGTCATGGGATGGGGGCGCCAGTCCCTTAGTTTGCCAGGGGTGCGCGGACCCCAAGATACACCCCTGTCTATCTCTACTATCTACTATATAAAAGTGAACATTTTTACTTCTATCCTTCTGTCTTTCTATACAAATCCACAGTTTACAAGCAGGGGCGGGCTGGCTGGCAACTTTTAGCCTGGGGGTCAAATGCATGCAGGCGGCCCTGGCAGAGGAGTAGCTTGTAGCCAGGGAGCCCGAAGAACGTGCGTGCTATGGTGCCCCCCCTCAAGTGTTCCAGGGAGGAGGCGGGTCCATATGGGTTTAATGTAAAGTAAAAATACAGACTAGGGGCAGCCCCGTTGTAGTGCCCATAAGCAGTGCCCCCTGTGCCCCAGGAGAGGACCCCCTTATGCAGGCCTCCAGTAGTGCCCCCAGTTGTGATCCCCCCTATGCAGTGCCCCTTATACAGTGCCCCCAGTAGTGGTTCCCCCTGTGCAGTGCCCCTTGTGCCCCCAGTAGTAAGCCCCTTATATAGTGCCCCCAGTAGTGGTACCCCCTATGCAGTGCTCCTTATATAGTGCCCCAGTAGCAGTCCACCCCCCATGCAGTGCCCCCAATAGTGGTAACCCTTATGCAGTACTCCTTAAATAGTGGCCCCAGTTGTAGTCTCCCCCCTATGCAGTACCCCCAGTATTGCCCTTTTTATAGAGCCCCCAGCAGTGGTCCCACGATGCAGTGCCCCCAGTGGTAGTCCCCTCCCCCCTATGTAGTGCCCCTAGTAGTAGTCCCCTCTCCCCTATGCAGTGCCCCTAGTAGTTGTCCCCTCCCCTTGTAGTTCCCCTAGTAGTAGTAGTCCTCCCTTGTAGTGCCCCAGTTGTAGTCCCCCCTTGTAGTAGTAGTCCCCCCCTTGTAGTGCCCCCAGTAGTAGTCCCCCCCTTGTAGTGCCCGCCCCTCCCCCAGTAGACACACGTAATAACAAAAAAAAACCCACTTACCGTCGCCATCCGCTCCTCCATCTGTCCTTCCCGGGCCGGGCCGCTCTGCATTATGGGAGAGACGTCATGACATCATGACGCCTCTCCCATTGCCCACTGCGGGAGCCGGAAGATGGAGCGGCTCCTGCAGTGGGCGCAGCAGCAGCTAATGAGAGTCTGACAGACTCTCATTGGCTGCTGATCAAAACAAACACACAGCTGCCGGTGCCGGCGGCTGTGTGTTTGTCACTTGTGTAGCGCTGACCGAACTCCGTCCGGTCAGCGCTACACATGCGGTGCAGTCTGTGTCACAGTGAGGGGGCACATGGCACCCTGCCCCCCGGCCCAGCCCGCCACTGTTTACAAGCCAAGATCTCTCATGGTTCTACACCTAAAACACCAAAGAAGAATAAAAGCATTGTCCTGTTTGGTTTATTGTTAGATGCAGATTTGGCCATTTGCAAGGTCAATAATAAAACTATAAAAATTTTATTTTTGTTTAATTTCATAATTTGATTTTATAACATGCATTTTGCTACATACTAAGAAATTATGGAATTTTATTCTGTAGCATATAATCTAAGTCTCTGAACATCGTTTACTATGGCTCTTGCGTGGAGTTTACAGTACCTTTTAAATGCTGTATGAATTTATAACCACTATTGATATTAAGCCAGGCTTATTATGAGTCTGAATATGGTAAAAATTGCTATCTGCATCCATGAGGAGAAATTCATCTGATTTGGAATCAGGCCCATAAAGATGGCAACTATACTGGGATGCAAAAACGCAGCTCTGCAGCACAAATTTTTATTTACACTTGCTCATGCATGAGCTTTCACAACTAGATGGTGTCAACAGTAGCGACCAAACTTTATTGTCTACCTCCTTGGTTGCTGGAGATCACTATGGAACGCACAGAGGCTACTTCCGGTTAATTCCTTTGTCAGCCCCTGAAGGGTAAAACCGATTGGATGAATCTTATACACCGTGGAGACCCTGAATGCCGGAAACAGCTGCACAAGGAACGGGAAGTAGTTGCTGTGCATTTCATAGTGCGATCCAGCAACCAGGAACTACACAGTCATCCTGGTATCAGAGCAACAGAAGCTCTTGACCGTGTTTACACTGTACATCCGACAAATTTCAAATCCTTCTATCTCCGAAGTTTGCTTAAAACTATTACAGGTCCTACTTTCTTCGAAGACCTTAGGACTGTGGATGGGGAAGTTTGTCACACTTTTCGTGAGGCCTGCCTAAGGAGAGGTTTGTTGGAGGATGATGTGTAGACAAACGTTCTTAAAATCCTGGGCAACGCTGGGTACTCCAGCTAGTATATAATTTATGTGTGTGTGCATATATATGTATACATGTATAAGCTTCACTTAGTGACTGTATTTTTTCTGTTTTTACTATGGGGTATAGATCTAATATCTTCTTGGTGTAGCTATTAACAAGATTAGGTCCTTTTTATATAGAGAGATATCACATTCATGACTTCACTAAGTGACCCACATGTTGTTTAGTAGGGAGGTTTCAAATTCATGTGATCACTAAGTGCCATTTTTCTGTTTTTGTCACGTTAATAACAAATATAGGCCCCCATTTACTAACGAGTTTTATCACTAAAACGAGTGATAAATGTCACTGTGTATGATAAATGGTGCTCCAGCCAGTCAGCTCCCAACTGTCATTTTTCTAACAGTTGACAGTTGGGAGCTGATTGGCTGGAGCACCATTTATCATACACAGTGAAATTTATAACTCGTTTTGGTGATAAAACTCGTTAGTAAATGAGGCCCATATTCTTTTGTTTGTAGACTTTCACATTACGCTATTGCTATAAGCGGGGTGGGGAGTGCAACTGAGGTGATTGAAGGAAGGAGCCAGCCACAGCCCATGATGCAGGCCACACCCCCTGTGCGACCCCCACAGCACTGGTCATGCCCCTCCACATCACTAGTCACAGCCCCTGTAGCGGCATCCAATAGGCCTTTTGTAAATTCAGTTCCAGGCCCATGTGGACCTTAATTTGGCACTGAGTAGCACACGTTAGCATACAGTTTCTGTGAATATGCCACTGGAAAGGAGTAACTCATATAAGCTTTAACATTTAACTGGTAGTTCACTTATAAGAGATGACAGGTACTCAGGGGCAGAACTATGGGAGACTATGGAGGCTCCTGCCACCGGCCGCCAGCACTGAAGGGGCACCTCCTCCATTGCCCACAATATATTTACCCCACTTAGGGCAGTTATTATGTACCTGGAGTGTACCGTCATGGCCGCATACCTCCCAACATGACCCTCTCCAGGAGGGACACAGTGCTCTGGTCCTGGACTTCCCTGTTAATTTATGATTGGTTGCGGCTCCAGGGGTGGGGCTGCAGCACAGTCCAAAATTCAAATAGGGGAGTCACACCAACTGCCAGTGAGTCCCAGCCAGTGATGTTTGGCAGCGTGTGAATTGAAATGACAGTTGGTGTGACTCCCCTATTTTACTTTTGTATTGCGCTGCAGCCCCACCTCTTACCAGGGAAGTCCAGGATCAGAGCATTGTGTCCCTCCTGGAGAGGGTCATGTTGGGAGGTATGTGGCCGCTCAATACATGGCACCTCTTCCCAGCACCTGAGAAGCCACCATAATCATATACTAGGGGAGGGCTCCATTTCAGACCATCAGATGCCGCTTCCACCTATCTACAGTATAGCCTATCCATGCTCATTGATGTCGCTGCTCCTCAGCAGCTTCTCATGCCAGTGTGACTCTGACGCCCCTCCTCACCCACAACTTCCAGTTCCACTTCTTGGTGGCAGCCCTAGGTGCGGTCCTGTGCTGCAGTCCTTAGCATAAGCATTCTTCCAGGAGCTGGATAGATAGATATGCAAAATATTTATTTTCCCTTTTTTTTAGGGGGGGACCAAATTATAACTTGCCTCCGGGTGTCTGGGATGAACTTACACCACTGCAGGTACTTCTACTTATAAACATGCTAGTGAGCTTTCTTTGAATGTAATTCTTAATCTTTTTGAGTGATCCAGCTATTCAGCGATTTCAGTCTTCACAGATAAATTGTCAGGCTACAGACATGATATGTACAGCTGCTGCAAGAGTTGTGGGTATTCTTTGCAAAGTACCAAGGAAAAGAGAAACAGAAATCATGGAGAGGGTGCATCACCCAGACTCATTTACCAACTGTTCTCTCCATAAGATGTGAAGAGCGTCTGTGACGTTGCAGTAATATCCTCTTTTGTAGACCACTTCTCTGTATATTTTCACCAGTTAGTGATAGCAACTATTTAAAACCTAACACCTATTATTTAGTCCTGCCAGGGTTTTATACCATTTCTACTCATTTGTGGCTGATATCTCATGAGCAGTTTAGCCTTAGTGCATAATAATTTGTCTTGTATTACATATGTTATACACATACTTATAATACAATAATACATGATACAATTTGATAGGAAAATAAAACAAATTAAAATAATTATCATGGAAAGTATAAAACTGTTTTGTTACTATGAACAGTTATAACCCCATACATAAAAATAAAATATAAGTGATGACCACCATACATGAAAATACAGAGGATAAGATAATACAAGAGGTATACAAATAGTAGAGAGGAATCATCCTCAGAGAAAGGGGAATATACCAATTTTTCATTTATACCGCTTTCAGACCGATGACCCACGAAATACACAGGTCTATCAACCCGTGAATTTCCCAGGTCTCAGTCCCTGACCCTGGTACAGAGCAGGGTTGTGGACCCGGGACTCCGACCCTGGTCGGCCCTTTTCACACATTGTATACAGTAGATCCGGGTTGGTGTGTGTGCCCTGGCAAAAACCCGGGTATTTAGGCTGTGGGTGAAAGGGGTATTAGTAATCAGGAAAGTGAGCTTATGAAATAAACAGATAATAAAACAATACGTTATATGTCATGTGACAATATACTTTTGAAGAAACTTATGTCCCTGGGACAATATTTACCTTTTAAATAGGATCAACTAAAATCGGGAAAGAATAGTAAACAAACTCTCCCCCTTTGAGGCCGGAACAGAATTCCGGAAAGATCCACCAATGTAATATTGGCAGGGCTGAAAACATTCTCTCTGCTGACATAGGAATTATATAATACCCCATGAGAAGAGGACAGATAGGGTAAAAGATGGCATCACCAATGGCGTCACTATGGGGGTGCGGGCCGCATCGGGTGACACCAACATAGAAGAGCTGCTCTGCTATTTTTGTGTCTCACTCCCTCGGATGGTGTCACCAAACAGCTCTGCAGTGGGGGTGATGGGTGACACACATGCTAAGGGTGGGCAGAGTGACGAGGACGTGACACACAGTCATGTCCCCAAATGGGACACCAGGCAGCATTGCCTTGCACATGGCAGGCAATGCGCCTTTAACATGTGCGAGGGGTCAGAACCTGTGACACCTCTGGGCACCATTATGCAAATGGGTTGATGCGCTTTTCACCGATATAGCTTTGTCAAACCATAAGAGTTTGTTACCCGCCTCTTGAACATTGTGCCTACTCCTACTTGTTTTACATTTTAGACATGTGATATGCAAACCAGTGAACAGGGTGAACTGCAGCGATATACTGTCACGCTGCTAAAGGCTCTCATGGAGACTAAGCCTGTGTGTTACATTCCGGGCTATGGGGCCGTAAAACTGAAAGTCTGTTGTCCAACGGGCAGGGTTACCTCTCATCTGGAAATTCTCCGGACAGTCCAGGAATGGTAAGATCCAGAGAGCCTGGAGGCTTTGTCGTCCCGGATGAGTGGTGCCCAGAATTCTTGGATTTTTATGCAGTTCTACTACTGCCTACCCATCTGATGCATTTATCTGCCCACATCAAGCCTCCACCGCCCACGTTACACCTCCGTCCCCCATGGCCCTCCTTTTCCTGCATCCTCTGACTCATAATTAGTGAGTCTTAAGTTAGGTACTCAACTGACAATGTGCTGACTCAGCGACACAGTGATATGATATAACCATATATTGCATCACCGTACACACTACACGATCCACCATACAATAATGATATATATCGTTAGGTGCTTAATATAACAACACTGCATCATCCATAGCGTCGTCCCTTCTGATGTACAGCACCTCAGATTGGACAATGTGGCCACCCTATTTATTAAACAATGAATTGGGCAGATTTGGGGGTACACACTATACAATGGAAGTTGCAATCCATTGCGGATCACATGATCGGTCAATATATTGTATAGTGAGTAGCCACCTATAGAGTGGCGTGGGCTTCACCCAGGGCAGCCTTCAATGCGGGAAGAGGGCTGCCGTCAGGGGCGTAACTTGGTATTTAAAGGCCCCATAGCAAAAGTTTGTAAGGGCCCCTATTTACCACCCAATGGTGAAAAATGTATATAACAAATGTAACTTTGACAAGGAAGTCATGTAAGGATGTTGTCACACATCAGGGTCTAAGTCCCTGTTACCAGGTCTGGCTGTGTCAACTCACGGTCATCTGTGTCCCTCCTGGCCGCCTGTGGCATTCCTGAGGTATATGGTCATACACCTGTACTCCTGGCCGGTGTTTTGCTTCTGGCAATTCTCACTGTTCTGTGACATGGGTACCGCCATCTTGGATGTGATCACGTGACTTTTTCTCCTAATCAGGTTCCTGCAACTATGGTCACATGCTAAAAATAAAATAAATGAAACAAAAACCTTACTGATAAATCACTCAAACAACAGAACTGACTAAAGCAGGCAAGTTTGGGAAAAGCACTGTACAGATCAGTATTATGATCTGTGCAGGCTTCTCAGGGTTGAAAGCATATGAAAAGCTGAAAGTGAAAAAAAAAAAAACAGTGTGGTTCTCTCCAAAATTCCAAAACCAGCCCTAGACCTTTCAGCCTGGTCTAGTCATGAATAATTGGGGGAAAAAAAATGGTGTGTGGTTCACCCTATTTTCCATTACATTATAGCAGTGAGACACACAGCAGCCCCCCTTCTATAATGTAAATCAACCCTAAACAGGTCAGGCCAGGGCTGGCAATCTTCGGAAAAAAGGGAACCTCCTCCAGAGGATTAACCAGCTCTGGATAATTCCCTGAACCCCTAATGGAGGTGGGTGCAGGGTTAATGTGTTAAATTTAGAAATTATATTGTTCTTTACAGTGGTTGGGACTATAGGTCCCAGCAAGCCTGCCCCAGCATGTGGGAACTTGGATAACTACAAGAACCAGGGCTAGTTAATCCTTGAGAGGGGGACCACAATTTATATGCACAGACTTAAAAGATTGGCTACTTGTGTGCAGTATAAACATTACGTGCCTCTCTCAATCAGGCCTTCTATGTATTCCAAAAGATTATATAATGTACACCATTTCTAAACTCATCTCTGACCTTTTAGGGATAAAGCCTCTTTTAGCCCTACAATGTCTTGCCATTATTCCTTCCACAATTTTCCTGTTTTGGAGTTAATGCATAGTAAATCCACATATTTTTCATCAAGACACCTTTTTTTATTTATTTACTACATTTTATTTTATTAATTGAGCAATATATATATTTCTCAATAGTGCATCTCCTGGGATGTAGCCAAGGTCGGGGCAGGCGGTAGACAGTGCTTCTCCAGGGATGAAGCCGAGGTCAGGGCAGGTGGCAGACAGTGCATCTCGAGGAATGTAGCTGAGGTTGGGGCAGGCGGTAGACAGTGCATCTCCTGGGACGTAGCCGAGGTTGGGGCAGGTGGCAGAAAGTGCATCTCCAGGGATGCTGCCGAGGTCGAGGCAGGCAGCAGATGGTGCTTATCCAGAGACATATCTGAGGTTAATGCAGGTGGCAGACAGTGCATATCCTGGGACATAGCCAAGTTTGGGGCAGGTGGCAGATAGTGCTTCTCTAGGACATAGCCAAAGTCGGGGCAGGCAGCAGACAGTGCATCTCCAGGGATGTAGCCGAGGTCAGGGCAGGCAGCAGACAGTGCATCTCAGGGACATAGCCAAGGTTGGGTCAGACAGTGCATCTCCAGGGACGTAGCCAAGGTCAGGGCAGGCGGCAGACCAGACAGTGCATCTCCAGGGTCGAGGTTGGACCAGGCGGCAGACAGTGCATCTCCAGGGATGTAGCCGAGGATTGGCCAGGCAGTAGACAGTGCATCTCCAGGGACGTAGCTGAGGTTGTGCCAGGCAGCAAACAGTGCATCTCCAGGGTCGTAGCCGAGGTTGTGCCAGGCGGTAGAGGTAGAGTGTGTGAATTTTTAGCAAAAACACACAGATCTTATTGGCTATTTAAACCCCATTATATTATTAAGATTCACTTGCAGAGCCTCTCCTGTCATAGTGATTAGAATAATATAAAGAAGCTATTTTAAACACAGATTCTGTGTCATAAATATCTGCTTTGCATTATTCTATAGTAAAAATCAGTCTATCATCAGAAAAGTTTCTGAAGTGGGGGTGGGGCGATGCCGTGGGCTGTAAAAGCCCATTGAAAATTTAGGGAAAGCGGCACCTATGAATTGACAGGGACGTACTGTCAGCCCACATGAAATCACGCCCCTGTCAGTCAGGCAGATGTGATTGGACAGCGGATCCAGTGATGGATCAGCTGTCATCACTGGGTGGGTATGTGTGATGGGGACATGGCGGAGGAGCGAGCTTTAGCAGAGGAGGGACCCAGCAGAAGTGCAGGCTTTAGCGATGGTGGGACCCGGTGGAGATAGCTGGCATGGTGGCAGGCCTGCATCCAAGAAGATCAGCATCGGTGCCAATTCAAAAAATGGCATCTCAGCATCAGTTTTGAATTTAAGATGGGCGCTGTGAGCCAATCACGGCTCACAAAGGCATTGCCCCTTCCCCCCAGCTGGCTTATATAAGCCAGCATGAGGCAGAGGCTGGCAGTCCGTCAGCGGGGAAGGAGCGTGCAAGAGCTCCCGAAGGCAGAAGAATTCAGAAGCCCTGGAGAGGTGGCTGCTATGCAAAAGAGCTGAAAGACCGCCAGGGCTGCCATCAGAAATTGTGGGGCCCAGGACTGACAAAATAGGCAGCCAAGGGCGCCCCCACCTCTTTCTCCACTATCTTTTTCCTAGAAATCTTTTTTGTCAGTACCCAACTTTTTCCCTTTTCCCCCTGCCCTGGTTTATTAGATAAGTGACAGTCTGTACCAGACCATTTCTCTATCATCTGCCATATCCTGCCCAGTTTTTTCTCACTTACCTTATCTCCTTGAAGAGTCTTTACTCCGTCATTGTGGCTTCTTCTCTTCTTCTCCTCCAGCAGACACTCCTCATGCAGCGGCTCCTCTGACCTCTCCCTCCAGCGATACAAAATAAACTTTATTGATCACACGGGTTGGTGGAGTGCATCTTGTAGTTTGGTGGAGCGGCCCGAGTGGGCCCTCTTCCTTTAATGGAGATTGGGTAGTGCAGGTGGGCGGCGGCGGGCGGGAGCAGCGGGCCCCCCTCTTTTAATCAAGGAGGCAGTGCAAGGTTGCGGGCTGTGCAGCGGCGGTAGGAGCGGGCAGGCCCCCATCTGTTCTGCCAGTGTCTAGGCCCAGGACTCCAGTCTCTGTAGTCCCCCCTTGATGGCGGCCCTGAAGACCGCCAGCCCCTAGGTGAAGACGCTGGAAGCCCTGGAGAGACAGCGGCCATGTAAAAGAGCTGAAAGGCCGCCCCCCCAGATGAAGACACCAGAAACCCTGGGGAGGCGGCGACCATGCAAAAGAGCTGAACGGCTGCCGTCCCCAGGTGAAGATGCTGTATAATAAACTTTTATTGAAACATTCATGTGTCTTGTATTAATTTTAATATTTTCTTTACAGGCGGACTACAGGTGCCAGCGGGCGCTCAATGTCCGAGTATGTAGGCACTTCTCCAAGTGCCAGCATGCTGGGGCAGACTTGCTGGGACCAGTAGGCTGCCTGTAAAGAACAATGGCCCTCATTCAGAGCCGTACACTCTGAGCAGAGCGCACGCTCTGAATGAGGGCCGTCCTCCATAACTATGGAGCGTCCTCCTGGACGCTCGTATAGCTGTGGGTCACCACCCACAGCCTATACGAGCGTGCAGTTTGATGGCCGCGATGGTCTTGACCATCGCGACCATCGAAACTGCGAGCCGGAGCCTGCGGTTGAGGTTTTCAACCGCAAGGCCCGGAGTGATTTTGGCTCTATTAGAGCCAAAATCACTCCCACTGACATCACTAGTGATGTCAGTGGGCCGGCTTCTGACGGTAGGCGTTCCCTTAGGAACGCCCCGTCAGGGAGGCACGCCCACCAAAGGGGGCGTGCTGTCAATCAACGTCGACAGCACGCCCCCTTTGATCAGACACAACGAGCGAAGGAAAGTCCTTCGCTCGTCGCGTCTGGCGCATGCGCACGACGGAGCTCCCTCCGTCGTGCTCATGCTCAGTGCAGAACATCGACCCTCTTGCGAGCGGACAGCCGCTCGCGAGTGGGTCTGAATCAGGCCCTATGTTATCATACCTTGTACCCCGCACCCACTGCCACCAGGGTGCCAGGCTTAACACTGGGCTTTCAGCCTAGTACTGGTTGTTGCTTGGGAGGAGGAACCCCATTTGATTTTTTTGGGATCCCCACTTTCTGAGTAATTCCAGCCCTAGGCTAACTAGTTAACGGGGCAAACGCAGGATTTCTAGAGCGGGGTTTCCAAGTGTTTGATTTTAGAGCAAGTGTGGCCAGTCCATGAAGAGGGCACAATAAGCACTTCTATAATATACTTCATATGAAGTATAGTGTATGTAATAATTCTGACATATAGAGGACCATTGTTTTTATTTCAAATGCGGGCTCCATTCCAGATCATTTGAGTAAGTTCAGGACACTGGGGGAGAAGCAAAAGAACCTAGCACTGCCCTGGACATACAGTACATATTGGTCTCCTTATGCACTGGACAGTGTATAATTATACAGTATTAATAAGTATAGATGGTGTATATCAGTGCATGTTTTCCAGATCTCCTATTTGGTGCACAAGTGTATTCACACATTTTAAAAGATCAACAGGTGGTGCTAATTATTTCATTTGTGCCACTGAGGGGATCTTAAAATCATGTAGATTAAAGCTGCATACACACACAACGATTTAGTTAATGAACGATTTTAGTAAACGGTTTTCTCCCTTGAAAAAATGAACTACAATCATTTACTAAAGTTGTTCATTTACTATGTTCATTTAAATGTAATGAACGATTTTCTAGAACTACAAACGATTTTTGCATATTCCCTTACTGAAAATCGTTGAGTTGACAAGTCTGACTGAACTACAAACTACAAACTACAAACGTGAACGCGCATGAACGAAAATCATTAATCGTTTGACTCAGAAAGTGAACGATTTTTAAAAACGATTATCATTAAACGATATCGTTTAACAATAATCGTTCAAAAAATCGTTGTGTGTGTATGCACCTTAAGAATTATATGCTATTTCTATTGTAGTCATCATGGTGTGGGCTGGAGAGGGGGGTTTCCAGGTAACTGTTAATGTGATGGAGACATATCGGATATACATACCTGACAATACACTTGTGATATAGAACGAGCGATATATCGCCAACTGTGTACCCAGCATTACTGTCATTGTTATTCAGGGCTGTAACTAGAGCAGTGATTTTCAACCTTTTTCAACGTGAGGCACACCATCCGGCGATGCGGCCTGCGTGACCAATGAGAAAATATACACATTGGCTCCCACTTAAAAATATACACAGCCTTTAACATGCTTGCTGCTTTAAAAATACGGGCAACCTGCATGTATTCCCCCAGTGGCGTCTGCTTACAAGCTATTACATTTAGCCCAATATATGTAAACCCGTTCAGCCAAGAACATTCTAAAGAACTGGAGTTTTACTGTATATGCACAATAAATAATATCACAACTGATTATTTGTTATATTGTATTACTGTATAGCTTTTTCATACCTTAGAATTCCTTCCTTCTGGCTTTGACCTTGGCAGAGTTATCTATAACCTCTTTACAATTCAGCTTCCTAGCCACATTCTGCTGGATGGAGAGAACTGCTAAACTTTTCAATCTTTCCTGGCTCATGGTGCTTCCCAGATAGTTTTTTTTTATGATTCTAGGACATCTTCTGTTCTAGTATTTTTGGTCTCCTCATAGGTTTCAATTTTTCCTGTTTCATCACAAGTCGTAACCAGAAAAAAACCTCAGCGAGTTTTCCTTTCTCACTACCACTTGCATATTTTTTTGGAGGACATTATCACAGCACTTGAAAAATGTTTACGATTATACTACTCACCTACACGAGAAGATGGTAATAACTATTCTTATTACTTTAATACAGTAATTGTCCATAAAGGGGCATTTTAAAAGTGGAGCGGGCCCGTGTGCAGACTCAGTGCAGGCCCCCTCCTCTCTGGCTTGGTGCCAGAATCTACTGCGTATGCGTAAGTCACCAGGAAAATAGTTGCCACCATTTTCCTTGCGATTCTTGCTGCAGAGCACTCTGGGCCCATGTGTACTGCACACCTTGCATCCATTATAGATATGACATTGTGCAGACCCTCCAACATGACCCGTTCCATTAGATACAAAATGCTCTGCTCCTGACTTCCCTCTTACTTTATGATTGTTTTCACCTGTGCTGAAAAACCTGTCTCATCAATTACCTAGTTCAACACAGGTGACTGCAATCATACATTAGGTGGGAATCCAAGAGCAGAGCATTTTGTACCTAATGGAACGGGTTATGTTGCAGGGTAGGCATTGTGTCCATAATATTATAATGTGACAAAGACCAAAAATGTGGACAGAAACTGCTGTAACCCTTATGGCCAGGAGAATGAGATGCATAAGCATACTGTACAATTTTAGACCATGTACATCTATTTTACAATGTAATATTATTATTATCCTTTATTTATATGGCGCCACAAGGGTTCTGCAGCACCTTACAAAGTACAGAAACAAATGAGCACACAAGACAACAGTTATTAACAGTACAGACAATGCAGGACAAGTACATGATTTATAAACAATACTGCATAACACCTAAATAAGCAACAGGGTGTCAGTAACCAAGTTTTAGGTGCCATTGTAAATGAAAGTAAAAGTAAGGCAAGAAGAAGCACGTGAGGGAAGAGGGCCCTGCTCGCGAGAGCTTACATTCTAAGGGAAGGGTCAGACAAACAGGGGTGACACAGATGGGCTAGAGAGTGAGGAAGGAGCATAGAGTAGTGGGTTAGGATGAGCACTGGAAAGCATTGAGGAAGAAATGGGTCTTGAGAGCCCATTTGAAGATTAAGAGCCAGGAAGCCAAGTGAAGGAGGAATTTTGGACGAAGGCCAGGGAGACAAAAAAAGGCATCTACCCGAAGAAGTTGGAAGAGGCAAATGTCATTAGTGTCGAATGGAAAGAATGAGATGGAGGGTTCAGAAGGTAAGACTTGGCAGGAGTGACCCAAGGATAGCAGGACCCCAAGACCACCACCCTGGAAACCTCCAGGCCAGGGTTTGTGAGAGAATGTGAGGCCCCCAAAGGAGATAGCTGCAGGAGCAGTGGTGTCAGATGGGTAAATCCAAGGTTTGGTGATGGCAAGGAGAACCAAGGCGTTGCAGATGAAGTGCTCATGAACGGGGACCAGTTTATTATAGACAAAACTGGCTTTCCAGTGGGAACAGGAGAGAGGGACAGAGTTAAGAAGCGAGAGGAGAATGAGATTATTAGGGTTGATGTAGTGTGGAGGTGATATTGATCTAGAGAAGGGGGATAAGGAGTGTGGGGTTATGTGGCTGGCTTCTGAATATAAGATTTAATCACTAAAGAGAGATAATCTCTCTATCTGATAAGAATAGGTGCTTTTTCTGGTGATAGGGCTACTTCCTATGTAACATCTCCCTTGGCCGGTGCTAGCTCCCCTATATCTGTTTAAGAGGAATACTGGCTGTACATATACCGCTATAATCCTTTCTGCTATCACCATCAGTGTGAACTCACAAAGCCTGCATGCATGTGCATAGGGATCCAGATGCAGGGTCGGCTCTAGGGGTGTTCGACCAGTGCGGTCGAACAGGGGCACCACCCATAGAGGGCGCACCCCTCCCCAGCATCCGAATTTCAGCGGGACAGTAGTGTCCCGCTGTTTCACCCATGGGCCAAAGTGGCCTGCGGGTGGTCAAATAGGGAGGTTGGGGACCCCCACCACCGTAGCTGTGCGGCGGTGCCAGACCCCCAGAGTGTGAATGGATGCAGCGTGCATGTGCACGGCATCCATTCACTGATGGAAAAGGGCTGGGGGAAGCACAGCCAGTGACGAAGGGCTGGGCTTTACCCCCAGCCTGGCGTTATTTGGAGGTGTGCCATGCGGGCACGCCTCCAAATAATGTCACATTGGAGGCATGGCCTACGGTAATGGGCCACACCCCCAATTTTGGTCAGGGCGCTGCTTACCGTGCCGGTACTGGGTTCTCAGACCCCTGGAGCCAGCCCTGTCCAGATGGCGTGCATACTGTTCATTTCAGCCTTACCGTTGCCAGCCAGTATCACAGAGGATAAGAGCCCAGCTATCCAGCTATCCTGATCAACTTGTCTTACTATATTGTAGCAGATTTAGCAAAAACCGATGATAGGAAACTAGCCTTATAGCTGCATGGAATTAAAACTCTATAGTTTGTTTGTGACATTACTACTTCTGTATTTATATTTACTACATATTTTTACTCACTCTCTTGATGTATGTATTCTACTAATATAAAAATACTATATAGGAGACTATCAATCAGCAGGGGCCATCTGGCCTCCAATAATGAATTATCCAACTGTTTGTGAGTAAGGGCAGTGGATACATAATTACTAGAGCAAATAATGTGCTCTATGGTGTCTAGAGCCTTTTTTTCTTTTCTTTATCTGATTATTGGTGCTTTGTGATAACGCATTATTGCTTGTGAAGGGAAATGATGTTTGGAGCAATAAAACTATTCTGCCATTTCTTCAAGTCATATAAAGCTCCACCATTACAGTATATGGCAGAGGTTCCTAAACTCCACCATTATAGTCCACATTTATCCATGCTTGAGCACAGGTGACTTAATTAGTACCTCAGTCAATTTGATTTAACCATATGGTCTCAAGCATAGATATCCTTAAAACCTGGACTGTAATTGAAGAGTTTGGGTAACTGATGTGTGACATTGGCTGGGAGCACTGGTGCAGCGACATGGTACAGAGCTGCTGATATGACCGAGTAAGTAACGTGATATACTGTGCTATCTATCACTCTGGAAGTCTTCATAATTCCTTAGTGTGGCAACAGTGTATCAGCTTCAATACACTGTGTACTGATCTACAACTGATATAGTACATTGTACTAATGCACTGCACTCAGCAATGAGCGTTTTATTATCTGCAGTTTGTTTTAGACGGGTTAATCTGCACATGATTGCAGATTAGTGCAACTATCAGGTAACCTTTCTTATCTCTTCATGATATAGTTCAGTGTATTCTCATTTTCTAGGTCACAGCAGATAATTTCTGTGCTATTAAACAAAATTCCAATAAAAACAATGTTATTCTACAATGAACACTAATAAAGATAGTGTTATACACAGTGGCGTATCAAGGGGGGACAATCAAAGTGATTGTGCCCCCGTAGCATACAGTTCTTCTCATTCCACCTTTTTCCTTCCCCACGGCCGAGCTATCAACTGGCTTTGCCTTTCTTCTCCCTTGGGCAGCCACAACCTCCCTCTCCGAGGAGGAGGTCGCAGCCATCTGAAAGACGAGGTGTGTGTGTTATGGGAGGCGATCTCCCTGATCGTGCTCCCACCCTCCACTAGATCCGCCACTGGCTGTAAAAAATAGAAACACCACGTCAATACTAATATAAATTGCTACAATGAAATAATATTTAAACTATGTAAGTCTCCTAATATGACATGGACCAGGAGGCTGGAGTGACAGAAGGCAGGAGGCTGGAGTGATGGGACAGGAGGCTGGAGTGATGGGACAGGAGGCTGGAGTGAAGGGGCAGGAGACTGGAGTAATAAGGGGAAGAAGGTTGGAGTGAAGAGGCAGGAGGCTGGAAAGACAGAATGCTGGAGTGACAGGTGTAAGAGACTGGAGTGACAGGGGGCAGGAAGCTGGAATGATGGGGCAGAAGGCTGGAAAGACGGGGCAGGATGCTGGAAAGTCAGGGGACTGGAGTGACAGGAGGCAGGAAGCTGGAGTGATGGGGCAGAAAGCTGGAGTGACAGGGCAGGAGGCATGGTGTGATGGGGCAGGAAGCTGGAGTGACAGGGCAGGAGGCTGGAGTGACAAGGCAGGAGGCTGGAGTGATGGGGAATCAGACTGGAAAGACATGAGGGTGGAGTGACGGGGCAGGAGGCTGGAGTGACGAGGCAGGAGGCTGGAGTGATGGGGAAGCAGACTGGAAAGACATGAGGCTGGAGTGACGGGGGCAGGAGGCTGGAGTGATGGGGAAGCAGACTGGAAAGACATGAGGCTGGAGTGATGGGGGCAGGAGGCTGGAATGACGGGGACAGGAGGCTGGAGTGACGGGGCAGGAGGCTGGAAAGACAAGTTGCTAAAGTGACAGGGAGCAGGAGGCTGGAAAAACAGGACTGATGTGCATTTTAATTTAGTACACACATAAAAACAGTATACATTAGTTTTTTTTTTAAGGGGGACTTTTTTCACCCTGGGCTCTACTGGCCCTGCTCAATGTGCACTTTTGCTGCCATTAGGAGGTGTGTTGGCTTTGCTAACAATAGGGTTCAAACTAAACAGACAAATCAAAAGACTTCAGCATTTGGAGTCCCCTAAAAGGAAGCTGAACTTATTTTGTTTATTTAAAATTAATGATTCAAGTCTCATTTAGACGGGCTGTTAAGGACCGATGTTCTTCATGCTAGGTCCACTTGGAGGGTAAAGTCACTGTATACTCAGCTTGTCGTCTGGAACAAAGAGAATATCTTGAGGAGCCGTAAGTGCCAGGGTGGGCTTGCCATTACATTTCTGTAAAATAGACAGATAACATAAATCCTGCTCCATGGCTGCAATAAGTTGTGATAATAGGGCTCTTACCTGCCTCTCCTGGGTACTGAAAACAGTATCTGGTGAGTTGTTCACGGATTTATCTATCTAACATGGATTCAAATGTATGTCACTATTCTTTCATATTCTCTTTTAACTGTTCTATTAAAATAATTAAAATAGATAACAGGATACAACATGCTGTATTACATTTCATACCAATAGGATATTTATATTTTCCTGTTGGAGTCCAGATATTTTATGCACTATTCTAAATTGAACAACAGCTGTTTGTGATAAGGAATCTCTTCCACAGATCTTTAGGGGAGAGGTTATTTCTTTATTTTACTTGTAGGAGTAGGGAGGAAGTATTTTCAAAGCAAACATAGATGTGGAATTCCTGTCAAATAGCTGTTATAAAATGTTTACATTTGATAAAAGATGTTCCTTCAGATACAGCCGTAATGTATCTGTCTATTTTCCTTGCTTTACATGTGACTGCTACAAGGAAAGAAGGGTCCTGAGACACACATAATTTATGTTGACTTGTTTTTCTGGCCATACTTCTACCTATGGAAACTTGGATGTTTTACATTAGACAGCAGTGTATTCAAATGATTTATTTGAAGTGATTCACAACATATTGCAATTACTCGTTAAAGAGAAGAAAAAAACGAGGAGATATTATATATGACCTCTCGGTCACACTTGTATGTTGAATGCTCCATTTATGCATTCTATAAACACGGGGAAATGTTTACAGTTGTGATTAGTTACGCGGCTGGCGCTACAGTTATTCCAAATCAATGGAAAATACGTCTTATTTACCTGCCTATGACATGTTGTGCTGCACAGAAAATGCTATATTAAAGGGGCTTTAACGAAAACATTTACTTTGCCTAATTGAAATTAGCCCAGGGGTGTTCATTTTATATATTACCCACAGTTTTATGTTATCTGTCTGTGCAGGTTATGAGCAATGTCAGGGGGTGTCGTCTGCCTCTTCATATCTGGTATAATTTAGGTTGTTTCAGGACTGGTACCCCTCAGTGAAATATGTCTTGACTATTAGACATGCCTCCCAAGTGTCCCACTTTGGATGGGACTGTCCCACGGGGGAGGGGGGGCAGGTGAATAGATATCGTGCGCATTAACAGTGCGGTGGAGAACCTGGGGGCAGCTGAGATTATTTGGGAGTGCTGGGTACACCATGCAAACATGTAAAACCATTATAACATAAGGTATGAGAGATTGTGCTTTCAAAACAATGATAACTTATGGCACGGCACCACCCAGGGGTGGATTAGCATGGAAAACCAGCCCGGGAAATTAATGGACACAGCCCTTAAGGAGGGAGGGGTCTGTTGAAGGGGATGGGATCTCTCCTCATAGGGCCTGATTCTGAGTTGGATGCAGTTGCAGCCTTCTTTGAGTCTTTTGCTGCAGTTGTGTCTGTGACCAGGAGCGGATTGGGATGGAAAACCAGCCCGGGAAATTTCTGAAAGCAGCCCTAATGGGGTGGGTCTCTTGAGGGGGTGACATCTATGGAGGGGGCGGGATACTCCCTCCTCACATGGACTGATTCTGAGTTGGAGGCAGCCGCAGCCTTCCTTGCATCTTTTGCTGCAGTTGTGTCTGTGACTTTATGCTGATACAGCTACAAATCTGGTATGTCAGGGGCAAATAAGCCTGTAAATAGAATGCGCAGTGGCTCCATTTTCAAACTAAGAACCAGCTTCCGATATCCTCTGGACACACTTTCTACTATCAGGCTTGTTTGCCCCTGATACAGATGTGTCCTCATACATCTTTGCTCCGAGAGCAACATTCAGGTGTCCTAGTTGAGGCATGTAAATTAGAGATGAGCGGGTTTGGTTCCCTGAGAACCGAACCCACCCAAACTTCGGGCATCTGAGGCAGATCCAAGTTGACTCAGGTTTTGGATTCTATAAAGGTCCCGCGATCGCCGCCATTTTTCATTCCGGCTGTGGAGAGTGAAGAGTGAGGGAGCTGGGACCTGTGCTGTGCTGTTGTTATTAATTGCACGCTGATGCTGTGCATAGGGGCTGGCTACTGTTGTACATAGGGGCTGGCTGTTGTCTATAGAGGGGCTGGCTGGCTGTTGTCGTGTCCATAGGGGCTGGCTGGCTGTCGTTGACCCGTCTATAGGGGCTGGCTGTTGTCTATAGAGGGGCTGGCTGGCTGTTGTCGTGTCCATAGGGGCTGGCTGGCTGTCATTGACCCGTCTATAGGGGCTGGCTGTTGTCCTGTCCATAGAGGATGAACTGCTAACGTGCAGAACGAGACCTGCGATCAGGATCCTGATTGACAGACTCCGGGGGTCACAATGGGAATCAGATGCTGCATCTTTGGACGCAGAACTCAGATCTGTGATACTGTCAGGAGGCTTCTATTACCTTCATCAGATGATTCCTGCAGCATTAGCATAGAATATTTACACACAGCAGCTGCGTCCAAAAATGCAGCTGCTCTGTGTTCTGCGTCCACATGAAATAGGCCTTTTGTGTCTGGAACAAGCCATGTAGCAATGCTAGGGGTGCAAATACATTGGTTTTGTATGCAGAGTAAATACTGGTGGCTTTTTATTTTTACACTGCAATTTTGATTTGAGCTAGGACATGACTCTCTCACATTTAAATTAAAGATGTGTGCCGACCCCTGTGTTCTGGTTTTGGATCTGTATCTCCTTCAAGGTTTTAGCTCTGGATTTGGTTTTGCAAACCACCCTCAAGTGTTTTGGTTTTGGATCTGGACTTTTTAAATAAAAAATAGATAAAAAGTTGTAAAAACAGCTAAAATCATGTAATTTATGCAATCCAAAACCAGAAATTCGGATTTAAAATCCAAATTCCGAACCGCAAAAAGATCAGAACCGCGACCCGGATTTACTCGGATCTCCTCAGGAGATTAGAATCGTGATGCGGATTTACCTGAATTCACGAAATTCGGGTGGATTTGGATTTCTGGAGAACCGAACCACACATCTCTAATTTAAATCTATCTGCACATTCTAAATTTCCCCACTTGCAGTGCAACATGGTTCTACCAAGGTTCAAAGTTTCCTGCTTTTTTGCTTATCTCCCAACTCAGAATTAACTCCATTGTGAGGGATACAAGGAGACGGACACTATAGGGGGAGAAAGAATTGACATCCACAATGCAGAAAAACGTGGGCACACAATGAGGGCGGAGTAACAGCACATGTAAAGAAAAGACAGATAAGCACACAGGTAAAAGTGGGTGGAGGTACATGGGGAGACAGATTGAGAGAGACTACCACAAACAGAGAAATGGAAAAAACACTGACACAGACAGGGGAAAGGCAGCGGCTGGCACAGACAGGGGAGGGGCAGAGAGGTTGGTACAGACAGGGGAAAGGCAGCGGCTGGCACAGGCAGTGGAAGGTCAAAGAGACTAGCACAGATATGGGAATGGCATAAGACATTGTAGCAGAGGTGGAAAAGGTATAGAAAATGTCACAGAACAGGAGGGATTAAAGAGGCTGGTGCAGACAGGGGAAGGGCAGAGACACTGGTACAGGCAGGGGAAAGGGAGAGAGAATACCACAGACTGGTCAGGATATAAGGAAGACTAACACATACAGATGACAATGATACCCCATAGAAAAAGGACAGTAATATGTGTCGTGTAGATATATCTACTGTTTTTGCATTCAGTCCTTGCTCTATATGAACAAGAAACAGGGCGAGAGGATCTCAGGCACTGAAAGATGAGATAGATGTGGAGTCAGAGGGCAGACAGGAAATGTTGTGGCAATAACTAAGTCCTGTTCCTAGACTAGGTCTGTAACAGGGCAAATTTCCACCCTGTGCCAGCACCACCCCGAAACTTGTGGCATCATGATGTCAAGAGGAGGGTGCCGGGTTGCTGGAACAGGAAGGAGCTGATTGCCTGGAGCATCCTAAGGACACTTCGGGTGACTCTCTAAGCTACAGGGTTCCTTTCCAGGCACCCTGAAAACCAAATCCTGGTATCATAGGAGTGGGACAGTGCTGCCCCATAGGACATGCACCCTGGGCAGTGGCACTGCTCGCACACCCCTACGGCCCTGGCCAGTGGCGGAACTAGAGAGTGGTGGGCCCAGGAGCAAGAATGTGCTTTGGGCCCCCATATGTAGTAGTGATCCCCCTATGCAGTGCCCCCAGAAGTGGTCCCCCTATGCAGTGCCCCCAGTAGTGCCCCTTATACAGTGCCCCCAGAAGTGGTCCCCCCTATGCATTGCCACCAATGGTAGTCCCCCCAGTAGTAGTCCCCCCTATGCATTGCCCCCAGTAGTAGTCCACCCTATGCAGTGCCCCCAGTAGTAGTCCTCCCTATGCATTGCCCCCAGTAGTAATTCCCCCTATGCATTGCCCCCAGTAGTAGTCTCCCGAATGCATTGCCCGCAGTAGTAGTCCTCTCTATGCATTGCCCCCAGTAGTAGCCCCCCTATGCAGTGCCCAGTAGTAGGCCCCCTATACATTGCTCCCAGTAGTAGCCCCCCTATGCAGTGCCACAGTAGTAGTCCCCCCTATGCATTGCCTCTAGTAGCGGCGGCCCCCTATACAGTGCCCCCAGTGACACCCCCAGTAGCGGCCCCCCTACACAGTGCACCCTGTAGCGCCGCCCCTATGCAGTGCCAGTGCCCCTTACACACACACACAAAAAAAAACACAACTTACCTGGTGGCTGTGTATTTGTTACTGTGTAGTGCTGACGGTTCTCACTGCGGTCTGCACTACACTAGCGCCGCGGACACTAGAGGCAGGTGCAGCGGGCTTTGGGCTCCTGCACCATAGTGGGCCCCGGTGCAAGCCATCGGCTGTACTGCTGCTAGTTCCGTCACTGGCCCTGGCCTTGACCTTTCATTAGATACTGGCTGGGGATTTCAGGCTGTCAGACCCACCAGAGACTTCTCTGCAACCCGGATAGCACAGTTCCTACCTGACTGTAGACATCAGCAAGCATAGCTAGATAGCCGATTTCTACTAGGATCTAAAACATTTTGTACATATTTTGTTCTCTCAAATGCAGAGTGACATCTGGTGCTCAGGAGCAAACGCAGGATTTCTAGAGGTGGGTTTCCAAATGCATAATTTTAGCATGTGTGTGGCCAGTACATGAAAATGGCATAATTAGCACTTAACCAGCTATAGTCAGCCTCATACAAAGCGATCATGGTAAGCCATTAAATGTGGCTGTACGGCCATCCTGACTGAGCTAAATGTTTTTATTTCAGATGTGAACACCATTCCATGGCCTTAGAACAAGTTTGTGAGTCTGGGGTAGGGGCAGAAGAACCTAACACCGCCATGTACATATATGTACACATCGGTCTCCTTATACACTGGATAATGTTTGTTAAACAATATCAATAATTAACCCTATAGATGGTCTATAGCAGTGCATCCCTAACAGTGCATGTTTTCCAGATCTCCTAGATGGTGCACAGGTGTATTCATTAGTAACTGACATAATTTAAAAGATCCATAGGTGGTGCTAATTATTTAATTTGTGATAATGGGGAGATCATTAAAACATGCAGATCTAGTATAATTGTATTATATGCTAATGCTCTTGTGGTCATGGTGTAGGCTGGGGGGGGGAGGTTTCCAGGCAACCAGAAAACCTCCCCCTGCATTTGCCTATTGGTGCTAATTTTTTTGTGTGCCCTTTATATGGTGCTACTAGATTTTTGTCCAGAGAATATTTAATCATCCTCATCGGCTTAAATTTGTTACCACACAGGTGCAAACACACACAGGCACACACACACACACACACACACGTTTGCACTCTTGTTGATTTTTATCAGAAGCCAATTAACCTACCAGTCTGTGGACACTGCCCATGCAAGCATGGGGTGAGTATGCAAACTCTACACTGTGATAAGCACGGAGACAAATGTGAAATCAGCTGTAACAATGCTGTCCCTTAGCCATCAGTTTTGGGCATATGTTGTAAAAAATAGATCTTTGAAGTACAGTTTTTTTTTTTTTACTGCACCAAGGTTTGCATTACAATCAAACGTGCAATATTTAGAAGTCATTATAAAGTTCTGTGACTCCTCCTTGATGAGTTATACTGACAGCGCCTCAACCACACACAGCACTAAGCCAATGAAAATAGGTGCAAGGTGCAAGGTTTAAATACTTCTCCCCACATCGCACAAGTAGCAATTATTGTGCCTTTTCTGGACTCTGGCTGGCTGCATAAAGAAGTAAAAACGCGATGACAGTTTCTGTCATTACCATGTATGTTTCTGTCTGGAGCTTGTGCCATTTACAGTAGAAGTTGATTCTAATGAAGATAATTTGGCCTTTTTAGAGCCAAAATTCACATCTGTAGGTGATTTATTCCTCATTTAAACTCCTCTTCTGTTTTCCCATACTTAGGTAAGACATGCTCGCAAAAAAGATAAATATGAGCGCGGGAGGGAGGGTGCAAGAGTTCACAGGCGGGAAAAAATGTGAAATCATCTGTCATTCTGTAAGAAAAATACATGGAGAGAAAAAGCACACATATAGCATATACATGTACATAGGCTATACATAAATTATATTTAAGTAACATATATCTGTATATCAATTCTGCTCTGTTTTCATTATTTTACTTTTTATACTATTTTATGTTTTATCATAAAATGACTAAAAAATATATATATTATGTCTATTTAAAGAGCAATTCACCAATCTGCCAAGAAGGCGTACTCGGCTTTGAACCTTTCACAAATGAGAGCTCTAGACCTGGTTGTCTGCGGCAAAAATTTTTTTGATTGTTTTCCGCAAGTTCTGCTAAAGTGACTTTGAGCAGGGACATTGTTTCTGGCAACACTGAAAGCATTTGAAGACGTGCCAGTGGCTGTTTTATTGTACCTTTGTGTGGACATGGGACAAATAGGAATAAAACTCTAGACACATGTGAGCCGTGAGAAAAAAACCTCCTTTTTAAATTTCTTTTTTTTTCTGCAGCCGATCTGGGCCAGAATCAATGAAACTTTGGACATTTATAAATAAAAATATGAACGACTTATATAAATAATATATGTTGTGAATGTTAGAAAGATATAACATCCAATAAGTGCCCTGGTAGTAACTTTTTAATCTCCAGTATAAATCATATTCATATTCCTGACAAGGGAAATATACAAAGCACTGGGCCAAGGCAGTCAGCCTCTTGCTGATTATTTTTTAAGTAAATAGAATGGATTGGCACACATTTAACTCTCCTACTGCCATGGTGGTCTGTGTTGTCTTGTATGGTACAGAGTTCCGACTAATTAAACTGTAAATATCATCTGCTGGCAGACTGCAAAGGTGTGGATATCGATATTGAAATGTTATCATTCTAGCATTGTTCTCAGCACCTGTATAAATTATACCCAAATGTAAAAACTTTACTTGTTTGCTTCAAAATATTTCAGTATATAGCAATACAAAAGCTAGCAATGCCGTATAAATGTAAATGACTGAAATTTTATACAGAAAATTGGAAATACATGCAATAGAGTTTAGATACACATTGTTATATTTAATATGTCCTGATAATTACTGATACTTGTGGATGAATTATAATTATAATATAATAATAATAGTAATATATCATAGTGAATACAAATAGAGTATTGAAAATGTTGTTTGTTAGGAGAAAGGAGCATGTTTATACTGTTTAAATGATTGAATAAATAATAATAGTTGTACTTGTCAACAGAACTACTACTTTAATTGAGGTATATAACTTCCTTATATAAAATTTGGGATATCAGTACACACATATATAAACAGGTATGCACATATTCTGTTTTCTGTAAGTATCAATAGTAGAAGCAACACACTATTTTTAGTGTTACATTAGTTTATATAAATGTTTATTTTAATTCAAGCATTTCTCAATTTTATAAGTAAGGTACGGTACTTAGCCATCTAAGCATCAGACTAGTAAAATAACCTAAGAAATTGGTTAATGAAATTGATTATCCATTAAAGAAAATGGATAAATGAAAAGTGAGCTATTACACATAAACTAATTAAATATAAATGAAAAAAGTAGCAAATGCTAAATTAAATATCAAAAAATACTTTTTCTATTTTTGTTATGCTCAGTCATTTGTTAAAGTTAAAAGTAAATGGAAAATGTGCCAATAGTATTAGTATCAAACAATTTAAAATATATTATTTACAATTATTCTAACTTTTATTTAAATTAATAATGAATTAAAACAATGAAATAGTTTTGTCAGTTTTCATGACAATAGTTAATATTTTTCACATGTGAGTGGCATTTTATAAATATATACATACTTATTGTTTTTATTCAATTTAATGATTGATTTTTTATATATATATTTCTTTTTTTTATTAATGCAAGTGTAAAAGTAAGTTGAACCGGCACATGTGAAATTGTTTTTATACATGACAGACAGAATAATAACCACATTATATTGCTGAAAACTACTGTAAAATATACATTTAAGTAAATTAATGACATCTGTTCATCACCACTAATGGAAAAAGGTAGCTATACAATCATATGTAAACTTCCATTTTTTATATACCTAGAACTATTTTAAAAATGGTAAATAGTTACATACTGTGTATCATAAATGAAATCATTTTGATTTGTAGCTGTGATTTGTTTATTGGCATGATTTGTAGATTTTTTTTAAATACTGTTAAACTTTCATTAAATAATAATAAAACATTTGCTTAGATAAACTAATGTCCACTAAGTATAAATAAATTTCGAGATCTGCATAGGTAACAATGCATGATTCTGTATTAAGTAAATATAAGATGATTTTGAACAAAAATTGTTATTATTAATACAATGAAAATATAAAATAACCAATAAATAATTTGTTAAACCAAACAACTTGATAATCTCATAATCAAATAAGTTTATGTATACTATAAGTGTGGTATATGTCCTAATACATAATTATAACCATGCTAAACAGTATACATTGTGAATCCTCTCGGTCATTTCTGAATATGTACCTTCCTCTTGTGTTATAAGTTCATGTCATCAAACCTGTTAATATTTTGTAAACTTTCTGTACAGTGACAAGAATGAAGTCATATATGGTTTTATGGTGTTTAACTTTGTCACGTTAAGGGTGGTGTGATGTGGTGATGACCCATTTGGATGTAGGCTGGCATGCTACTTTAGAAAAAATGTACAACTCCCCAATAGGCTGATAATGGCTTTAGAAACTACTTAGTATTAAATGTTGATGCTATTTTCTAGAACATTGTGATATGTTAATTACTACATTATATATTAAATTCCATAAGTTTAGATATATTCTTTAAGCATTCTGAAAACAAAGTGTCATTCAAATAAAAACATATTTCATGTTAATTATTTATCACACGTTGGATTACATTCACATATTTGGGATGCTAAGTAAGTATTGTTTTAAGTAAAAAGATAGTTAAATTATTTCATTTTAAAGGCTAATATTGTTTTTAGTTTATGGAATAAATGCATCATATTTATGTGGTAGGAAATGCTGTTTAATGTTATTGCACCCCTCATTGTATGGTATACCTGTAAAATATTTTTATGTTAGAGTAAGAGTGGTTTGACAATTGTATTCTTTTACTTATATTAAAGGGGGAAAATATAAAAAAATAAACATTGGTTTCAAATATATCATTAACTGCAGACTAGGATATAATTGGGGAAACCCTCCTACAGAAATGTATATATATATATATATATATAGATATATATATATATATATACTTATTATTAGCATTCATTTAACTGCCACTGAGATGTATACAAATTACTTATATAGTAAAGTACTAAATTAATCATGCATTGTCTCATAAATCTGTTGCACTTATACATATTTACACTTTATAGCAATTCTATTTTAACTGTGAAAATTTTCAAAGAGGTAATTACTGTAGATGAGTGCTGTAATATTTTCTCAATTACAGAAACAAGTGCTAAGAGAATAAAGTATCTTGAAAATGGCCATTTGTACCTTATAGGAGACTTATGAGGTGAGGCTCATAAAATTCTACAGTAGAAATAGATAGACATCAGAAACAGTAGAAATAAATAGACATCAGAGACACTTATAAGCTCGTACTTTTAGAGAATGTTCATATTGCATCTTAAATGTCTATTTTGTTTAGCTGTCATTGCTTTTAAAAAATAGCATTGATTTAAACGTTACAAAAATAAGTCAAAGGCAGGTGTCCTGTATGTGGGGTGAGTGTGATTTACTAGATGAGCAACTTTCTGCCAATTTGGATAGCTTGTGCTCTTGCCCATCCGAGCAATGAGGTTAGGAAATTATAAAAGCTATATTATCATTTTTTTTCCTTTTGGCTGATTGGATGTGAACATAGATCCACCAAGTGGTGGGAAATGTACTCAGTTGACAAATCTCCCCTGCCTGCATATAAAAATGCCTGTTATATGGGATATTAGGAAAAGTGTCAGATATATATGATCTGATAACAAATAACAGTTATCTAAACTTAAAATCTAGAAACACTTAAATGCACTTTGCACATGATTCTAGCACAGTACCTCTCCTTGTAGCTATTTACCTGTTGGCACTGCATGTAGTGTATTTATTTCTGTAGAATGCAAGGAATTTTAAGCCATTGCATGCTATTTCACAAAGGGTAGAGTTTATTGAACTCATAAACTCATGTTTGTTTCTTAAGTGTCGACAATGTTTTAAACTGTTGAACAGGTGAGGTAGATCTAATTGAGTCCACTAAAATATTGCATCATGTGTCAAAGATTAACAAGGACATTCTAGGCAGGGTGGCTAGGAAAGTGTGGCATATTTTCTACTACAGTAGGCAAGAGGAATTCACGGCAAAAAGTGTGTGAAAAGCTATACAGCAAGGAAAGTTAGCAATCATTCTTTGAAATTAAAAAAAATTATATATAAAATAAACACTTTTAGAAATTATTATGTAAAATTTTTAGAATTTTATTGATTGTCACTGAGAGGACTGTTTATTTAATAAAATGTTTAAATTATTCATAATAAATATCCTGATGCAATTTGATAGCACACAAAAAATGCAAATATCAGTTGTAGAGAACAATGACTGTATAATATAGTTGCCTATTATTCCCTACATATATAATTATTAGATAAAATGCATATTAAATGTGTTCATTATTACCAGACTTTCCTGTCATAATTCTGATATTTGTATTATTATTCTGTGAATTAGGTATTCTGTTCCCCATCAGCATTGACCGGTTCCAACAATCTTCTTCACATAATATTTTTCTTTTGTCTGATGCTGCAAATGATAATTAATCACATCTGTCACACTGTATATTATCATTAGGAAGTGTCAATTTGCTGATGTGTTTTGATTTGCAAGTGCTGTTAATATACTATTGAACTCAGACGCTATACATTGACAGTCATAATATTTATTTTATTATCATGCACTCACAATTTTTAGTTAATTGTATTTGAGGTCTCTTCTATATTCTTATTTTAAAATTATATTTAATTTGTAATAATGTAACTTGGGCTGAAATGTGTAATTTTGGGCTATTTTTAAATGTATGCAATCCTTAAAATCATTCTTAGGGGACGATTCATTTAGCTGCGAGTTTCTGTAATATAATCATGTGTTATGTTTCAGAGTGATGTGTAGTTGTTAGTCTCCCGATAAAATATGCTTAATTCCATAATTTTTGCTTGCGCTTGCTATGGGTATTAACAAAATTGAGCAACTTATTATTACTGTAATTTCTGTAATTTGCACAGAAACACTTTGGAACCTTGCAGATAATTGAATTGCTCCCTAAATGGTTAGTTTTGTTTGGCAAAGTAGAGTAGACTATAAACTGTCTTCAACAGAACAGTGCCCTCCTGTGGTCAAATTCCGCTTGTTTGTCTTTGCCACATTAGTGACTTTTAAACACAACACATATTAGATATTACCCCGCAATAATGTCACTAGGTTCTTATTGAATACATTTTACTTTTATTGCATTTTATTGCAAGTGTTTCTGCCTATTATTAAAAAATATGGGTTCTATATGCCAAGAGCAAACATCCATAAGTATTAATAATAGCATTCACAATATCTAGACCACGGTCTATTTTGGATTTTATTATACAGTTTTATGAGCATGAAAACATTGTTATTAAAGAGGTTCTGAACTTGGATTTGCTAACCTAATTTGATTAGATTGCAAGCCTTCAAGACTACTAAGAGGTCTTAGACTGGTGTGTATGCCTGTGGTCCATTTCTATGCAGAATACATTAGAATTAGACCACAGTAACTATTTATGAGGCCTTTAAATGAATGTATAAGGAAGAAACAGCTGGAGCCTTTTTGTGGATTGTTCTCGTTTTCCCTTATATAAATGGCGGTTTATGTCCTGATTAATCTCGCAGGCTAGACAATAGATGTGTATTGCTTCATGTCTGTTGTTATGGAGATCAGTATGTTCTGCATTGCTTGATGAGGTCATTGTGTCGGCTATTGAAAAATGACATATACTTACAGTAACTGTCAAATGAGGAAAGTCTTTGCAATCTCAATGATCAAGAAGAATTTACAAATGAAAATTCAAAGTGTTTACCAAGTGACCATTTGCGTGTACAATAGAAAAAGAATGTGAGTATGGTGCGTGAACATATTTGTGTAAATAAAGCTTATGTCTGTGGCAGTAGACATAAGCCTGTTTGGCAGTGTACATCAGTAATAGGCAACAGACGGCCACCGGCTGCCAGCACAAAATAAAACTGAATGAAAACAGCAGGCTCCTGCATACCATGGTCTCCACTGTACAACGCAGGGTATTATGGGGGAAGAGGTAGTACAGTGATTTCTTCACCCCATGGTCTTCCTCTAGCCTCTGCAAGCTCAGGGCAGAAGGTAGTCATTTTCTAGTGTGTGGGTGCATATAGGGGACTTTTGGAGTATATGTCTGAGGGCCTGTCATCATGGCAACTGGGATGTCATTTAATGCTATTCAGGGACTTTTCATGGTAAATAGGGGTCTATGGAGAAATTTCTGAGCAAAAGGTGGGAATGGGAGTTACGTAGGGTATTTCGGGGTGAATGATGATTAGTTGTTGAGGTAATTTTGGGGCTGTTTTCTTTTAGAACTGAAACTAACTGTCATGCAACCCATATTGTTGGCTGGAGTTCCGTACATGCGACATGTGAAGTGTGCCAGGCTGCTCATTATTGGTATACAGTACATGAGACCCAGTGAAACTAGCCTGAAATAATAATGAGCTGGACATTTCATCAGAAATGTTTAGCTTTTCTGACATCTAGTGGCACTGCTTCAGTATGGAGCCAGGAGTTTAGGTGGGCCCAGCAATTTTGGGTCACCCAACTCCCTGGCGCTCTGCTGCCCTCTATGGAGAGCAGAATGGAGGCCTCCTGTGATCATGTGGATGTCCAAGGCATGCATAATTAACTCAAAGTTGAGGCTTCACTGCACATGCACTGGACCCATGCATGCTCAAAAGAGGCCCCAGAGAGCAGAATGGGGGTATTTAATGCATGAGCAACATTGCTGGGCCCTTACCCAAATATTGTAAAATAGTGTCTGCCGATCATAGGTGGTGCCATCTTCCCAGCGATATTCAGCAAGATGGTGCCGTGGAGTGAAAGTATAAACTCTGGCATTGTGTCAGTGCTTTTGTTCTCTTGTGGTGCCATCTTTCCAATGATATTTGGGAAGATGGAGTCATGGAGTAGGAGGGACCAGCTTGTCGGCACAAGTTAAGATGCAGGGGCAGGGGTGGGGAGCTGCTCAGAGGAGGGGGCCAGTAGCACGGAGTCTCTCAACATTCAGTATATCTAATATTTTCAGTTAAATAATTGAGAATAACAAATAGAATAGACTGGTAATTGTAATAAATATTCCAAAAAAGGTCTCTATCGCTCATTTTTACACAAATTAAATAATTGTGACATACAGATGAGTGAGTGATGGTGGTTGTGCGAATATGTGTTGATATGAACAGTGAAAATCTATTTGCATTTCAAAATGAATGTGTCCACTGATAATCAGGAGTTTGTTAAAGGTTTTGGAATTGTGTCTCACAATTAGCCTGTAATGCCAATACAGGAAGCCAAATCCTAGCTTATACGGTGTGTTCGGAAAGTCCCTGACAGATAGTGTATGACAGACCGTGGGGGCTCCAGTGCAGTCCAAAATTTAAATAGGGGAGCCAAACCAACTGCCACCCCAAACGTTGCCAAACATCACCGGCCGGGACTCACTGGCAGTTGGTGTGGCTCTCCTATTTAAATTTTGGACTGTCACACACTTCGCACACTGGGCCTGATTCAGCTTTGGAAATAGAGTGAGATATCTCACTCAACTGATCATCTTGGTGAGACCATGCTGCACTGCAGGTGGGGCAGATTTAAAATGTGCAGAGAGAGTTAGATTTGGGAGGGAGGTGTAAATAATAAAGCTGTACAGTATTTGTAGGCTACATTCAAAAGCAGCCAGTATTTACCCCACATGCAAAAAAATGTATGTATTTACACCACTTGCATTGCAATATGGTTTGTCCAGGTTCACAGTTAAGTGCTATTTCTCACTATACTCCCAAAGCTGAATCAGGCCCACAGTCTCTGCGGGAACTTCCTGAACTTCCTGTAAAAGTAATGGATTTGTGGAACAGAACAGACAAGAATACAAAAAGCTGAATAACTTTTTTGTGCGTTAAAGTGAACCTGATATTTTGTGGGCTGAACCAATATTAAACAAATACATATTATTTACTCACAGGGAACTTCTGATATGGGCACTAATACTGGCAACTGTGAGACCAAATAAAAACCATAGTTATTGTAAACTTCAACTTACAGACCCTAATGAACTCTGGGCCTGATTCAGAGCCGGACGCTCTGACAAGAGCGCTCGCTCTGAATCAGGGCCCTCCTACCTAAAATTGGAGCGGCCTCCTGGCCGCTTGCATAGCTGTGGGTGACCACCCACAGCTTATGCGAGCGGCCAAAAAGATGGTCGCGATGGTCAAGACCATCGCGACCATCGGGCTTGCGACGAGACCCTGCGGTAGGGTCTCGCTGCCGCAAGCCCAGGAGTGATTTTGGCTCTATCAGAGCCAAAAGCACTCCCACTGACATAACTAGTGATGTCAGTTGGGCCGGCCCCAGACGGAAGGCGTTCCCATGGGAACGCCTACGTCTGGGCAGCAACGCCCCCGGCACACTCACCAAAGGGGGCGTGCTGTCACTCACCATCGACAGCACTCCCCCTTTGGTGCGAGACCTATAGCGACGGCTGGCCCGTCGTAGGCATGCATTCGCATGCGCACTAGGGCACCATCGACCTGCTTGCGAGCGGTCTGCGCTCGCTAGCGGGTCTGAATCAGGCCCTCTATCCTTCCTACAATGCTTGCCTTTTGTAAAAACAAAGTGCCGTTGGTTAAATTATTTGCATGCCTTGCCTGGACCTGTGTTTGCACCAAAGTTTGTTGCAGGTGGTCATGTGTCTACCATGTCCAATGGGACAATAAAGACACAGGTGTTGAAAAACATAACAGTGGTTCTGAGAAGAATGGAATAGAGAAATGGGCAGGACTGGCTCGAAGGCCATCCAGCGGAGTGATTGCATCGAAGGGATGCAGGGCGCCGGGTGCAGACAGCCGCGGGGGGGGGGGGCAAGGTTTAGGGCTTCCAGGGGTGACTCAGGGTTGGGCACCCCCCCGGGAGGTTAGGGTCAGGCTAGGGGAAGGGGGGGTTAGGGTTAGGCACCCCGGGGGGGGTTGGGGTTAGGCAACCTAAAGGAGGGTTAGGGGTAGAATTAGATTAGTTTATACTTACCTTTAGGACGATCGGGATTTCCTCCTCTGACAGGCTGCCACTGCCGAATTTGAACCATGTGGCCGGCGGTGAATCATACCGAATGCGCAACGAGCATGATGCAGCTTCTGACAGCATAGTGTACGTTTTCACTTCTTTATCACTCCAATTAGCTATCACTGTAATGACAGTGGTGGTATTAACCCCTTCCAGACTTCCAGAATCTGCCTCTGCTGTTGTCTGCAGTGTGCTGCCGGTGTGTCTGGCTGCTGACATCTTCAAGTGAGACCCAGGAACATCCAATAAGCGGTGTTTGCTGAGTCTCGGGTTGGATAAACCGGGTAGGGCCTGTTCACACTGCACTTCAACCCGGCTTGTGTCCGTGTTCAACACTGCTTGATTGCAGGGGTGAAATGCCAGGTTGCTCGACCCAGCAATATCCCGGGTTATTTTTGCGATGTGAAAGGGGTAATAGCCACCTGCCGTCCTGCCTGAACAGTGCTCTGCAATGACTAAGTGGATTCAGCAAGGAATGCAATTGCTAATATGCATGCAAGCGTCCAACTGTTGCGTACTGTGCAAGCGTATCGATCGTAGTACACGTGCGCAAACCGGCCACTGAAATCGGGACTGCGATTGCAGTGACTATGCAGACCCATCGCAGAGTGATTGACAGGAAGTACAATTTGTGGGTGGTGATGGCGGGGGAGGGGCGGGGAATGGCGCGCCAGTGTGTTTGACTGCCATTGCAGGGGCGTGCATAAATTATCCACTGCGATGCCCTACGCAGCTTGAGGAGTGTGCGTGAGGCTGCGATGGTACTTGATTGTACCGATGTTTTCGCAGTACTGCTAAACATTACGATCGCAATGATTTTGCATACTATCGCAGTTGAACTGCGTGCGTAATCGCTATTACATTCACAGTTGCATTTCGCAGTGAATCAGGCCCTAGGAGCTTCTCTCTCTATTCTTCGCCTCTGCTACTAACAGGTCAGTCTTCTGTGGGGAGGGGGGCTGGGACAATGAATGTGTTTTTTTTCTGTGGGGGCCAATGTGTTTGTTATGGTTTCTATGGGAGAAATGTTTTGTTTAGTTGGGGGACAATGGGCCTGGTGCAGAGTTGCACGCTATGCTGACGTTTTCGCAGTTGAGCGATAATCATCAATCTGCGCATTTGTCAAGGTACTTTGCTGTAGTTGCTCGCAGCTACTATCTATTTGCAGTGTGATTGATAGTGAGTATTTGGGGGAGGTAACGGGGCACAGGTGTGTCGCAACCATTTTGGGGGTATGACGCATTTTACGACTGTGACTCCGTATGCAAGAAATACGGCTTTGGCGTCTTAGTTCCCACAGCCATTCTGTGGGCCCATAGGCTTACTCAAGACTGCAACAATCTATTGATCTGAGACCAATGCTGCATCTTTGTACGCTGCCACATATTACGCAGATGCTTGGATTTGCAAAGCCACAGGTGGGAGTCTCAGTACAACTCCTGGCGGCTGCAACATTTGCATATATTTGCAGTACACAGCAGTGGCGGCGGCATTAGCATACAACTCATACTTGTCTACTTTTTTTTTCTCCTCCCCGGCCTTCTCCCAGGCAGGAAAAGCAGGTGGGTTGCGATGGGGACGGGGCTTGATGGTTTGCGTCATTAAGCCCCGCCCTGTTGTGGTAAATTGTCGCGATTGGTGCAAATTTAAATAGGGGCGGGACTAAATGATGCAATACTTGAAAAATCATGTCATTAAGCCCCGCCCCCTACACGGGACCCGCAATTGCCGCAGAAATTCTCCTCATTCTGCCCACTTCACTAGTGGGCAGAATGTGGGAGAAATGCCTACACTACCTGGGGTGCGGGGGGGGGGGTTACTCGGAAAATCGTGAACCTCCCATGACTTCCGGGAGAGTAGGCATGTATGGCACAACTCTGAATCAGGCCAAATGTATTTAGATTTTTTTCCTATGGGGGTGAATGCGTGTGTTTTTTTTCCCTGTGGTGTAGTCCTGGTCAACCTGTGGCTCTCCAGCTGTTGTGAAACTACAAGTCCCAGCATGCTTATCCAGCTGGTTGGAGGATATGATTAATCTTGTAGTTCCACAACAGCTGGAGAGCCACAGGTTGGCCAGGCCTGCCGTAGGGTGCTAGTAGACCTGGGGCCAGCCCTGGATTTGGGTTTTCCTGCCTAACTGTCCCTGTACCATACTTGCCTACTTTTGAAAAAGCATTTCAGGGATGCAATGTAAATGGGCCTCAAAGCAGTTAGTAAGATCTATTTGTTGATAAAAACACACTGATACTATTCAGGAAATGCATGTAGCCATAGGGATCATTGTGCCTTATAATAACCAATGCAGGGAAATGATACTATTTGAATGTATATATCTCTGTTTATTTTTTTTATATAACAGCTAAATAATGGGGGTAAGGTGCAATCAGGGAGATTACTAGACTCTTCAGAGAGTCTGGGAGATTTGCTACTATTTCAGGGAGTCTCCCTGACAATCAGGGAGAGTTGGCAAGTATGGTCTTAACATGTCCTTTCCAAATACTAATGGCATTTCTTCCTTTACTGTAGTTTGGGAATATGCTGATCCATATACAAAAAGAATACAAGTGCACAACTCCAAATTAACTGATTATATATAAATAAATACATTTTGCAGTAAATAGAGGTTTTTGGCATAATCTTGGCCAAGGTCATGGGCCTACCCACCACATCCGGGTAACCTCTGTAGGGTAGGTCCCTAACATACTAGGGTTCAAATCCAGAGCGCAGGACACGCCCAAACTAGCCCAGCTAAGCCACCCCAAAAAGGAAATAGTTAACAGCAGCCACAGCTGCATATAAAGAATAAAAAAAAAAAAGTGAAATACATATATAAAAAACAGACAGTGAAGCTTTAAAATGTGTAATAAAGGAAAATCGTGTTATAATGCGGTGCCCTGAAGCAAATCAACCAAAGCAATCCAGGGGGACCCACGCCCCAAAAATGAACCAAAGCTGCACTACACAGTCTAAATATTTGCAGGACTTACCTATATTGTGCCTCTGACTGGTGTGCATTTTACAATGCCAGACTCCATGCTTTAACCAATGTAGTAGGGGTGCTAGTCTGAGTAGAAAGTGTCTCAGGCTTTCCAGGTGTGCAAAGCAATGCACTGATTGGATTGCATAGAAAATGGGCCTCAGACTGCACACCCTGAACATATACTGTATATATATATAATGGAGGTGCTACCTGTGGAGACAATTGATATATACACAAAAAGAATACAAGTGCACAACTCCAAATTAACTGATTATATATAAATAAATACATTTTGCAGTAAATAGAAGTTTTTGGCATAATCTTGGCCAAGCTTATGGGCCTACCCACCACATCTGGATAATCTCTGTAGGGTAGGTCCCTAACATGCTGACCTTTCAGTTTTCGCAGAGGACCAGTTTGGACCTGATTGTTGCCAATGTTTTTCAACTGCGCATGTGTCTCATGATGTGTGCGTACAGAGTCACAGGGTCGATTGAGCCGCATGGACTCTGAAATGTGTTGGAAAAGTATTGGAAATTCCTGGGCGGTGACTGTGAGGTGCCTATTCAGATGCATGGAGAGGTTAAAGCTTATGAGCATGTTATGGGTGTGTCGTGTCGCAGGCATGGTTGCAAACCATACTTGTCAACTCTCCCTGATTGTCAGGGAGACTCCCTGAAATAGTAGTAATCTCCCAGACTCCCTGAAGAGTCTAGCAATCTCCCTGATTGCACCTTACCCCCATTATGAGGCTATTATAGTAAAAAAATACCCAGCGATATATACATTCAAATGGGATCATTAGTATAATTTCCCCGCATTGGTCATTAACAAGTAGATCTTACTAACTGCTTTGGGGCTCATTTACATTTGGATGTAAATAAATGTTATGACACGCCTCTCAGATGTAGTAGTACACGTCCACTTTACCTCCACGCTAATAGGTGCTGCTTACACAATCTCCCTGAAATGCTTTTCAAAACTAGGCAAGTATGGTGCAAACTCAGATGTTTAATCGCATACATTGGAGGCCATACTCTGACTGTGATGCATGGTCAGATGGTGCGAACCATGGAAGTTGGTAGGTGGCCGGCTGGGTGACTTGAGAATTGTCAAAATGTCAACACTGTGAATATAGACATCAAGAATGTCGTCACACAAATTTAGGGCATACATGCCGATAACCTGGCTGCCTCCTGCGGCAGGTTTTTCCAGAGCCTCCCGGGTGTTCCAGGTGAGTAGGGAAGTATGCACATTTACTCTCTACATACAGCATCCAATAAATTCCTCTTATTTTACCAGTGTAAACTGATTTTATTTAGGAATGTTGTATTATTATTATTATTATTATTATTATTATTATTATTATTATGATTTTCTATCCCCAGTTATACAGTTTATGGAGCTTTCCTATGGATCATTTCCTACTTGTTTCCTCTGTGTGTCTCTCTAATCCTCTTTTTCACAAGGAACCTGCACTCTAAACCTCTGGTGCTCTTGCGCTATCCTTTCATTGTTTGTTTTGTTCGCTTTCAAAGCTTTCACAGTGTCCTTGTTTTGCAAACACGAGATTGCAGGACAAGGCTTACCCTGTGTCTGGACTATGTGTAGTGCTGGAGATTGGCTGCGCTCTTGTAAACAGTCTATTGTTTTGCTTTGAGCCAGTATATAAAATACGTCTTGGATCTACCTGACAAAACAAGGTGTCATTCCAATTTATAGTACTCAATATAACTTGTTTAGAACAGTTCTAAGACCTGAGTACCTTTGTGTTAAAAGCACATAATCCCTTTTGGGGGCTAGAGAGATTGCACTAAAAATGTAATTTCCTACTTATTTTTAGCTAAGTAAGGATACTATGCAATAAGACACATACTTCCCCCAAACATATTATGTTTAGGTACTTTGCGTACTGAGGGCCAGATTCAGACCCGGTCGCAAGCGCTGAGCGCTCGCAACCGTGTCGATGTTTGCCCAGTAGGCATGCGCACGATTCAGAGCGAGCGCTCGTTCAGAGCGTCCGGCTCTGAATCAGGCCCTGAGTATTTTCTTCATAACTGAAATAAAAGAAATTGTGCTTCGGCCATTGTACTTGCGGAAACTCAGGTTTTGCGATAGATTGTAAATGTAATAAGTAGGAGGAATAATAACTCATATAATGTAACATCTATATAATAATCATGTAAAGTCAGTCCCAACTCCAACATACGCACACAGTGAGAGCCAGGACGCACACCCTAACAGCTCCCATTGCTTGGGAGGTGGCACATGCCTAGCTCCGCAGAAGAGGAACACCTGCCTTGTCACTGGGGATGGGATAGGTATGGTAACCGAAGGTAGGGGTGAAGCGGAGAGGGGGGATGGATAGAGGGGAGCGGGGGAGGTGGGGTGGAGTTGCAGAGTAGTGCATGTCCTATTCTGAGTTGGACGGATCGTTAGTCTTTCTTTCAAACGGGTGTTTCAGGGCAGGAACTGGGTGGTGATAAATGGAATGCACAGAACTGTGGGAGTGGCATGGGCATGTAGCTAGGCTTCTGTGCAATTGAGTCATGTGTACGGGGGAAGGAAGCCTGTTTCTGATGGATCTGGGGCTGGTACAATTGATGATGCATAGGGTAGTATCTGGCTTACGCTGCTATTCACAAGTAAATTTGGCTTCTGCGGTTGCCCGCAAATACAGTCTAATGTGAGTCTAATGACAGTTCCCATGATTTTAACAAACAACACTTGGGCCTGATTCAGCAGTGGAAGCCAATGTTATCGCAGCTGCAATTCTGCACGAAACACAGCTGCAAAAATATGCTAATGCCTGCCAAAGCACAGCCGGCATAAAGATGCCCACTGCTGCCTTCTCATATCTGTCCATGGTTGCCCACCTGCATAAACATCGGAGCCATTGACGTACATCAAGCAGTCACGCAGCATTTATGGCAGCTCTGGCCAGACGCAAACACTGCAGCTCTCCTCACACGCAGAGAACTCTCATGCTGTACAGATGATGGCAATGGCAATTTATGCACGCCCATGAAACAGCGTTTAAATGGTCAGACACGCCTGTGTGTACGTAACCCCCTGATACCTCCCCCAAACGCTGACACTTACATTGCGCATGGATCCTCTGTGCGTAAGTAATCGCAGAGCAATCGCGATGCGTGTGCAGTGCCACCTACACGCCTGGACAATGACAAATAATCACGCAATCTGCATAAATATCGCCATTGCATACGCTGCTAAATCAGGCCCTAGGTACTGCACACTCAATTACCTGCGATTCGGAATTGTACGGATACAGTTGTATCTCTACTTGCAGCTGAGTAGGTGTTACTGGGTGGGTGAATCGTGGGCGTGTAGATGGGAGTTGTTCCCATGCTATATTCTTGGGTGGGGTGAAGTAGCACAGATGCTGCCGAGGACGTCCATATTTATTTCCAACCACGGAAAGCTGCGGCAACTCCACGCGCTTTACGTGCAAATCTGAATAAGCCCCTGTGTTTGTAGCTATGTTTAACAAACTGAATGGTGGCAAATAAAATTACATTGCAGCCTTGGTCTGTTTTTCCAAAATGTACCTATTGACTAAGATAGTTTGAAATAATATTAGAGCCTGAAGGTGGAAGTAATATTATAATATAATATTAGAGCCTGAAGGTGGAAGTAATATTATAATATAATATTAGAGCCTGAAGGTGGAAGTAACTAGGGTGTACTTTGCTGAACAGAGGCGTGCGCAGACAAAATGTGCATATTTGCTCATATACAGAGTTGTATATGCGTTTCTGGTTTACTACTCGACATCATCATCTGTGTGGATACACCTTTACATGGAATGTTTTATCTCACGGCCAATGCTGCATCGCCCTCACTTGTATGAGCAATCTCTTCCATTGTAAGTGTATGACCCTGCATCGCCCTCACTTGTATGAGCAATCTCTTCCATTGTAAGTGTATGACCCTGCATCGCCCTCACTTGCGGGCACCCATTTCTAGAGGATGCACAGTGTGGATTCATACAAGTTACCGATTGCTAATAAGCATACCGTACATTCATCTCTGCATCATCAGCAGCTTGTACAAACATCGGACGCCTCCTTATGCACTTTTTGTGAAGCATAAACATGTTTATTTGAATTCACAGTTCACACTTGACCAATAGCTTTCATTTATTTTCCAAGCAGTGACCATGTTACCTTTCCTGATTTACTTCCTTGTTATTGCTAGATTATATACTGTATGTTTTGCTCCTATGTATGCTGCTGATGTAATATCAGTTTAATAGTTATATTTGATCATTAACTATACATTTATGATTGACTTTGCATGAGCATCAGGTGGATGGGATAGAGGTGTGAGCCTCTGCTCATGGAAATGATTGTTTAGTGACCACAGGGCACAGTGTGAGAATAACTCACTGCTAGCAGCGCACTCAGCATACAGTAGTCCTGTCAACACATTACTTTGTTTTCATACTGCTTACGCCTGCTTCCAGGGGAATGTGCAAGTAATGTACGAGTGTAAGGCTCTATCACACTTACATTATCTGTATTTTTTTGGCACCATTCAGTTTGAATTCTAGATTGTAACCTCATTACCTTTTGTTTCATGCCTTTCTATGTAAATTGTTTGTGTCTTGAACCCCTCAATGTACGGCATTACACAATATGTCAGCACTTTATAAATAAAATTAAAAATATTAATAATAATGTGTTTGATTGTACCAGACATGTAAACAAAAGTGACAGTAATGTAATAGTATAATATTTGTGTGCATTATCTTTGTATAGGAAAGGAGAGCATTGCAGTGATCATCGTACAATACAGAGACCATCAGTTATCGCCATGTACTCTAAAGAGCATTGCAGTGACTGCCAGATAATGCAGAAAACTTCACAGTTACATCCATATAATACAGAGAACATCGCAGTTACTGCCATATAATACAGAGAGCATCTAAGTGACCACCATATAATGCAGAGAGCTTTGTAGTGTTTACCATATCATGCAGAGAGCATCGCAGTGACTGCCATATAATACAGAGACTATCACAGTGACGCCATAATCAGGGCCGTAGCTAGGGTAGTGCGGCCAGTGCCATCGCACAGGGCACCACAAGTCAGGGTGCGCTGATTGGGCCTGTCAAATTTCTGTTTATTATCATTCTTGCTTGTAGCTTCCTCTTATTTCATCCCCAGCATCTCCTGACCTCTCCTATCTCTTCCCTGCCCCTTCCCCATGAACCCAGGGCCCTTTTTTGGGTGCATTATGTCCCTTTGAAAAATGAGGGGGGCGCCAATGCTCTTTCTGGCACAGGGCACCAAAAAGTCTAGTTACAGCTCTGTCCATAATATTCAGATACCATCAAAGACCCCATATAATGCAGAGAGCATTGCAATGACTGCCATATAATACAGTGACCATCAGTGCCCGCCATATAATGCAGACAGAATGTCATAGTGCTTGCCAAATGATAAACAATGAACAAGAACAATGGCACCACTCCCCATCACCCTGACCTTCATCCACCTATATACCACCAACGATCTTCCACCGTACTGTAAGCCACACTACCATTCCACACAATCACACCACAAGTGACCATTAAGAAATCCTTCCTTTATTGAAATAATCAACGTCTGTCACCCAAAGACAAAAGCATTGCTTACCCCTCAGTGGTGGGTTCACGGGGGCCGATCAGCCTCCTAACTCACTGACAGTCTGGCACGTGATGTAGTGTGTGAGGAGGTAGATGAGAGCAAGGCCTCAGGGAGGTCAGGGAGGTTTCGGCCACTCAAAGTGACTATGGAGGTGTGCGTGCCACCCCCCACCACTTCTACCCCTATAGCAAGAACAGGCTTGTGGAGACTGCTAGCGGCCTGTGTGCTTCGTGTGTAGGGGGGGCAATGCCCAGTGTATGCTGCTCCAGGGGTGTGGCCACTGCATTGCAGGGCGTAGTCACGGCATCGCAGGGGCATGGCTATACCCCCCTGCAATTCAGGGCCCCTACAGAGTCCTGCGCTTGGGTAAATACTACCCGTCATTTCCTCCCCCACCCCTCGGTGCCCCTGAGTAGAAAGTACTTTTTTGTTATGTATAAAAAAAATATTCCGAAAAGCAAATAGACAATTAGGTCCACCAAAATGAAGCATAGAGACAAAAGAACACAAAATAAAGTTATTAAAAATTTGCTGATAAAACTAAATATTTTGGGTTAATTCAATTGAATATTTGAGGAAAAGTATTTTTTTGGGCGAATTTTTGCAATATAGTGTTTTTAGTGCTGTTTTATACTGTTCCAAGGACTAAATAATTAGGACAGGTAGCCTCGACTTAGTTAAACTTCTTTTCTGTTATATCTGACTCAAGCAGAAAGGGAAAGAGAGTTGTGTCTATTCTGTAACTTTCTCACTTTCCTTTCTGTGATTTGTTTGCTTTCCTGGATTATTGACAATGTCTCCTGCTCTGCATTTCTTCACCTAATTCCCAGTATTCCACTGTCTGTATGCCTGAGTCTCGCTGAAGTCCTCCCCCCCTGCTTAAACTGGTGTTCCTTTGCTAATGCCTGAGTACATCTCACTTCATCTGTCACCAATTCCATTCGCCTCTCCATCTGTCAAAACAGGGGGTGTCTTTTTCATTCCAGCTCACAAAGTACCAAAGAGGGAAAAGGCTTTAATGCTTGTGTTTGGACACAAGCAATTATCCCTAATTATTGTTTTTCTTTTGAGACTGCCTGTCTTGCCAAAGAGCCAGCAGATGAACATACCATAATCCTCCCCAGTCGGTTGATCTCAGTGGGTTTTGCTGACCAGTCCTGGTGAGGGGCTTTGTGCCTTTCATCTCAATGTGAGTTAAGAGCTGATTCAAACTCATTGCGATGGCAGAATTAATCTCACAGCCCAAAGTTACAATGGCCTGTGTTAGCAGATTACATGGGCTGCAGATTCTTTCTGGACCTGGACGATATCATAATGATGCGCCTCTGAATTGTCATTTGCTCACTAAACCTCCCCCCTTCCACACGTACAATCTATAGCTATGCTCTGCACATATGTATCTATTATGCTATGAGACAATATTAGACAATGAGGATGGTACTCTATAACAGAAAACAATTTGCATTCCTTTGCTGGAAACACATGTTCTGCGGAGCATAGCCCACAGTGTACAGGAGATGAGACAAAAGTGACCAATCATTTTTATGTTTTAAAAAAACGAATGGAATAATAAGCCACTTTGCAACTTTTAATATTAAATTATACAATATTTTGGTAAACATGCAGTGCTTGGTAGCAGGACTATTATATTGGAATAAAGACCCATAAATCATCCCCTTCTATAGACAAAAGTGATTGGACACCCCTGCGCAAGCAAAATACATATCATGCATACCATTGCACACAAGTTCCAAATAGCCACTAATGTGGAGGTTTCGACAAGATCACTTCGTAGGAAGGCCCATGCAGTTCTACCAAAACAAATGTTTCCAGGGCGACGCTGGACTGGTATACAGAAAATTTGGTAACCCGGATGGACTGGCCAGCTCAAATTCTAGATCTTAACCCCATTGAGAACCTCTGGGACAAATTGGAGTGAAGGGTGCGTTCTAAGCCAACTCGACATTTTTCACAGTTGGTCACTGTAATTAAGACAGAATTGCAAAACATATCACCTGCTGTTGTCCAGGAAGTTGTAGACAGTTTGCCAGGAAGGGCGTCTGCAGTAATCATTGCATGTGGTGGACCTACAAAGTACTGATGTCAATACAATCTTGTTGAGCTATTTGCTGTCAGTGTCCAATCACTTTTTTCTGCATAGTGTACAACAAACAAAGGCTTGAGATAGACAAGGACCTGTGTGACATTCTGTTTATATCTGCTGTGTAGCTGTCAGGTTCTGGCCTAGGATCGGTCATTATTCACATCAGCACCCACTTCCCCTGACGTCTCGTGCGGTCAGACGTCTGCTGCAGTGGCGAGTGATGCGCTGAGGATTATGCCTTAGGTACACTTGTCTTCCAGTTGCTGTTCCGTGATTTGGTTACCGAGGTTGCCATCATGGGCGCAGCCATGACAGTCTTCATCACCTGACTGACCCTCCGTCCAATGGTAGCATGATCAGTGTCAGCTGACGCTGCCACCCAATGGACTGCTACCTCTGGGTATTTAACAGGCTCTGGACAACAGGAAGTTGCCTGTACAATGTCGTTACTACTAGTGTTTGCTTGCCGTCACTTCGTTCCAGGTTCCCTTTTTCTACTCTCAAGTCTATTCTAAGTTCCTCCTGTAACAGCGGTGCATCTGGAACACCTTGCCCGCGTACTCAGTACATCCTGGGAGTACAATCACAGCATCATCCTCCTGTGCCAGTGGTGCGTCTGGAACACCTTGCCCGCGTACTCAGTACATCCTGGGAGTACAATCACAGCATCATCCTCCTGTGCCAGCGGTACACCTGAACACCTTGCCCGCGTACTCAGTACATCCTCCGAGTGCAACTACTGTGTCATCCTCCTGCCCAGCGGTCATCTGAGATATAGCCGGTATACTACTACATCCTCGTACAGTGACCTCGCTAGTGCTTCTTTCTGAAGTACAAACCTCCTGGACCTCATCAGTGTTCTAATCTCCATTTCCCACGTGTATCGGATACCTGATTAAAGGGCCGTGACCTGCTTGCTGGGTGCAGCTTAAACCCTTATCCCGCTTGGAGGGGTCACTGGTGAATACCTCCCAGCAGGTTAGACTCCGCGTCTTTCGTTGGGTCTCGGCAACATCCGATACTTGTGGATGAGGAGGACATACATCCAGGCCCCTCGCCTCCGATTCCTTCCACAACCCCGGACCTCAGCTTTCAGCTCCTTAGTGGGAGATCCTCCTGAGTCATTCGTGACAGTAGATCATGTGGGGTACACACAGCAGCAACCGATTTGGTAAGTATACGGCTGCACATACACATTTACCAATCAGCTGACCGATATGTCTGTCCACAGCAAGCAGTGTTCACATCATTTTCACTGCTTCCTGTGGCCAGTATATCGGTTGGTTGATTGGTTGTGAGTACACACAGGCAAATGCACACAATATATCTGCAATATACATGTCATCTGCCGGGCTGCGCAGCCAACGCAATATATCTATGAATGACGTCTGTATCGTGTGTACACACCTGCATATACACTGAATTATATATTGTTTGTCGGCTGTACGGACATTATAATGTACAGTGTGTACCCAGCATTAGATAATGCTGCTGTTCTCTGTTATCATACATAGGGGCATACTGTATTAATCAAGATAATTCTGTCCTTCAAAAATGCTGAAATGCTGTTTCTGCATGTTCAAGGTCTGAATTAAGTATCACTAGAATTTAACAATGTGGAAGCAGGAGATGTCCTGGAGACTGCAGTATAATTGTCGGGATATGTTAATTTTCGGGGGCAGGTAGCAATTGTTATTAAATATGCCCCATATTCTGGAAAGGGGGAATAAAAGTCCTGTAGCTGTCTGCTGTGTTGTTTAATGCAATTACTAAAAGGTAGTGTGTTATGCATAGGAAAATATCGCCTCCCCCAATCATGACTTTATCTCAGCTATCCTCTCCTAAAACGTGTGTGTGTGTATTGCTTGGATTTTTACATTATTAATTTTTCTTTGTTAAACTTCTATATCTCCCAAAAGATCTATATCAGTTTAGTGCCTTATCCATAGTTCTATTTTGTCTTTTCCGTATAACTTTCTAATTTCCTCCAACTGCATTCATTTTACATGTTTAATATATTGTCCATACTTGTGTGTAACCAGAACTTTCTCTTCCCCACCAGAAATTAGCAACATATGTATATAATTGCAGAATATTATCTAATGATCAAGGAAAATACAACACAAAGTATCATTACAACATGGGCACAACATGGTATGAGACTCTTAGTGGGTACATGCATTTGAGCTCCATGTAAGGTACCTTCCTGTATCGTTTTTACCCAGGTAGACCTACCATAAAATTCAAGGAATGGGGTTTGTTTAAATGCTAGGTTGCTAAAATATTATTATTATTAATTATTATTATTATCAATATTATTCATAATTATAATAATAATAATTATTATAAATCCATGTAACAATGTTACTGGCTATAGATCTTAATGAGAATGGTTGGTATCAACATAGAATATGAGCATCAACCCCTGGGGCAAGTAGAGATTCATTGCAGTGGTTTTATGACAAAAAGATGTAAAGTTGAGTGGATCTGGCACTAGTTTATCCAATTAAGAGGTCAAACAATGGATTATGTGTAATTTAAAACCAGTGACATGCTAACGGATCTGTGTACAACTATCTTATTTTCTCCAAACAGACAATTTATTAATGTTGTCATAGACATCAAGGACTTATAATGAGAGACAGCAATGTCTATGAGATACTAATAAGAGGTAATACTGTATTTGGGAAAAAAATAAAAAACAGACTTTTTCTGAACCATTTGCTGTTTGGTATTTAAAGGAAACTCTATAAAGAAATATTATCTGGATTCACCTGCAGAATTTTGGAACTTTGATACAATATAAAAAGTTTGTAATTAATCAGAGGCCATAACTGGCTCTTTGATTGTATATAACCATTGGCTGCATTTGTCAATATTTTTTCCTTATGGATTAGTTACGGATGATGATACATTTTATTATTCAACAATAACCTTAAAAAAATTGTTTTAGAACATATCATAACATCATAAACCTATATTTAGTATTCCAGCAACAATTTGCTTTAATCAAAGGCTGCATGTTCTCTGTTTTAGCCTTTCTTTTTTGGGGGGAATTCACTGTTTATCATTTATATTTTTTCTTATTATTTTTTGCGTGTGCAGAGAATGAAAGCTCCCGTGTGAGCCGCAGTGCAGCACAAGGATCTTACTAAACTGCTCACGCTCCCTGTACATACAGCTGTGCAGTCATAGGAAGGTCCTCAGCAGATCCTATCCTCCAAGCTTCATTGTGTCATTAAGAGACAGGGGTTTAACTTAAAACATCAGGAAAGCCATCAGTGTATTTTTTTTTGGCTAAATCTCAAAACCAGAACCCCAATAATGAATAGTGTATTATAGCTTTAGGAGTAATATTCTGAAATCTAGAGGTGCCCACAATACACATCCATAAATAATGGGAATCACAGAAAATATAGAAAAATTATATAGACAAACTAGTCGCTTTTCCTTGCAGCCGTGGCACGTGGTGTCACTAGGTTGGTGTGGACTGAACTTGGTCATGCTTCGTTTTATTAAAACTTGCAACAAGTATAATAATAATAAATACATAAAATGTAAATAAATAGTTACATAAAATCAAAAACTTAATAAAAAAATGCAAAAAAAAATACATAATATTACTTCATATTTTACTTTTCCTAACCTAATACAAACACTTATCTACCCTACTACCTATATACAATCCACCACCTGCAAGGGAAAACTAAGCAAGGATTTAGAAACCACCTCAAGTAAAAGGAAACTATCTAAATCATACATCAAACCCTAAACTATATTACCCATCACCAACACCTACAGGCAGATGTATGCAAACCTTTCCATAAATAAAACAAAATACTTCAAAAAACCATCTACAAGGGAGTGAAAAAAGAGAAAAGAAAACCCAAAGCCAGAATTGAGAGAGACTGTTTGCCACCCACTCAAGGGGGTTTCAACTGGCCCCACCGACGAGACCAGCCGACAGCATCCAACCCCTCCCTATCCAGATCCATCATCCTTCTCACCTCTTGAAGAATCAAACCCACCACATTCCTATAGGGGAGGACCTTTTTCCTTATGGACACCTGACACCGTGTGCTCCACGTGTGAAATCTAACTGCTAAACTAACTAAATAAATCGTGACTACATTAAATCCACCGTATCTTCTGACTACCCCATAAACCCACTCAGGGTAACTAAGCCCCGAAAGGCATGGAATACCAATGGCTTTTGACACCTCCTCATAAACCTTTACATTAAAGGGACACTCAAGCAGAAAGTGGTCCATCGTCTCCACCACCCCTGGACACTCCTCCCATGGGCAACCACGATCATTGACACTCTTCCACCTGAGATTCTCCCCAACATAAAGTCTGAAAAGAGAGCCAAGCAATGTCTCTAAACTTCTGCAGTATCCTCTGTGAATTTAACAGAGCTAACCCGGCCGAAGCGACATCACTCGGACAGTCCCTCAGGGACAGCTGGTCATGGAAGTGAGTCTGCAAAATTCTTCTCTCCAACTCCCTTCTAGAGAAGTTTTTGACTTCACTCACCACCATGCCAAAACGCCTCATCACCTTCAAACTCTGGATGACGTAGATCGGGAGGTAACCACACCGAATCCGAAAGCTGAACTTGGTGTCACCAAAATAGCAGACCTGCTCTGCTATTTTGGTATCATCCCCTTGGATGTATCACTGAGAAGCAGTGATGAAAGATGGGCACATACTGTACGTGCATCATCCTCACTGTGCCGGGTGTCGACAGAGGCTGGGGGATGCCCGGCAGCTCCCAGAGTGGTGGACAAGCCCTCAGTATAATGAGAACAGATGAATGATACTCAAACGTCATACACCAAAGGATGTGGCATCGTGGACATGAGGCCATACCCCCTTGCACACACGTGAGGAGTTCACAGTAGGGCACTGGTTGACACCAACTGTGACCGTAACAACCTGTCTACTACTTCATGCTAACCCATCTTTGCAAGTATCTATTTGTCTTTAGGCCAGGCATCCCACTGTTTTTCCAGTTTCTGTCCATGCATGTATGTATGTATGTATGTATGTATGTATGTATGCGATTACTTCCTACGGCGCATGCACAGTTTGCAGATAACCAGTGGATCCATTTGGGGGCTAATTCATCTTAGGATGGAATTGCAAAGCTGCACACAGGCAGCTTTTCAATTCTGTCCTTGCTAACATGCAAATGCAGCAGGAGGTATATGACACCCGCTGCTGCATTTGCGATCCCAACACTGCAACCAAGGTCGCAGGCTGGGATCACCATCGCGACCATCGGTAGTGGATGGCGCCGGGCTGCCAGTCAGCTAAGTAAGCCTCAGCTTAGTCAGGCTGGCCAGGTTGTGAGGCCAAGAAACTGCATCCATGGATGCAGCCTCTGGCCTTGCCACTCCCGGAAAATGTGGCGGACACGCCCCGGTTTCTGGGAATGCTGGCCATCCCCACCCCTGCACCGCACCGGACCTGAAATGCTTTTGCCTGTCATTCAGGAAGAGGCATAGAAGGGGCTGCTTGTGATAATGCAGAAGGGGCTGCTTGTGATAATCGGGAATCTACGTTCATCATTGCACATGCGTGCAATGCTGAGTCAGCACCTTGGACTTAAGGCTCATTTAGCAACTTAAAAATCTGTTCATATACATTACTGTGCAAAAGTTTTAGGCAGGTTTGGAAAAAAATGCTGCAAAGTAAGAATGCTTTCAAAAATAGAAGTGTTAATAGTTTATTTTTATCAATTAACAGAAGAAAAATCTAAATCAAATCAATATTTGTTGTGACCACTTGTTGCCTTCAAAACAGCATCAATTCTTCTAGGTACACTTGCACAAAGTCAGGGATTTTGCAGGATTATTATTAGGTGTACCATACTAAGCAGGTGATAATGATCATCATTTTTATATGTAGGTTGAAATCCAGTCATTAATTGAAACAGAAACAGCTGTGTAGGAGGCTTAAAACTGGGTGAAGAAAACAGCCAAACTCTGCTACAAAGGTGAGGTTGTGAAAGACCGTTTCATGTCACAGATCATACACCAGGGCAAGTCTGAGCACAGCAACAAGACACAAGGTAGTTATACTGCATCAGCAAGGTCTCTCCCAGGCAAAGCTTTCAAAGCAGACTAGTGTGATAACCACCTTTTACTAACCAAGTGTGGTGTGATGCAAAGGGCACCTTACCCATCTGGTTTATCCCTTGGTTCTTGTCAGTCATCAGGCGTTATTACAGGCAACAAAAGTATTTTACCAAAGGAATTGACAGACAATGCAAAAATTTATTGTCAAATAACAATGTAAATATCAAGTTTTACGACAAATATTACGGTTCAGCAATTAGAAATACAATTCTTATTATACACCTTGAACAAGCAAATGACATTTGGATCCGTAAAGTTTTATTTGAGCGGGAACGGTGGAACTTCAGATCATACTGCGAAACAAGGGGTTAAATACAGGCCTACATATCACATAACATTCACACATACTGGCTAGTGTGAAGCAAGTATAACCCTCAGTTAGTTTGTGCACAAACAAAGACAATTTTGCCTACACTTCTGTTGCATGCAAGAGATTGTCTAAATAGAAGTCAATGGGCCTGATTCAGACCCACTCGCGAGCGGCTGTCCGCTCGCAAGTGGGTCGATGTTATGGACTGAGCATGCGCACGACGGAAGGAGCTCCGTCGTGCGCATGCGCCAGACGCGACGAGCGAAGGAAAGTCCTTCGCTCGTTGTGTCCGATCAAAGGGGGCGTGCTGTCAATGTTGATTGACAGCACGCCCCCTTTGGTGGGCGTGCCGGGGGCGTGCCTCCCTGACAGGGGCGTTCCCACGGGAACGCCTCCCGTCAGAAGCCGGCCCACTGACATCACTAGTGATGTCAGTGGGAGTGATTTTGGCTCTGATAGAGCCAAAATCACTCCGGAGCTTGCGGTTGAAAACCTCAACCGCAGGCTCCGGCTCGCAAATTCGATGGTCGCGATGGTCTCGACCATCGCGGCCATCACAATGCACGCTCGTATAGCCTGTGGGTGGTGACCCACAGCTATACGAGCGTCCAGGAGGACGCTCCATGAAAATGGAGCCCGGCCCTCATTCAGAGCGTGCGCTCTGCTCAGAGCGTACGGCTCTGAATGAGGGCCAATGTTTGCAAATGGTGCCTGGGATAATTACTGTGGTTGCAGGTATCAATTCTCCTAGCAGTGCTGCAATTGGACTGTACCAAGTGACAAAGTTAGTCTCCTGCCTTTTATCTGTCCTTAATGAACTCTTGAATAAATGGCTGTTGTTTATTCCTGACTCCCTCTAAAAGTCTCACAGATGCTTTACACTGGATTGTGGGTTTGAATTGCTTGAACAGCAGCAAAAGATACATACAGACTTAGGGGTCTATTTACTAAGCAGTATTAGGAGAGAGTGAAAAGTGATAAGAAAGTGATAAGGTGCCAGCCAATCAGCTCTCAACTGTCATCTCACACGCTGTGTTTGAAAAATGACAGTTGGGAGCTGATTGGCTGGCACCTTATCACTTTCTTATCACTTTTCACTCTGTCTCCTAACATTGCTTAGTAAATAGACCCCTCAGTTCGTGTTGATATGGGGAGGATGAGCTACTCACTGCAAGGCTTCATATTATAATAATCTCTATTACCTGCGAGGTGTGGTGCGGGTGCAGTGATTTAAGATTTTGACAGACCTGCTCTGCACTTCAGCCCTCCAGACAGCAGACTCTCCTTCTAGTCAGCCCCCGGCTGTCAGTCACCACAACAGGGGAAGTGTCTGGAGTGGTCCCGCTTAAAACTGCTTCCTCCTCTCTGTATTTCCTTCAGTTCCCAGCAAACTCCGGTCCCGGCAGTCTCCTCACAGCAACTGCCGATCACTTCAGCGTGCTCCATTCAGCGCAGCACTCCTGCTCCGCTCCTGACGCCTCAGGCTATTTCCCGCTCAACTCTCGCACTGGGCTCTCATTAACTTAAACAGGTAGGAGTTTCCCCTAACACTCACTTGGAATAGTCCTGATCACATGACCTCTCCTGCAAGTTTATTACACTAAGTTCAATGGAAAGTGCCATTATGTCCTTGCTAGAGGGATAGTTAATTGGCATAAGCACACAGCAGTAAAGCACCATCACTGTACTATAATACATAAATATCTATATATTAACGATACTGGATCAGAACCTCTATACACACCTTCCTATACCTTCTAATGTCCTGCCTATAACTTCTAATGTCCTGCCTATACCTTCTAAGGATGACGCTATTAGGGTACGAAGTCATACCATAAATAAAGACTTAGACTTGGAATCTGTGGTTCCAAAGCACAAGTGATATTCAGGTAAAAGTTCAGACAGTTACATGCAATTGATCAAGACACAATTTAGGCGCAAAAGGAAATTATACAGACCGCAAGTACAGTATACATACGCAGGCGCTTCCGGACCCAGAGATAGGCATCAGCAAGAGACCCCTCGTCATTCAGCATTCAGCATGAAGACCCAGAACCAGTGTTCGTGCATTCATATTTATACCCCCCAGAATAAACAGGACAATAGGGAAGTCTGTTGCTGATATCTTTGGTTCCCAGGGGTGAAGCATCTGTTACAGCACATTTAACAGGCTGGTTCAAACAGACTCTCCCTGCCTCTAACAGCTGGGGGTCTTCCTCTTCACGCCTCCTGCAGCATCCTAACAGTTGCTTCTAAAATATACATTTTGTTGCTTGTAGGCTCTACGATCCATAACTCGGGAATGCGTGATGCGATCTCCCCACCGGAATACTGTAAAAAGGATACGCATCAGTACAACTCCAAACATGACTTGTTTAACATGTATAATACCTTAGTTATCAAATATCTTTTAAACTAACTGAACCAACTTAAGTCATACACTTTAGAGCTTATTGAACCTTATGTGTGGATATGTAATGTGTGGGTATGGAGGGTTTGATATAAGGATGCTAGTTAACTCGGGGCAGTTGCGTGTGCATAAAGCTAATAAAACAGCGGTTTCATACAGAGTTCTATGCATTCGCTAATATGCGACTAGTTAACAGCGCTATTGTATGTATTAATGTGTGTATGAGAAATGGTGAAAGATGCAAAGGCATGGTGCTATTAGTATTATCGCCACATGTACTAAAATGTGAGTTTATCTAAAATGGCGCTTAGGCGGCCATTCGCAAAATGGCGTCTTGCGATCTCATTTTCTAGATGGCATCTTGCGGCCATTCGCAAGATGCGTTGCCGTGATTAAATTTTAAACTGAACTTGTCTCAGCCAATTATTCAGCTTCGACAGTTCACCCTTTGATAGCAGATTGTGATAGCATGTTGTTTGCTATTAGAATTTAATTTAGGCTTATATTTACATATTATTTGGTGTTATTATGGGATGGCACAAGGTGGTTCTTTATCCATCAATAATGTGTCTCTGGGTGGGGACATAATACTACTATTATACGCACACCGCGGATCTTGGAAGATCATGTGAAAGGTGTGGGAATGCGCCAGTCTTATAATAGCAGTCTTGAAGGGGAATTGAGACTTTTACATTATTTGAGGTATTCTATGAATAACATTTCAATAATACATTCTATGCATGTCTAAATATAATACATCAAACAATTGTATTTCCTAGTTCAGGGTTGTAATGCAGTTCTATATTTACCTCAGTATACATATTGTCATTACTGACCACCATCATAGTTTCATTCTCTCGTTTCACTCTGTTTTTACATTTTCCACACTTCAACACAATAGGAACACACTGGACGCATATGCCAATTATTATGATGACAATCAGTATAAGGATTAAGAATTTGCCTATGCTAGCGATCACTTCCTGGACCCATTCCCCTAGACCTGAGAACCATTTCACTGGGTTCAGCCATGACACCCATCCTTCTATCTTTTCCCCTACTTCAGCCACTGAAGCGTTATGGTTCTTGCGAAATTCCCACTTTAGCTGCAGAATTTCATCCATCTTCCGGTCTATCACCTCCTTAGGGTCGCTGGTATCATTGGTGACATAGGTGCAACATTTTACTCCAAATTGGGTGGCCAATGTTACGCAATACCCTCCAGTAACAGCAGTTAAATAATTCAACACTAGCCTGTGTTGTACCAGTTCTTTCTTGTACGCTTGCAATTCTCTCCCTGTATACCTGAATGTGTCATCATACATCTCGGTGATATTATCTATTAATTTAGCAAGTTCCTGGATATAGCTAAAATTTAATGTACCCCAAACGATCCTGGTGGGGTCCAATGCGACCAGAACTTGAAAGCCAGTTGTCTCACTGATTAACTGAGTGGCTTTATGTATATCACCAGGTACCATATTTATTTTGCCTCTGTGTTCATATTGTGTGTGAAGATATGGTGACGGTGTGTTTTTATGTATACCCAGCATTTCAACATGTGTGAGGGTCATAACTTCTGGGACTACTCTTCCCAGGTAACACAAACCTTCGGAACTCGGGGAGAGCCATTTATACGCTTTTCTTCCACAGATGAAATGTACATAATCAGGGAGAACATAAGGAATGGTATGCATCATTATCATTAAGCACATTTCCCTTGCAAACAATCCTATTTATGGTTCTTCCATCTGATACATGCAAGTTTCTGGCTGTATTATTTTAGCACAATAACCATTTGGCACCTTACCAATAATTTCTTTGGTGGAACTCAATGTATACCGATACCTAAAATGTTTCCCACCAGACTTAATGGAGCGCAATAGATCATGGTTTATGGACTCATTATCAGCTCTTTGTGAGAAGGTCATCATCTGATTATTCCCCGTCACTTCCCAACTCCCAGGTTTATTGGGGTTGGTTATGTTTAAACACAAGAGTGATCTATCTACTTGGAATTGATAGAGTTTGAAATGAGGTGGTTTGGATGAGAGGAATTTTCCATCCAATGTTTTCCGTTTTTGTAATTCTAAAATTTCCGTGATATTCAGTGGAAATGGCACCAACCCTACGTTATGCTGCCCCTAGGGCACATGTGAACACACCCAGCAATCAGTTTGATTTAACACTTTGCTTACCATGCTATGATAATCCTCTAGAGGATACCCACCCCAGTACGGATTATATTTAGGTTGGCACCGTTGGATACAGTTCTCATCAACTAGGGACCCAGAAAGCTCACAAATACAGGAATCTTCAGACGATAACCCTCCACACCTTCCCCGAGTATCCAGAATGACAGCTCTTTTAACAATAACAGTACTAAGATTGGAAAGACACTCCCCTGATTGGCATTGCACTCCTCCTGATTCCACTCCATCAGCAATGCCATCAGCTCCCGTTTCCTCAATCGGTCCCCCATCACAGACACTGGATATCCCTGGACTGACCAGGATGGTGAACACTCTAAAAGAGAATATGAAAATGAACACAGCAGGCCCATCCATTGTCACAACAAGACCTGCAAATTTCTCTCAGTTCAGGTATCTTACTACGACCTTTTCAATCCTCTCGGAACAAGCTTGCGAGCGACAGGCCCACGCTATCAGCTTTGTCTCCGACTTGTTTCTCCACCGGTTGATTGACCTTTTTGCAGTGAGTGGAATGGACCCAGGTATCTCTCTCGGCCACCTTCAAAGATGTAGTACTCATCAGTAGTACCTGGTACGGATCTTCCCACCGATCAGTCAAACAACCTGAATGCAAGAAATTTCTGATCATTACATATTCTCCTGGTTCAACATCATGACAGTTCGTTTCAGGCATATCATTAGACAACAATTTCAGTTTCTGCTGCTGTTGCTTTAACTGCTTACTCATTGATATAAGATACTTCACAGTTACCTCGTTGTTGCCCTTTAGATCTTCCTGCAGACTGATAATCAAACGAGGTTGTCTACCGAACAATATTTCAAATGGGGACAGATTCAGAGGAGGTGTAGGAGTGGTCCTTATGCTATGTAGGACCAAAGGTAACGCTTCTGGCCATCCTAGTCCAGTCTCTGCCATGATTTTACTGAGCTTATTTTTAATAGTCCCGTTCATCCTCTCTACCTTGGCTAGCGGTCGGTAGGGGGTGTGAAGTCGGCTATTAATACCCATCAGCTTACACATATTTTGAAAAACATCACCTGTGAAATGGGTACCCCTATCACTCTCGATGATTCTAGGGATACCGTACCTGCATACAAATTCCTGAACTATTTTCTTGGCAGTAAATGCAGCAGTATTAGTGGCCACTGGGTAGGCATCAACCCAGTTAGAAAATACGTCTGTGCACACTAATACATACTTAAGGTTCCTGCAGGGTGGTAATTGGATGAAATCAATTTGTATCACCTGGAAAGGTCCATCAGTCGGTGGAATGTGGGATGGTTCGGTAGGGATCGCTTTCCCTATGTTCTTTCTCAAGCAGGTCAGACAGGACATTGCTATCTTCTCTGCTTGTGAAGAAAAACCTGGTGCGCACCAGTATGCCCTCACCAACTTGTACATACCCTGTTTACCCAGGTGAGTCAGACTGTGTGCTGCCTCAGACAGGCTGGGGTAATATGCCTTGGAGGCTACTGGCTTACCATGTCCGTCCCTCCAGAGCCCAGAGGACTCTTGCCCACACCCCTTGGATTTCCAAATGGATTTTTCCTGAATTGAACACAAATTTTGCATCTCAATTAATTTCAGCATATCAATAGTTTGAAATGACATAATTGTTTCAGTTGGAGGAAACATTTTTAACCCTGCTGTCCATTTTGCAGGTTCATCAGCTCTGTTGTTGCCCAGTGACACCGGGTCATCCTCACATGTGTGGGCTTTGCATTTAATTACTGCCACTGCTTTGGGCAGTTGGATTGCTTCTAAAAGATATTTTATGTGTCGGGAATGTGCAACTGGTGTGCCTGCTGCTGTCATAAAATTTCTCAGACGCCATAGAGCCCCAAAATCGTGCACCACCCTGAACGCGTACCTCGAGACAGTGTAAATGTTAGCAGATTTGCCTGCTGCCAGTTCACATGCTCTAGTCAGTGCTACTAACTCTGCCACCTGGGCTGAGTGAGGAGGACCGAGAGGTTTAGCTTCTATAATGTCTGTGTCATTTACGACAGCATAACCTGTACATAATTCACCTGTGTCTGTTTGTCTATGACAACTCCCATCCGTATAAAAAGTTACATCCACATTCTCTAAAGGTGTGTCATGTATGTCAGGTCTAGCAGCAGTGGCGGGCTGGGCCGGGGGGCAGGGTGTGTGTTTGCTGTAATCAGCAGCCGCTGAGAGTCTGTCAGACTCTCATCGGCTGCTGCTGCTCCCACTGCGGGAGCCATCTTCCGGCTCCCGCAGTGGGTAATGGAAGAGACGTCATGAGTAATGACGTCTCTCCCATGCAAAGCGCCCGGAGGAGCTGTTAGCGGCGGGACCAGGAGCGGGAGTTTCAGGTATGTGATTTTTTTTTAAATTAAGTCTCTCTCTACTGGGGGGGGGACTGCTGGGGGCACTACCAGGGGGGGATTACTATGCGGGCACTACCAGGGGGGTGGATTACTACTGGGGGCACTACAGGGGGGGACTACTACTACTGGGGGAACTACAAGGGGGGACTATTACTACTGGGGGCACTACAAGGGGGGCTACTACTGGGGGCACTACAAAGGGGGTGACTACTACTACTGGGGGCACTACAAAGGGGGGGACTACTACTGGGGGCACTACAAAGGGGGGGGACTACTACTACTGGGGGCACTACAAGGGGGGGACTACTACTACTGGGGGCACTACAAGGGGGGACTACTCCTAGGGGCACTACAAGGGGGGGCTACTACTGGGGGCACTACAAGGGGGTACTACTACTACTGGGGACACTACAAGGGGGGGACTACTACTAGGGGCACTACAAGGGGAGGGGATTACTACAAGGGCCACTGCATAGGGGGGAGGGGACTACTACTAGGGGCACTACATAGGGGGAGGGTACTACCACTGGGGGCACTGCATCGAGGGACCACTGATGGGGGCTCTATATAAAGGGCAATACTGGGGGTACTGCATAGGGGGAGACTACAACTGGGGCCACTATTTAAGGGGCATTGCATAAGGGTTACCACTATTGGGGGTACTGCATGGGGGTGGACTGCTACTGGGGGCACTATATAAGGGGCACTGCATAGGGGGTACCACTATTAGGGGAACTATATATGGGGCTTACTACTGGGGGCACAAGGGGCACTGCACAGGGGGGACTGCTACTGGGGGCACTATATAAGGGGCTTACTACTGGGGGCACAAGGGGCACTGCATAGGGGGGGACCACTACTGGGGGCACTACTGGAGACCTGCATAAGGGTGTTCTCTCCTGTGGCACATGGGGGCACTGCATATGGGCACTACGACAGGGGGCTGCCCCTAATCTTTATTTTTACCTTACATTAATCCCATATGGACCTGCCTCCTCCCTGAAACATTTGAGGGGGGTGCGCCATAGCACGCACGTTCTTCGGGCACCCTGGCTACACGCTACTCCTCTGCCAGGGCCGCCTGCATGCATTTGCCCCACAGGCTAAAAGTTGCCAGCCAGCCCCTGTCTAGCAGTAAAGGTCTGATTCAGATGTGTCATACAATCGTGCGTATCATTATGTCTGCCAAACTCACCTCCCGCCAGCAACTCCTCTCCTTCCACCCTTTATACATCATGTTGTACATATGATAGGTATGTTGCTGGGTTCAGTGTACTGCAACGTTTAACAGTAATTTTTGCAGGAGCGATTAGAGCTAGTTCCCATTTGGTGAACCTAGCCGAGGAGACGTGTCTGGTTTGAGCTGAGTTCAACAGAGCAGATTCAGCATGGGGAGTGTAGACAATCATATCATGGCCCAATACTACGCCCTCACTTTTACTCACCAATAAAGCGGTAGCTGCTACACTTGTCAAACAGGTGGGGAGTGATCTTGCTACCGTGTCCAATTGGGCACTGTAGTATGCTACGGGCCTACTGGCATCACCATGTTTTTGTGTAAGGACTCCTGCAGCACAACCATCGGCTTCCATACAATACAAATCAAAAGGTTTTTCATAATCAGGTATTCCCAATGCAGGAGCTCTTGTCAGACTATCCTTAAGATTGAGGAAAGCCTGTCCTGATTCCTCTGTGTGTAAGACACGATCGAGCTTTGAGGAAGAGACTAATTCCTGTAAAGGTAAGGCCAAAATAGAAAAACCTGGTATTCACATTCTACAGTATCCACACATTCCCAAGAAGGTACAAATTTGCTGTTGATTCTGCGGCAGTGTCATGTTTTGTATGGCCTGGATTCTATCTGTTGTAAGGTGTCGTAACCCCTGGGTTAGGCAGTGTCCCAAATATTTTACTCTAGATTGGCACGGCTGTAGTTTGTCCTTAGCCACCTTGTGTCCTGTTTGCGAGAGATGAAGTAACAAAAGTTTAGTATCATTCAAACATGACATAAACGAGTCAGAACATAGCAATAAATCGTCCACATATTGAATTAGAACAGATCCATTGGCAGGTTGAAAAGATTGTAAACAGTCATGTAATGCCTGGGAGAAGATACTGGGGCTGTCTATGAAACCTTGGGGTAATCGTGTCCATGTGTATTGTAACCCTCTGTATGTAAAGGCGAATAGGTACTGACAGTCAGGATGTAGAGGCACAGAGAAGAAAGCTGAACAGAGGTCAATGACAGTGAAATGGGTTGCATTTGGTGGGATTTGCATCAAAATGACAGCTGGATTCGACACTACAGGGAATTGGCTCTCTACTACCTTATTAACACCTCTAAGGTCTTGTACCAGCCTATAACCCCTCCCACCACTCTTTTTCATTGGAAAGTTGGGACTGTTGGCTACATTAGCGGTACGAACTAAAATTCCTTGTTGCAAGAATCGCTCAATTATTGGAAAAACCCCTAGTTCTACCTCCTGCTTTAGTGGGTACTGGGGAATTTTTGGAGCTTGCCTTCCGCTTTTTAAATTTACCATTACTGGGCTTACGTTTGCCATTAATCCAGTGTCCTGTCCATCTTTAGTCCAAAGGGAATCTGGAATTAGGGACAACATTTCATCTACCTGTGATGGAGTTTCATTTAAAACTGTAGAGTGATACATTATCCTTTGAGGAGTGTCTAACATATTCTGCACCTCGTATACCATTCTCTCTGGGATACACCATCAGGGGTGCAATATATAACACATCCCATCTTACATAACAAGTCTCTGCCCAGTAAGTTAGTAGGAGCCGCAGCAGCCAGGAGAAAAGAATGCCTGGTATGCAACGGCCCAATAGTAACCTCTGTGGACTTTGTTAAAGGATAATGTTCCACTTTACCTGTTACACCCATTGTTGGTACTGTCTCATTGGTCACCTGCAAATTAACGGGAGATTTTATCACCGACCTGGTCGCCCCTGTGTCTACAAGAAAAGGATATTCAGTACCAGCTACATCAACCATCATGACAGTTCTTCCCTAGTACTTCCCGTTAACCTGACCATCTGTAGACTACAGGTATGACCTGACCCCTAGCGTTGCCTTCCATTCTCCAATAAAGCATTTACGGCTATAATTGGAGCTGGTGCCTGCTGAACATTTGCTGGCCTCTGTGCATATCCCTTATGGGGATATCTAGGTCTTCCCTGATGTGGGATCCCTACTCCTTTTACTGTACAGTTTCTACTTAAGTGTCCTGTTTGTTTACAGTTAAAACAGGTTTGTGTTTCGGGTGAGGGTATCTATTGTAAGACCCCGCCAGCCAGGCTGTGAGGTCTGAACCCAAGTTTTTAAACTCTCTTTCAGACCGTCCACAAGTCCCGTAACTATCATCCCCCTGTGGTGAGTGCTATATTTAATATCCTCTATCCCAGTGTACTGGGTGATAGCCTACAGAGCCCGATCGCAGTAATCTTCTGCAGTCTCACTCTCTTTCTGCTTAATGGTGAAAACTTTGTTCCAGTTAACTACTACTGGAAAATATATAGCCAATTGAGTTACAATGCGGGAAATGTTACCTTGGTTTACTTGGTCTGTTAAGGGAACGTCATCATCCAATACACAATCCGTGATAAATTTTGTCACGTCGGCATTGCGTGGCAGACAGGCCCTTAACACCACACGCCAATCTTTATTAGTGGGTTCATGTGAACTACCCAAATTCATCAAAAATCTTTGACATTTGGCTAATTCCTTTTTGGGATCGGGGAAATCATTTATGATGGAATTTAGTTCTGCTCTTGTCCAAGGACAATGCATTACTACATCCCTCATGGGAACTATACCATTCGCGTCTGCATTTCCATTTGGAACAGTTATTGTCCGAATGGGATGCAGACAGGTAGCACTGCTACCTTTGACCTGATTACCTGGCTGGGGGTTTAGTCTGCTGCTGCTACGTATGGTATGAACAACTTCCTCTACGGGTGCAGAGGGCATTAACACTTCCCTTGCTGTTACCGATGGAGATGGCGGTACCACTCGTGATTGTGGTGATGCAGCATCTATCATCTGCACAGCATGGGAAATGGCAGACATTACAATAGGCTCATCATCCGCATCATGAACATTTTCCTTATAATTGCTTAAGAGAGGGTACAAGTTGCTTGTTACATTTTTATGGGTATTTTTGGTAACTGTACTTGCACCTCCATCCACATAAGGTGGGGGAGGTGAGCGTGAACTGCTGGCAATACTCTCCACGATGCTACCTTGCCGCACGTGCGCGCCATTTTGTGGCTCGCCCGTATTGCAATTCAGCATCATGGATGTATTTTCTGGCAATGTGCTCACGACGCTAGTTTGCGTCGTTTGCACATTGTTAAGCCACGCATCCCCTTCATGCTGCCACAGTTTTAAACATTCAAAATATTTAACCTTTTTCTCTCGGGAGCACATCAAACTGATGTGATCCCGGACATTGCCTAACACATTTTTATCAAAACTACCAATTCTGGGAAACGGTCTAACACTCTTTCTCGTCATATTAAATCATAAATCACAATACCTTATTGCATAAGTACCGTACTTGGTATGCATGATACGACGGGCCGATCCGATCGGCGCCTCCATTAGCAGCGCATCATTGCCTAGCATCTCTACTGTTTGCGTGGCTCCCATTCTGAGACAACTCCTACGCTTTTCAATAAAGATTTAGACCGGTGAAAGACAATCAAGACACTTTCACTTACCTGTGGACGATTTAAGTCGGTGGCGCCCACACACCTGGATAATATTTAGTAAGGCAACTTCCACACCTGGATAAGATTTGAAAAAGGCAACTTCCACACCCGGATAAGATTTAGTAAGGCAACTTCCACACCTATGAGAGTTTATATGTCGGCTACTCTCACGCACCTCTCTACAACGAAGACAACATGTACACCTGCTACTGTGTATAGTACGGTAAAGCTGCTTACCGAGCGCCTAGACTAACCCTTGCACCTAGCCTTTAAGGATCATACGATACCCTTAACTTTGTTCAACAAATATTCACTGTTACACACTTTTTTCCTGCGCAGAAAAATACACGTTAACCCAGGTATTGGTAATAGAAAAAAATGTAAACCTCAATGGCCTTGTTCAAACACGTGGCAGCACAACCGGAAGTACGTATACGCTATTGTGCGACCAGTCACATACACAATAATGCGACTACCACACAACCGTATAATGGTTTTTTAACTGCGTACACAAAAGTGCGTCTTTTTTTCTATGCGCAAACCTGCGACTTAGTCACGTACTCAGTACTGTGACACCCCTTTAAACGTAAGGTTCTATCAACAGAGGAAAACAAACTCTTTCCTCTCTTGTCCCTGGATTCTAGTCAGCTTCCTTGATTCACACGGAGACGAATAGCGATCTTTCAGCACAAAGCGGTTGCAGGCAAACACTGCATGTGGCCACTCCACCCTTTGCTGAAATATCGATGGCCATATGTACCGTGTGAGCAGGTAAGTGACTTCACTACGAGCCCCCAACTAACGATACTGGATCAGAACCTCTATACACACCTTCCTATACCTTCTAATGTCCTGCCTATACCATCTAATGTTCTGCCTATACCTTCTAAGGATGATGCAAATTTGCATACGCAGTCATACCATAAATAAAGACTTAGACGTGGAATCTGTGGTTCCAAGGCACAAGTGATATTCAGGTAAAAGTTCAGACAGTTACACGCAATTGATCAAGACACATTGACAGGAAATTATACAGACCGCAAGTACAGTATACATATGCAGGTGCTTCCGGACCCAAAGATAGGCATCAGCAAGAGACCCCTCGTCATTCAGCATTCAGCACAAAGACCCAGAACCAGCGTTCGTGCATTCATATTTATACCCCCCAGAATAAACAGGACAATAGGGAAGTCTGTTGCTGATATCATTGGTTCCCAGGGGTGAAGCATCTGTTACAGCACATTTAACAGGCTGGTTCAAACAGACTCTCCCTGCCTCTAACAGCTGGGGGTCTTCCTCTTCATGCCTCCTGCAGCATCCTAACAGTTGCTTCTAAAATATACATTTTGTTGCTTGTAGGCTCTACGATCCATAACTCGGGAATGCGTGATGCGATCTCCCCACCGGAATACTGTAAAAAGGATACGCATCAGTACAACTCCAAACATGACTTGTTTAACATGTATAATACCTTAGTTATCAAATATCTTTATTTCTCAGCATTTAAACTAACTGAACCAACTTAAGTCATACACTTTAGAGCTTATTGAACCTTATGTGTGGATATGTAATGTATGGGTATTGAGGGTTTGAAATAAGGACGCTAGTTAACTCGGGGCAGTTGCATGCGCATAAAGCTAATAAAACAGCGGTTTCATACAAAGTCTTATGCATTCGCTAATATGCGACTAGTTAACAGCGCTATTGTATGTATTAATGTGTGTATGAGAAATGGTGAAAGATGCAAACGCATGGTGCTATTAGCATAATCGCCACATGTACTAAAAGGAAACAGTGCAAAAGATGAAAGACACATTATGCTTACCTCCCTTCGAAATCAGAAAATGCCCTGCAGTGCCATCAGCTCAGAACTGTCAGAAACCAGTGGGATCCAAGTACACCCATCTACTGTTCGGAGAATCAAGACAGGGATGAATCCTGCACCAGTATCTTTATATCTCCATATCATCAAAATAGCTCAGATCTGTGGTAAATGTCCCTACCATATAGTTAAATAGCTACTATGAGGTGCTACCCACTGCTTGATTTTTACATACAGTATATCACAAAAACACGAAGAGAAAGGTAAGTAGTTTCAAGGGTGCACTGGCAACCACAATAATATAATTTAAAAGTTAGAATCTTTATTGGTATGTGGTGGTTCCTTGCAAGTTGGGGCTACATTTCAGCAAATGGAATTGGGGATTTGGTGTCCTGAAATACAGGCAGGTACTTATCATCATGCAATACCATCAGGAATTTCTTTTGATCTTGGTGCACTGTGCTGCTCTTTGAGACCTTGGAGCCAACTTCACATTGCTGGAAAGATTCTATTTTAGTGATTTTTGGATTCAACAGTGTTGACAGTAATCTGAGAACAATTTTGGACTTATATGTTTTTAAAAACACCATGGTTTTCATATTTTATTATGCTGTGTTTTATATTATATTATTTACAATTAGTTTTATTGCATATTTCTAATGATATGCATTAAGCATCTTATGTGATGTCACTTCCGGGTTAAGTAGGGAAAAATCACCACTCTATCTATAAATAGGAAATATGGACACAGGTAACATCATACAGCCCTGAGGAAGAGCTTTTAGCTTGAGACACTTTGGCGGCAAAAAGGTGATTTCCCCCTATCCAGTGAATACAGTATATGCTTTAATGGAGTCTGTTTGGCATCTGGACTGAATTCTGGAGGCGGATCCATGGGTGAATACTCCTGTGAATGACCTTGGTTCAAGGAGGAAATTCCAGTATTCCCATATTAGAGTGCATTTCTCCGCTCCTTTTACAGAAGCCATCATGGTACAGTTCTGCACAATTGTTTGCATTGTGGATGCTGCAATTACTATCATATTTATTGCATGTACGTCAATGTTTTTACAAAAATTTTGTTGAGAATAATTAACGTTGCATTAATTTAGAATGTTCTGCACCATATATTAATTTTTTTTCTCTTTTGGGTAACAACTGTGTGGAGATTCATATTGTTGAAAAAAAAAGATTATCGGTGTTGATACTGTGGATATACACAACAAATTTGGATTTTCCATGTGGATGTGACGTGTTGGACAACACAGTCCCTAAGGGAAGTTTTCTTCTAATATATATTATACACACTATGTGGGATTGCCAGAAGCGCCAAAGAATGTTTTTCTTTCTTATATTACTGGCAGTAATCAAGCCTGATTATATCTAGTCTAATTGAACCCAATTATCAATTCAATTTGGTTCATTGGTTGAATGAGTAGTTAAGGGGGCAATTACTATTTCACACAGGGTCGATTGGTGCTGGGGCAAAAATGTTTTCACGCCACTGTATCTGTGGGCTGACTACTTTTCCCAAACTCAATCTAAATGTTGTCTACAGTCTCAATTACATCAAATAAGGCTAAGAATGATAGCCATTCTCAATACTTGCGGTGGCCACTACAAGTCCTTTTTCTTGCCGTTCCTCTGATTCAAAGGGCCTAATTCTGAGTTGGATTCAAAGCCAATACTCATGCAAATGGTAGAAGTTTTTTAACTGCTCATGTGTCTATGTAGCTAAAAATTTGCACAGCGCATGCTCCCCAATGTGTGTGCACACAGAGGCACAGTAGCGAATGAGATGCACAGACTTAGAAATGTATTGGAAATGTTTTGGGCATTCCTCGGTGGAGACTGGGAGTTAGCTATTCAGATGCACGGAGATCCACTGTCTTATCAGCATGCTATGGGAGTGTCACAGGTGTCTTGCATAACTGGCTATGAACTCAGACTCTTATTCATTTAAATTGGAGGCCATACTCTGATGTAGGTTCTGCACCTAGCATAGGGGAGTTGCAAGTTTCGACAGTGTGTCGGATGGTTGATTCTAAAGTTGCTCCAAGTGGGCATCCCAGCCCTTGCTTATTCAGATACACACTTGTACACCAGGAGAAGGGTTTTTACTAGCATTAGCAATAAGTGACAGACTATGGCAAGAGACACTAGAGCTGTTGCAGCAGCATTAACCCTAATGTCTGCTTCTGTCCAACAATAGGAGAAAAAGAACGTGTCTGATGTATTGAATTGACCACAATTCATGGGTCTGGAAGCCAAAACAGTCATAGGTTGTGCAAACAATGATTCCCAATTACTTTAATGTTGTTCTCCTTGGTGGAGCTCTGCATAATAGAGGGGCCTTGGTTACTCATTTTCTAATGCTCCTTTAATTTACAAGGTGATTATGAAAGAATTGACTTTCTGAAGCTACATTATACTCATGACTTTGTTTTGTTCTCAACACAGAAAAAGAATGACGTTTTGTGACATGTAGGTAGAATGTTCTGACCTGTCTCATTCCATTGTTATAGAAAATTTATTTGAAAAGTCCACTTATGCCACCTTGATCATAGAAAAGTAGGAACTGTCAAACCCAGTATCAGTATAATGCCAGGAGATCACTGGGTAACCTGAGAAGCTTATGTTATTGTTGTACCGTCAGTAATGTTAATTTTTGGCAAGACTTCGCTCCTTGGCCAACTTCCTCTTATTGTACTCTTATTGCATTCAGCTCTTGAAGCCCTATATTTTTTTAGACAGAACCAGATTGTTTTTTTATTTTTTTAATTAAATGCCATAGCTAAATCTAAAGCCAGGCATATATTATGCAATTATCGGCGGTTCGGGGCGATAATTGCATAGTGTATTGCCACGCCGGATCAGCGATGATCCGATTATTGGTCGGCTGCATCCGGCAGTATATGGCCAGACACATTTTCCCTCTTCCTTCACAATTTTTTCCCTGTTCCTTCAAGGGAGAAACGGGGAAATGTTTCCTTCCCACGGAAGGAGAGCAGATATCGTTGGCCATGCATGGTGACATATCTCACAGTGTATGGCCATATCTGCTGGGTTTCAGGCTGTCCGATAAAATGTCTGATGGTCTGTGAGGAGTGTAGTGTGAGTGTAGGTTTTCTTTTCCTGTGTTTGGTTGTTCTGACTGTCTTCTTTGTTTTTCGTTAGATGGAGGGGGAGAGATAGGGAAGGTAAGGTAGAGGAGACAGTGAAGGAGGTGGAGCAGGAGTCTGACTCAGAGGATGGAAAGTTGTCAGGTAAAACCAAGTCTGGACATGATGCCCGATTTTGTTATGAGAAAAATGTAGTCCTGGTGGACACATTAGTGACAAATTATGAGGCTCTTTTTGGGAGGCAGCATTTCATCTAGGCATTAGAAGCCATGGAGGCTGTTAATGCTGTCGAACATTTTAAGAGGAGCAGTTCCCAGTGTGCTTCTCTGACATTAAGCACAAAGTGAAGGTGAAGATGGCAGAGGAGCACAGCTGTATGTGCAGTCTATAGCTCCCAGGACACTAGGCACTTACACTGCCCGTCAGTTTAACCTTTCACTGCTATTAATTAGTAATTAGCAGTGAGAGTGTAAGTGATAGAACTTGCAGGACAGCTGCTTTTCTGAACTGCTGTCCCGCAACCGAAGCAACTCGCGGCGAGTGGGATGTTCTATTATCGGAGGCAACCGATAATGAATTGCCACTTAGTGCCATACTGTGTTTATAGATATTATAATCTATATTTTATAATTATTTATATCTAATACACTACCATGGTGTGAGTTTCTCTTAAAAACAAAAAAGTTTTTTGTTTACATTATAAGTCATAAGGGTTCTCTTAAAATATTTGGGGTGGCCTTATTCGTAGAAACATATATTTGGACAGATCTATTATGTTAATCAATAATTTATTGCACTGTCAAATATGCTAAACATGTCATCATATGTCAACATTTTCTGAAGTTTACATCAATGTCAGTGATAACATCCATAAGGAATTTTAGAACACATTCAGCACAACAAGGTCCAAAGTAAAAAGTGTATGGGGATGGGAGACAAGTAAAATGAAAACATAATCTAAAGAATTTTGTGTGTGTGTTTTTTTATTTAGGTGTTAAGTGGACCAATTAATTAGACTCCCTTTATTTGATCTTTAGATATATTTAGACTTTTAGAGACTCTTACTAAAAATAACTCAAAATATGTGTGTGTATTAAAGGGTTGTACAAATAATAAACTAGGATGGTGTATCTGGAACAGCTTTTCATTTGGAGAATCACATTGTGCATATGAAAATGTTTATAGCCTAAAACATTTTTTTTGTGCTGGGAGCATAATCTGTGATGCTTCATTAATTACTCCTAAAATGCTTCTTGAATGTGAAATTACCCAAAAAGTTGCCAGCACTTGTGTTTGACCTCCGACATGCAAACATGCTCAACAAATAGGATAATTGCTTTCTAAACCATTATGCCTCAATTAAAGATAACTTTCATGGCTAGTGAACACATCAACTTCTTTACAAGAGGACCTCACTCGAAGACTACTGTGAGAGGTGCTGTCTACTTCACAAATGTGTCTCAGAGGCGGCCTCCTATACACTGGGTATATTGATGTGTGATCTGATCTTAAAAAGACCCTTTCATTAACAACACAAATTGCGTTTAAAAGAAAAAAACACTTGTAAATCAGAAAAACCAAGACTGTATTTAAACCTGATGCTGCTAGGTCTGATTATGACATGACTTAGGGCTCTATATATTAACATTATTTTCACTAAAGTAAAGTGACAAAGGGTGTTTTCACACCATTTTCACATTATTTTAGTTTCACCTACAGTTACTAAAGGGCAATTGGAGTAGAATTCGTAAAATTCTACTCCAACCCCTAAGTATCACTTATTTTTAGTAAGCATATCGCATTTCCCATAATTGTAATGGGAAATGTGATCCGACCAAAGTTACTAAAAATAAATTGTAAAAAAAATACCGGAGAAAGCCCTCCGATAATAACGCCACCTGGAGGTGGCGTCATCCAGGGTCTCCCCCGGTTACCGGACTCCTGCCTTGCTCTAACGAGGAGAGCAGAGCCGGGAGCCGGCCCCAGTGATCAGCTGTGTGGCCTAAACAGACCACACGCTGATACAGTGTAAAAAAAAATAAATAATAATTTACCTGACTCCAGGGACCGGTGGTCGGGGCTCTGGTGATGTCTCCCCTCTGGTCAGCTGGTCTCCCATGCTGCACTGCGGCCCTTTCATCAGGTGATCGGATCCCAGTGCAGTATGGGATATCACCTGACCGGAGGACATGGAAGACATCACCGGAGCCCGGATCATGCAGGTAAGTGTAATTAAGGGAGAGTGGGGTTCGCGGGGGAATACGTGATCGTGGGGGGCGGGACTTAATGACAGGGCGGGGCTTAGCGCAGGGGGGGTAGCAGCGGCGGCATGTCGGTGCATGCGCGGGGCACTAGTAATGGTATTTTTTTGCGAAAATATCGTGACTAGTGTGCGGATGGGATTTGCAGGGACAGAGCTTTCTCGCCAGCTCTGTCCCTGCAAGGGATTTGTAGTAAATCCCTGTGATATTGCCCTAAGTGATACAGTATGTGCACCCCAAGTTCTGCTACATCTAATTGCCCATCCACCTTTTGGGGAAAAATTGTTGTTTTTAGAGACCAAGAAACAATATAATATACTTAAAATGGAAAAAAAATATAAAATCAGTATAAAATCATTATATAAATAATTAAGACACTATTGCATGCATACAAATTAGTTTTAGTATAAAGCTACATGCCACAGCAAATAACCTGCATGTTTCACCTCATTAACAAAAATTTGGATTTTGCACATCAGAGAGTATATTTACTAAAGGTCGATTTTAATCGAATTTGATCTTTTAAACTCGATCAACATCGATGTTGTGTTTTCGGGGCAATACCACACATTTACTAACACTTCAAAAAGCAAATTAAAAGAATTGTCTTCTGAAACACAACATCAATGTTGATCGATTTTAAATCGATGAAAATCAACTTTTAGTAAATATACCCCCAGGACTCATTCCGTACATTTATTTTGTTTTTAATTTAAAGTATGGTTAAGGGAAGTTGGATTTTAAGCTTCAGGGGTCTATTCATCATCACTTCATTTCTACAAAAGCAGGTGAAAATGAACATTTTCACCTGCAATTGTAGAAATTAAGTCATCGGGCCATTCATCAAGATGGTAAAGCAGGAGATATCACAGATATCTCCTGCTTACCTTCCTCTCCTGGAATGGCCCGCTGTCCCCATACACTAGTATGGGGACAGAATTCATCAAGCTCCAAAATTAAAATGACTAGCTATATGCAGTATTTTCATGTCTAAAATGAGCTGTTCATTCATGGTACACCTGTACAAGTGCTGTGTGATGGAACACTGACCATTTTGTGGCTGCAAGTACTACAGTATGCTCATGTAATTCATCGTAATATTTGACACACTTCTTTCATTAGTGACTCACACCCAATTACGAGATGAATGCACAAACATATCCAGTACAGAATTGGATCCAAATCATGTATTTTTTTTGCCTCTGTAAAGCCAGTAATAGTTTACAGGAACATTTCTCTAAAACACCAAACCAGAAAATTATGTAATATGTATTAAACGGGAAGTAAGTGCCATCTGTACAAAATATGGGAACTGCACATATGAGGTTTACATACTGAGGATCTGGGTTGTTAATAGTAAAAATATCAAATAAAATTCACCAAAAACTATTTTATTTATTTAATACATCTGGTGTTGCCTTATGCTACAGTTTAGATTACTTTAAGGGGATTTCTCATGAAAATATTTACATTGTGGTATGTACCTTTTAATGCATGAAATGTCAAGCATCCTTATTACAATAATAGTTCTTTACAATATGCAACACACCCACTGGCAAGCAGGTGATGAAATGTATTTATTATCTCCTACAGGGGTTGTCACTTCTATGTAATTTGCGCTTATCTGCATCATTTGTGACCATGCAGAGAAGGCTTCTTCCAGTACTAGAGGACCACAGATGTACAGTATATAGCATTATCTATGGCTTATTTTAATTATGGTTGTTGAATCTTATTGAATAGGACAGAACCATTGATATCCGGTTCTGCTTTCTCTATAGTCCTTCCAAAGAGGCAGATTTGGAATTGTTGGAAATATGTGTGTACAGGTGTGGTGGTATGGCAGAATTATGTACACACCAGCGGAATGCCCCCTGCATAATGAACAGCCCTTGTTGATTAACCAGTGGAGTGGTTTATTATTTACATACAATGCAGTACAGCCATACTCACTGTTACACACTGGTTAACGGAGCAGAACTTGAGCGGAGTTGGGGGTGATATACAGCTCACCAGCTGGTGAGTGTATAAAACTATGTGGTAGCGATGCAGGATGTTGGAACAGTGGCATCGCTGGAGCTAAGTAGGAGATATTCATCTTCTACCATGTCACTTTTACACAGTGGCAAGATGGCACCACACATGGTCACTTGTTAGGTCGGCGACCATCTTGGTAAGGAAATTAAGCTTCCCTCAGAAACCAACATGGAGTCTGTGCAGAATGCACTCCATTTTCAACAGGAACTACAATCCCATGTAGAATTTCAGGAAACCAAATTGCTACACAAAGGGACCAGCTAAAGATGAGGGATTGTTTCCTATTTAAAGAATAGATAATACATACAGTAAATGGTTTGTTATACCAAGTTAGCCTCACTACATTGGAAGGAAAATATGACTTTAAGGGAGTTTTCACCATCAGGTATAAATGATTACTTCAGAAACGTCTATTGCAACTCCCTTTTAATGCTTTGTTTAGCCTTACTCTTGTCTGTTCTTTTTATTTTTATACTAAAGGATACTTTCATTTGTGAGATAATGCTATAAAAAAGTATGTTTAATGCATTGTACTTTCCATGGCACAATGAAAAATAAATGTTATCTACATTATATGGGAGAAATTATATAAATGGCAGATTTTGCAATGTGTTAAGAGTCTTCTATGTTTGACCTACAGTATATCTCAAAAATGTATACCCATTTTTTTTTCAAGATTAGACTGGAAGAAAGGAGGTCAAATTCCTCCCAGACATCACTATTGGATGCTAGAAGTTCATATTGATGGTATGGTGTAGACTGCAAAGCTTATACTGTTGCAGTCAATAAACTTATTTTAAAAAAGTCGCTAAGACGCAGGGCTAACTTTAAGAATAGAGCCATAGATACATGTACAATCATGTTTTTGGCCCCTATCCCTCCTGTTAGCTGCATGATAGTAAGCTTGAATGTCTTCATTCTTATATGGTGGTTTTTCTGTAACTGGGAACTTTTGAAGAAATTGATCCTCCCTGGGCAGATGGTAACTTCAGTCAGTATATCCACTATTCTTTTTTTCCCAAAAATATTTATTGAAAGGTCACAGTACACATGAAATACAATAAGAAATTTAGCAGGACATATGTGGTACATAAAAACTGAAATAGACCAATGTGAAAAGTCCTTTAGAGTGACCAGTTTTGCATAAATGAGAGAAATGGAGAAGGGGAAAATTGGTCAAGGTGTGGCTAACTGCATGGAGAAACAATGAAGAGGTTACAGAACAAGCGAAATAGGAAAGAAAAAGAGGAATCTCGAACAGATTGGGTCATATCTGGCTACATGGGAGCCCCAATTTTACTCGAAAGGGGAGTGAGAGTTATGTAGTGAAAGCCATGGGCTCCATGTTTTGTCAAACGATATAGAGGAGTTATTTATGATACTGGCAGGGGCCCCGAGAGGGGGGGGAGCGGGTACAAATTACCCGTGCCCGGGCTTGTTGGAGGGGCCCGTTGGGGGCACGGGTCTGGCACCGCTCCCCTCTCCCTTACATCACAGCAGCGCAGCACACGCCGGTGTGTGCTAGGCTGCACTGGGAGACTGCTTGCGGCTGCTAAAAAGCAGCCACAGCAGTCTCCTATGACTGTGGGGGGAGTGATCAAGCTGATCGCGCCCCCCAGGGTTATGTGCCGGGCTAAGGGGGCTCACTGCGCCCCCTTTTTTACCGAAGGGGGCATGGCCACGCCTCCTGCGATTAGGCCGCGCACCCTTTTGTACCGGGGCCCAACAAAGCTCTTGACGGGCCTGGATACTGGTCATAAATTCCATACGATAAACATACCAAACTCTGGAAATTATTGTTTATAGTGATATGGGGACAGGTATTTCCTATTAGCTAATAGCTGACATGTAGTGGTAGTGATTACATGATGCAGTCATTTGTTCTGATGTCGGGTGGAGGATGGGAGTACTAATGGGAGAAGGAAAAAATTGGAGTCATGTGAGACAGCTATTGAAGGGTGTTTGAGATTAGGTTGAAGATACTCTGCCAGAGACTCGAGAGTTTGGGTCATGTCCACTAAATATTAAGGAAAGTGCCTTCAGATGCACATCCTCTCCAGCATCTACAGTATCTGATGCATTATCTGGATAAATTTTTTTTAATGAGCCGACACATAGTACCATCTATTATGTAGCTTGTAGACATTCTCTTTTGGTTTTACACAGATAGAGCTGGAGGTGGCATTCTGTCAGATCTCTGTCCAATCATGACCTTCCAACGACTCCCCCAGCTCTGTTTCCCAAGCCAAATCGTGTGGATCACAGGGAGAGTTGGGAGTCTCATTCAACTCAGAGTATATAGTGGATATTAGACCTTTCATAGAAGAGCGCTTAGACAGAGCATTTCATTAGTTTTGAGGAGTCTATTGGAAAGGCGATATTTGACCTTGAAGTAAAAATGTCTCAGCTGGTGATACTGTTAGAAATTTTAGAGGGGATGGCAAACTTGGATTGAATATCTGTGAAGGAGGTCTGTGAGGTCATTTAAATAACAGACACTGCAAACCGACCATGGAATAAGGGAGCCTTGTGACCTGCCTGGAGGAAATTCAGAATTATGAAAGATTGGAATAATAGGAGAGGGGACAGATGAATACGAGTATTTTCAAATTGCATTGTCCCAAATCATCAGTGATTGTGCAACTATTGGACTGAGGGAAGCCAGAGGAGGGATGAAACAGAAGATAGCCCCAGTCCGTACACCTCATATCCTGTCCACATTTTATTAGTATCATTTGAAATCCAGTATGCCAAGTCTGCCTCCCTGGGAGAAACTTTGGAGAACTTTGAGATGTAAACAAAGATGTTTACCCACCCAAATGAAGCAAGATGTGTGTGGTATTGCATCAATTTAAATATATATATATATATATATATATATATATATATATATGTGTGGGGGGGGACACACACAAATGAATTGGGAGAGTTTGAAAAAGGAATAGGAGCCGAGGGAGTATGTTCATTTTTACAGAGCCTATATGACTTATCCAGGAAATAAAATTGTTCGACCACGTATCAAGGTCCGACTTGATCTGAGTAAGGATACGGAAGTAATTAGCTTGGTAGAGTTGATGATAGTGACGGGTAATAAAGACACCCAGGCATTTAATCTTCTCGGTATGCCCGACTTTAATTCCAGAATTTCCACGATTAGCATGAATACTCGCTGGTAGGGGTTCAATAACCAGTGCAAATATTAAAGAGGAGAGGGGGTAGCCCTGCCATGTATCATTGGTGATCTCAAAAGGAGAGGGGGTAACCTGATTCACTAAGATAGTAGCAGAAGGTGAGCAGTATAGAGCCAACATACCTTCCATAATTTTACCAGGGAAGCCCATGGATCGAAGCACCCCAAATGTGAAGGACCAAAAAATGCAGACAAGTGCTTTTTCTGCATTAAGTGACAAGATAAGGGAGGGGAGATTCTGAAAATGGATGGAGAGGATAAAGTCAATTGCTCATCTGGGGCTGGTCTGCACAGGATGAAACCCACTTGATTTGGGTGTATCAAATAGGGAAGGAGAGGGCCCAGGCAGTTAGCTAGAATTTTAGCATACATTTTTAAAATGATGTTTAGCAATGAAATGCGCCAATAGTCGGAACAATACACTGGGTCTCTATTAGGTTTCAGGATCACCACAATATTTGCCTGAGTGGAGGCTGATTTGCTCCATCTAGAATTCTAGAATTTGCTTCCCTACAATCTGCTCTCAATGCTGCAGCTAGACTTATCTTTCTCTCCCACCAATCACATCCGCCACTCCCCTCCGACAAACCTGCCCTGGCTCCCCATTCCCCTACAGAATCCTCTTCAAACTCCTCACCATCTCATCCTCTCTAATTCCACTGCTCCCTACATCTTCAACCTCATCTCCTTACATACTCCCTCTCACCCTCTCTGGTCTGCCTATGACCATTGCCTCTCCTCTGCCCTGGTTACTGCATATCACACTCTTATCCAAGATTTTGCCCATGCAGCCCCCTTTCACTGGAATGAGGGCCAGCTCCGTCGTGCGCATGCGCGAGACCCGGATAGCGATGGGCAATCCGTCGCTCCGGGTCTCGTACCAAAGGGGACGTGCTGTTGATGTTGAGTGACAGCACGCCCCCTTTGGTGGGCAGGCCGGAGAAGTGGCTGCCCAAACGGAGGCGTTCCCATGAGAACGCCTCTGTTTGGGGGCGGCCCCACTGACATCACGAGTGATGTCAGTGGGAGAGATTTCGGCTCTGTTAGAGCCAAAATCTCTCTGGGGCTTGCGGCAACGAGACCCTACCACAAGGGTCTCATCGCAAGCCCGATGGTCACGATGGTCTTGACCATCGCGACCATCTTCCTGGCAGCTTGCAATAGCTGTGGGTGGTCACCCACAGCTGTGCGAGCGGCCAGGAGGCCATTCTAAAAAAAAATTTGCCCAGCCCTGATTCAGAGTGAGCGCACTGTCAGAGCTCTCCTAATATCGATCAGGGTCTCCCTTACCTTAAATAGCTTCAAACGTGCTCTGAAACTCACCTGTTCATCAAACTATACCATTCTAAGATGTAACCCTATCACCAGGCCTCTCACCCCACCCTACTACCTCAGCCATCTCTTCCTTGCCTACTTTCTGCCCTCAGGACCCCATCCACATGCTCACGCCTCATGTCATCTGTCTTTGTCCCCTCTCCCCTAGATTATAAGCTCCTAGGAGCAGGGTCCTCCCCCCTTCTATTCTCACAGCCCTCTTCTCTAGCACTTCTACGGCAGCCTTTACCTTCCCAGCTGTGTTGTGTACTAAGAATTGTGGTGCTAATTGTTACTTGTGCCCTGTTTTTATTTAGCTTACTGTATTGTTCTGTGTACCCTGTACTGTCCTACTGTTGCCATATGTACGGAGCTGCAGACCACTTGTGGTGCCTTATAAATAGAATGTAATATTAATAATAATAAATAACACATATTCTATGTCTGTGGCAACTATTTTGACTTCAATTCTTAGGTGCACATTAATTGTCCCGAATTTCAATGCATTTAAGACTGTATCTCCTATTCCCCTGATGTTCACAGAATAAATAGCTTTAAGGATAGTACACACTTAACAGATATATCTGTAGATTGAGTGATCTGCAGATATATATGAAGATGATGGTCATTCATACACACTAAATGACCATCATCTTGTAGGCAGCCTCAGGTCCCACTGGCTGGGAGGCGGGTTGGGGCTGCTCCCCTCCACCCGGCTGCCGTTTTTTGGGTACGGTAGATCGACTGATCGACTGGACACAATTGCTGCTGATGGACAGATATGTCTGCAGGCATATCTGTCCATCAGCTGTGCTGCACAGCCAATGCTGGGTACACACTGGCTGATGGGCAGCAGATATATTGGCCACTCAATTGATCAGCCAATATATCGGTCTGTGTACCCATCGTTAGTGACTTGAACCAACTTTCAATACAGTTAAGTGCCTTTTGACTTTTGCGTCTATGTAACAAAAATCTTGCAGTGACTGTCTGCTACATTTAATGCTGACTCATTCATTTTGGGTTTTACGCCTCTTGAAAAGCAGAATAGAATTCTCAACAGGTTTGCTCTCTTGTTAGTGCAGTAGCTTGGCTTGTACAATCTTTGATAGCTTTGTAGCACAAAACTCCGAAGCCACCATTAGGGAATCATACCCTGACGTGAGATTTTGTAGCATCACCAATGCAACCTCCTCCTTGTCTACTTGGACACCTACTGATGTAAATTGCTGACAGATAGATAGCATTATATTTATATATTCACTCATATTCTTGCATACACCCTGTTTTGTGCCATATAAAGTATGCCTCAGGTTGATTGTTCTCATTAAACTTTTTTTTAATAAGACGTCTATAAAGCCACCCACATATCACGTGCTGATATTTTTCTCTGGATAATGGAATATACATGCTGTTCCACAGCTAAACCAATTGTCCCCATGGCCTTATCTACATAATCTGAGTTATGATTATTACCCAGATTACTGGTAACCTTCCACAGGTTTTCCCACTTTAACTGCATCTCCATGGCAAACTTCCATTTGGTATAGTCTTCTGAGTCTGTTAGTTTAGTTTAGTGTACATTTTCCCTTATATGAATAAATCACTTTTCTGCACTCACTCAGATCCTTTTATTTTGTGTTGCTGCAACCTTTTTTCTTGATGTCGTTAATCTGGTGGTAGGTGTCAGCAGTGTGCGATGGAGATTAGTCTACACAGCAGCACAGATTAATTTAGCCAATGAATGGTTTATTAACCAGTAGAAAGCAGGTGCAGAATCACCGGGAGTCCGGGCCAGTTCCCGCTGGGCCGGTCCCCTTGCTGGCCTGTGGCCGGCGGGCCACCCAGCCCACTCTTCAATGACTAACCCCCGTCCCACTGCCCGCATCCTTCGATCGGGCAGCTGCACAGCGCTGGAGCTTAGTGGTGGCGGCCCCTCAGCCCACCCCAATAGTCTAACCCCCCTCCCTCGGGCCTCCGCTCTCCAGTCTCGCTGCCGCGATCGGAGCTTAACTTCGATCGGGCAACTCAGTGCACAACTTAAAAAAAAAAGAAAAGGGCGACAGGGGAGCTGCAGGCTGCGCATGCCCAACTGCTGCAGCTCCTCCCATAAGCTTTTGCGGAGCACGGGGCTGTCAGTCAACACTGACGTCCCAGCTCCAGCCCCTACCTGGCTCGCCTCCAGCCTCCTACACAGGCAGCGCAGCACAGCAGACGCAAACCGGAAGTTCCCGGATCCGCGATGTGCGGTGTCCCTTCCTTACCTCACCCTCCATCGCCTGCCATCAGCCCCTCTTATTTTTTGGGCCATCCCATCCTGTCTCCTGGGGCTGCGGGAGATGATGAAGTGGACCACGCAGGGGGTGGGGTGCAGCTGTGCCTGGGACGGAGAGGAGCAGGCATGGATGGCAGGGGCTTTCCCAACACACTGTGGCTGTCAGTGCTGAGAAAACGACGTCAGTGAGCTGAGGTGACCCTGGAGAGGAGCTATTTCATGTTCAGTTTCTTTCACTCCTGTCCAGCCAGCTTATTCCCACCACTACTTCTATCCTGCCCCTGCTTCCCACTATTACTCCTATCCTGCCCCTGCTTCCCACCATTACTCCTATCCTGCTTCCCACTACTACTCCTATCCTGCCCCTGCTTCCCACCATTACTCCTATCCTGATTCCCACTATTACTCCTATCCTGCCCCTGCTTCCCACTATTACTCCTATCCTGTCCCTGCTTCCCACCATTACTCCTATCCTGCTTCCCACAATTACTCCTATCCTGCCCCTGCTTCCCACCATTACTCCTATCCTGCCCCTGCTTCCCACCACTACTCCTCTCCTGCCCCTGCTTCCCACCACTACTCCTATCCTGCCCCTGCTTCCCACTATTACTCCTATCCTGCCCCTGCTTCCCACCATTACTCCTATCCTGCCCCTGCTTCCCACCATTACTCCTATCCTGCCCCTGCTTCCCACCATTATTCCTATCCTGCCCCTGCTTCCCACCACTACTCCTATCCTGCCTCTGCTTTCCACTATAACTCATATCCTGCCCCCTGTTCTGAACTACTACTCCGCCTGCCCCACACTATTATTACTCCAAGCCTGCACCAGCTCTGCCATTACTACTAATTCCATCCTACCCTCAAATCCACACTACTACTCCCATTCAACCCCCTGCTTCCCACTACTACTATTCTCATCCTGCTCCTTGCGTCCCACTGCTATTACTACTCCCATTCTGCTTCCCACTGCTGCTACTCCCATCCCGACCCCAGCGGTGGTGGAGTTTATGAAGTTTGTGCTCCAGGTGCTATTACTGGCGGGGACGCACCCTATTTTTTTTTCTTGCGGAGGACAATGTATTTTACTTTTTTTCCTGCAGTGGCCAATGTGTTTGTATTTTTACCTGTGGAGACCAATGTATTTGTTTGGGGCCGGTGTGTTTTATTTTCTTCTTGTTGAAGCTAATGTGTTTTTATTTTTTTCATGTGTGGACCAATGTGTTTTTATTTTTTTCCTGTGGGGGATAATGTGTTTTATTTTTTTCATGTGTGGACCAATGTGTTTTTATTTTTTTCATGTGTGAACCAATGTGTTTTTATTTTTTTCATGTGTGGACCAATGTGTTTTTATTTTTTTCATATGTGGACCAATATGTTTTTATTTTTTTCATGTGTGGACCAATGTGTTTTTATTTTTTTCTGGGGGGGGGGGGGCTAATGCATTTTTTTTTTCTGTGGGGGATACTGTGTTTTATTTTTTACTGTGGGGATAAGGTGTTTTATTTTTTACTGTGGGGGATAATGTGTTTTTTTTTCTGTGGGGGATAATGTGTTTTTTTTTTTCCTGTGGGGAATAATGTGTTTTATTTTTTCTTGTACGTTGTTTTTGATCTACACACGTGTCTGAGTGGCAGTGCAGAGTCAGACACGTGCACCGAGTGTATTAGAAATTTGTTGGGTGTTCCTAGGCTGTTACAGGGGTTTGGCTACAGAGACACTGAATAGCTCACACCGGAGGCCATACTTAGACGGATGATCTGCACCTAGCATAGGGCTGTTGAAAGTTCCAATGGTGCGACCAATGGTGGTGTCTAAAGTATTCAGGGTCTATTCACTAATCCTTAGAGATATAAATGGAGAAAAATAAGTCTCACCCAATCAGCAAGCAACTGTAATTTTTCAAACACAGCCTGTAAACTGAAAGGAGCTGATTGTCTGAGACTTATCTTTCTCTCTCTCCATGGATTAGCAAATAGACCCCTTAGACACTGAAAGTGGGCCTCTCAGTCCTTGCATATTTGCTTAAAGTCACAGACGAAACTGTAGCAAAAGAAGCAAGGACGGCTGCAACTATGTCCACCTCAGAATCGGGCCATATGAGAAGGGATCCCGCCCCCACGACAGACCCCGCCCCCATTAGGGCTGCTTCCATAAATTTCCCGGGCTGGTTTTCCATCCCAATCCGCCCCTGGCACCAGGTACAAGATGCAGGGATATCCAATTGCAGCCAGGAGCGTATAGGGTTGATGCTGTTCTATGTAGTGCACCTATGTGCACACTCACTGTAAGCACTTATATATGCAGTGGAGGCAGCTTGATGTTTGTATTATAAAGCGGTGGTGAAACAGTGGTAAGTTGGGTCTCTATGTGGCATGCACAGTCTACCTTATATACAAACACTCAGGGGCACTTTCTATACAGAGGAGGACAGAAGGCGAAAGACGCAGTGAACCGTGCATGCGTAGTAGTGCACTTGGCAGGTTGGAGGTTGCACATTCGGCTGCTCTGGATCCTAGTGCCAGAGGACAGAAAGACAGCATGCAGAACGCACTCTCCAACATCTTATACACCCTGTTAATTAATTTTTAAATAGCTGTGCTGCCCCCATCACAGTTACTAATGGCTTAAGGGAAGAGTGTAAATTTAGCTGGGACTCAGAGAGAATCATAGTGGCAAGTCTGAGCTGAAATTCAGCCGAGTTACCGACATCTTGGGGCATCATACAACCCTATTGTATAGGCTCATTGAGAGAGAAATAGAGAGAATGAGAGAGAATATAAAGAGAGAGCGAGAGAGTAACATGGTAGAAAACAGCACAGGGGCCCAAGTTCATTTTGGTTACACTGTGGCATAATTCAGTAATGGAACACACATTTTTATATCAGCAAACCACAAGTTATACACAAACATAAGCCGTCAGATCATTGTTGAAGTTTGGCTTTCCGCTCACCCAGCTAAGCACAACTGGAGGTAGGTCTGGACTGCTCTGCAGATACTTATTCATTTACTGGTGTACTTTAACAAGTTTAGAAAGTGCAAAGCTGAAATCCATGAACTCTGCCGCATACTTGACCGAGATAATAAAGTGGAACAGGTCCAACATAAAACAAGCGGGAGGCAGCCAGGAATACAGGAGAGCAGCATGAAAATAATTGACCCTACTGGTACTTATGCTATAAATCGTGTTCTGATACAGTAGGTAAAAGCCTGCAACATATTAAAATGTTGTAAATATTAAACATAACATGACATGCATGACATACGGATTTTAAGTAAATCCCAAGGAACCATTTTTATTCTGAAGAATGTGCTTTATTATTTGGCTTACTTTTCTTTTCAAATATCAGCTTTACATCATCGGGGTTAGTGAGAGTCCTTTGTGAATTTTAAATACAGGAAAACGTTTAAACCACCAATGTAATATTAAATAAACACATGTACATTGTATTTATTTTTAGAATAGAGAATATGTGTGGTAATATAGCATGTGGAAAATGTGTGTGTTTTAAAAGAAAATATATGGGTTTGAATGCTTTCAATAAGGCAAGTTATTCTTTCTCTCAGCAAATGGTATTCAAAGCGTTTGTAATGAAACAATTTGACCTTATTTTATTATCACACAGCTAGCTGGGGTTTCATAGAGAGCTCACTCATGCTGTATGTGTTAATAGGTGCAGAACTAGACGATTTAAGGGCAGTTGAACCGAGTAGAGGTTAAAATGAAGGTAAAGGCATCTTACTTAAGGAAAACATTTAGATTATGTAAGAATAATGGGTTATTGAAGCTGTCCAGACTATGTCATCTGGACCCCAAGGGTAACACATCACAGGGCATAATTTATCACATATGGGTGTATCGGTCACCTTCCAGTGTTTAAGTACAAAACTGGTTTTATTATGATTGAGTTATCCTTTACATCTCCAGCTACTGAGTCAGTTTTTTACGGCACTATGACTGACACATGAGTTTCGGGAATAGGTTTTTTTTTCACTCGTTTTCTTTTACTTATTAGCAATCTTGCTGTGGGTTAACAGTTTGACTCCTAGTCATCCTTTATAAACGGTTACAACTAAACCATGTGCTAAATTAGCCAAAATTTGAGAGTAAGGAATTGTATTGCTGAAAAGATGAAAGTATTGTACATTGTTACAATCATTGGGAATAGGTGCTGAAACTGTCATAGGGCCTTATGTCATAGCCTGCGAGATGCAGGCACACAGTGCCATAACAGAGTGGCAGGGCATCCTGTGCCACAGCCCGTCTCCTTAACCCATGATGTCATGATGTCACACCAAGGGGGCCGGACCCCCTAGCACCAGGAAGTACAGCACTGCCTGGAGAGTCCTCAAGATTCTCTGGATGGCTGTAGAGACTGCAGCTTTCAATATGCCTGAAACGTCCAAAGAATGCTCCACGTCGCACAGCAGCAGTGATACTAGCTACAGAGTGCCGTTCCAAGCACCCTGCTAGCCTGATTCAGGGGCCGTGGGGTAGCGAAGGTGCTGCCCACAGTGCCCTGCGATATGTGTGACGGTATTGCTCGCACACCCTTAGTTACGGCTCAATACAACACAATGGTTTTGCCTTTTAAGATTTTGCCGCTTTCTAATTGGTCGGATTGCTTTCTGTTGGATGTTTTTAAAAAAAAATTGTTGGCTTGGAATAAATTATTAGTTTTTACTCAAATGTGTGTGATATAAATGTCAGACATCATATGGTGATAAAGAAACCATTATAAGTGGATCCCAACTATCGTTCATGTGACTTGGCGTATGCGTTATTACAAATATATCCCGGGTGACACACGGTGATGTACATATAGAAAAAAACATACCTTTACATGCATTTCCCATATATCTCTCAAGTGAGTCTTCGGTACGCCGACCCATATGGCTATCATTCCCACTTTTCTGTTTACTTAGACAAACGGAGAAATTTATATTGGAATAATTTACAGTACTTCACATTGGTCCATTGTTTCCATTTTTTTCATGTATTGACTTCCATGCGGGAACAAATGTGATCGAGTGGACAAAAAATAACAAAACATTTTATGTGAAGACATCTGGATTAAATATTAAGTTTGGGACTTTACTTTTTGTTTTGGTTAACCACTTAACTGACAAATTATTTTTCCAAAAAAACACTCCAAAATTGTTGGTTTCTTTCATGATTGAATTAGATCAAGAACATAATTTTAAACTTATCCATCACTATTTTATTTGAAAAAAATATTTTTTTAAAACACAGTATACCATAAAAATAAATTTTTTTATGTTATACTGTAGTGATGACCATTGACAGCTGTACCATCGATGGTTCAACCATCGCTACAAGCCATCAATTGTTTAGCGATTGGTCGAGATCTGTGTAGACCACAACTGGCGATGTTTCCTAAACATTGATCGAGGGTTGCCATCAATTGTGCAAACAACTAGTTTTCATTCAGACCATTCATGGTTTGCAAACCATAGATGGTCGGTTGCCATCCCTAATCGGAGGCTCTGCGATATCTATCGGTGTATATATATATATATATATATATATATATATAGAACTGTTCTATGTGTGTGTGTGTGTATATATATATATATATATATACATACATACTGTATATATATATATATAGATATGTACATACACATATATATATATATATATATATATACACATATATTTGTAGTGTATTATATATATATATTATCACTATCTACTGCCCGATCACTGTGTCCAGCAGTGATCGGGACAGAGGCGGAGCTTGAGCAGAGAGGTGGTACATACGGACAGCCAAGCCGGAAGGAGGACTGGGAGGGAGGAGGTATCAGGTGCCTGGTCTGGGGACAGAAGCAGCTGCTGAGATTGGAGGAGGTGGCCGGCCGGAGGGACACAGAAGCGGCCACCTCCACACTGGGAGGAGGAGGCCGGTCCCGGGATGCAAGAGCCGCTGCACTGGGAGGAGAAGGAGGTGGCCAGGACACTGAAGCCGCCACCGCTGACGCCACCACGCTGGGAGAAGGGGGTCACAGAAGCTGCTGACACCACCACGCCGGGAGTAGGCCGTCCCCAGGATGCAGGAGCCACTGTGCTGGGAGGAGAAGGAGGTGACCAGGATGCTGAAGCCACCGCCGCTGATGCCACCACGCTGGGAGGAGAAGGAGGTCGCAGAGGCCGCTGACGCCACTGCGCTGCGAGAAGGATGCCGGCCCCAGGATGCTGGAGCTGCCACGCTGGATGGAGAAGCCGGTGGCCAGGAGGCCACTGCCGCTGATGCTACCATGCTGGGAGGAGTAGGAGGTTGCAGAAGCTGCCACTGCCGACACCGCTTGGAGGAGGTGGCCAGCCCAGGGAAGATGGAGCAGCCGCTTCATTGGGAGAAGGTACACAGTAGCAGGCAGATGGTGTGACGCTAGCTGCTCCTGCTTACAATTACATATGGAGGAGGGTCACGCAGGCTGCCTGATCACTGCTGGCCATAGTGATTGGGATTTACTGGAGCCTGCAGATGCACCGGGAGGGGGGTGCTGCAAGATGCCCAATCATTGTGGTCAGCAGTGATTGGGAAACGCTGGAGGGGCAGACACAGTTGCAGAGGGACCAGCAGGTCCCTCTGATGTAGGCGGCCATTGGAAGATTAGCTTCCCACGCCCACCTAGTGGGCACTTCTGACTGGTTGTATCAGATACGACCATGTCAGGGAAAGCCCAGTCTGATATGACAGTGCCAGGCAAGTGGTTAATTGAGTGTACCCATTGAGTGTACCCATCCGAATGTCTAAAGGCTGGAGTGCTGGTGAATGCAAGTTTAAGATGCTTGAATGCCCGGAGAGCCTGGGAAGGCCAGTTGGAAGTGTCCGCACCTTTCTTGGTTAACTCCACTATGGGGGCAACAATGGTGGAAAAAGAGCCAATAAATCTCTGATAGTAATTGGAAAACCCCAGGGTGGATGCCTTTCAATGTGGTATGCTGGACCCACTCCATCACTGCTTTCACTTTCCCAGGATCTATGGAAAAGCCACGGGAAGAGATGATATATCCAAGAAAAGATACTTGTTTCACATGAAATTCACACTTTTCCAATTTGGCAAACAAGAGATTTTCTCTAAGTCTACGCAGGACCTAATTGACATGTTGGACATGCTGGTGCATGGATTGAGAGTAAATGAGAATGTCGTCTAGATACACGACGACAACTTTGCCAAGGAACTCTCAGAGAACATCATTAATTAGATCCTGGAACACTGCTGGGGCATTGGTCAACCCGAATGGCATAACAAGATATTCATAATGTCCCGTATGTGTACTGAATGCCGTCTTCCACTCATCTCTGGCTTTAATCCGGATCAAATTATAGGCTACTCGAAGGTCAATTTTCGAAAAGATAGTGGCCTGCCAGAGCTGGTAAAATAGCATGGAGATGAGGGGCATAGGGTACAAGTTTTTGATAGTAATCTCGTTCAGTGCTCTGTAGTCTATACAAGGGCGTAATGATCCATCCTTTTTCTGGATGAAGAAAAAACCTGCTCCCACTGGAGATTTGGAAGGGCGAATTAATTCTTTGGCAAAAGCATCCTCAATATACTCCTCCATGGCCTTAGTCTCAGGAATGGAAAGAGAATAGAGGCGGCCCTTAGGTAATCTGGCTCCTGGTGAGAGATGTATGGCACAATTGTATGGACAATGAAGTGGTAGAGAATTTGCCTTGGATTTAGAAAACACGTCAGTGAACTGATAGTATTGGGCTGGTAGACCAGGAAGAGATTCAGTACTTGAGGGAAGGACCGACCGGATAGGAATTGATATACAATGGCCATGGCATGCCGGCCTCCAGTTGAAAATATCTCCAGAAATCCAATCCAGGACAGGATTGTGGATCTTGAGCCATGGGAGGCCCAAGATGACAGGAGCCAGAGGACACTGAAGCAACATGAAGGAGATCATCTCGGAGTGCATAACCCCCACGGAGAGACGAAGAGGTGGTGTCTTGAACTTGATGATGCCATCAGCGACCAAACCACCATCCAAGCCACAGACAGGGACTTCTTGAGGCAACGGAACTGCTGACAGACCTAGAGATTGGAAAAATGAAAAATCCATAAAGTTTCCAGCAGCTCCACTATCCACAAATGCTGAGATGGAATGGGCGGATTGAGGCAGATGCACCACCGCAGGTACTAGAATAGAATTCTTTGAGGAGATGGGTGCCAGGCGTAAATGTAACTCCTCATCTACACCTAGACCAGCCATTTTACTGGCCTGTGAGGGCAAGAATTCAACAGATACCCTCCAACCCGCATAAATTCCTTAAATTCATCAGTCGTCAGCCCTGTGGATGACAGTGGTGACTGCACCGAGAGACTGTGCTCCCTCTTGCGTTCTCGGAGGCTTTGGTCAATCTGGATGGCTAATGAAATTACTGTAGGTCATCTTGGTACTTTGGTGGCAGATGCTGAACCAAAATGTCTTTAATGGCATCCGAGAGACCAAGGAGAAATTGGCAATACAAGGATGGATTGTTCAATCCAGAAATCACCACCCATCTCTGGAACTCTGAAGAATAATCTTCTGCGGGGCTTGTACCCTGTCGAAGAGCCTACAGGTTAGATTCGGCCAGAGAGTTAATATCAGGATCTGTGTATAAAATTCCCAGGGCTTTGAAGAAAGCATAAAGCATAAACTGATTGAAGCGCAGCCTGTGCCTGAGGCAGACTGAATGCCCATGTCTGCGGATCTCCTTGTAGGAGTGAGATTACTAAACTCAATCTCTGAATCTCAGATCCGGAGAATAAGGGTCTGAGACGGAAATAGAGCTTACAACTCTCTCGAAAGTTCAGGAAATGGGTGTGATCCCCAGCAAATCTATCAGGGAGATTAATTTTGGGCTCCTTAGAAATGGCATATGTGGCGGAAGCCTGAATGTCCTCCATACGTAAAGAGAGCTCCTGAATCTTTTGTGAGAGCACTTGAATCTGGGCTGCTAAAGCTGGAATAATGGGCTGCTCCATAGCTACGGGTACAGAAGAAATGCAAAAAAATATTCCATTTTTGTGTGGCCGGTGATAATGTTAGGGCTTGGGCATGATAGTAGGCAAGAGTCCTGCAACAGCCTTGAGGGCTGGTATATCTTGGCTGAATGCGGCCGTGCAGCAGCCTTGAGGGCTGAATTGATTTAATTAGTTGTGGCCTAATGGCCGAGGATGTGATGCAGCCTTTGGGCTGTGGAGGCAGCCTTGAGGGCTGGAATGCTGTGGTAGTTATAGCCTGATGGCCAAAGAGATGCAGCCTTTGGGCTGTGGAGGCAGCCTTGAGGGCTGGAATGCTGTGGTTAGTTGTGGCCTGATGGCCGAAGATGTGATGCTAGCCTTTGGGCTGTGGAGGCAGCCTTGAGGGCTGGTGAGTCTCTGTAAGAAAATGTGAACAAGACGCTGAGATGCTACCAATGTCGCTGAGTTGACACTGGCATCGGTGCGCTGGATTGCGCACTTGGGACGCTGAGATACTACCAATTTCGCTGAGTTTACACTGGCGTCGGTGCACTGGATTGCGGACTTGGGACGCTGAGATGCTACCAATGTCACTGGGTTGACACTGGCATCGGTGCACTGGATTGCGCACTTGGGGCACTGAGATGCTACCAATGTCGCTGAGTTGACACTGGCTTTGGTGCACTGCATTGCGGACTTGGGACGCTGAGATGCTACCAATGTCACCAGGTTGACACTGGCATCGGTGTGCCAGATTGCACACTTGATACGCTGAGATGCGACCAGTGTCGCCGGGTTCACACTTGCCGCCAGATGCTGGCATGTACTCTGAACCGCTGTGCTGCTTAGATGACTCAAGCAGCACACAGCAGATGGAATGCAGACCATGCCGTCTGGATGGAACAAACGGCAGTGAATAATACTTAAACTGTACACAGATACTCGACTGAACAAACAGGAGACTGGAATAACCGGAAGCACGAATAACTCTATCACCGGCATGGAGTGAAGGGCTGGCTGGAATTTAACAAAAACAGGGCCCAACCAGAGCAAGACTCCCTAATGAGAGACCAGTGAGCACCTGGCCTGTGCACAGACAGGAGAATCAATCAGCGTGCACCTGACATTGCACACAGACAGGCGGTAATTAGTGTAGAGCCTCAGCAGCAATCAAGACTGGGACTGCAACCACAGATCCTAACAGGAGGAAGGAGGAGACTTCAGCGAACGCTTGCCCGGCATTCACCCCACACAGCATTGGCCGCACAGCGGTTTGTGACACGCTATCACCGGCACCAGAGCAGCCATTGCACCAGCAGGAAATAGCCACAGGAGCCAATCCAGATTGGGCCAAGGATGATGGACAACTGGTAGGAGGAGTTCAGCAAACAATCGCCTGGCATTCACCTGAGTTCGCAGTGTGGAGGCTTGTGACAGCTACTACTTACAGTGTCATAATACTTTTTATGAATATTACACTGCGTTTACACTTACAGTGTCATAAAAAATTTTATGAATACACTGTGCTACCACTTAGTGTCACAATATTTTTTATGAATAATACCCTGCGTTTCCACTTAGTGTAAAAAAAATTCATGAATACAGTGCGCTACCACTTACAAGGTCACAATATTGTTTATGAATAATACACTGCATTACCACTTACAGTGTCACAATATTTTTTATGAATAATACACTGCATTTCCAATTAAAGTGTCACAATATTTTTTATGAATGCACTGTGCTACCACTTAGTGTCACAATACATGTTGAATATTACACTGCGTTTCCACTTAGTGTCACAATATTTTTTATAAATAATACACTGCGCTACCACTTACAGTGTCACAATATGTGTTGAATAGTACACTATGTTTCCACTTACAGTGTCACAATATTTTAATGAATACGCTGTGCTACCATTTACAGTCACAATATTGTTTATGAATAATACAATGTGCTACCACAGTGTCACAATATTTTTTATGAATAATACACTTTGTTACCACTTACAGTGTCACAATATTGTTTATGAATCCTACACTGCATTTCCATTTACAGTGCCACAATATTTTTTTTTAATATACTGTGCTACCATTTACAGTGTCACAATATTTTTTATGAATAATACACTGTGCTACCACGGTGTCACAATATTTTTTATGAATACACTGTGCTACCACTTACAGTGTCACAATATTTTTTTATGAAAAATACCTTGCGTTACTACTTACAGGGGTAAATTTACTAAAGTGAGAGTTTTTAGAAGTGAGTTTAAAAAGTGATGTTGCTCATAGCAACCAATCAGATTCTACTTAACATTTAACTAGCACCTTCTGGAAGATAATAGCTAGAATCTTATTGGTTGCTATGGGCAACATCACTTTTTAAACTCACTTCTAAAAACTCTCACTTTAGTAAATTTACCCTAGTGTCACAATAATTTTTATGAATACTACACTGCATTTCCACTTACAGTGCCACAATACTTTTTATGAATACACTGTGCTACCATTTACAGTGTCACAATATTTGTTATGAATAATACACTGCGCTACCAGTGTCACAATATTTTCATGAACACTACATTGTGTTTCTACTTATAGTGTCACAATATTTTTTATGAATACACTGTGCTACCACTTAGTGTCACAATATTTTTTATGAATAATACCTTGCGCTACCACTTAGTGTCACAATATTTTTTATGAATAAACTGAGTTTCCCCTTACAGTGTCACAATATATTATATGAATACACTGTGCTACCCCTTACAGTGTCCCAATATATGTTAAATATTACACTGCATTTATATTTACAGTGTCACAATATTTTTTATGAATACACTGTGCTACCACTTACAGTGTCACAAACTTTTTTATGAATATACTGCGCTACCACTTACAGTCACAATATTTTTATGAATACATTGTGCTACCCCTTACAGTGTCCCAATACATGCTGTCGCTCCGGGTCTCGCACCAAAGGGGGCGTGCTGTCGATGGTGACTGACAGCATGCCCCCTTTGGAGGGCGTGCCCGGGGCGTGGCTGCCAGACGGAGGCGTTCCCATGGGAACGCCTACCGTCTGGGTCCGGCCCCACTGACATCACTAGTGATGTCAGTGGGAGTGATTTTGGCTCTGATAGAGCCAAAATCACTCCAGGGCTTGGGGTCACTGAGACCCTACCACAGGGTCTCGTCGCAAGCCCGATGGTCGCGATGGTCTTGACCATCGCGACCATCTTTTTGGCCGCTCGCATATGCTGTGGGTGGTCACCCACAGCTATGCGAGCGGCCAGGAGGCCGCTCATTTTTAGGTAGGAGGGCACTGATTCAGAGCGAGCTCTGGTCAGAGCGTCCGGCTCTGAATCAGGCCCACAGTGCGCTACCACTTACAGTGTCACAATATTTTTTATGAATAATACACTACGCTACCACTTACTGTGTCACAATATTTTTTATGAATAGACTGTGTTTATATTCACAGTGTCCCAATATGTGTTAAATATTACACTGCATTTCTATTTACAGTGTCATGATATTTTTTATGAATACACTGTGCTACCACTTACAGTGTCACAATATTTTTTGTGAATACACTGCGTTTCCACTTAGTGTCACAATATTTTTTATGAATACATTGTGCTACCACTTACAGTGTCACAATACATGTTAAATATTACACTGCATTTCCACTTAGTGTCACAACAAATGTTATGAATACACTGAACTACCACTTACAGTGTCACAATATGTGTTGAATATTACACTTCATTTCCACACAGTATCACAATATTTTTTATGAATACACTGCGCTACCACTTACAGTGTCACAATATGTGTTGAATATTCCACTGCATTTCCACTTAGTGTCACAATATTTTTTATGAGTAATACACTGCGCTACCACTTACAGTGTCACAATATTTTCTATGAATAATACACTGTGTTTCCACTTAGTGTCACAATATTTTTTATGAATACACCACTACCCCTTACAGTGTCCCAATACATGTTAAATATTACACTGCGTTTCTATTTACAGTGTCACAATATTTTTTATGAATACACTGTGCTACCACTTACAGTGTCACAATATGTGTTAAATATTACACTGCATTTTCACTTAGTGTCACAATATTTAGAATTTGAATTTGAATGTATTTGTTATCATCAGCAAAACAAGTTTGACAGACGAAATTACGTTACACAAAACACGCTAAAGAACAGTGAAATAGCAATCCATGGTAGAGGTTGTTACAGACAGTTACATAAAATAATGATAATGATTTAACTAAAGAGATACATTCATAGCATTCAGCATGCGCACAGCAGAAGGAAGAAAAGTAACCCTCAAGCGACTCGTACGTGCCCGTAGTACTCTGAACCGCTTTAAAGACGGAAGCTTATCAAAAGATTAAAAAAATGGATGGCTTGGATCCAATATGATACTCTTGGTTCTCTTTAGAACCCTAAGCCCATAAACATCATGAATAGTTGGCAACTGCACGCCAATGATTTTACTAGCGGTCCTAGCAACCTGTTCCAGTGCACTCCTTTCACTTGCTGTGCAGTTGCCATACCAGACAATAATACCAAACGTCAAAATGCTCTCAATTGAGCATCTGTAAAAGTTTAACATGGTTACTTTACTAACTCCTGAAGTCCTCAAACGCCTTAAGAAAAACAAGTGCTGTTGCGCCTTTTTAATTAGGGACAGTGGGCATGATTCAGAGCCGCTCGTAAGCGGCCGCTCGTTCGCTCCGAGCGATGTTAGCACATCTGCGCATGTGTATGGGTTTTAGTACGCATGCGCGAACCAGTCAGTGCGGACGAAAATCATGTGCTCGCAAAATAGCGAATGCCTGCTAATTTGAGTGACAGGTTGAGGCGTTTGTGGGTGGTAACAGGGAAAGGTGCTTGAAAACGGGGAGTGGAGATCCGAACGCAGGCATGCCAAAAGGTCAAAACGGGCATTTTAAGGGTGTGCATAATTAACAAAGCAGCGTCATCGACCACGTCAGTTGGGTGTTTTTTAGCCAGAACTGCTCGCATGATTGCAGTAGGAAAATGCAACCACATGAATAGTGAGCAGTTCATTCGCCTTTCGATGTACTCGATTAATCTAATAAATAGCGGAGATGACGTATGATGCGAGCGGCCAGGGGGCGTTTTTTACAAAAAACGTCCGCATGTTTTGTTCGCTCGTCCAGACATAGAGGCGTCAGCAGACCGCAAAGAGCGAACGGTCAATTTAAATAGCCAGCCCCTTTTTCTGGACGAGCGAGCGCAAATAGCGTCCGGCTCTGAATCAGGCCCAGTGTGTTTAAAGACCATGTCAAATTTGACGCAACCTGGATAGCCAAAAATTTAAAAGACTCAACTATCTCAACATCCTGATTGCTAATAGACACTGGCAATTTCTGATCTAAACATCTACGAAAATCAATTACCAGTTCTTTTGTCTTATCGCCATTTAAGAGCAAGTGATTATCACCACTCCAGGAAACCAATTTTTTTTAATCTATTTTCTGTAGTGGGACTCATCATTCCCGCTAATTAACCCAACGACTTCAAAGTCATCAGCAAATTTAATGATTTTCACAGAATCAGAAGTCGACCCGCAGTCATGGGTAAATAGCGAGTATAATAGGGGGTTGAGAACACAACCCTGGGGAACACCAGTCTTAATCAACACTTCCCCCGACACAGCACCTCCAATTCTAACTACTTGTGGTCTGTCAGTTAAAAAATTTAAAATCCAGTTACAAATAAACCTACTTAAACCTAAGTCAAACAACTTAGATGTTAGTGAGATGGGAATGACCGTGTTAAAAGCAGAACTAAAATCGACAAAAAGTATCCAAACATAAGAATCCCTCACTTCCAAATGAGCTAAAATAGTGTGCAATACTGTAAGGACCGCATTATCGGTAGAACGATTTTTCCTATACGCAAACTGAAAAGGATCAAAATCTGCTGGGAAAGAAGATTGAATATGTCTTAAAAATACCAATCTTTCAAAGCATTTCATTACCAATGAGGTTAATGCAATTGGGCGATAATCATTAAGGCATTTTACTACCCCCTTTTTAGGAACTGGAACAATGTTTGCATTATTTTTGAGTAATACACTGTGCTACCACTTACAGTGTCACAATATATGTTGAATAGTACACTGTGTTTCCACTTAGTGTCACAATATTTCTTATGAATACACTGTGCTACCATTTACAGTCACAATATTTTTTATGAATAATACACTGCACTACCACAGTGTCACAATATTTTTTATGAATAATACACTGTGTTTCCACTTAGTGTCACAATATTTTTTATGAATAATACACTGCGCTACCACTTACAGTGTCACAATATTTTTTATGAATATACTGTGGATCCACCTACAGTGTCACAATATTTTTTAGGAATACACTGCGCTACCCCTTACAGTGTCCCAATACATGCTAAATATTACACTGCGTTTCTATTTACAGTATCGCAATATTTTTTATGAATACACTGTGCTACCACTTACAGTGTCACAAACTTTTTTATGAATACACTGCACTACCACTTACAGTGTCACAATATTTTTTATGAATACATTGTGCTACCACTTACAGTGTCACAATACATGTTAAATACTACACTGCATTTCCACTTAGTGTCACAAAAATTTTTATGAATACACTACGCTACCACTTACAGTGTCACTATACGTGTTGAATATTACCCTACATTTCTACTTGCAGTGTTACAATATTTTTTATGAATACACTGCACTACCACTTACAGTGTCACAATATGTGTTGAATATCACACTGCATTTCCACTTAGTGTCACAATATTTTTTGAGTAATACACAGCGCTACCACTTACAGTGTCACAATATGTTGAATAGTACACTGCGTTTCCACTTACAGTGTCACAATATTTCTTTTGAATACTCTGTGCTACCATTTACAGTCACAATATTTTTTATGAATAATACACTGCGCTACCACAGTGTCACAATATTTTTTATGAATAATACACTGTGGGCCTGATTCAGAGCCGGACACTCTGACCAGAGCGCTCGCTCTGAATCAGGGCCCTCCTACCTAAAAATGGAGCGGCCTCCCGGCCGCTTGCATAGCTGTGGGTGACCACCCACAGCTTATGCAAGCGGCCGAAAAGAGGGTTGCGATGGTCAAGACCATCGCGACCATCGGGCTTGCGACAAGACCCTGTGGTAGGGTCTCACTGCCGCAAGCCCTGGAGTACTTTTGGCTCTATCAGAGTCACAGAGTCACAGTGTCCCAATACGTGTTAAATATTACACTGCATTTCTATTTACAGTGTCATGATATTTTTTATGAATACATTGTGCTACCACTTACAGTGTCACAATATTTTTTGTAAATACACTGCACTACCACTTAGTGTCACAATATTTTTTATGAATACATTGTGCTACCACTTACAGTGTCACAATACATGTTAAATATTACACTGCTTTTCCACTTAGTGTCACAACAAATTTTATGAATACACTGTGCTACCACTTACAGTGTCACAATACGTGTTGACTATTACACTGCGTTTCTACACAGTATCACAATATTTTTTATAAATACACTGTGCTACCACTTACAGTGTCACTATACGTGTTGAATATTACCCTGCATTTCCACTTGCAGTGTCACAATATTTTTTTATGAATACACTGCGCTACCACTTACACTGTCACAATATGTGTTGAATATTACACTGCATTTCCACTTAGTGTCACAATATTTTTTATGAGTAATACACTGCGCTACCACTTACAGTGTCACAATATTTTTTATGAATAATACACTGTGTTTCCACTTAGTGTCACAATATTTTTTATGAATACACTGCACTACCATTTATAGTGTTGCAATACATGTTGAATAGTACACTGCATTTCCACTTACAGTTTCACAATATTTTTTATGCATACACTGCACTACCACTCAGTGTCACAATATTTTTTATGAGTACATTGCGCTACCACTTAGGGGTCTATTTACTAAGCAGTGTTATGAGACAGAGTGAAAAGTGATAAGCCTGTGATAAGGTGCCAGCCAATCAGCTCCCAACTGTCATTTTTCAAACACAGCCTGTGAGATGGCAGTTGGGAGCTGATTGCTTGGCACCTTATCACAGACTTTTCACTTTTCATTCTGTCTCATAACACTGCTTAATAAATAGACCCCATAGTGTCCCAAAAAGTTTTATGAATAGACTATGCTACTACTTACAGTGTCACAATACATGTTGAATATTACACTGCGTTTCCACTTAGTGTCACAATATTTTTTATGAATACACTGTGCTACCACTTACAGTGTCACAATACGTGTTGAATAGTACACTGTGTGTCCACTTACAGTCTCACAATATTTTTTATGCATACACTGCGCTAGCACTCAGTGTCACATTATTTTTTTATGAATACATCGCGCTACCACTTAGTGTCCCAAAATGTTTTATGAATACACTATGCTACCACTTACAGTGTCACAATGGGGCAGATGTATGAAGCTGTGGGAAGTGATAAAGTGGAGAGTGATAAACGATCAACCAATCAGCTCCCAACTGTCATGTTACAGGCTGTGTTTGAAAAATGACAGTTGGGAGCTGATTGGTCGGTCGTTTATCGCTCTGCACTTTATCACTTCCCACAGCTTCATACATCTGACCCAATACGTGTTGAATATTACACTGCGTTTCCACTTAGTGTCACAATATTTTTTATGAATACACTGTGCTACCACTTACAGTGTCACAAGATGTATTGAGTAATACACTGCATTTCTACTTACAGTGTCACAATATTTTTTATAAATATATTACACTGTGGTATTACTGACCAACAGTGTCACAATACTTGTATGAATAATATTACACTGCGGTATTATTGATCAACAACATAATTCACAAAATTTTACGAATTATACACTGCAGTATTATGAACCTACAGTGTCACTCACAATATGGGCAGCAGCGTCACGGTGTTGTGGATACACTGGGGGGGGTGTATGGCATACAGTGTCACAGTGTGGGGTACAGCACAAAAAATAGGATTTTTTTTACTTTATTTAACTTAATAATTTAGCAAATTTAAAAAACTTTTAGTTACTTTTTATTATTTTTACAGACCATGGATGGACAACACACTGGATAGACAGCACACTAGATGGACAGCACACCCCTTGATGGACAGCACAGCACACCCCTGGATTAGCAAGGCAATGATAAATAACACAGCCTCCTGGACAGAGCACAGCACACCCTGACTGGATTGGACAACACAGCCCAGCACAGCACACCCTTGTATTGGACAACACAGCCCAGCACTTTGCATTTGTTAATTGATAAAAGTAAACTATTAACATCTCTATTTTTGAAAGCATTCTCACTTTGCAGCATTTTTTCCACACGTGCCTAAAACTTTTGCACAGTACTGTGTGTGTGTGTATATATATATATATATATATATATAATATATATATATATATATATATATATATATTGTGATAGAAGCACTGGTAAAGTGGTCAATGGCAGGTACGTTTGACATAGATTTTTGGCCTATGTGTTCTAGAAACCCCCAGGAGAAGTCTGTATTGTAAACAGACCAGTGTCGGCTTTTTGGAAAAGCTGGTTTTGGTCCTGGGGGTGTGGATGTGAGGAGGGGGAGGGCTCCATCCACAGGCCACTCAAGGTTTTGGGCCTTTTGGCCTGGGAGCAGGAAAATTAGTAGTTTCTCCTGGAAGTGGCTCATAAGAGCCGTGTAATCTCTTGGTGCAGTGTCTCATACCTGGGGGAGCTGGCAGTCTAGCCTGTTCAGAGACACTTGGTTAAAACCCTGTAAGTACTGTGCACGTGTTTTGTTGATGGTGAGGGCAGTAGTCCCCACCATTGTTTAGCAAGGGAATCTGCTGTGTAGTTAGTGCCCAGCTGGGCTAGGTTTTATGTTTATGTTTTTGTTTATACTATTGTGTGTGGCACAATAAAGACTGGCGTCGACTAGTTTAGTCAAGATACCCAGACTTGTCTCCTGTTTCTACGGCTGCTGTGTGTAGAAAGGGAGTCCATCTACTCCCCGGAGAGGGACCCCTATCCCAACTGTGTCACTATATATATATATATATATATATATATATGCTCTATAATGACAGGCGGCACTCAGACTTGTAGATCCAAATACCCTCACCAGAGGGGTTTATTAATATCAGTCAACATTTTGGGGTCTTTCACCACTTCCGCAGGACAACATGTTATGTTATGTTGTAGTAATGTTTACTACAGAGTGCCACCGACTTGTGTTATATACTGAAGCCCCGTTGTGGTGCTTCTACGGAGGGCACCTGGAGAATTCGTGTTACATGAGAGTGCAGCCATAACAGGTTTTATATATATATATATATATATATATATATATATTCACATACAGATTTATAAGCACAATCCAAAGGCAGAATGTCACAGGTCTTATTCTAATCACCAGCACTCTCATTTTATATGAATAAATAAATAGAAAAAAAAAATATGGCATATATTTTAATGATTGCATAGGTCATGAATGGGAGGAAACATAACATTTAAGGTGTTTTAATCTACCACATAATTATAGGAAAACCACAGGAACAGTTGGAGTAGAATTCTGGAAATGTGTGCTCACAATTCCGTTACATTTTGCACACTTTCCCTGATGCTATTTTTAACCCTGAAGAAAAATATCTCATCAAGGCTTTTACCCCTTTTTCACAGAGACGTTTATATGAAAAGTCTGTTTCAATTATGGAACTGATTCCTCACTGCATTTAAACACAGTATTAAGTAATATTACCGCAGAGACACACTAGGAGAATTGTAGATAGCAGAAGACCACCCTCAGGTGTTGTAAAAACATTTATGTCGTAGCTGTTTTTCTAATATATTGTTACAAGTCGCCAGCGCGCCCTGTTACTTACTCGTGCTCCGGGTGTCTTTCCTCCAGGTCGCCAGTCACACTCCCAGAAACTTGCTCATGGGCAACATCCGGTTGCTAGGAGATTGGAATGCCAGTCTACGGCATGTGATTCCATTAATTACCTGCCTCGTATCCATTGGTTCAGCAACTTTCTTAAGCCTGTTGGTTCATCGTGGGCTTGACGCCTATAGCGTATCTGTACGTGTCCTTCCGGTTCCTGCCAATCGTGGTCCTGCTCGTCTGTGCCTGTTCTGCTGTGTTTCAAAGAACTCTAGTTCTACACTCTCACTCCGTCATCTAGAGTGTTCATTTATTGCTGCCTGCAGTGTTCCTGGGTTGTGCTGTGCCTGCGGCCTCGCCGCTTATTGTAGTTATCTACAGCATCCCTCAGCCTGTTACCACCCCGACTCTCAAAGCCGCATCCTGGCTGTCTAGCCACTCCTCGGCCCACAAGGCCACAACTCAGTCTGCCATCACCTCGGCTTTCAAAGCCGCATCCCGGCTGTCTAGCCGTACCTCGGCCCACAAGGTGGCTCCTCAGTCTGTTACCACCTTGGCTCTCAAAGCCGCATTAATTACAAATACAAAGGGATACATACATCTGCACACACCTATAGCAATGATTGGAAATAAACCCCGTATTATTATCATCAGTACTTCATAATATAATTGGCGGGTGCTGCCAAGGACATAAGTAATAATATCGGAAAACAACAAAAGAGAGAAGGTTTTGTCCTTTGAGTGGCGCACATCAATTGTATTCTAATTAATAAAAACTTAACATTTATTTGGTATGCCTTAAAATTGTCCTTTATCTTGAGGACTTAGACCAGCGAAATAAAACATAAAATTATATAGAAAGATAATGGTGCCCACGCTGTATGTCTGAATTAATTGATGTAATTCTAACTAACAATATAATAATACAGATTAGGGAATGGTCCTAGTTACAAGGACAAGTTAGACGGTACTTATTAGTGACTGAATAATATATGGAAAATTGCTACAAAGTTGCCGCTTTGAATACTCTGGGGATCAACAATACAAATCAGTTATGTGGGAGTGGTCCTCGTTATAAGGACAAGCTAGACGGTTACTTAATAGTGATTGAACAATATGTGAAAACTGCTACAATGTTTTTTCCTTGAACACTTATGCTGGGCATACACGGCCAGATAAAATGTCTGTCAGACCGACAGACATTTTATCTGGCAGCCTGCCAGCCGCAGATGTCGCCGGCATACACTGAGATTTCTCTCAAAGTGTATCAGCCCAACATCCGCGCTCCGCCCCCGGGGAGGAGACATTTCCCTGTTCCTTCCGTAGGAAGGAACACAGGAAATATCTGTCTGTCGGCCGCGGCTGGGCATACACTGCCCGATGCGGCCGACAGTTTACCGGGAAATATCGCATCGGACAGGCATGCTGGACAATCCGGCATGTGCGACCGAGCAATATTTAACCCTCGGTCGCCCCCCCACACGCTACAATTATCGGGACGATCCGCCAATATCAGGCGGATCGCTCCGATAATTGTAGCGTGTATGGCCAGCTTTAATAATGTTTCCTTTTTGTAACACTCAGATAGTAGCAACAGGGAATGGATACTAACTGCAGTTAAATATAACATCATAAAGACTAGACAGGAGATTCTGAATATAATCCCTGTTTTTGAGTCTATGTTAACCACCCACATTTACTATACATGAACAGTTGATGTATGGTGTGTACATACATATGTACACACTGTGCATCTGCACATATGTCAATATCAAATACTTGTGCAAGGTTTGACACAGTTGACCTGACATATCACAATATTCACTTGAATAATCAGAGGAATATAACTCTGTGTGATCTAGAAACTAACTTGAACATTCGATGTTTAATACATAGCAAGAATAATACAGACAAACAGCAGGGTCAATTTATTTTATTACCCATTCTTTATTATCTCCTTCACCATTATCTTTCTATGTAATTTTATGTTCTATTTCGCTGGTCTATGTCCTCAAGATAAAGGACAATTTTAAAGCATACCAAATAAATATTAAGTTTTTATTAATTAGAATACAATTGATGTGCGCCACTCAAAGGACAAAACCTTCTCTCTTTTGTTGTCTTCTCTCAAAGCCGTATCCTGGCAGTCACAGCCGCACCTCGGCTCACAAGGCCGCTTCTTAGCCTAACACCTCGGTTCACAAAGCCGCATCCTGGCTGTCACAGTCGCACCTTGGCCCACTAGGCTGCATATCAATCTGTGTACTACATGCTCATTAGCTGCACCTCGGCTCTCAAAGCCACCTCTCATCCTGTTTCCATATCAGCTCTCAAAGTCGCATCCCAGAAGCTACACCTTGGGCCTCAAGGCCACCCTTCAGCTCCCTAGCCGCGTCTCAACTACGCAAGCTCTACCTTGTAGACTTCATCAAGATTTCCTCACCTTTCCAGTCCTCAGACAGTCGCATAACATCTAGTGGCCACTAGGATAACTGTTTAAGCCTCTACTATTATGAGTTAATTTCAGGCGGCCATCTAAGTACCGGTGAATGTGTCCAGTTCTAAGGGAACAGCGGGTGCCTGTTATTGGTGAAGACCTCGTCTGAGTGAATCTAGAGGTCTTACATGGTGAGTCCTAGGAGACCGTAACATATATAGGCAAATTAATAATGACACACAATAAGGACCTCTATGAAAGAGATTGTTAGGTTCTTTTTATATCATTATGGATCATAACAATGAACATAAAATATAGCAGGTGATGTGGTCAGACAGTCTAGAAGCAATACAGAGAAGATATTGGATGAGAAACAGTGTGGCAAAAAAAAACATAAAATAGGAGAAGCCAAAGCATATTTTTGGTGAAATAATACACTAAATATATTATATTGAATTTTCAGTATCAGTATCAATAACAAACTGACTCTATCGAAATCAACACAACCTTTTGCCAGCCAGTTTGCTCCAGCTGGTCCGACTAAGCAGCATATTTAATAACAAATTATATTCTTGTTATCACTCGTTACTAATCTTAAATGGCGCTCCAACCAATCAGCTCCTACAGTATCTATCATTTTTCAAACACATGAGAGTTAGGCACATTGGTTGGAGCACCATTTAAGATTAGTATGGTAGATTACGAATGGTAACGAGAATATAATTCGTTATTTAATATGCCCCTAAGTATGCAAACCGGTCAGTACAAGCTATGGGACAGTCAGGTGTGACACACTCATATATACTGTCATTGAAAAGTATGAAATCTGGTGCACAGTTAAAAATGTATTTGCCCCATATTAATGGTCATATTTGTCCAATATTAATTCTAAGTTTAGAAAATTAAATCAAACATCTTAATGACTGTTATGGGTTACAGCACTTCTTTCCTGCAATCGAAAAATAATCAATATTGTCCACGTTGACCCTTCACAGTCACTAATCACCATAAGGTTGTTCTTCCAAACTAACTGTAAAATTTTTATTTCTACTTGGCTCAACCCATGCTCATTAATAACATCTCAAGAGACTCACACATACAAAACCAGGCCGCTTAAAAATCGTACTCTACTTTTATAAATTCCTCTACCATTATGTGCCCAACATACAAAGCAACATTACCAAGATCATGAATTAAAATTATTGATCCATGTACAGTAGGTTATTTATGCTATGATTTTCAGAAATGTAACCACTCACTCTTTTAAATACAAATCCGTTCACCCAGAACAGGTTAGAGCTTGTAACTCCAATAATAACAGAACAACGTAACAATTGTAAAATTCAGAAATAATAAATAACGAATGTAGGACTAAAATTTAAAGCAATCCAATAAAATGCTTCAACAGAGATACACAAACAGATTTTCTTGGTATTTGTGTAAATGTCGTGATTCAGAGATTAATGTATGATCTGAATTGATGAATATGAAGCAAAGAGCAACATAGGAATGCCAATGTCACTGTAAATAATACTATAAATAACAGTGGCACTAAAATGTAATTTTAAGGTACATTTGAATAATGTTTAAACACATTTTTATTAAATTTATCTGCTATTCGTTTATGTGAAATGAGGTTATAGCAACAAGATGATTGGTATGTTCACCCAGCAGAGTATTTTAGCAGATGAGCATGCTGATCTTATGGGAGGAAATCTACTCATGTGATTATGTTAGTGGAGACAGGGCTGAATGTGACTTGGTTCTGTCATGATGTGAGAAGAGGAATAGAGGCAGCAGGAAGCCATAGATAGAGAGTTGAATAGTGGTAGGAGTAGAGTCTCCAAGAGTACAGAGTAGGTGTGAGGCACCTGTCACATTGGCGCAGGAAGACTGTGGTGTAAAACACACTTCTATATGAAATGACATTCAGACAACTTGCTATGTAAGTATGACGTGCAGAGCAGTGTCTTGCCATCACTGACATAAAAATATATATACCTGTATTCTGCTGTGTTCTCCTGTAGCTTTTTTTATTTGCAACTATGTATTTAATAAGTCAAACAGTTACTGTTTCCTCTTAAATTGGTTAAAATATTATTGATGTTAATATATCTCTAACCATATTTGTACTAATATATCTGTCTATATCTAGAGAACCTAGCTGCTTTTCAAGATGTGTTTGATTATATTATATCAGAGCTGGGGTATGTCAGTGAGGGGGTAGGTCAGGGATGGGGTATGTCAGGGACAGAGCCGTAACTAGACATTTTGGTGCACTGTGCCAGAGAGAGCACTGCCGCCCCCCAATTTTTTAAATAGGGACTTAAGATAGTGCGCCTGAAAAAGGGCCATGGCCTCATGGGAAGGGCCAGGGAAGAAAGAGGAGAGGCCAGGAGATGATGGGGATAAAAGAAGAGGAAGCTACAAGTGAGAATGATAATAAACCGGAAAATTGACAGGCCCAAACAGCGCCCAGTGCCCTGCCATGGCACAGGTCACACTACCCTAGTTACGGCCTTGGTCAGGGATGGGGTATGTCAGTGAGCGAGTATGGCTGGAATGGGGTATGTCAGTGATGGGGTTTGTCAGGGATGGGGTATGTCATGGATAGAATATGTCAGTGAGGGGATGCATTAAGGTGAGGTATTTTGCTGATGGGGGTGTGTATGTAGGGGGGTATGGGAGTGAGTGGGTATGTCAGGGATGGGGTATGTGAGTGAGTGGGTATGTCAGGGATGGGGTATGTCAGTGAGGGGTTATGTCATGGATGGGCTATGTCAGGGATAGAGTATGTCAGTGAGGGGGTGCATTAAGCTGAGATGTCAAGTATAGGCTACTGTATGTCAGAGATTGCGTATGTCAGTGGTATGGTATTAGTTGTGGGATATGTCACAAAACAGTTATGTCAGGAATGGGTTATGTCAAGGATGGGCAATTTTAGGAATAAGTTATGACAGGAATGTGGTATGTCAGAGATGGGGTATGTCAGAGATGGGGTATGTCAGAGATGGGGTATGTCAGAAATGGGGTATTCCAGGGATGGGTTTATCAAGTTATGTCAGGAACGAGCTATAGCAGGGAAGGGAAATGTCAGAGATGGGATATGTAAGAGATACAGTATGTCAGGGATGGGCAACGATGTGGTACATTAGAGATAGGATGTCAGGAATGGGATGTCAGGGATGGGATATATGAGAATTGGGATACGTAAGAGATGTTGTATGTCAGAGATGAGATATGTCAGATATGGGTTATGTCAGAGATGGGTTATGTCAAAGATGGGCTATGTCAGAGATGTGGTATATCAGACATGGGATATGTTAGACATGGGCTATGTCAGAGATGGGCTATGTCAGAGATGGGGTCTGTCAGAGATGGGGTCTGTCAGAGATGGGGTCTGTCAGAGATGGGGTCTGTCAGAGATGGGCTATGTCAGAGATGGGCTATGTCAGAGATGGGCTATGTCAGAGATGAGATATGTCAGAGATGGGTTATGTCAGAGATGGGATATGTAAGAGATACAGTATGTCAGGGATGGGCTACGATGTGGTACATCAGAGATAGGATGTCAGGAATGGGATGTCAGGGATGGGAAATATGAGAATTGGGATATGTAAGAGATGTGATATGTCAGAGATGTGGTATGTCAGAGATGGGATATGTCAGAGATGAGGTATGTCAGAGATGAGGTATGTAAGAGATGGGATATGTCAGAGATGGGATATGTCAGAGATGGGGAATGTCAGAGATGGGGTATGTCAGAGATGGGATGTGTCAGAGATGGGATATGTCAGAGACGGTATATGTCAGAGATGAGATATGTCAGAGATGAGGGAAGTCAGTGATGAGGTATGTCAGTGATGAGGTATATCAGGGATGAGGTATGTCAGAGTTGGGATATGTCAGAGATGGGGTATTTCAAAGATGGGGTATGTCAGACATGGTATATGTCAGAGAGAGGGTATGTAAGAGATGCTGTATGTGGGATGGGCTATGCCAGAGATGGGGTACATCAGTCATGGGGTTTATCAGAGATGGTATATGTCAGAGATGAGCTATGTCAGGCATGAGGTTTGTCATAGATGGGGTATGTCAGAGAAGGGCTATGTCAGACATTAGAAATGTCAGAGATGGGATATGTCAGAGATGGGATATGTCAGAGATGAGGTATGTCAGGGATGAGGTATGTCAGGGATGAGGTATGTCAGAGATGGGATATGTCAGAGATGGGCTATGTCAGAGATTGGCTATGTCAGAGATGGGCTATGTCAGAGATGGGGTATGTCAGAGATGGGGTGTGTCAGACATGGTGTATGTCATAAATAGGGTATGTCAGAGATGGGGAATGTCATAGATGGGGTGTGTCAGACATGGTATATGTCAGAGATGGGGAATGTAAGAGATAGGGTTTGTCAGAGATGGGATATGTAAGAGATGGGTTATGTCAGAGATGGGGTATGTAAGAGATAGGGTATGTCAGAGATGGGATATGTAAGAGATGGGTTATGTCAGAGATGGGTCATATCAGAGATGGGTCATGTCATAGATGGGATATGTCAGAGATGGGATATGTCAGAGATGGGGTATTTCAAAGATGGGGTATGTCAGACATGAGGTATGTCAGAGATGGCGTATGTCAGAGATGGGATATGTCAGAGATGGGATATGTCAGAGATGGGGTATGTCAGAGATGAGATATGTCAGAGATGTTCTATGTCAGAGATGAGGTATGTCAGGGATTAGGTATGTCAGAGATGGGATATGTCAGAGATGGGATATGTCAGAGATGGGGTATTTCAAAGATGGGGTATGTGAGACATGAGGTATGTCAGAGATGGGGAATGTCAGAGATGGGGTATGTCAGAGATGGGATATGTCAGAGATGAGGTAGGTCAGGGATGAGGTATGTCAGAGATGGGATATGTCAGAGATGGGATATGTCAGAGATGGGGTATGTCAAAGATGGGGTATGTCAGACATGAGTTATGTCAGAGATGGGATATGTCAGAGATGGGATATGTCAGAGATGGGGTATGTCAGAGAAGAGATATGTCAGAGATGGGGTGTGTCAGAGATGGGGTGTGTCAGAGATGAGGTGTGTCAGAGATGGGATGTGTCAGACATGAGATATGTCAGAGATGGGATGTGTCAGAGATGGGATATGTCAGAGATGAGGTATGTCAGGGATGGTATATGTCAGAGATGGGGTATGTAAGAGATGCTGTATGTCAGGGATGGGCTATGATAAGGATGTGGTATGTCAGATAGGATAACAGGAATGGGATATATGAGAGATGGGACATGTAAGAGATGTGGTATGTCAGAGATGAGATATGTCAGATATGGGTTATGTCAGATATGGGTTATGTCAGAGATGGGATATGTCAGAGATGGGATATGTCAGAGATTGGATATGTCAGAGATGGGATATGTCAGAGATGGGGTATGTCAGAGATGGGGTGTGTCAGAGATGGGGTGTGTCAGAGATGGGGTATGTCAGAGATGGGGTGTGTCAAAGATGGGCTATGTCAGAGATGGGCTATGTCATAGATGGAGTATGTCAGAGATGGGGTGTGTCAGAGATGGGATATGTCAGAGATGGGATATGTCAGAGATGGGGTATGTCAGACATGGTATATGTCACAGAGAGGGTATGTAAGAGATGCTGTATGTGGGATGGGCTATGCCAGAGATGGGATATCAGACATGGGGTATATCAGAGGTGGTATATGTCAGAGATGAGGTATGTCAGGGATGAGGTATGTCAGAGATGGGGTATGTCAGAGAAGGGCTATTTCAGACATGAGATATGTCAGACATGGGATATGTCAGAGATGGGATATGTCAGAGATGGGGTATGTCAAAGATGGGGTATGTCAGACATGAGGTATGTCAGAGATGGGATATGTCAGAGATGGGATATGTCAGAGATGGGGTATGTCAGAGATGGGGTGTGTCAGAGATGAGGTGTGTCAGAGATGGGATGTGTCAGACATGAGATATGTCAGAGATGGGATATGTCAGAGATGGGATATGTCAGAGATGAGGTATGTCAGGGATGGTATATGTCAGAGATGGGGTATGTAAGAGATGCTGTATGTCAGGGATGGGCTATGATAAGGATGTGGTATGTCAGATAGGATAACAGAAATGGGATATATGAGAGATGGGGTCTGTCAGAGCTGGGCTATGTCAGAGATGGGGTATGTTAGACATGGGCTATGTCAGAGATGGGCTATGTCATAGATGGTCTATGTCATAGATGGGTTATGTCAGAGATGGGCTATAACAGAGATGGGCTATGTCAGAGATGGGCTATGTCAGAGATGGGATATGTCAGAGATAGGTTTTGTCAGAGATGGGATATGTCAGAGATTGGGTATGTCAGAGATGGGGTGTGTCAGAGATGGGGTGTGTCAGAGATGGGCTATGTCAGAGATGGGCTATGTCAGAGATGAGCTGTGTCAGAGATAGGCTGTGTCAGAGATGGGCTATGTCAGAGATGGGATGTGTCAGAGATGGGATATGTCAGAGATGGGATATGTCAGAGATGGTAAATGTCAGGAGACAGGGTATGTAAGAGATGCTGTATGTGGGATGGGCTATGCCAGAGATGGGATATATCAGACATGGGGTAAATCTGAGATGGTATATGTCAGAGATGAGGTATGTCAGGGATGAGGTATGTCAGAGATGGGGTATGTCAGAGATGGGGTATGTCAGAGATGGACTATGTCAGAGATGGGCTATGTCAGAGATGGGCTGTGTCAGACATGGGCTGTGTCAGACATGGGGTATGTCAGACATGGGGTATGTCAGAGATGGGGTCTGTCAGAGATGGGCTTTGTCAGAGATGGGGTGTCAGACATGGGGGGTGTCAGATATGGAGTGTGTCAGAGATGGGGTGTATCAGACATGGTATATGTCAGAGATGGGGTTTGTAAGAGATAGGGTATGTCAGAGACGGGATATGTAAGAGATGGGTTATGTCAGAGATGGGATATGTAAGAGATGGGTTATGTCAGAGATGGGTTATGTAAGAGATAGGGTATGTCAGAGATGGGTCATGTCAGAGATGGGATAGGTCAGAGATGAGATAGGTCAGAGATGAGATATGTCAGGGATGAGGTATGTCAGAAATGGGGTATGTCAGAGATGGGCTATGTCAGAGATGGGCTATGTCAGAGATGAAGTCTGTCAGAGATGGGGTGTGTCAGAGATGGGATGTATCGGACATGAGATATGTCATAGATGTGATATGTCAGAGATGGGATATGTCAGAGATTAGGTATGTCAGGGATGAGGTATGTCAGAGATGGGATATGTCAGAGATGGGGTATTTCAAAGATGGGGTATGTCAGACATGGTATATGTCAGAGATGGGGTATGTCAGAGTAAGGGTATGTCAGAGATGGGTTATGTCAAAGATGGGCTATGTCAGAGATGGGGTATGTAAGTGATGGGCTATGTCAGAGATGGGCTATGTTAGTGATAGGATATGTCAGACATGAGATATGTCAGAGATGGGGTCTGTCAGAGATGAAGTTTGTCAGAGATGGGGTGTGTCAGAGATGGGCTGTGTCAGAGATGGTATATGTCAGAGATGAGGGATGTCAGAGTAAGGTTATGTCAGAGATGGGTTATGTCAAAGATGGGCTATGTCAGAGATGGGGTATGTCAGTGATGGGCTAAGTCAGAGATGGGCTATGTTAGTGATGGGATATGTCAGACATGAGATATGTCAGAGATGGGGTCTGTCAGAGATGGGGTATGTCAGAGATCGGCTATGTCAGAGATGAAGTTTGTCAGAGATGGGGTGTGTCAGAGATGGGATGTGTCAGAGATGGTATATGTCAGAGATGAGGTATGTCAGGGATGAGGTATGTCAGGGATGAGGTATGTCAGAGTTGGGATATGTCAGAGATGGGGTATTTCAAAGATGGGGTATGTCAGACATGATATATGTCAGAGAGAGTGTATGGAAGAGATGCTGTATGTGGGATGGGCTATGCCAGAGATGGGGTATATCCGACATGGGGCATATCAGAGATGGTATATGTCAGAGATGGGGTATGTTAGACATGGGCTATGTCAGAGATGGGCTATGTCATAGATGGGCTATGTCAGAGATGGGCTATAACAGAGATGGGCTATGTCAGAGATGGGCTATGTCAGAGATGGGATATGTCAGAGATAGGTTTTGTCAGAGATGGGATATGTCAGACATTGGGTATGTCAGAGATGGGGTGTGTCAGAGATGGGGTGTGTCAGAGATGGGCTGTCTCAGAGATGGGCTATGTCAGAGATGAGCTGAGTCAGAGATGGGGTGTGTCAGAGATGGGGTGTGTCAGAGATGGGATGTGTCAGAGATGGGATATGTCAGAGATGGGATATGTCAGAGATGGTAAATGTCAGGAGACAGGGTATGTAAGAGATGCTGTATGTGGGTTGGGCAATGCCAGAGATGGGATATATCAGACATGGGGTATATCTGAGATGGTATATGTCAGAGATGAGGTATGTCAGGGATGAGGTATGTCAGAGATGGGGTATGTCAGAGATGGGGTATGTCAGAGATGGGGTATGTCAGAGATGGGCTATGTCAGAGATGGGCTGTGTCAGACATGGGCTGTGTCAGACATGGGGTATGTCAGACATGGGGTATGTCAGAGATGGGGTCTGTCAGAGATGGGCTTTGTCAGAGATGGGGTGTCAGACATGGGGTGTGTCAGACATGGAGTATGTCAGAGATGGGGTGTATCAGACATGGTATATGTCAGAGATGGGGTTTGTAAGAGATAGGGTATGTCAGAGATGGGATATGTAAGAGATGGGTTATGTCAGAGATGGGATATATAAGAGATGGGTTATGTCAGAGATGGGTTATGTCAGAGATGAGATAGATCAGAGATGAGATATGTCAGGGATGAGGTATGTCAGAAATGGGGTATGTCAGAGATGGGCTTTGTCAGAGATGGGCTTTGTCAGAGATGGGCTATGTCAGAGATGAAGTCTGTCAGAGATGGGGTGTGTCAGAGATGGGATGTGTCGGACATGAGATATGTCATAGATGTGATATGTCAGAGATGGGATATGTCAGAGATTAGGTATGTCAGGGATGAGGTATGTCAGAGATGGGATGTCAGAGATGGGGTATTTCAAAGATGGGGTTTGTCAGGCATGGTATATGTTAGAGATGGGGTTTGTAAGAGATGCTGTATGTCAGGGATGGGCTATGATTAGGATGTGGTATGTCAGATAGGATAACAGGAGTGGGATTTATGAGAGATGGGACATGTAAGAGATTTGGTATGTCAGAGATGAGATATGTAAGATATGGGTTATGTCAGAGAGGGGTTATGTCAGAGATGGGTTATGTCAGTGATGGGTTATGTCAAAGATGGGCTATGTCAGAGATGGGGTATATCAGACATGGGGCATGTCAGAGAGGGGGTATGTCAGAGATGGGATATGTCAGAAATGGGCTATGTCAGAGATGGGCTATGTCAGAGATGGGATATGTCAGAGATGGGTTATGTCAGAGATGGGTTATGTCAGAGATGGGCTATGTCAGAGATGGGCTTTGTCATAGATGGGATATGTCTGAGATGGGATATGTCAGAGATGGGATATGTCAGAGAGAGGATATGTCAGAGATGGGATATGTCAGAGATGGGGTATGTCAGAAATGGGGTCTGTCAGAGATGGGCTATGTCATAGATGAAGTATTTCAGAGATGGGGTGTGTCAGAGATAGGATATGTCAGAGATAGGGTATGTCAGAGATGGGGTGTGTCAAAGATGGGCTATGTCAGAGATGGGCTATGTCAGAGAAGGGCTATGTCATAGATGGAGTATGTCAGAGATGGGGTGTGTCAGAGATGGGATATGTCAGAGATGGGATATGTCAGAGAGGGGTTAAGTCAGACATGGTATATGTCAGAGAGAGGGTATGTAAGAGATGCTGTATGTGGGATAGGCTATGCCAGAGATGGGATATATCAGACATGGCGTATATCAAAAATGGTATATGTCAGAGGTGAGGTATGTCACGGTTGAGGTATGTCAGGGATGGGGTATGTCAGAGAAGGGCTATTTCAGATATGAGTTATGTCAGACATGGGATATGTCAGAGATGGGATATGTTAGAGATGAGGTATGTCAGGGATTGGGTGTGTCAGAGATGGGATATGTCAGACAAAAGATATGTCAGAGATGGGATATGTCAGAGATGGGTTATGTCAGAGATGGGTTATGCCAGAGATGGGTTATGTCAGAGATGGGCTATGTCAGAGATGGGCTATGTCAGAGATGGGCTATGTCATAGATGTAGTATGTCAGAGATGGGATATGACAGAGATGGGGTATGTCAGAGATGGGCTATGTCATAGATGGGATATGTCAGAGATGGAATATGTCAGAGATGGGGTATTTCAAAGATGGGGTATGTCAGTCTTGGTATATGTCAGAGATGGGGTATGTCAGAGATGGGATATGTCAGAGATGGTATATATCAGAGATGGGGTATGTCAGAGATGAGATATGTCAGAGATGGGGTATGTCAGAGATGGGGTGTGTCAGAGATGAGGTGTGTCAGAGATGGGATGTGTCAGATATGAGATATGTCAGAGATGGGATATGTCAGAGATGGGATATGTCACAGATTGGGTGTGTCAGAGATGAGGTGTGTCAGAGATGGGATGTGTCAGATATGAGATATGTCAGAGATGGGATATGTCAGAGATGGGATATGTCAGAGAGGGGTTATGTCAGAGATGGGCTATGTCAGAGATGGGCTATGTCAGAGATGGGCTATTTCAGAGATGGGCTATGTCTGAGATGGGATATGTCAGAGATGGGGTATGTCAGAGATGGGGTATGTCAGAGATGGGGTATGTCAGAGATGGGGTATGTCAGAGATGTGGTATGTCATAGATGGGATATGTCAGAGATGGGATATGTCAGAGATGGGGTAGTTCAAAGATGGGGTATGTCAGACATGGTATATGTCAGAGATGGGGTATGTACGAGATGCTGTATGTCAGGGATGGGCTATGATAAGGATGTGGTATGTCAGATAGGATATCAGGAATGGGATATATGAGAGATGGGACATGTAAGCGTTTTTTTATGTCAGAGATGAGATATGTCAGACATGGGTTATGTCAGAGATAGGTTATATCAGAGATGGGTTATGTCAAAGATGGGCTATGTCAGAGATGGGGTATGTAAGTGATGGGCTATGTCAGAGATGGGCTATGTTAGAGATGGGATATGTCATACATGAGATATGTCAGAGATGGTGTCTGTCAGAGATGGTGTCTTTCAGAGATTGGATATGTCAGACATGGGATATGTCAGATATGAGATATGTCAGAGATGGGCTATGTCAGAGATGGGCTATGTCAGAGATGGGCTATGTCAGAGATGGGATATGTCAGAGATGGGATATGTCAGAGATGGGGTATGTCAGAGATGGGGTATGTCAGAGATGGGCTATGTCATAGATGGAGTATGTCATAGATGGAGTGTGTCAGAGATGGGGTGTGTCAGAGATGGGATATGTCAGAGATGGGATATGTCAGAGATGGGATATGTCAGAGATGGGGTATTTCAAAGATGGGGTATGTCAGACATGGTATATGTCAGAGATGGGGTATGTAAGAGATGCTATGTGTCAGGGATGGGCTATGATAAGGATGTGGTATGTCAGATAGGATTACAGGAATGGGATATATGAGAGATGGGACATTTAAGAGATTTGGTATGTCAGAGATGAGATATGTTAGATATGGGTTATGTCAGAGATGGGTTATGTCAAAGATGGGCTGTGTCAGAGATGGGGTATATCAGACATGGGGTATGTCAGAGATGGGGTATGTCAGAGATGGGGTATGTCAGAGACGGGGTATGTTAGACATGGGCTATGTCAGAGATGGGCTATGTCAGAGATGGGGTCTGTCAGAGATGGGGTCTGTCAGAGATGGGTTATGTCAAAGATGGGCTATGTCAGAGATGGGGTATATCAGACATGGGGTATGTCATTGATGGGGTATGTTAGACATGGGATATGTCAGAGATGGGCTATGTCAGAGATGGGGTCTGTCAGAGAAGGGGTCTGTCAGAGATGGGCTATGTCAGAGATGGGGTATGTTAGACATGGGCTATGTCAGAGATGGGCTATGTCAGAGATGGGCTATGTCAGAGATGGGATATGTCAGAGATAGGTTTTGTCAGAGATGGGATATGTCAGAGATTGGGTATGTCAGAGATGGGGTGTGTCAGAGATGGGCTGTCTCAGAGATGGGCTATGTCAGAGATGAGCTGTGTCAGAGATAGGCTGTGTCAGAGATGGGCTATGTCAGAGATGGGGTGTGTCAGAGATGGGATGTGTCAGAGATGGGATATGTCAGAGATGGGATATGTCAGAGATGGTAAATGTCAGAGACAGGGTATGTAAGAGATTCTGTATGTGGGATGGGCTATGCCAGAGATGGGATATATCAGACATGGGGTATATCTGAGATGGTAAATGTCAGAGATGAGGTATGTCAGGGATGAGGTATGTCAGAGATGGGGTATGTCAGAGATGGGGTATGTCAGAGATGGGGTATGTTAGACATGGGCTATGTCAGAGATGGGCTATGTCAGAGATGGGGTCTGTCAGAGATGGGATGTGTCAGAGATGGGATATGTCAGAGATGGGATATGTCAGAGATGGTAAATGTCAGAGACAGGGTATGTAAGAGATGCTGTATGTGGGATGGGCTATGCCAGAGATGGGATATATCAGACATGGGGTATATCTGAGATGGTATATGTCAGAGATGAGGTATGTCAGGGATGAGGTATGTCATTGATGGGGTATGTCAGAGATGGGGTATGTCAGAGATGGGCTATTACAGAGATGGGCTGTGTCAGACATGGGCTGTGTCAGACATGGGGTATGTCAGACATGGGGTATGTCAGAGATGGGGTCTGTCAGAGATGGGCTTTGTCAGAGATGGGGTGTCAGATATGGGGTGTGTCAGACATGGAGTATGTCTGAGATGGGGTGTATCAGACATGGTATATGTCAGAGATGGGGTTTGTAAGACATAGGGTATGTCAGAGATGGGATATGTAAGAGATGGGTTATGTCAGAGATGGGATATGTAAGAGATGGGTTATGTCAGAGATGGGATATGTAAGAGATAGGGTATGTCAGAGATGGGTCATGTCAGAGATGGGATAGGTCAGAGATGAGATAGGTCAGAGATGAGATATGTCAGGGATGAGGTATGTCAGAGATGGGGTATGTCAGAGATGGGCTATGTCAGAGATGGGCTATGTCAGAGATGAAGTCTGTTAGAGATGGGGTGTGTCAGAGATGGGATGTGTCGGACATGAGATATGTCATAGATGTGATATGTCAGAGATGGGATATGTCAGAGATTAGGTATGTCAGGGATGAGGTATGTCAGAGATGGGATATGTCAGAGATGGGGTATTTCAAAGATGGGGTATGTCAGATATGGTATATGTCAGAGATGGGGTATGTCAGAGTAAGGTTATGTCAGAGATGGGTTATGTCAAAGATGGGCTATGTCAGAGATGGGGTATGTCAGTGATGGGCTATGTCAGAGATGGGCTATGTTAGTGATGGGATATGTCAGACATGAGATATGTCAGAGATGGGGTCTGTCAGAGATGGGGTATGTCAGAGATGGGGTATTTCAAAGATGGGGTATGTCAGACATGGTATATGTCAGAGATGGGGTATGTCAGAGATGGGGTATGTCAGAGGCGGGGTATGTTAGACATGGGCTATGTCAGAGATGGGGTCTGTCAGAGATGGGGTCTGTCAGAGATGGGTTATGTCAAAGATGGGCTATGTCAGAGATGGGGTATATCAGACATGGGGTATGTCATTGATGGGGTATGTTAGACATTGGATATGTCAGAGATGGGCTATGTCAGAGATGGGGTCTGTCAGAGATGGGGTCTGTCAGAGATGGGCTATGTCAGAGATGGGGTATGTCAGAGATGGGGTCTGTCAGAGATGGGGTCTGTCAGAGTTGGGCTATGTCAGAGATGGGGTATGTTAGACATGGGCTATGTCAGAGATGGGCTATGTCAGAGATGGGCTATGTCAGAGATGGGATATGTCAGAGATAGGTTTTGTCAGAGATGGGATATGTCAAAGATTGGGTATGTCAGAGATGGGGCGTGTCAGAGATGGGCTGTCTCAGAGATGGGCTATGTCAGAGATGAGCTGTGTCAGAGATAGGCTGTGTCAGAGATGGGCTATGTCAGAGATGGGGTGTGTCAGAGATGGGATGTGTCAGAGATGGGATATGTCAGAGATGGTAAATGTCAGAGACAGGGTATGTAAGAGATGCTGTATGTGGGATGGTCTATGCCAGAGATGGGATATATCAGACATGGGGTATATCTGAGATGGTATATGTCAGAGATGAGGTATGTCAGGGATGAGGTATGTCAGAGATGGGGTATGTCAGAGATGGGGTATGTCAGAGATGGGGTATGTTAGACATGGGCTATGTCAGAGATGGGCTATGTCAGAGATGGGGTCTGTCAGAGATGGGATGTGTCAGAGATGGGATATGTCAGAGATGGGCTATGTCAGAGATGGGCTGTGTCAGACATGGGCTGTGTCAGACATGGGGTATGTCAGACATGGGGTATGTCAGAGATGGGGTCTGTCAGAGATGGGCTTTGTCAGAGATGGGGTGTCAGACATGGGGTGTGTCAGACATGGAGTAGGTCTGAGATGGGGTGTATCAGACATGGTATATGTCAGAGATGGGGTTTGTAAGAGATAGGGTATGTCAGAGATGGGATATGTAAGAGATGGGTTATGTCAGAGATGGGATATGTAAGAGATGGGTTATGTCAGAGATGGAATATGTAAGAGATAGGGTATGTCAGAGATGGGTCATGTCAGAGATGGGATAGGTCAGAGATGAGATAGGTCAGAGAAGAGATATGTCAGGGATGAGGTATGTCAGAGATGGGGTATGTCAGAGATGGGGTATGTTAGACATGGGCTATGTCAGAGATGGGCTATGTCAGAGATGGGGTCTGTCAGAGATGGGATGTGTCAGAGATGGGATATGTCAGAGATGGGATATGTCAGAGATGGTAAATGTCAGAGACAGGGTATGTAAGAGATGCTGTATGTGGGATGGGCTATGCCAGAGATGGGATATATCAGACATGGGGTATATCTGAGATGGTATATGTCAGAGATGAGGTATGTCAGGGATGAGGTATGTCATTGATGGGGTATGTCAGAGATGGGGTATGTCAGAGATGGGGTATGTCAGAGATGGGCTATGTCAGAGATGGGCTGTGTCAGACATGGGCTGTGTCAGACATGGGGTATGTCAGACATGGGGTATGTCAGAGATGGGGTCTGTCAGAGATGGGCTTTGTCAGAGATGGGGTGTCAGATATGGGGTGTGTCAGACATGGAGTATGTCTGAGATGGGGTGTATCAGACATGGTATATGTCAGAGATGGGGTTTGTAAGACATAGGGTATGTCAGAGATGGGATATGTAAGAGATGGGTTATGTCAGAGATGGGATATGTAAGAGATGGGTTATGTCAGAGATGGGATATGTAAGAGATAGGGTATGTCAGAGATGGGTCATGTCAGAGATGGGATAGGTCAGAGATGAGATAGGTCAGAGATGAGATATGTCAGGGATGAGGTATGTCAGAGATGGGGTATGTCAGAGATGGGCTATGTCAGAGATGGGCTATGTCAGAGATGAAGTCTGTTAGAGATGGGGTGTGTCAGAGATGGGATGTGTCGGACATGAGATATGTCATAGATGTGATATGTCAGAGATGGGATATGTCAGAGATTAGGTATGTCAGGGATGAGGTATGTCAGAGATGGGATATGTCAGAGATGGGGTATTTCAAAGATGGGGTATGTCAGATATGGTATATGTCAGAGATGGGGTATGTCAGAGTAAGGTTATGTCAGAGATGGGTTATGTCAAAGATGGGCTATGTCAGAGATGGGGTATGTCAGTGATGGGCTATGTCAGAGATGGGCTATGTTAGTGATGGGATATGTCAGACATGAGATATGTCAGAGATGGGGTCTGTCAGAGATGGGGTATGTCAGAGATGGGGTATTTCAAAGATGGGGTATGTCAGACATGGTATATGTCAGAGATGGGGTATGTCAGAGATGGGGTATGTCAGAGGCGGGGTATGTTAGACATGGGCTATGTCAGAGATGGGGTCTGTCAGAGATGGGGTCTGTCAGAGATGGGTTATGTCAAAGATGGGCTATGTCAGAGATGGGGTATATCAGACATGGGGTATGTCATTGATGGGGTATGTTAGACATTGGATATGTCAGAGATGGGCTATGTCAGAGATGGGGTCTGTCAGAGATGGGCTATGTCAGAGATGGGGTATGTCAGAGATGGGGTCTGTCAGAGATGGGCTATGTCAGAGATGGGGTATGTTAGACATGGGCTATGTCAGAGATGGGCTATGTCAGAGATGGGCTATGTCAGAGATGGGATATGTCAGAGATAGGTTTTGTCAGAGATGGGATATGTCAAAGATTGGGTATGTCAGAGATGGGGCGTGTCAGAGATGGGCTGTCTCAGAGATGGGCTATGTCAGAGATGAGCTATGTCAGAGATGAGCTGTGTCAGAGATAGGCTGTGTCAGAGATGGGCTATGTCAGAGATGGGGTGTGTCAGAGATGGGATGTGTCAGAGATGGGATATGTCAGAGATGGTAAATGTCAGAGACAGGGTATGTAAGAGATGCTGTATGTGGGATGGTCTATGCCAGAGATGGGATATATCAGACATGGGGTATATCTGAGATGGTATATGTCAGAGATGAGGTATGTCAGGGATGAGGTATGTCAGAGATGGGGTATGTCAGAGATGGGGTATGTCAGAGATGGGGTATGTTAGACATGGGCTATGTCAGAGATGGGCTATGTCAGAAATGGGGTCTGTCAGAGATGGGATGTGTCAGAGATGGGATATGTCAGAGATGGGCTATGTCAGAGATGGGCTGTGTCAGACATGGGCTGTGTCAGACATGGGGTATGTCAGACATGGGGTATGTCAGAGATGGGGTCAGTCAGAGATGGGCTTTGTCAGAGATGGGGTGTCAGACATGGGGTGTGTCAGACATGGAGTATGTCTGAGATGGGGTGTATCAGACATGGTATATGTCAGAGATGGGGTTTGTAAGAGATAGGGTATGTCAGAGATGGGATATGTAAGAGATGGGTTATGTCAGAGATGGGATATGTAAGAGATAGGGTATGTCAGAGATGGGTCATGTCAGAGATGGGATAGGTCAGAGATGGGATAGGTCAGAGATGAGATAGGTCAGAGAAGAGATATGTCAGGGATGAGGTATGTCAGAGATGGGGTATGTCAGAGATGGGCTATGTCAGAGATGGGCTATGTCAGAGATGAAGTCTGTCAGAGATGGGGTGTGTCAGAGATGGGATGTGTCGGACATGAGATATGTCATAGATGTGATATGTCAGAGATGGGATATGTCAGAGATTAGGTATGTCAGGGATGAGGTATGTCAGAGATGGGATATGTCAGAGATGGGGTATTTCAAAGATGGGGTATGTCAGAGATGGGGTATGTCAGTGATGGGCTATGTCAGAGATGGGCTATGTTATTGATGGGATATGTCAGACATGAGATATGTCAGAGAAGGGGTCTGTCAGAGATGGGGTATGTCAGAGATGGGGTGTGTCAGAGATGAGATATGTCAGAGATGGGGTATGTCAGAGATTGGATATGTCAGACATGAGGTATGTCAGGGATGAGGTATGTCAGAGATGGGGTATTTCAAAGATGGGGTTTGTCAGGCATGGTATATGTTAGAGATGGGGATTGTAAGAGATGCTGTATGTCAGGGATGGGCTATGATTAGGATGTGGTATGTCAGATAGGATAACAGGAGTGGGATTTATGAGAGATGGGACATGTAAGAGATGAGATATGTAAGATATGGGTAATGTCAGAGATGGGTTATGTCAGAGATGGGTTATGTCAAAGAGGGGCTATGTCAGAGATGGGGTATATCAGACATGGGGCATGTCAGAGATGGGGTATGTCAGAGATGGGATATGTCAGAGATGGGCTATGTCAGAGATGGGCTATGTCAGAGATGGGATATGTCAGAGATGGGTTATGTCAGAGATGGGTTATGTCAGAGATGGGCTATGTCAGAGATGGGCTTTGTCATAGATGGGATATGTCTGAGAGGGGATATGTCAGAGATGGGATATGTCAGAGAGAGGATATGTCAGAGATGGGATATGTCAGAGATGGGGTATGTCAGAAATGGGGTCTGTTAGAGATGGGCTATGTCATAGATGGAGTATTTCAGAGATGGGGTGTGTCAGAGATAGGATATGTCAGAGATAGGGTATGTCAGAGATGGGGTATGTCAGAGATGGGGTGTGTCAGAGATGAGGTGTGTCAGAGATGGGATGTGTCAGAGATGGGATATGTCAGAGATGGGATATGTCAGAGATGGTATATGACAGAGATGAGATATGTCAGAGATGAGATATGTCAGAGATGAGGGATGTCAGGGATGAGGTATGTCAGGGATGAGGTATGTCAGAGTTGGGATATGTCAGAGATGGGTTATTTCAAAGGGTATGTCAGATATGGTATATGTCAGAGAGAGGGTATGTAAGAGATGCTGTATGTGGGATGGGCTATGCCAGAGATGGGGTATATCAAACATGGGGTATATCAGAGATGGTATATGTCAGAGATGAGCTATGTCAGGCATGAGATATGTCAGAGATGGTGTATGTCAGAGAAGGGCTATGTCAGACATGGGAAATGTCAGAGATGGGATCTGTCAGAGATGGGATATGTCAGAGATGAGGTATGTCAGGGATGAGGTATGTCAGGGATGAGGTATGTCAGAGATGGGCTATGTCAGAGATGGGCTATGTCAGAGATGGGCTATGTCAGAGATGGGGTGTCAGAGATGGGGTGTGTCAGAGATGGGGTGTGTCAGAGATGGGGTATGTCATAGATGGGGTGTGTCAGACATTGTATATGTCAGAGATGGGTCATATCAGAGATGGGTCATGTCATAGATGGGATATGTCAGAGATGAGATATGTCAGAGATCGGGTATGTCAGAGATTGGATATGTCAGACATGAGGTATGTCAGGGATGAGGTATGTCAGAGATGGGATGTCAGAGATGGGGTATTTCAAAGATGGGGTTTGTCAGGCATGGTATATGTTAGAGATGGGGTTTGTAAGAGATGCTGTATGTCAGGGATGGGCTATGATTAGGATGTGGTATGTCAGATAGGATAACAGGAGTGGGATTTATGAGAGATGGGACATGTAAGAGATTTGGTATGTCAGAGATGAGATATGTAAGATATGGGTTATGTCAGAGATGGGTTATGTCAGAGATGGGTTATGTCAGTGATGGGTTATGTCAAAGATGGGCTATGTCAGAGATGGGGTATATCAGACATGGGGCATGTCAGAGATGGGGTATGTCAGAGATGGGGTATGTCAGGGATGGGATATGTCAGAAATGGGCTATGTCAGAGATGGGCTATGTCAGAGATGGGATATGTCAGAGATGGGTTATGTCAGAGATGGGTTATGTCAGAGATGGGCTATGTCAGAGATGGGCTTTGTCATAGATGGGATATGTCCGAGATGGGATATGTCAGAGATGGGATATGTCAGAGAGAGGATATGTCAGAGATGGGATATGTCAGAGATGGGGTATGTCAGAAATGGGGTCTGTCAGAGATGGGCTATGTCATAGATGAAGTATTTCAGAGATGGGGTGTGTCAGAGATAGGATATGTCAGAGATAGGGTATGTCAGAGATGGGGTGTGTCAAAGATGGGCTTTGTCAGAGATGGGCTATGTCAGAGAAGGGCTATGTCATAGATGGAGTATGTCAGAGATGGGGTGTGTCAGAGATGGGATATGTCAGAGATTGGATATGTCAGAGAGGGGTTATGTCAGACATGGTATATGTCAGAGAGAGGGTATGTAAGAGATGCTGTATGTGGGATAGGCTATGCCAGAGATGGGATATATCAGACATGGCGTATATCAGAGATGGTATATGTCAGAGATGAGGTATGTCAGGGATGAGGTATGTCAGGGATGGGGTATGTCAGAGAAAGGCTATTTCAGATATGAGTTATGTCAGACATGGGATATGTCAGAGATGGGATATGTGAGAGATGAGGTATGTCAGGGATTGGGTGTGTCAGATATGGGATATGTCAGACAAAAGATATGTCAGAGATGGGATATGTCAGAGATGGGTTATGTCAGAGATGGGTTATGCCAGAGATGGGTTATGTCAGAGATGGGCTATGTCAGAGATGGGCTATGTCAGAGATGGGCTATGTCATAGATGGAGTATGTCAGAGATGGGATATGACAGAGATGGGGTATGTCAGAGATGGGCTATGTCATTGATGGGATATGTCAGAGATGGAATATGTCAGAGATGGGGTATTTCAAAGATGGGGTATGTCAGACTTGGTATATGTCAGAGATGGGGTATGTCAGAGATGGGATATGTCAGAGATGGTATATATCAGAGAAGGGGTATGTCAGAGATGAGATATGTCAGAGATGGGGTATGTCAGAGATTGGGTATGTCAGAGATGAGGTGTGTCAGAGATGGGATGTGTCAGATTTGAGATATGTCAGAGATGGGATATGTCAGAGATGGGATATGTCAGAGAGGGGTTATGTCAGAGATGGGCTATGTCAGAGATGGGCTATGTCAGAGATGGGCTATTTCAGAGATGGGCTATGTCTGAGATGGGATATGTCAGAGATGGGATATGACAGAGATGGGGTATGTCAGAGATGGGCTATGTCATAGATGGGATATGTCAGAGATGGAATATGTCAGAGATGGGGTATTTCAAAGATGGGGTATGTCAGACTTGGTATATGTCAGAGATGGGGTATGTCAGAGATGGGATATGTCAGAGATGGTATATATCAGAGATGGGGTATGTCAGAGATGAGATATGTCAGAGATGGGGTATGTCAGAGATTGGGTGTGTCAGAGATGAGGTGTGTCAGAGATGGGATGTGTCAGATTTGAGATATGTCAGAGATGGGATATGTCAGAGATGGGATATGTCAGAGAGGGGTTATGTCAGAGATGGGCTATGTCAGAGATGGGCTATGTCAGAGATGGGCTATTTCAGAGATGGGCTATGTCTGAGATTGGATATGTCAGAGATGGGGTATGTCAGAGATGGAACATGTCAGAGATGGGGTATGTCAGAAATGGGGTATGTCAGAGATGGGGAATGTCAGAGATGTGGTATGTCATAGATGAGATATGTCAGAGATGGGATATGTCAGAGATGGGGTATTTCAAAGATGGGGTATGTCAGACATGGTATATGTCAGAGATGGGGTATGTACGAGATGCTGTATGTCAGGGATGGGCTATGATAAGGATGTGGTATGTCAGATAGGATATCAGGAATGGGATATATGAGAGATGGGACATGTAAGAGTTTTTTTATGTCAGAGATGAGATATGTCAGACATGGGTTATGTCAGAGATAGGTTATATCAGAGATGGGTTATGTCAAAGATGGGCTATGTCAGAGATGGGGTATGTCAGTGATGGGCTATGTCAGAGATGGGCTATGTTAGAGATGGGATATGTCATACATGAGATATGTCAGAGATGGTGTCTGTCAGAGATGGTGTCTGTCAGAGATGGGATATGTCAGAGATGGGATATGTCAGATACGAGATATGTCAGAGATGGGCTATGTCAGAGATGGGCTATGTCAGAGATGGGCTATGTCAGAGATGGGATATGTCAGAGATGGGATATGTCAGAGATGGGGTATGTCAGAGATGGGGTATGTCAGAGATGGGCTATGTCATAGATGGAGTATGTCATAGATGGAGTGTGTCAGAGATGGGGTCTGTCAGAGATGGGATATGTCAGAGATGGGATATGTCAGAGATGGGATATGTCAGAGATGGGGTATTTCAAAGATGGGGTATGTCAGACATGGTATATGTCAGAGATGGGGTATGTAAGAGATGCTATGTGTCAGGGATGGGCTATGATAAGGATGTGGTATGTCAGATAGGATTACAGGAATGGGATATATGAGAGATGGGACATTTAAGAGATTTGGTATGTCAGAGATGAGATATGTTAGATATTGGTTATGTCAGAGATGGGTTATGTCAAAGATGGGCTGTGTCAGAGATGGGGTATATCAGACATGGGGTATGTCAGAGATGGGGTATGTCAGAGATGGGGTATGTCAGAGATGGGGTATGTCAGAGACGGGGTATGTTAGACATGGGCTATGTCAGAGATGGGCTATGTCAGAGATGGGGTCTGTCAGAGATGGGGTCTGTCAGAGATGGGTTATGTCAAAGATGGGCTATGTCAGAGATGGGGTATATCAGACATGGGGTATGTCATTGATGGGGTATGTTAGACATGGGATATGTCAGAGATGGGCTATGTCAGAGATGGGGTCTGTCAGAGATGGGGTCTGTCAGAGATGGGGTCTGTCAGAGATGGGGTCTGTCAGAGATGGGGTATGTTAGACATGGGATATGTCAGAGATGGGCTATGTCAGAGATGGGGTCTGTCAGAGATGGGGTCTGTCAGAGATGGGCTTTGTCAGAGATGGGGTGTCAGACATGGGGTGTGTCAGACATGGGGTATATCTGAGATGGTATATGTCAGAGATGAGGTATGTCAGGGATGAGGTATGTCAGAGATGGGGTATGTCAGAGATGGGTTATGTCAAAGATGGGCTATGTCAGAGATGGGGTATATCAGACATGGGGTATGTCAGAGATGGGGTATGTTAGACATGGGCTATGTCAGAGATGTGCTATGTCAGAGAAGGGCTATGTCAGAGATGGGATATGTCAGAGATAGGTTTTGTCAGAGATGGGATATGTCAGAGATTGGGTATGTCAGAGATGGGGTGTGTCAGAGATGGGCTGTCTCAGAGATGGGCTATGTCAGAGATGAGCTGTGTCAGAGATAGGCTGTGTCAGAGATGGGCTATTTCAGAGATGGTGTGTGTCAGAGATGGGATGTGTCAGAGATGGGATATGTCAGAGATGGGATATGTCAGAGATGGTAAATGTCAGAGACAGGGTATGTAAGAGATGCTGTATGTGGGATGGGCTATGCCAGAGATGGGATATATCAGACATGGGGTATATCTGAGATGGTATATGTCAGAGATGAGGTATGTCAGGGATGAGGTATGTCAGAGATGGGGTATGTCAGAGATGGGGTATGTCAGAGATGGGGTATGTTAGACATGGGCTATGTCAGAGATGGGCTATGTCAGAGATGGGGTCTGTCAGAGATGGGATGTGTCAGAGATGGGATATGTCAGAGATGGGATATGTCAGAGATGGTAAATGTCAGAGACAGGGTATGTAAGAGATGCTGTATGTGGGATGGGCTTTGCCAGAGATGGGATATATCAGACATGGGGTATATCTGAGATGGTATATGTCAGAGATGAGGTATGTCAGGTATGAGGTATGTCAGAGATGGGGTATGTCAGAGATGGGGTATGTCAGAGATGGGGTATGTCAGAGATGGGCTATGTCAGAGATGGGCTGTGTCAGACATGGGCTGTGTCAGACATGGGGTATGTCAGACATGGGGTATGTCAGAGATGGGGTCTGTCAGAGATGGGCTTTGTCAGAGATGGGGTGTCAGACATGGGGTGTGTCAGACATGGAGTATGTCTGAGATGGGGTGTATCAGACATGGTATATGTCAGAGATGGGGTTTGTAAGAGATAGGGTATGTCAGAGATGGGATATGTAAGAGATGGGTTATGTCAGAGATGGGATATGTAAGAGATGGGTTATGTCAGAGATGGGATATGTAAGAGATAGGGTATGTCAGAGATGGGTCATGTCAGAGATGGGATAGGTCAGAGATGAGATAGGTCAGAGATGAGATAGGTCAGGGATGAGGTATGTCAGAGATGGGGTATGTCAGAGATGGGCTATGTCAGAGATGGGCTATGTCAGAGATGAAGTCTGTCAGAGATGGGGTGTGTCAGAGATGGGATGTGTCGGACATGAGATATGTCATAGATGTGATATGTCAGAGATGGGATATGTCAGAGATTAGGTATGTCAGGGATGAGGTATGTCAGAGATGGGATATGTCAGAGATGGGGTATTTCAAAGATGGGGTATGTCAGATATGGTATATGTCAGAGATGGGGTATGTCAGAGTAAGGTTATGTCAGAGATGGGTTATGTCAAAGATGGGCTATGTCAGAGATGGGGTATGTCAGTGATGGGCTATGTCAGAGATGGGCTATGTTAGTGATGGGATATGTCAGACATGAGATATGTCAGAGATGGGGTCTGTCAGAGATGGGGTATGTCAGAGATGGGCTATGTCAGAGATGAAGTTTGTCAGAGATGGGGTGTGTCAGAGATGAGATATGTCAGAGATGGGGTATGTCAGAGATTGGATATGTCAGACATGAGGTATGTCAGGGATGAGGTATGTCAGAGATGGGATGTCAGAGATGGGGTATTTCAAAGATGGGGTTTGTCAGGCATGGTATATGTTAGAGATGGGGATTGTAAGAGATGGTGTATGTCAGGGATGGGCTATGATTAGGATGTGGTATGTCAGATAAGATAACAGGAGTGGGATTTATGAGAGATGGGACATGTAAGAGATGAGATATGTAAGATATGGGTTATGTCAGAGATGGGTTATGTCAGAGATGGGTTATGTCAGAGATGGGTTATGTCAAAGATGGGCTATGTCAGAGATGGGGTATATCAGACATGGGGCATGTCAGAGATGGGGTATGTCAGATATGGGATATGTCAGAAATGGGCTATGTCAGAGATGGGCTATGTCAGAGATGGGATATGTCAGAGATGGGTTATGTCAGAGATGGGTTATGTCAGAGATGGGCTATGTCAGAGATGGGCTTTGTCATAGATGGGATATGTCTGAGATGGGATATGTCAGAGATGGGATATGTCAGAGATGGGATATGTCAGAGAGAGGATATGTCAGAGATGGGATATGTCAGAGATGGGGTATGTCAGAAATGGGGTCTGTCAGAGATGGGCTATGTCATAGATGAAGTATTTCAGAGATGGGGTGTGTCAGAGATAGGATATGTCAGAGATAGGGTATGTCAGAGATGGGGTGTGTCAAAGATGGGCTTTGTCAGAGATGGGCTATGTCAGAGAAGGGCTATGTCATAGATGGAGTATGTCAGAGATGGGGTGTGTCAGAGATGGGATATGTCAGAGATTGGATATGTCAGAGAGGGGTTATGTCAGACATGGTATATGTCAGAGAGAGGGTATGTAAGAGATGCTGTATGTGGGATAGGCTATGCCAGAGATGGGATATATCAGACATGGCGTATATCAGAGATGGTATATGTCAGAGATGAGGTATGTCAGGGATGAGGTATGTCAGGGATGGGGTATGTCAGAGAAGGGCTATTTCAGATATGAGTTATGTCAGACATGGGATATGTCAGAGATGGGATATGTCAGAGATGAGGTATGTCAGGGATTGGGTGTGTCAGAGATGGGATATGTCAGACAAAAGATATGTCAGAGATGGGATATGTCAGAGATGGGTTATGTCAGAGATGGGTTATGCCAGAGATGGGTTATGTCAGAGATGGGCTATGTCAGAGATGGGCTATGTCAGAGATGGGCTATGTCAGAGATGGGCTATGTCATAGATGGAGTATGTCAGAGATGGGATATGACAGAGATGGGGTATGTCAGAGATGGGCTATGTCATAGATGTGATATGTCAGAGATGGAATATGTCAGAGATGGGGTATTTCAAAGATGGGGTATGTCAGACTTGGTATATGTCAGTGATGGGGTATGTCAGAGATGGGATACGTCAGAGATGGTATATATCAGAGATGGGGTATGTCAGAGATGAGATATGTCAGAGATGGGGTATTTCAGAGAATGGGTGTGTCAGAGATGAGGTGTGTCAGAGATGGGATGTGTCAGAGATGAGATATGTCAGAGATGGGATATGTCAGAGATGGGATATGTCAGAGAGGGGTTATGTCAGAGATGGGCTATGTCAGAGATGGGCTATGTCAGAGATGGGCTATGTCAGAGATGGGCTATGTCAGAGATGGGCTATTTCAGAGATCTGCTATGTCTGAGATGGGATATGTCAGAGATGGGGTATGTCAGAGATGGAACATATCAGAGATGGGGTATGTCAGAGATGGGGTATGTCAGAGATGTGGTATGTCATAGATGGGATATGTCAGAGAAGGGATATGTCAGAGATGGGGTATTTCAAAGATGGGGTATGTCAGACATGGTATATGTCAGAGATGGGGTATGTACGAGATGCTGTATGTCAGGGATGGGCTATGATAAGGATGTGGTATGTCAGATAGGATATCAGGAATGGGATATATGAGAGATGGGACATGTAAGAGTTTTTTTATGTCAGAGATGAGATATGTCAGACATGGGTTATGTCAGAGATAGGTTATATCAGAGATGGGTTATGTCAACGATGGGCTATGTCAGAGATGGGGTATGTCAGTGATGGGCTATGTCAGAGATGGGCTATGTTAGAGATGGGATATGTCATACATGAGATATGTCAGAGATGGTGTCTGTCAGAGATGGTGTCTGTCAGAGATGGGATATGTCAGAGATGGGATATGTCAGAGATGAGATATGTCAGAGATGGGCTATGTCAGAGATGGGCTATGTCAGAGATGGGCTATGTCAGAGATGGGCTATGTCAGAGATGGGATATGTCAGAGATGGGATATGTCAGAGATGGGCTATGTCAGAGATGGGATATGTCAGAGATGGGTTATGTCAGAGATGGGTTATGTCAGAGATGGGCTATGTCAGAGATGGGCTTTGTCATAGATGGGATATGTCTGAGATGGGATATGTCAGAGATGGGATATGTCAGAGAGAGGATATGTCAGAGATGGGATATGTCAGAGATGGGGTATGTCAGAAATGGGGTCTGTCAGAGATGGGCTATGTCATAGATGAAGTATTTCAGAGATGGGGTGTGTCAGAGATAGGATATGTCAGAGATAGGGTATGTCAGAGATGGGGTGTGTCAAAGATGGGCTTTGTCAGAGATGGGCTATGTCAGAGAAGGGCTATGTCATAGATGGGGTGTGTCAGAGATGGGGTGTGTCAGAGATGGGATATGTCAGAGATTGGATATGTCAGAGAGGGGTTATGTCAGACATGGTATATGTCAGAGAGAGGGTATGTAAGAGATGCTGTATGTGGGATAGGCTATGCCAGAGATGTGATATATCAGACATGGGGTATATCAGAGATGGTATATGTCAGAGATGAGGTATGTCAGGGATGAGGTATGTCAGGGATGGGATATGTCAGAGAAGGGCTATTTCAGATATGAGTTATGTCAGACATGGGATATGTCAGAGATGGGATATGTCAGAGATGAGGTATGTCAGGGATTGGGTGTGTCAGAGATGGGATATGTCAGACAAAAGATATGTCAGAGATGGGATATGTCAGAGATGGGTGATGTCAGAGATGGGTTATGCCAGAGATGGGTTATGTCAGAGGTGGGCTATGTCAGAGATGGGCTATGTCAGAGATGGGCTATGTCATAGATGGAGTATGTCAGAGATGGGATATGACAGAGATGGGGTATGTCAGAGATGGGCTATGTCATAGATGGGATATGTCAGAGATGGAATATGTCAGAGATGGGGTATTTCAAAGATGGGGTATGTCAGACTTGGTATATGTAAGAGATGGGGTATGTCAGAGATGGGATATGTCAGAGATGGTATATATCAGAGATGGGGTATGTCAGAGATGAGATATGTCAGAGATGGGGTATGTCAGAGATTGGGTGTGTCAGAGATGAGGTGTGTCAGAGATGGGATGTGTCAGATATGAGATATGTCAGAGATGGGATATGTCAGAGATGGGATATGTCAGAGATGGGCTATGTCAGAGAAGGGCTATGTCAGAGATGGGCTATTTCAGAGATGGGCTATGTCTGAGATGGGATATGTCAGAGATGGGGTATGTCAGAGATGGAACATGTCAGAGATGGGGTATGTCAGAGATGGGGTATGTCAGAGATGGGGTATGTCAGAGATGTGGTATGTCATAGATGGGATATGTCAGAGAAGGGATATGTCAGAGATGGGGTATTTCAAAGATGGGGTATGTCAGACATGGTATATGTCAGAGATGGGGTATGTACGAGATGCTGTATGTCAGGGATGGGCTATGATAAGGATGTGGTATGTCAGATAGGATATCAGGAATGGGATATATGAGAGATGGGACATGTAAGAGTTTTTTTATGTCAGAGATGAGATATGTCAGACATGGGTTATGTCAGAGATAGGTCATATCAGAGATGGGTTATGTCAAAGATGGGCTATGTCAGAGATGGGGTATGTCAGTGATGGGCTATGTCAGAGATGGGCTATGTTAGAGATGGGATATGTCATACATGAGATATGTCAGAGATGGTGTCTGTCAGAGATGGTGTCTGTCAGAGATGGGATATGTCAGAGATGGGATATGTCAGATATGAGATATGTCAGAGATGGGCTATGTCAGAGATGGGCTATGTCAGAGATGGGCTATGTCAGAGATGGGATATGTCAGAGATGGGATATGTCAGAGATGGGGTATGTCAGAGATGGGGTATGTCAGAGATGGGCTATGTCATAGATGGAGTATGTCATAGATGGAGTGTGTCAGAGATGGGGTGTGTCAGAGATGGGATATGTCAGAGATGGGATATGTCAGAGATGGGATATGTCAGAGATGGGATATGTCAGAGATGGGATATGTCAGAGATGGGATATGTCAGAGATGGGGTATTTCAAAGATGGGGTATGTCAGACATGGTATATGTCAGAGATGGGGTATGTAAGAGATGCTATGTGTCAGGGATGGGCTATGATAAGGATGTGGTATGTCAGATAGGATTACAGGAATGGGATATATGAGAGATGGGACATTTAAGAGATTTGGTATGTCAGAGATGAGATATGTTAGATATGGGTTATGTCAGAGATGGGTTATGTCAAAGATGGGCTGTGTCAGAGATGGGGTATATCAGACATGGGGTATGTCAGAGATGGGGTATGTCAGAGACGGGGTATGTTAGACATGGGCTATGTCAGAGATGGGCTATGTCAGAGATGGGGTCTGTCAGAGATGGGGTCTGTCAGAGATGGGTTATGTCAAAGATGGGCTATGTCAGAGATGGGGTATATCAGACATGGGGTATGTCATTGATGGGGTATGTTAGACATCGGATATGTCAGAGATGGGCTATGTCAGAGATGGGGTCTGTCAGAGATGGGGTCTGTCAGAGATGGGCTATGTCAGAGATGGGGTATGTTAGACATGGGCTATGTCAGAGATGGGCTATGTCAGAGATGGGCTATGTCAGAGATGGGATATGTCAGAGATAGGTTTTGTCAGAGATGGGATATGTCAGAGATTGGGTATGTCAGAGATGGGGTGTGTCAGAGATGGGCTGTCTCAGAGATGGGCTATGTCAGAGATGAGCTGTGTCAGAGATAGGCTGTGTCAGAGATGGGCTATGTCAGAGATGGGGTGTGTCAGAGATGGGATGTGTCAGAGATGGGATATGTTAGAGATGGGATATGTCAGAGATGGGGTATGTCAGAGATGGGGTATGTTAGACATGGGCTATGTCAGAGATGGGCTATGTCAGAGATGGGGTCTGTCAGAGATGGGATGTGTCAGAGATGGGATATGTCAGAGATGGGATATGTCAGAGATGGTAAATGTCAGAGACAGGGTATGTAAGAGATGCTGTATGTGGGATGGGCTATGCTAGAGATGGGATATATCAGACATGGGGTATATCTGAGATGGTATATGTCAGAGATGAGGTATGTCAGGGATGAGGTATGTCAGAGATGGTATATGTCAGAGATGGGGTATGTCAGAGATGGGCTATGTCAGAGATGGGCTGTGTTAGACATGGGCTGTGTCAGACATGGGGTATGTCAGACATGGGGTATGTCAGAGATGGGGTCTGTCAGAGATGGGCTTTGTCAGAGATGGGGTGTCAGACATGGGGTGTGTCAGACATGGAGTTTGTCTGAGATGGGGTGTATCAGACATGGTATATGTCAGAGATGGGGTTTGTAAGAGATAGGGTATGTCAGAGATGGGATATGTAAGAGATGGGTTATGTCAGAGATGGGATATGTAAGAGATGGGTTATGTCAGAGATGGGATATGTAAGAGATAGGGTATGTCAGAGATGGGTCATGTCAGAGATGGGATAGGTCAGAGATGAGATAGGTCAGAGATGAGATATGTCAGGGATGAGGTATGTCAGAGATGGGGTATGTCAGAGATGGGCTATGTCAGAGATGGGCTATGTCAGAGATGAAGTCTGTCAGAGATTTGGTGTGTCAGAGATGGGATGTGTCGGACATGAGATATGTCATAGATGTGATATGTCAGAGATGGGATATGTCAGAGATTAGGTATGTCAGGGATGAGGTATGTCAGAGATGGGATATGTCAGAGATGGGGTATTTCAAAGATGGGGTATGTCAGATATGGTATATGTCAGAGATGGGGTATGTCAGAGTAAGGTTATGTCAGATATGGGTTATGTCAAAGATGGGCTATGTCAGAGATGGGGTATGTCAGTGATGGGCTATGTCAGAGATAGGCTATGTTAGTGATGGGATATGTCAGACATGCGATATGTCAGAGATGGGGTCTGTCAGAGATGGGGTATGTCAGAGATGGGCTATGTGAGAGATGAAGTTTGTCAGAGATGGGGTGTGTCAGAGATGAGATATGTCAGAGATGGGGTATGTCAGAGATTGGATATGTCAGACATGAGGTATGTCAGGGATGAGGTATGTCAGAGATGGGATGTCAGAGATGGGGTATTTCAAAGATGGGGTTTGTCAGGCATGGTATATGTTAGAGATGGGGATTGTAAGAGATGCTGTATGTCCGGGAATGGGCTATGATTAGGATGTGGTATGTCAGATAGGATAACAGGAGTGGGATTTATGAGAGATGGGACATGTAAGAGATGAGATATGTAAGATATGGGTTATGTCAGAGATGGGTTATGTCAGAGATGGGTTATGTCAAAGATGGGCTATGTCAGAGATGGGGTATATCAGACATGGGGCATGTCAGAGATGGGGTATGTCAGAGATGGGATATGTCAGAGATGGGCTATGTCAGAGATGGGCTATGTCAGAGATGGGATATGTCAGAGATGGGTTATGTCAGAGATGGGTTATGTCAGAGATGGGCTATGTCAGAGATGGGCTTTGTCATAGAAGGGATATGTCTGAGATGGGATATGTCAGAGATGGGATATGTCAGAGAGAGGATATGTCAGAGATGGGATATGTCAGAGATGGGGTATGTCAGAAATGGGGTCTGTCAGAGATGGGCTATGTCATAGATGGAGTATTTCAGAGATGGGGTGTGTCAGAGATAGGATATGTCAGAGATAGGGTATGTCAGAGATGGGGTGTGTCAAAGATGGGCTTTGTCAGAGATGGGCTATGTCAGAGAAGGGCTATGTCATAGATGGAGTATGTCAGAGATGGGGTGTGTCAGAGATGGGATATGTCAGAGATGGGATATGTCAGAGAGGGGTTATGTCAGACATGGTACATGTCAGAGAGAGGGTATGTAAGAGATGCTGTATGTGGGATGGGCTATGCCAGAGATGGGATATAGCAGACATGGGGTATATCTGAGAGGTATGTCAGGGATGAGGTTTGTCAGAGATGGGGTATGTCAGAGATGGGGTATGTCAGAGATGGGGTATGTCAGAGATGGGCTGTGTTAGACATGGGCTGTGTCAGACATGGGGTATGTCAGACATGGGGTATGTCAGAGATGGGGTCTGTCAGAGATGGGCTTTGTCAGAGATGGGGTGTGTCAGACATGGGGTGTGTCAGACATGGAGTATGTCAGAGATGGGGTGTATCAGACATGGTATATGTCAGAGATGGGGTATGTAAGAGATAGGGTATGTCAGAGATGGGATATGTAAGAGATGGGTTATGTCAGAGATGGGATATGTAAGAGATGGGTTATGTCAGAGATGGGATATGTAAGAGATAGGGTATGTCAGAGATGGGTCATGTTAGAGATGGGATAGGTCAGAGATGAGATAGGTCAGAGATGAGATATGTCAGGGATGAGGTATGTCAGAGATGGGCTATGTCAGTGATGGGCTATGTCAGAGATGAAGTCTGTCAGAGATGGGGGGTGTCAGAGATGGTATGTGTCGGACATGAGATATGTCATAGATGTGATATGTCAGAGATGGGATATGTCAGAGATTAGGTATGTCAGGGATGAGGTATGTCAGAGAAGGGATATGTCAGAGATGGGGTATTTCAAAGATGGGGTATGTCAGACATGGTATATGTCAGAGATGGGGTATGTCAGAGTAAGGTTATGTCAGAGATGGGTTATGTCAAAGATGGGCTATGTCAGAGATGGGGTATGTCAGTGATGGGCTATGTCAGAGATGGGCTATGTTAGTGATGGGATATGTCAGACATGAGATATGTCAGAGATGGGGTCTGTCAGAGATGGGGTATGTCAGAGATGGGCTATGTCAGAGATGAAGTTTGTCAGAGATGAAGTTTGTCAGAGATGAAGTTTGTCAGAGATGGGGTGTGTCAGAGATGGGATGTGTCGGATATGAGATATGTCATAGATGTGATATATCAGAGATGGGATATGTCAGAGATGAGGTATGTCAGGGATGAGGTATGTCAGCGATGGGATATGTCAGAGATGGGGTATTTCAAAGATGGGGTATGTCAGTCTTGGTATATGTCAGAGATGGGGTATGTACGAGATGCTGTATGTCAGGGATGGGCTATGATAAGGATGTGGTATGTCAGATAGGATATCAGGAATGGGATATATGAGAGATGGAACATATAAGAGTTTTTTTATGTCAGAGATGAGATATGTCAGACAAGGGTTAAGTCAGAGATGAGATATGTCAGAGATAGGTTATATCAGAGATGGGTTATGTCAAAGATGGGCTATGTCAGAGATGGGGTATGTCAGTGATGGGCTATGTCAGAGATGGGCTATGTTAGAGATGGGATATGTCATACATGAGATATGTCAGAGATGGTGTCTGTCAGAGATGGTGTCTGTCAGAGATGGGATATGTCAGAGATGGGATATGTCAGATATGAGATATGTCAGAGATGGGCTATGTCAGAGATGGGCTATGTCAGAGATGGGCTATGTCAGAGATGGGATATGTCAGAGATGGGATATGTCAGAGATGGGGTATGTCAGAGATGGGGTATGTCAGAGATGGGCTATGTCATAGATGGAGTATGTCATAGATGGAGTGTGTCAGAGATGGGGTGTGTCAGAGATGGGATATGTCAGAGATGGGATATGTCAGAGATGGGATATGTCAGAGATGGGATATGTCAGAGATGGGATATGTCAGAGATGGGATATGTCAGAGATGGGGTATTTCAAAGATGGGGTATGTCAGACATGGTATATGTCAGAGATGGGGTATGTAAGAGATGCTATGTGTCAGGGATGGGCTATGATAAGGATGTGGTATGTCAGATAGGATTACAGGAATGGGATATATGAGAGATGGGACATTTAAGAGATTTGGTATGTCAGAGATGAGATATGTTAGATATGGGTTATGTCAGAGATGGGTTATGTCAAAGATGGGCTGTGTCAGAGATGGGGTATATCAGACATGGGGTATGTCAGAGATGGGGTATGTCAGAGACGGGGTATGTTAGACATGGGCTATGTCAGAGATGGGCTATGTCAGAGATGGGGTCTGTCAGAGATGGGGTCTGTCAGAGATGGGTTATGTCAAAGATGGGCTATGTCAGAGATGGGGTATATCAGACATGGGGTATGTCATTGATGGGGTATGTTAGACATCGGATATGTCAGAGATGGGCTATGTCAGAGATGGGGTCTGTCAGAGATGGGATATGTCAGAGATGGGGTATGTCAGAGATGGGGTATGTTAGACATGGGCTATGTCAGAGATGGGCTATGTCAGAGATGGGGTCTGTCAGAGATGGGATGTGTCAGAGATGGGATATGTCAGAGATGGGATATGTCAGAGATGGTAAATGTCAGAGACAGGGTATGTAAGAGATGCTGTATGTGGGATGGGCTATGCTAGAGATGGGATATATCAGACATGGGGTATATCTGAGATGGTATATGTCAGAGATGAGGTATGTCAGGGATGAGGTATGTCAGAGATGGTATATGTCAGAGATGGGGTATGTCAGAGATGGGCTATGTCAGAGATGGGCTGTGTTAGACATGGGCTGTGTCAGACATGGGGTATGTCAGACATGGGGTATGTCAGAGATGGGGTCTGTCAGAGATGGGCTTTGTCAGAGATGGGGTGTCAGACATGGGGTGTGTCAGACATGGAGTTTGTCTGAGATGGGGTGTATCAGACATGGTATATGTCAGAGATGGGGTTTGTAAGAGATAGGGTATGTCAGAGATGGGATATGTAAGAGATGGGTTATGTCAGAGATGGGATATGTAAGAGATGGGTTATGTCAGAGATGGGATATGTAAGAGATAGGGTATGTCAGAGATGGGTCATGTCAGAGATGGGATAGGTCAGAGATGAGATAGGTCAGAGATGAGATATGTCAGGGATGAGGTATGTCAGAGATGGGGTATGTCAGAGATGGGCTATGTCAGAGATGGGCTATGTCAGAGATGAAGTCTGTCAGAGATTTGGTGTGTCAGAGATGGGATGTGTCGGACATGAGATATGTCATAGATGTGATATGTCAGAGATGGGATATGTCAGAGATTAGGTATGTCAGGGATGAGGTATGTCAGAGATGGGATATGTCAGAGATGGGGTATTTCAAAGATGGGGTATGTCAGATATGGTATATGTCAGAGATGGGGTATGTCAGAGTAAGGTTATGTCAGATATGGGTTATGTCAAAGATGGGCTATGTCAGAGATGGGGTATGTCAGTGATGGGCTATGTCAGAGATAGGCTATGTTAGTGATGGGATATGTCAGACATGCGATATGTCAGAGATGGGGTCTGTCAGAGATGGGGTATGTCAGAGATGGGCTATGTGAGAGATGAAGTTTGTCAGAGATGGGGTGTGTCAGAGATGAGATATGTCAGAGATGGGGTATGTCAGAGATTGGATATGTCAGACATGAGGTATGTCAGGGATGAGGTATGTCAGAGATGGGATGTCAGAGATGGGGTATTTCAAAGATGGGGTTTGTCAGGCATGGTATATGTTAGAGATGGGGATTGTAAGAGATGCTGTATGTCCGGGAATGGGCTATGATTAGGATGTGGTATGTCAGATAGGATAACAGGAGTGGGATTTATGAGAGATGGGACATGTAAGAGATGAGATATGTAAGATATGGGTTATGTCAGAGATGGGTTATGTCAGAGATGGGTTATGTCAAAGATGGGCTATGTCAGAGATGGGGTATATCAGACATGGGGCATGTCAGAGATGGGGTATGTCAGAGATGGGATATGTCAGAGATGGGCTATGTCAGAGATGGGCTATGTCAGAGATGGGATATGTCAGAGATGGGTTATGTCAGAGATGGGTTATGTCAGAGATGGGCTATGTCAGAGATGGGCTTTGTCATAGAAGGGATATGTCTGAGATGGGATATGTCAGAGATGGGATATGTCAGAGAGAGGATATGTCAGAGATGGGATATGTCAGAGATGGGGTATGTCAGAAATGGGGTCTGTCAGAGATGGGCTATGTCATAGATGGAGTATTTCAGAGATGGGGTGTGTCAGAGATAGGATATGTCAGAGATAGGGTATGTCAGAGATGGGGTGTGTCAAAGATGGGCTTTGTCAGAGATGGGCTATGTCAGAGAAGGGCTATGTCATAGATGGAGTATGTCAGAGATGGGGTGTGTCAGAGATGGGATATGTCAGAGATGGGATATGTCAGAGAGGGGTTATGTCAGACATGGTACATGTCAGAGAGAGGGTATGTAAGAGATGCTGTATGTGGGATGGGCTATGCCAGAGATGGGATATAGCAGACATGGGGTATATCTGAGAGGTATGTCAGGGATGAGGTTTGTCAGAGATGGGGTATGTCAGAGATGGGGTATGTCAGAGATGGGGTATGTCAGAGATGGGCTGTGTTAGACATGGGCTGTGTCAGACATGGGGTATGTCAGACATGGGGTATGTCAGAGATGGGGTCTGTCAGAGATGGGCTTTGTCAGAGATGGGGTGTGTCAGACATGGGGTGTGTCAGACATGGAGTATGTCAGAGATGGGGTGTATCAGACATGGTATATGTCAGAGATGGGGTATGTAAGAGATAGGGTATGTCAGAGATGGGATATGTAAGAGATGGGTTATGTCAGAGATGGGATATGTAAGAGATGGGTTATGTCAGAGATGGGATATGTAAGAGATAGGGTATGTCAGAGATGGGTCATGTTAGAGATGGGATAGGTCAGAGATGAGATAGGTCAGAGATGAGATATGTCAGGGATGAGGTATGTCAGAGATGGGCTATGTCAGTGATGGGCTATGTCAGAGATGAAGTCTGTCAGAGATGGGGGGTGTCAGAGATGGTATGTGTCGGACATGAGATATGTCATAGATGTGATATGTCAGAGATGGGATATGTCAGAGATTAGGTATGTCAGGGATGAGGTATGTCAGAGAAGGGATATGTCAGAGATGGGGTATTTCAAAGATGGGGTATGTCAGACATGGTATATGTCAGAGATGGGGTATGTCAGAGTAAGGTTATGTCAGAGATGGGTTATGTCAAAGATGGGCTATGTCAGAGATGGGGTATGTCAGTGATGGGCTATGTCAGAGATGGGCTATGTTAGTGATGGGATATGTCAGACATGAGATATGTCAGAGATGGGGTCTGTCAGAGATGGGGTATGTCAGAGATGGGCTATGTCAGAGATGAAGTTTGTCAGAGATGAAGTTTGTCAGAGATGAAGTTTGTCAGAGATGGGGTGTGTCAGAGATGGGATGTGTCGGATATGAGATATGTCATAGATGTGATATATCAGAGATGGGATATGTCAGAGATGAGGTATGTCAGGGATGAGGTATGTCAGCGATGGGATATGTCAGAGATGGGGTATTTCAAAGATGGGGTATGTCAGTCTTGGTATATGTCAGAGATGGGGTATGTACGAGATGCTGTATGTCAGGGATGGGCTATGATAAGGATGTGGTATGTCAGATAGGATATCAGGAATGGGATATATGAGAGATGGAACATATAAGAGTTTTTTTATGTCAGAGATGAGATATGTCAGACAAGGGTTAAGTCAGAGATGAGATATGTCAGAGATAGGTTATATCAGAGATGGGTTATGTCAAAGATGGGCTATGTCAGAGATGGGGTATGTCAGTGATGGGCTATGTCAGAGATGGGCTATGTTAGAGATGGGATATGTCATACATGAGATATGTCAGAGATGGTGTCTGTCAGAGATGGTGTCTGTCAGAGATGGGATATGTCAGAGATGGGATATGTCAGATATGAGATATGTCAGAGATGCGCTATGTCAGAGATGGGCTATGTCAGATATGGGCTATGTCAGAGATGGGATATGTCAGAGATGGGATATGTCAGAGATGGGGTATGTCAGAGATGGGGTAAGTCAGAGATGGGCTATGTCATAGATGGGCTATGTCATAGATGGAGTATGTCAGAGATGGGATATGTCAGAGATGGGATATGTCAGAGATGGGATATGTCAGAAATGGGGTATGTCAGAGATGGGATATGTCAGAGATGGGGTATGTCAGAGATGGGGTATGTCAGAGATGAGATATGTCAGAGATGGGGTATGTCAGAGATTGGTTGTGTCAGAGATGAGGTGTGTCAGAGATGGGATGTCTCAGATATGAGATGTGTCAGAGATGGGATATGTCAGAGATGGGTTATGTCAGAGATGGGTTATGCCAGAGATGGGTTATGTCAGAAATGGGCTATGTCAGAGATGGGCTATGTCAGAGATGGGCTATGTCATAGATGGAGTATGTCAGAGATGGGATATGTCAGAGATGGGGTATGTCAGAGATGGGCTATGTCATAGATGGGATATGTCAGAGATGGGATATGTCAGAGGTGGGGTAATTCAAAGATGGGGTATGTCAGACTTGGTATATGTCAGAGATGGGGTATGTCAGAGATGGGATATGTCAGAGATGGGGTATGTCAGAGATGGGGTATGTCAGAGATGAGATTTGTCAGAGATGGGGTATGTCAGAGATTGGGTGTGTCAGAGATGAGGTGTGTCAGAGATGGGATGTGTCAGATATGAGATATGTCAGAGATGGGCTATGTCAGAGATGAAGTTTGTCAGAGATGAAGTTTGTCAGAGATGAAGTTTGTCAGAGATGGGGTGTGTCAGAGATGGGATGTGTCGGATATGAGATATGTCATAGATGTGATATATCAGAGATGGGATATGTCAGAGATGAGGTATGTCAGGGATGAGGTATGTCAGCGATGGGATATGTCAGAGATGGGGTATTTCAAAGATGGGGTATGTCAGTCTTGGTATATGTCAGAGATGGGGTATGTACGAGATGCTGTATGTCAGGGATGGGCTATGATAAGGATGTGGTATGTCAGATAGGATATCAGGAATGGGATATATGAGAGATGGGACATATAAGAGTTTTTTTATGTCAGAGATGAGATATGTCAGACAAGGGTTAAGTCAGAGATGAGATATGTCAGAGATAGGTTATATCAGAGATGGGTTATGTCAAAGATGGGCTATGTCAGAGATGGGGTATGTCAGTGATGGGCTATGTCAGAGATGGGCTATGTTAGAGATGGGATATGTCATACATGAGATATGTCAGAGATGGTGTCTGTCAGAGATGGTGTCTGTCAGAGATGGGATATGTCAGAGATGGGATATGTCAGATATGAGATATGTCAGAGATGGGCTATGTCAGAGATGGGCTATGTCAGAGATGGGCTATGTCAGAGAGGGGATATGTCAGAGATGGGATATGTCAGAGATGGGGTATGTCAGAGATGGGGTAAGTCAGAGATGGGGTAAGTCAGAGATGGGCTATGTCATAGATGGAGTATGTCAGAGATGGGATATGTCAGAGATGGGATATGTCAGAGATGGGGTATGTCAGAGATGGGGTATGTCAGAGATGGGATATGTCAGAGATGGGGTATGTCAGAGATGGGGTATGTCAGAGATGAGATATGTCAGAGATGGGGTATGTCAGAGATTGGTTGTGTCAGAGATGAGGTGTGTCAGAGATGGGATGTCTCAGATATGAGATGTGTCAGAGATGGGATATGTCAGAGATGGGTTATGTCAGAGATGGGTTATGCCAGAGATGGGTTATGTCAGAAATGGGCTATGTCAGAGATGGGCTATGTCAGAGATGCGCTATGTCATAGATGGAGTATGTCAGAGATGGGATATGTCAGAGATGGGGTATGTCAGAGATGGGCTATGTCATAGATGGGATATGTCAGAGATGGGATATGTCAGAGGTGGGGTAATTCAAAGATGGGGTATGTCAGACTTGGTATATGTCAGAGATGGGGTATGTCAGAGATGGGATATGTCAGAGATGGGGTATGTCAGAGATGGGGTATGTCAGAGATGAGATTTGTCAGAGATGGGGTATGTCAGAGATTGGGTGTGTCAGAGATGAGGTGTGTCAGAGATGGGATGTGTCAGATATGAGATATGTCAGAGATGGGCTATGTCAGAGATTGGTTATGTCAGAGATGGGCTATGTCAGAGATGGGCTATGTCGGAGATGGGATATGTCAGAGATGGGATATGTCAGAGATGGGGTATGTCAGAGATGGGGTATGTCAGAGATGGGGTATGTCAGACATGTGGTATGTCATAGATGGGATATGTCAGAGATGGGATATGTCAGAGATGGGATATGTCAGAGAAGGGGTATTTCAAAGATGGGGTATGTCAGACATGGTATATGTCAGAGATGGGGTATGTACGAGATGCTGTATGTCAGGGATGGGCTATGATAAGGATGTGGTATGTCAGATAGGATATCAGGAATGGGATATATGAGAGATGGGACATGTAAGAGTTTTTTTATGTCAGAGATGAGATATGTCAGACATGGGTTATGTCAGAGATGGGTTATGTCAAAGATGGGCTATGTCAGAGATGGGGTATGTCAGTGATGGGCTATGTCACAGATGGGCTATGTTAGAGAAGGGATATGTCATACATGAGATATGTCAGAGATGGTGTCTGTCAGAGATGGTGTCTGTCAGAGATGGGATATGTCAGAGAAGGGATATGTCAGATATGAGATATGTCAGAGATGGGCTATGTCAGAGATGGGCTATGTCAGAGATGGGATATGTCAGAGATGGGATATGTCAGAGATGGGGTATGTCAGAGATGGGGTATGTCAGAGATGGGCTATGTCATAGATGGAGTATGTCATAGATGGAGTGTGTCAGAGATGGGCTGTGTCAGAGATGGGATATGTCAGAGATGGGATATGTCAGAGATGGGATATGTCAGAGATGGGATATGTCAGTGATGGGATATGTCAGAGATGGGATATGTCAGAGATGGGTTATTTCAAAGATGGGGTATGTCAGACATGGTATATGTCAGAGATGGGGTATGTAAGAGATGCTATGTGTCAGGGATGGGCTATGATAAGGATGTTGAATGTCAGATAGGATTACAGGAAATGGATATATGAGAGATGGGACAATTAAGAGATTTGGTATGTCAGAGATGAGATATGTCAGAAATGGGTTATGTCAGAGATGGGTTATGTCAAAGATGGGCTGTGTCAGTGATGGGGTATATCAGACATGGGGTATGTCAGAGATGAGGTATGTCAGAGATGGGGTATGTCAGAGACGGTGTATGTTAGACATGGGCTATGTCAGAGATGGTCTATATCAGAGATGGGGTCTGTCAGAGATGGGGTCTGTCAGAGATGGGTTATGTCAAAGATGGGCTATGTCAGAGATGAGGTATATCAGACAGGGGGTATGTCATTGATGGGGTATGTTAGACATGGGATATGTCAGAGATGGGCTATGTCAGAGATGGGGTCTGTCAGAGATGGGGTCTGTCAGAGATGGACTATGTCAGAGATGGGGTATGTTAGACATGGGCTATGTCAGAGATGGGCTATGTCATAGATGGGCTATGTCAGAGATGAGTTATGTCAGAGATGGGCTATGTCAGAGATGGGCTATGTCAGAGATGGGATATGTCAGAGATGGGATATGTCAGAGATAGGTTATGTCAGAGATGGGATATGTCAGAGATTGGGTATGTCAGAGATGGGGTGTGTCAGAGATGGGCTGTGTCAGAGATGGGCTATGTCATAGATGAGCTGTGTCAGAGATAGGCTGTGTCAGAGATGGGCTATGTCAGAGATGGGGTGTGTCAGAGATGGGATGTGTCAGAGATGGGATATGTCAGAGATGGTAAATGTCAGAGACAGGGTATGTAAGAGATGCTGTATGTGGGATGGGCTATGCCAGAGATGGGATATATCAGACATGGGGTATATCTGAGATGGTATATGTCAGAGATGAGATATGTCAGGGATGAGGTATGTCAGAGATGGGGTATGTCAAATATGGGGTATGTCAGAGATGGGCTATGTCAGAGATGGGCTGTGTCAGACATGGGCTGTGTCAGACATGGGGTATGTCAGACATGGGGTATGTCAGACATGGGGTATGTCAGACATGGGGTCTGTCAGAGATGGGCTTTGTCAGAGATGGGGTGTGTCCAAGATGGGGTGTGTCAGACATGGAGTATGTCAGAGATGGGGTGTGTCAGACAAGGTATATGTCAGAGATGGGGTATGTAAGAGATAGGGTATGTCAGAGATGGGATATGTAAGAGATGGGTTATGTCAGAGATGGGATATGTAAGAGATGGGTTATGTCAGAGATGGGATATGTAAGAGATAGGGTATGTCAGAGATGGGTCATGTCAGAGATGGGATAGGTCAGAGATGAGATATGTCAGGGATGAGGTATGTCAGAGATGGCTATGTCAGAGATGGGCTATGTCAGAGATGAAGTCTGTCAGAGATGGGGTGTGTCAGAGATGGGATGTGTCGGACATGAGATATGTCATAGATGTGATATGTCAGAGATGGGATATGTCAGAGATTAGGTATGTCAGGGATGAGGTATGTCAGAGATGGGATATGTCAGAGTAAGGTTATGTCAGAGATGGGTTATGTCAAAGATGGGCTATGTCAGAGAAGGGGTATGTCAGAGTAAGGTTATGTCAGAGATGGGTTATGTCAAAGATGGGCTAAGTCAGAGAAGGGGTATTTCAGTGATGGGCTATGTCAGAGATGGGCTATGTTAGTGATGGGATATGTCAGACATGAGATATGTCAGAGATGGGGCTAGTCAGAGATGGGGTATGTCAGAGATGGGCTATGTTAGAGATGAAGTTTGTCAGAGATGGGGTGTGTCAGAGATGGGATGTGTCGGACATGAGATATGTCATAGATGTGATATATCAGAGATGGGATATGTCAGAGATGAGGTATGTCAGGGATGAGGTATGTCAGCGATGGGATATGTCAGAGATGGGGTATTTCAAAGATGGGGTATGTCAGTCATTGTATATGTCAGAGATGGGGTATGTACGAGATGCTGTATGTCAGGGTTGGGCTATGATAAGGATGTGGTATGTCAGATAGGATATCAGGAATGGGATATATGAGAGATGGGAGATGTAAGAGTTTTTTTATGTCAGAGATGAGATATGTCAGACATGGGTTATGTCAGAGATAGGTTATATCAGAGATGGGTTATGTCAAAGATGGGCTATGTCAGAGATGGGGTATGTCAGTGATGGGCTATGTCAGAGATGGGCTATGTTAGAGATGGGATATGTCATACATGAGATATGTCAGAGATGGTGACTGTCAGAGATGGGATATGTCAGAGATGGGATATGTCAGATATGGGATATGTCAGAGATGGGCTATGTCAGAGTTGGGCTATGTCAGAGATGGGCTATGTCAGAGATGGGCTATGTCATAGATGGAGTATGCCAGAGATGGGATATGTCAGAGATGGGGTATGTCAGAGATGGGGTATTTCAAAGATGGGGTATGTCAGACTTGGTATATGTCAGAAATGGGGTATGTCAGAGAAGGGATATGTCAGAGATGGGATATGTCAGAGATGAGGTATGTCAGAGATGGGGTATGTCAGAGATTGGGTGTGTCAGAGATGAGGTGTGTCAGAGATGGGATGTGTCAGATATGAGATATGTCAGAGATGGGATATGTCAGAGACGGGCTATGTCAGAGATGGGCTATGTCAGAGATGGGCTATGTCTGAGATGGGATATGTCAGAGATGGGGTATGTCAGAGATGGAACATGTCAGTGATGGGGTATGTCAGAGATGGGGTATGTCAAAGATGGGGTATGTCAGACATGGTATATGTCAGAGGTGGGGTATGTACGAGATGCTGTATGTCAGGAATGGGCTATGATAAGGATGTGGTATGTCAGATAGGATATCAGGAATGGGATATATGAGAGATGGGACATGTAAGAGTTTTTTTATGTCAGAGATGAGAAATGTCAGACATGGGTTATGTCAGAGATGGGTTATGTCAAAGATGGGCTATGTCAGAGAAGGGGTATGTCACTGATGGGCTATGTCAGAGATGGGCTATGTTAGAGATGGGATATGTCATACATGAGATATGTCAGAGATGGTGTCTGTCAGAGATGGTGTCTGTCAGAGATGGGATATGTCAGAGATGGGATATGTCAGATATGAGATATGTCAGAGATGGGCTATGTCAGAGATGGGCTATGTCAGAGATGGGCTATGTCAGAGATGGGATATGTCAGAGATGGGGTATGTCAGAGATGGGGTATGTCAGAGATGGGCTATGTCATAGATGGAGTATGTCATAGATGGAGTGTGTCAGAGATGGGGTGTGTCAGAGATGGGATATGTCAGAGATGGGATATGTCAGAGATGGGATATGTCAGTGATGGGATATGTCAGAGATGGGATATGTCAGAGATGGGGTATTTCAAAGATGGGGTATGTCAGACATGGTATATGTCAGAGATGGGGTATGTAAGAGATGCTATGTGTCAGGGATAGGCTATGATAAGGATGTTGAATGTCAGATAGGATTACAGGAATGGGATATATGAGAGATGGGACAATTAAGAGATTTGGTATGTCAGAGATGAGATATGTCAGAAATGGGTTATGTCAGAGATGGGTTATGTCAAAGATGGGCTGTGTCAGAGATGGGGTATATCAGACATGGGTTATGTCAGAGATGGGGTATGTCAGAGATGGGGTATGTCAGAGACGGGGTATGTTAGACATGGGCTATGTCAGAGATGGTCTATGTCAGAGATGGGGTCTGTCAGAGATGGGGTCTGTCAGAGATGGGTTATGTCAAAGATGGGCTATGTCAGAGATGGGGTATATCAGACATGGGGTATGTCATTGATGGGGTATGTTAGACATGGGATATGTCAGAGATGGGCTATGTCAGAGATGGGGTCTGTAAGAGATGGGGTCTGTCAGAGATGGGCTATGTCAGAGATGGGGTATGTTAGACATGGGCTATGTCAGAGATGGGCTATGTCATAGATGGGCTATGTCAGAGATGAGTTATGTCAGAGATGGGCTATGTCAGAGATGGGCTATGTCAGAGATGGGCTTTGTCAGAGATGGGATATGTCAGAGATAGGTTATGTCAGAGATGGGATATGTCAGAGATTGGGTATGTCAGAGATGGGGTGTGTCAGAGATGGGCTGTGTCAGAGATGGGCTATGTCAGAGATGAGTTGTGTCAGAGATAGGCTGTGTCAGAGATGGGCTATGTCAGAGATGGGGTGTGTCAGAGATGGGATGTGTCAGAGATGGGATATGTCAGAGATGGGATATGTCAGAGATGGTAAATGTCAGAGACAGGGTATGTAAGAGATGCTGTATGTGGGATGGGCTATGCCAGAGATGGGATATATCAGACATGGGGTATATCTGAGATGGTATATGTCAGAGATGAGGTATGTCAGGGATGAGGTATGTCAGAGATGGGGTATGTCAGAGATGGGGTATGTCAGAGATGGGCTATGTCAGAGATGGGCTGTGTCAGACATGGGCTGTGTCAGACATGGGGTATGTCAGACATGGGGTATGTCAGACATGGGGTATGTCAGAGATGGGGTCTGTCAGAGATGGGCTTTGTCAGAGATGGGGTGTGTCAGACATGGGGTGTGTCAGAAATGGAGTATGTCAGAGATGGGGTGTATCAGACATGGTATATGTCAGAGATGGGGTATGTAAGAGATAGGGTATGTCAGAGATGGGATATGTAAGAGATGGGTTATGTCAGAGATGGGATATGTAAGAGATGGGTTATGTCAGAGATGGGATATGTAAGAGATAGAGTATGTCAGATATGGGTCATGTCAGAGATGGGATAGGTCAGAGATGAGATATGTCAGAGATGAGATATGTCAGGGATGAGGTATGTCAGAGATGGGGTATGTCAGAGATGGGCTATGTCAGAGATGGGCTATGTCAGAGATGAAGTCTGTCAGAGATGGGGTGTGTCAGAGATGGGATGTGTCGGACATGAGATATGTCATAGGTGTGATATATCAGAGATGGGATATGTCAGAGATTAGGTATGTCAGGGATGAGGTATGTCAGAGATGGGATATGTCAGAGATGGGCTATTTCAAAGATGGGGTATGTCAGACATGGTATATGTCAGAGATGGGGTATGTCAGAGATGGGTTATGTCAAAGATGGGCTATGTCAGAGATGGGGTATGTCAGTGATGGGCTATGTCAGAGATGGGCTATGTTAGTGATGGGATAAGTCAGACATGAGATATGTCAGAGATGGGGTCTGTCAGAGATGGGGTATGTCAGAGATGGGCTATGTCAGAGATGAAGTTTGTCAGAGATGAAGTTTGTCAGAGATGGGGTGTGTCAGAGATGGGATGTGTCGGATATGAGATATGTCATAGATGTGATATATCAGAGATGGGATATGTCAGAGATGAGGTATGTCAGGGATGAGGTATGTCAGCGATGGGATATGTCAGAGATTGGGTATTTCAAAGATGGGGTATGTCAGTCATGGTATATGTCAGAGATGGGGTATGTACGAGATGCTGTATGTCAGGGATGGGCTATGATAAGGATGTGGTATGTCAGATAGGATATCAGGAATGGGATATATGAGAAATGGGACATATAAGAGTTTTTTTATGTCAGAGATGAGATATGTCAGACATGGGTTATGTCAGAGAAGGGATATGTCAGAGATAGGTTATATCAGAGATGGGTTATGTCAAAGATGGGCTATGTCAGAGATGGGGTATGTCAGTGATGGGCTATGTCAGAGATGGGCTATGTTAGAGATGGGATATGTCATACATGAGATATGTCAGAGATGGTGTCTGTCAGAGATGGTGTCTGTCAGAGATGGGATATGTCCGAGATGGGATATGTCAGATATGAGATATGTCAGAGATGGGCTATGTCAGAGATGGGCTATGTCAGAGATGGGCTATGTCAGAGATGGGATATGTCAGAGATGGGATATGTCAGAGATGGGGTATGTCAGAGATGGGGTAAGTCAGAGATGGGCTATGTCATAGATGGGCTATGTCATAGATGGAGTATGTCAGAGATGGGATATGTCAGAGATTGGATATGTCAGAGAAGGGGTATGTCAGAGATGGGATATATCAGAGATGGGGTATGTCAGAGATGGGGTATGTCAGAGATGAGATATGTCAGAGATGGGGTATGTCAGAGATTGGGTGTGTCAGAGATGAGGTGTGTCAGAGATGGGATGTCTCAGATATGAGATGTGTCAGAGATGGGATATGTCAGAGATGGGTTATGTCAGAGATGGGTTATGCCAGAGATGGGTTATGTCAGAAATGGGCTATGTCAGAGATGGGCTATGTCAGAGATGGGCTATGTCATAGATGGAGTATGTCAGAGATGGGATATGTCAGAGATGGGGTATGTCAGAGATGGGCTATGTAATAGATGGGATATGTCAGAGAAGCGGTATTTCAAAGATGGGGTATGTCAGACTTGGTATATGTCAGAGATGGGGTATGTCAGAGATGGGATATGTCAGAGATGGGGTATGTCAGAGATGGGGTATGTCACAGATGAGATATGTCAGAGATGGGGTATGTCAGAGATTGGGTGTGTCAGAGATGAGGTGTGTCAGAGATGGGATGTGTCAGATATGAGATATGTCAGAGATGGGATATGTCAGAGATGGGCTATGTCAGAGATGGGCTATGTCGGAGATGGGCTATGTCAGAGATGGGCTATGTCTGAGATGGAACAAGTCAGAGATGGGGTATGTCAGAGATGGGGTATGTCAGAGATGTGGTATGTCATAGATGGGATATGTCAGAGATGGGATATGTCAGAGATGGGGTATTTCAAAGATGGGGTATGTCAGACATGGTATATGTCAGAGATGGGGTATGCACAAGATGCTGTATGTCAGGGATGGGCTATGATAAGGATGTGGTATGTCAGATAGGATATCAGGAATGGGATATATGAGAGATGGGATATGTAAGAGTTTTTTTTAAGTCAGAGATGAGATATGTCAGACATGGGTTATGACAGAGATGGGTTATGTCAAAGATGGGATATGTCAGAGATGGGGTATGTCAGTGATGAGCTATGTCAGAGATGGGCTATGTCAGAGATGGGCTATGTTAGAGATGGGATATGTCATACATGAGATATGTCAGAGATGGTGTCTGTCAGAGATGGTGTCTGTCAGAGATGGGATATGTCAGAGATGGGATATGTCAGATATGAGATATGTCAGAGATGGGCTATGTCAGAGATGGCCTATGTCAGAGATGGGCTATGTCAGAGATGGGATATGTCAGAGATGGGATATGTCAGAGATGGGGTATGTCAGAGATGGGGTATGTCAGAGATGGGCTATGTCATAGATGGAGTATGTCATAGATGGAGTGTGTCAGAGATGGAGTGTGTCAGAGATGGGATATGTCAGAGATGGGATATGTCAGAGATGGGATATGTCAGAGATGGGATATGTCAGAGATGGGGTATTTCAAAGATGGGGTATGTCAGACATGGTATATGTCAGAGATGGGCTATGTAAGAGATGCTATGTGTCAGGGATGGGCTATGATAAGGATGTGGTATGTCAGATAGGATTACAGGAATGGGATATATGAGAGATGGGACATTTAAGAGATTTGGTATGTCAGAGATGAGATATGTTAGATATGGGTTATGTCAGAGATGGGTTATGTCAAAGACGGGCTGTGTCAGAGATGGGGTATATCAGACATGGGGTATGTCAGAGATGGGGTATGTCAGAGACGGGGTATGTTAGACATGGGCTATGTCATAGATGGGCTATGTCAGAGATGGGGTCTGTCAGAGATGGGGTCTGTCAGAGATGGGTTATGTCAAAGATGGGCTATGTCAGAGATGGGGTATATCAGACATGGGGTATGTCTTTGATGGGGTATGTTAGACATGGGATATGTCAGAGATGGGCTATGTCAGAGATGGGGTCTGTCAGAGATGGGGTCTGTCAGAGAAGGGCTATGTCAGAGATGGGGCATGTTAGACATGGGCTATGTCAGAGATGGGCTATGTCATAGATGGGCTATGTCAGAGATGGGTTATGTCAGGGATGGGCTATAACAGAGATGGGCTATGTCAGAGATGGGCTATGTCAGAGATGGGATATGTCAGAGATAGGTTATGTCAGAGATGGGATATGTCAGAGATTGGGTATGTCAGAGATGGGGTGTGTCAGAGATGGGCTGTGTCAGAGATGGGCTATGTCAGAGATGAGCTGTGTCAGAGATGGGCTGTGTCAGAGATGTGATATGTCAGAGATGGGGAGTGTCAGAGATGGGATGTGTCAGAGATGGGATATTTTAGAGATGGGATATGTCAGAGATGGTAAATGTCAGAGACAGGGTATGTAAGAGATGCTGTATGGGGGATGGGCTTTGCCAGAGATGGGATATATGAGACATGGGGTATATCTGAGATGGTATATGTCAGAGATGAGGTATGTCAGGGATGAGGTATGTCTGAGATGGGGTATGTCAGAGATGGGGTATGTCAGAGATGGGGTATGTCAGAGATGGGGTATGTCAGAGATGGGCTGTGTCAGACATGGGGCTGTGTCAGACATGGGGTATGTCAGAGATGGGGTCTGTCAGAGATGGGCTTTGTCAGAGATGGGGTGTGTCAGACATGGGGTGTGTCATACATGGAGTATGTCAGAGATGGGGTGTATCAGACATGGTATATGTCAGAGATGGGGTTTGTAAGAGATAGGGTATGTCAGAGATGGGATATGTAAGAGATGGGTTATGTCAGAGATGGGATATGTAAGAGATGGGTTATGTCAGAGATGGGATATGTAAGAGATACTGTATGTCAGAGAAGGGTCATGTCAGAGATGGGATAGGTCAGAGATGAGATATGTCAGAGATGAGATATGTCAGGGATGAGGTATGTCAGAGATGGGGTATGTCAGATATGAAGTCTGTCAGAGATGGGATGTGTCAGAGATGGGATGTGTCGGAAATGAGATATGTCATAGATGTGATATGTAAGAGATGGGATATGTCAGAGATTAGGTATGTCAGGGATGAGGTATGTCAGAGATGGGATATGTCAGAGATGGGATATGTCAGAGATGGGGTATTTCAAAGATGGGGTATGTCAGACATGGTATATGTCAGACATGGGTTATGTCAGAGATAGGTTATATCAGAGATGGGTTATGTCAAAGATGGGCTATGTCAGAGATGGGGTATGTCAGTGATGGGCTATGTCAGAGATGGGCTATGTTAGAGATGGGATATGTCATACAAGAGATATGTCAGAGATGGTGTCTGTCAGAGATGATGTCTGTCAGAGATGGGATATGTCAGAGATGGGATATGTCAGATATGAGATTTGTCAGAGATGGGCTATGTCAGAGATGGGCTATGTCAGAGATGGGCTATGTCAGAGATGGGATATGTCAGAGATGGGATATGTCAGAGATGGGGTGTCTCAGAGATGGGGTAAGTCAGAAATGGGCTATGTCATAGATGGGCTATGTCATAGATGGAGTATGTCAGAGATGGGATATGTCAGAGTTGGGATATGTCAGAGATGGGGTATGTCAGAGATGGGGTATGTCAGAGATGGGATATGTCAGAGATGGGGTATTTCAAAGATGGGGTATGTCAGACTTGGTATGTGTCAGAGATGGGGTATGTCAGAGATGGGATATGTCAGAGAAGGGATATGTCAGAGATGGTGTATGTCAGAGATGAGATATGTCAGAGATGGGGTATGTCAGAGATTGGGTGTGTCAGAGATGAGGTGTGTCAGAGATGGGATGTGTCAGATATGAGATGTGTCAGAGATGGGTTATGTCAGAGATGGGTTGTGTCAAAGATGGGCTATGTCAGAGATGGGGTATGTCAGTGAAGGGCTATGTCAGAGATGGGCTATGTCAGAGATGGGATATGTCATACATGAGATATGTCAGAGATGGTGTCTGTCAGAGATGGTGTCTGTCAGAGATGGGATATGTCAGAGATGGGATATGTCAGATATGAGATATGTCAGAGATGGGCTATGTCAGAGATGGGCTATGTCAGAGTTGGGCTATGTCAGAGATGGGATATGTCAGAGATGGGGTATGTCAGAGATGGGGTATGTCCGAGATGGAGTATGTCATAGATGGAGTATGTCATAGATGGATTGTGTCAGAGATGGGGTGTGTCAGAGATGGGATATGTCAGAGATGGGATATGTCAGAGATGGGATATGTCAGAGATGGGATATGTCAGAGACGGGGTATTTCAAAGATGGGGTATGTCAGACATGGTATATGTCAGAGATGGGGTATGTAAGAGATGCTATGTGTCAGGGATGGGCTATGAAAAGGATGTGGGACGTCAGATAGGATTACAGGAATGGGATATATGAGAGATTGGACATTTAAGAGATGTGGTATGTCAGAGATGAGATATGTTAGATATGGGTTATGTCAGAGATGGGTTATGTCAAAGATGGGCTGTGTCAGAGATGGGGTATATCAGACATGGGGTATGTCAGAGATGGGGTATGTCAGAGATGGGGTCTGTCAGAGATGGGGTCTGTCAGAGATGGGTTATGTCAAAGATGGGGTATGTTAGACATGGGCTACGTCAGAGATGGGCTATGTCATAGATGGGATATGTCAGAGATAGGTTATGTCAGAGATGGGATTTGTCAGAGATTGGGTATGTCAGAGATGGGGTGTGTCAGAGATGGGGTGTGTCAGAGATGGGCTGTGTCAGAGATGGGCTATGTCAGAGATGAGCTGTGTCAGAGATAGGCTGTGTCAGAGATGGGCTATGTCAGAGATGGGGTGTGTCAGAGATGGGATGTGTCAGAGATGGGATATGTCAGAGATGGGATATGTCAGAGATGGTAAATGTCAGAGACAGGGTATGTAAGAGATGCTGTATGTGGGATGGGCTATGCCAGAGATGGGATATAGCAGACATGGGGTATATCTGAGATGGTATATGTCAGAGATGAGGTATGTCAGGGATGAGGTTTGTCAGAGATGGGGCATTTCAGAGATGGGGTATGTAAGAGATGGGGTATGTCAGAGATGGGGTATGTCAGAGATGGGCTGTGTCAGACATGGGCTGTGTCAGACATGGGGTATGTCAGACATGGGGTATGTCAGAGATGGGGTCTGTCAGAGATGGGCTTTGTCAGAGATGGGGTGTGTCAGACATGGGGTGTGTCAGACATGGAGTATGTCAGAGATGGGGTGTATCAGACATGGTATATGTCAGAGATGGGGTATGTAAGAGATAGGGTATGTCAGAGATGGGATATGTAAGAGATGGGATATGTCAGAGATGGGATATGTAAGAGATGGGTTATGTCAGAGATGGGATATGTAAGAGATAGGGTATGTCAGAGATGGGTCATGTCAGAGATGGGATAGGTCAGAGATGAGATAGGTCAGAGATGAGATATGTCAGGGATGAGGTATGTCAGAGATGGGGTATGTCAGAGATGGGGTATGTCAGAGATGGGCTATGTCAGAGATGGGCTATGTCAGAGATAAAGCCTGTCAGAGATGGGGGGTGTCAGAGATGGTATGTGTCGGACATGAGATATGTCATAGATGTGATATGTCAGAGATGGGATATGTCAGAGATTAGGTATGTCAGGGATGAGGTATGTCAGAGAAGGGATATGTCAGAGATGGGGTATTTCAAAGATGGGGTATGTCAGACATGGTATATGTCAGAGATGGGGTATGTCAGAGTAAGGTTATGTCAGAGATGGGTTATGTCAAAGATGGGCTATGTCAGAGATGGGGTATGTCAGTGATGGGCTATGTCAGAGATGGGCTATGTTAGTGATGGGATATGTCAGACATGAGATATGTCAGAGATGGGGTCTGTCAGAGATGGGGTATGTCAGAGATGGGCTATGATAGAGATGAAGTTTGTCAGAGATGAAGTTTGTCAGAGATGAAGTTTGTCAGAGATGGGGTGTGTCAGAGATGGGATGTGTCGGATATGAGATATGTCATAGATGTGATATATCAGAGATGGGATATGTCAGAGATGAGGTATGTCAGGGATGAGGTATGTCAGCGATGGGATATGTCAGAGATGGGGTATTTCAAAGATGGGGTATGTCAGTCTTGGTATATGTCAGAGATGGGGTATGTACGAGATGCTGTATGTCAGGGATGGGCTATGATAAGGATGTGGTATGTCAGATAGGATATCAGGAATGGGATATATGAGAGATGGGACATAAAAGAGTTTTTTTATGTCAGAGATGAGATATGTCAGACAAGGGTTATGTCAGAGATGAGATATGTCAGAGATAGGTTATATCAGAGATAGGTTATATCAGAGATGGGTTATGTCAAAGTTGGGCTATGTCAGAGATGGGGTATGTCAGTGATGGGCTATGTTAGAGATGGGATATGTCATACATGAGATATGTCAGAGATGGTGTCTGTCAGAGATGGTGTCTGTCAGAGATGGGCTATGTCAGAGATGGGCTATGTCAGAGATGGGCTATGTCAGAGATGGGATATGTCAGAGATGGGATATGTCAGAGATGGGGTATGTCAGAGATGGGGTAAGTCAGAGATGGGCTATGTCATAGATGGGCTATGTCATAGATGGAGTATGTCAGAGATGGGATATTTCAGAGATGGGATATGTCAGAGATGGGGTATGTCAGAGATGGGGTATGTCAGAGATGGGATATGTCAGAGATGGGGTATGTCAGAGAAGGGGTATGTCAGAGATGAGATATGTCAGAGATGGGGTATGTCAGAGATTGGGTGTGTCAGAGATGAGGTGTGTCAGAGATGGGATGTCTCAGATATGAGATGTGTCAGAGATGGGATATGTCAGAGATGGGTTATGTCAGAGATGGGTTATGCCAGAGATGGGTTATGTCAGAAATGGGCTATGTCAGAGATGGGCTATGTCATAGATGGAGTATGTCAGAGATGGGATATGTCAGAGATGGGGTATGTCAGAGATGGGCTATGTCATAGATGGGATATGTCAGAGATGGGATATGTCAGAGATGGGGTATTTCAAAGATGGGGTATGTCAGACTTGGTATATGTCAGAGATGGGGTATGTCAGAGATGGGATATGTCAGAGATGGGGTATGTCAGAGATGGGGTATGTCAGAGATGAGATTTGTCCGAAATGGGGTATGTCAAAGATTGGGTGTGTCAGAGATGAGGTGTGTCAGAGATGGGATGTGTCAGATATGAGATATGTCAGAGATGGGATATGTCAGAGATGGGCTATGTCGGAGATGGGCTATGTCAGAGATGGGCTATGTCTGAGATGGGATATGTCAGAGATGGGGTATGTCAGAGATGGAACATGTCAGAGATGGGGTATGTCAGAGATGGGGTATGTCAGAGATGTGGTATGTCATAGATGGGATATGTCAGAGATGGGATATGTCAGAGAAGGGGTATTTCAAAGATGGGGTATGTCAGACATGGTATATGTCAGAGATGGGGTATGTACGAGATGCTGTATGTCAGGGATGGGCTATGATAAGGATGTGGTATGTCAGATAGGATATCAGGAATGGGATATATGAGAGATGGGACATGTAAGAGTTTTTTTATGTCAGAGATGAGATATGTCAGACATGGGTTATGTCAGAGATGGGTTATGTCAAAGATGGGCTATGTCAGAGATGGGGTATGTCAGTGATGGGCTATGTCACAGATGGGCTATGTTAGAGAAGGGATATGTCATACATGAGATATGTCAGAGATGGTGTCTGTCAGAGATGGTGTCTCTCAGAGATGGGATATGTCAGAGATGGGATATGTCAGATATGAGATATGTCAGAGATGGGCTATGTCAGAGATGGGCTATGTCAGAGATGGGATATGTCAGAGATGGGATATGTCAGAGATGGGGTATGTCAGAGATGGGGTATGTCAGAGATGGGCTATGTCATAGATGGAGTATGTCATAGATGGAGTGTGTCAGAGATGGGCTGTGTCAGAGATGGGATATGTCAGAGATGGGATATATCAGAGATGGGATATGTCAGAGATGGGATATGTCAGTGATGGGATATGTCAGAGATGGGATATGTCAGAGATGGGGTATTTCAAAGATGGGGTATGTCAGACATGGTATATGTCAGAGATGGGGTATGTAAGAGATGCTATGTGTCAGGGATGGGCTATGATAAGGATGTTGAATGTCAGATAGGATTACAGGAAATGGATATATGAGAGATGGGACAATTAAGAGATTTGGTATGTCAGAGATGAGATATGTCAGAAATGGGTTATGTCAGAGATGGGTTATGTCAAAGATGGGCTGTGTCAGTGATGGGGTATATCAGAGATGGGGTATGTCAGAGATGGGGTATGTCAGAGATGGGGTATGTCAGAGACGGTGTATGTTAGACATGGGCTATGTCAGAGATGGTCTATATCAGAGATGGGGTCTGTCAGAGATGGGGTCTGTCAGAGATGGGGTCTGTCAGAGATGGGCTATCTCAGAGATGGGGTATGTTAGACATGGGCTATGTCAGAGATGGGCAATGTCATAGATGGGCTATGTCAGAGATGAGTTATGTCAGAGATGGGCTATGTCAGAGATGGGCTATGTCAGAGATGGGATATGTCAGAGATGGGATATGTCAGAGATAGGTTATGTCAGAGATGGGATATGTCAGAGATTGGGTATGTCAGAGATGGGGTGTGTCAGAGATGGGCTGTGTCAGAGATGGGCTATGTCAGAGATGAGCTGTGTCAGAGATAGGCTGTGTCAGAGATGGGCTATGTCAGAGATGGGGTGTGTCAGAGATGGGATGTGTCAGAGATGGGATATGTCAGAGATGGTAAATGTCAGAGACAGGGTATGTAAGAGATGCTGTATGTGGGATGGGCTATGCCAGAGATGGGATATATCAGACATGGGGTATATCTGAGATGGTATATGTCAGAGATGAGATATGTCAGGGATGAGGTATGTCAGAGATGGGGTATGTCAGAGATGGGGTATGTCAGAGATGGGCTATGTCAGAGATGGGCTGTGTCAGACATGGGCTGTGTCAGACATGGGGTATGTCAGACATGGGTTATGTCAGACATGGGGTATGTCAGAGATGGGGTCTGTCAGAGATGGGCTTTGTCAGAGATGAGGTGTGTCCGAGATGGGGTGTTTCAGACATGGAGTATGTCAGAGATGGGGTGTGTCAGACAAGGTATATGTCAGAGATGGGGTATGTAAGAGATAGGGTATGTCAGAGATGGGATATGTAAGAGATGGGTTATGTCAGAGATGGGATATGTAAGAGATGGGTTATGTCAGAGATGGGATATGTAAGAGATAGGGTATGTCAGAGATGGGTCATGTCAGAGATGGGATAGGTCAGAGATGAGATAGGTCAGAGGTGAGATATGTCAGGGATGAGGTATGTCAGAGATGGGCTATGTCAGAGATGGGCTATGTCAGAGATGAAGTCTGTCAGAGATGGGATGTGTCGGACATGAGATATGTCATAGATGTGATATGTCAGAGATGGGATATGTCAGAGATTAGGTATGTCAGGGATGAGGTATGTCAAAGATGGGATATGTCAGAGATGGGGTATTTCAAAGATGGGGTATGTCAGACATGGTATATGTCAGAGATGGGGTATGTCAGAGTAAGGTTATGTCAGAGATGGGTTATGTCAAAGATGGGCTATGTCAGAGAAGGGGTATGTCAGTGATGGGCTATGTCAGAGATGGGCTATGTTAGTGATGGGATATGTCAGACATGAGATATGTCAGAGATGGGGCCTGTCAGAGATGGGGTATGTCAGAGATGGGCTATGTTAGAGATGAAGTTTGTCAGAGATGGGGTGTGTCAGAGATGGGATGTGTCGGACATGATATATGTCATAGATGTGATATATCAGAGATGGGATATGTCAGAGATGAGGTATGTCAGGGATGAGGTATGTCAGCGATGGGATATGTCAGAGATGGGGTATTTCAAAGATGTGGTATGTCAGTCATTGTATATGTCAGAGATGGGGTATGTACGAGATGCTGTATGTCAGGGTTGGGCTATGATAAGGATGTGGTATGTCAGATAGGATATCAGGAATGGGATATATGAGAGATGGGAGATGTAAGAGTTTTTCTATGTCAGAGATGAGATATGTCAGACATGGGTTATGTCAGAGATAGGTTATATCAGAGATGGGTTATGTCAAAGATGGGCTATGTCAGAGATGGGGTATGTCAGTGAAGGGCTATGTCAGAGATGGGCTATGTTAGAGATGGGATATCTCATACATGAGATATGTCAGAGATGGTGACTGTCAGAGATGGGATATGTCAGAGATGGGATATGTCAGAGATGGGCTATGTCAGAGTTGGGCTATGTCAGAGATGGGCTATGTCAGAGATGGGCTATGTCATAGATGGAGTATGTCAGAGATGGGATATATCAGAGATGGGGTATGTCAGAGATGGGCTATGTCTTAGATGGGATATGTCTCAGATGGGATATGTCAGAGATGGGGTACTTCAAAGATGGGGTATGTCAGACTTGGTATATGTCAGAAATGGGGTATGTCAGAGATGGGATATGTCAGAGATGGGATATGTCAGAGATGAGGTATGTCAGAGATGGGGTATGTCAGAGATTGGGTGTGTCAGAGATGAGGTGTGTCAGAGATGGGATGTGTCAGATATGAGATATGTCAGAGATGGGATATGTCAGAGATGGGCTATGTCAGATATGGGCTATGTCAGAGATGGGCTATGTCTGAGATGGGATATGTCAGAGATGGGGTATGTCAGAGATGGAACATGTCAGTGATGGGGTATGTCAGAGAAGGGGTATGTCAAAGATGGGGTATGTCAGACATTGTATATGTCAGAGATGGGGTATGTACGAGATGCTGTATGTCAGGAATGGGCTATGATAAGGATGTGGTATGTCAGATAGGATATCAGGAATGGGATATATGAGAGATGGGACATGTAAGAGTTTTTTTATGTCAGAGATGAGAAATGTCAGACATGGGTTATGTCAGAGATAGGTTATATCAGAGAAGGTATATGTCAAAGATGGGCTATGTCAGAGATGGGGTATGTCAGTGATGGGCTATGTCAGAGATGGGCTATGTTAGAGATGGGATATGTCATACATGAGATATGTCAGAGATGGTGTCTGTCAGAGATGGGATATGTCAGAGATGGGATATGTCAGATATGCGATATGTCAGATATGGGCTATGTCAGAGATGGGCTATGTCAGAGATGGGCTATGTCAGAGATGGGATATGTCAGAGATGGGGTATGTCAGTGATGGGGTATGTCAGAGATGGGCTATGTCATAGATGGGCTATGTCATAGATGGAGTATGTCAGAGAAGGGATATGTCAGAGATGGGATATGTCAGAGATGGGGTATGTCAGAGATGGGGTATGTCAGAGATGGGTTATGTCAGAGATGGAGTATGTCAGAGATGGGGTGTGTCAGAGATGGGGTGTGTCAGAGATGGGGTGTGTCAGAGATGGGATATGTCAGAGATGGGATCTGTCAGAGATAGGATGTGTCAGAGATGGGGTATGTCAGAGATGGGGTGTGTCAGAGATGGGGTGTTTCAGAGATGGCCTATGTCATAGATGGGCTATAGCATAGATGGAGTATGTCAGAGATGGGATTTGTCAGAGATGGGATATGTCAGAGATGGGGTATTTCAAAGATGAGGTATGTCAGACATGGTATATGTCAGAGAGAGGGTATGTAAGAGATGCTGTATGTGGGATGGGCTATGCCAGAGATGGGATATATCAGACATGGGGTATATCTGAGATGGTATATGTCAGAGATGAGATATGTCAGGGATGAGGTATGTCAGAGATGGGGTATGTCAGAGATGGGGTATGTCAGAGATGGGCTATGTCAGAGATGGGCTGTGTCAGACATGGGCTGTGTCAGACATGGGGTATGTCAGACATGGGGTATGTCAGACATGGGGTATGTCAGAGATGGGGTCTGTCAGAGATGGACTTTGTCAGAGATGGGGTGTGTCAGAGATGGGGTGTATCAGACATGGAGTATGTCAGAGATGGGGTGTATCAGACATGGTATATGTCAGAGATGGGGTATGTAAGAGATAGGGTATGTCAGAGATAGGATATGTAAGAGATGGGTTATGTCAGAGATGGGATATGTAAGAGATGGGTTATGTCAGAGATGGGATATGTAAGAGATAGGGTATGTCAGAGATGGCTCATGTCAGAGATGGGATAGGTCAGAGATGAGATATGTCAGAGATGAGATATGTCAGGGATGAGGTATGTCAGAGATGGGGTATGTCAGAGATGGGCTATGTCAGAGATGAGCTATGTTAGTGATGAGCTATGTTAGTGATGGGATATATCAGACATGAGATATGACAGAGATGGGGTCTGTCAAAGATGGGGTATGTCAGAGATGGGCTATGTTAGAGATGAAGTTTGTCAGAGAAGGGGTGTGTCAGAGATGGGATGTGTCTGACATGAGATATGTCATAGATGTGATATATCAGAGATGGGATATGTCAGGGATGAGGTATGTCAGCGATGGGATATGTCAGAGATGGGGTATTTCAAAGATGGGGTATGTCAGTCATGGTATATGTCAGAGATGGGGTATGTACGAGATGCTGTATGTCAGGGATGGGCTATGATAAGGATGTGGTATGTCAGATAGGATATCAGGAATGGTATATATGAGAGATGGGACATGTAAGAGTTTTTTTTATGTCAGAGATGAGATATGTCAGACTTGGGTTATGTCAGAGATAGGTTATATCAGAGATGGGTTATGTCAAAGATGGGCTATGTCAGAGATGGGGTATGTCAGTGATGGGCTATGTCAGAGATGGGCTATGTTAGAGATGGGATATGTCATACATGAGATATGTCAGAGATGGTGTCTGTCAGAGATGGGATATGTCAGAGATGGGATATGTCAGATATGGGATATGTCAGAGATGGGCTATGTCAGAGATGGGCTATGTCAGAGATGGGCTATGTCAGAGATGGGCTATGTCACAGATGGGATATGTCAGAGATGGGGTATGTCAGTGATGGGGTATGTCAGAGATGGGCTATGTCATAGATGGGCTATGTCATAGATGGAGTATGTCAGAGATGGGATATGTCAGAGATGGGATATGTCAGAGATGGGGTATGTCAGAGATGGGGTATGTCAGAGATGGGTTATGTCAGAGATGGAGTATGTCAGAGATGGGGTATGACAGAGATGGGGTGTGTCAGAGATGGGATATGTCAGAGATGGGATATGTCAGAGATAGGATATGTCAGAGATGGGGTATGTCAGAGATGGGGTGTGTCAGAGATGGGCTATGTCATAGATGGGCTATAGCATAGATGGAGTATGTCAGAGATAGGTTATGTCAGAGATGGGTTATGTCAAAGATGGGCTATGTCAGAGATTGGGTATGTCAGTGATGGGCTGTCAGTGATGGGCTATGTCAGAGATGGGCTATGTTAGAGATGGGATATGTCAGACATGAGATATGTCAAAGATTGGGTCTGTCAGAGATGGGGTATGTCAGAGATGGGCTATGTCAGAGATGAAGTCTGTCAGAGATGGGGTGTGTCAGAGATGGGATGTGTCGGACATGAGATATGTCATAGATGTGATATGTCAGAGATGGGATATGTCAGAGATGAGGTATGTCAGGGATGAGGTATGTCAGAGAAGGGATATGTCAGAGATGGGGTATTTCAAAGATGGGGTATGTCAGACATGGTATATGTCAGAGATGGGGTATGTACGAGATGCTGTATGTCAGGGATGGGCTATGATAAGGATGTGGTATGTCAGATATAATATCAGGAATGGGATATATGAGAGATGGGACATGTAAGAGTTTTGGTATGTCAGAGATGAGATATGTCAGACATGGGTTATGTCAGAGATAGGTTATGTCACAGATGGGTTATGTCAAAGATGGGCTATGTCAGAGATGGGGTATGTCAGTGATGGGCTTTGTCAGAGATGGGCTATGTTAGAGATGGGATATGTCAGACATGAGATATGTCAGAGATGGGGTCTGTCAGAGATGGGATATGTTAGATATGAGATATGTCAGAGATGGGCTATGTCAGAGATGGGCTATGTCATAGATGGAGTATGTCAGAGATGGGGTATGTCAGAGATGGGCTATGTCATAGATGGAGTATGTCAGAGATGGGGTGTGTCAGAGATAGGATGTGTCAGAGATGGGGTATGTCAGAGATGGGGTGTGTCAGAGATGGGCTGTGTTAGAGATGGGCTATATCATAGATGGAGTATTTCAGAGATGGGATATGTCAGAGATGGGATATGTCAGAGATGGGGTATGTCATAGATGGGCTATGTCAGAGATGGGCTGTGTCAGACACGGGCTGTGTCAGACATGGGGTATGTCAGACATGGGGTATGTCAGACATGGGGTATGTCAGAGATGGGGTCTGTCAGAGATGGGCTTTGTCAGAGATGGGGTGTGTCAGAGATGGGGTGTGTCAGACATGGAGTATGTCAGAGATGGGGTGTATCAGACATGGTATATGTCAGAGATGGGGTATGTAAGAGATAGGGTATGTCAGAGATGGGATATGTAAGAGATGGGATATGTAAGAGATGGGATATGTAAGAGATGGGTTATGTCAGAGATGGGATATGTAAGAGATGGGATAGGTCAGAGATGAGATATGTCAGAGATGAGATAGGTCAGGGATGAGGTATGTCAGAGATGGGGTATGTCAGAGATGGGCTATGTCAGAGATGGGCTATGTCAGAGATGAAGTCTGTCAGAGATGGGTTGTGTCAGAGATGGGATGTGTCGGACATAAGATATGTCATAGATGTGATATGTCAGAGATTGGATATGTCAGAGATTAGGTATGTCAGCGATGAGGTATGTCAGAGATGGGATATGTCAGAGATGGGGTATTTGAAAGTTGGGGTATGTCAGACATGGTATATGTCAGAGATGGGGTCTGTCAGAGTAAGGTTATGTCAGAGATGGGTTATGTCAAAGTTGAGCTATGTCAGAGATGGGGTATGTCAGTGATGGGCTATGTCAGAGATGAGCTATGTTAGTGATGGGATATGTCAGACATTTGATATGTCAGAGATGGGGTCTGTCAGAGATGGGGTATGTCAGAGATGGGCTATGTTAGAGATGAAGTTTGTCAGAGATGGGGTGTGTCAGAGATGGGATGTGTCGGACATGAGATATGTCATAGATGTGATATATCAGAGATGGGATATGTCAGAGATGAGGTATGTCAGGGATGAGGTATGTCAGCGATGGGATATGTCAGAGATGGGGTATTTCAAAGATGGGGTATGTCAGTCATGGTATATGTCAGAGATGGGGTATGTACGAGATGCTGTATGTCAGGGACGAGCTATGATAAGGATGTGGTATGTCAGATAGGATATCAGGAATGGTATATATGAGAGATGGGACATGTAAGAGTTTTTTTTATGTCAGAGATGAGATATGTCAGACATGGGTTATGTCAGAGATAGTTTATATCAGAGATGGGTTATGTCAAAGATGGGCTATGTCAGAGATGGGATATGTCATACATGAGATATGTCAGAGATGGGATATGTCAGAGATGGGGTATGTCAGTGATGGGGTATGTCAGAGATGGGCTATGTCATAGATGGGCTATGTCATAGATGGAGTATGTCAGAGATGGGATATGTCAGAGATGGGATATGTCAGAGATGGGGTATGTCAGAGATGGGGTATGTCAGAGATGGGTTATGTCAGAGATGGAGTATGTCAGAGATGGGGTGTGTCAGAGATGGGGTGTGTCAGAGATGGGATATGTCAGAGATGGGATATGTCAGAGATAGGATGTGTCAGAGATGGGGTATGTCAGAGATGGGGTGTGTCAGAGATGGGCTATGTCATAGATGGGCTATAGCATAGAAGGAGTATGTCAGAGATGGGATATGTCAGAGATGGGATATGTCAGAGATGGGGTATTTCAAAGATGAGGTATGTCAGACATGGTAAATGTCAGAGAGAGGGTATGTAAGAGATGCTGTATGTGGGATGGGCTATGATAAGGATGTGGTATGTCAGATAGGATATCAGGAATGGGATATATGAGAGATGGGACATGTAAGAGTTTTGGTATGTCAGATATGAGATATGTCAGACATGGGTTATGTCAGAGATAGGTTATGTCAGAGATGGGTTATGTCAAAGATGGACTATGTCAGAGATTGGGTATGTCAGTGATGGGCTATGTCAGTGATGGGCTATGTCAGAGATGGGCTATGTTAGAGATGGGATATGTCAGACATGAGATATGTCAAAGATTGGGTCTGTCAGAGATGGGGTTTGTCAGAGATGGGCTATGTCAGAGATGAAGTCTGTCAGAGATGGGGTGTGTCAGAGATGGGATGTGTCGGATATGAGATATGTCATAGATGTGATACGTCAGAGATGGGATATGTCAGAGATGAGGTATGTCAGGGATGAGGTATGTCAGAGAAGGGATATGTCAGAGATGGGGTATTTCAAAGATGGGGTATGCCAGACATCGTATATGTCAGAGATGGGGTATGTACGAGATGCTGTATGTCAGGGATGGGCTATGATAAGGATGTGGTATGTCAGATATAATATCAGGAATGGGATATATGAGAGATGGGACATGTAAGAGTTTTGGTATGTCAGAGATGAGATATGTCAGACATGGGTTATGTCAGAGATAGGTTATGTCACAGATGGGTTATGTCAAAGATGGGCTTTGTCAGAGATGGGCTATGTTAGAGATGGGATATGTCAGACTTGAGATATGTCAGAGATGGGGTCTGTCAGAGATGGGATAAGTTAGATATGAGATATGTCAGAGATGGGCAATGTCAGAGATGGGCTATGTCAGAGATGGGCTATGTCATAGATGGAGTATGTCAGAGATGGGGTATGTCAGAGATGGGGTATGTCAGAGATGGGCTATGTCATAGATGGAGTATGTCAGAGATGGGGTGTGTCAGAGATAGGATGTGTCAGAGATGGGGTATGTCAGAGATGGGGTGTGTCAGAGATGGGCTGTGTCAGAGATGGGCTATGTCAGAGATGGGCTATATCATAGATGGAGTATTTCAGAGATGGGATATGTCAGAGATGGGATATGTCAGAGATGGGATATGTCAGAGATGGGGTATTTCAAAGATGGGGTATGTCAGACATGGTATATGTCAGAGAGAGGGTATGTAAGAGATGCTGTGTGTGGGATGGGCTATGCCAGAGATGGGATATATCAGACATGGGGTATATCAGAGATGGTAAATGTCAGAGAAGAGGTATGTCAGGGTTGAGGTATGTCAAAGATGGGGTCTGTCAGAGATGGGATATGTCAGACATGAGATATGTCAGAGATGGGATATGTCAGAGATGGGATATGTCAGAGATGGGCTATGTCAGAGATGGGCTATGTCAGAGATGGGCTATGTCAGAGATGGGCTATGTCAGAGATGGGATATGTCAGAGATGGGATATGTCAGAGATGGGGTATGTCAGCGATGGGCTATGTCAGAGATGGAATATGTCATAGATGGAGTATGTCAGAGATGGAGTATGTCAGAGATGGAATATGTCAGAGATGGGGTGTGTCAGAGATGGGATATGTCAGAGATGGGATATGTCAGAGATGGGGTATGTCAGAGATTTGGTATTTCAGAGATGGGCTATGTCATAGGTGGAGTATGTCATAGATGGAGTATGTCAGAGATGGGGTGTGTCAGAGATGGGGTGTGTCAGAGATAGGATGTGTCAGAGATGGGGTATGTCAGAGATGGGGTGTGTCAGAGATGGGCTATGTCAGAGATGGACTATAGCATAGATGGAGTATGTCAGAGATGGGATATGTCAGAGATGGGATATGTCAGAGATGGGATATGTCAGAGATGGGGTATTTCAAAGATGGGGAATGTCAGACATGGTATATGTCAGAGAGAGGGTATGTAAGAGATGCTGTATGTGGGATGGGCTTTGCCAGAGATGGGATAAATCAGACATGGGGTATATCAGAGATGGTAAATGTCAGAGAAGAGATATGTCAGGGATGAGGTATGTCAGAGATGGGTATGTCAGAGAAGGGCTATGTCAGAGATGAGGTATTTCAAAGATGGGGTATGTCAGACATGGGATATGTCAGAGATGGGCTATGTCAGAGATGGGCTATGTCATAGATGGAGTATGTCAGAGATGGGATATGTCAGAGATGGGGTATGTCAGAGATGGGCTATGTCATAGATGGAGTATGTCAGAGATGGGGTTTGTCAGAGATAGGATGTGTGAGAGATGGGTTATGTCAGAGATGGGGTGTGTCAGAGATGGGCTATGTCAGAGATGGGCTATATCATAGATGGAGTATGTCAGAGATGGGGTGTGTCAGAGATGGGATATGTCAGAGATGGGGTATTTCAACGATGGGGCATGTCAGACATGGTATATATCAGAGAGAGGGTATGTAAGAGATGCTGTATGTGGGATGGGCTATGCCAGAGATGGGATATATCAGACATGGGGTATATCAGAGATGGTAAATGTCAGAGAAGAGGTATGTCAGGGATGGAGTATTTCAAATATGGGGTATGTCAGACATGGTATATGTCAGAGATGGGGTATGTAAGAGATGGGCTATGTCAGAGATGGGGTATGTCAGAGATGAGATGAGATATATCAGAGATGGGCTATGTCAGAGTTGGAGTATGTCAGAGATGGGGTGTGTCAGAGATGGGGTTTGTCAGAGATGGGGTGTGTCAGAGATGAGGTGTGTCAGTGATGGGGTGTGTCAGAGATGGGATGTGTCAGACATAAGATATGTCAGAGATGGGATATGTCAGAAATGGGATATGTCAGAGATGGGGTATGTATGAGATGCTATATGTCAGGGAGGATGCTATGAAAAGGATGTGGTATGTCAGATAGGATATCAGGAATGGGATGTCAGGAATGGGATGTATGAGAGATGGGACATGTCAGAGATGAGATATGTCAGAGATGAGATATGTCAGACATGGGTTATGTCAGAGATGGGTTATGTCAGAGATGGGCTATGTCAGACATGGGGTGTGTCAGACATGGGGTATGTCAGAGATGGGGTATGTCACAGATAGGGTATGTCAGAGATGGGGTCTGTCAGAGATGGGGTCTGTCAGAGATGGGCTATGTCAGAGATGGGCTATGTCAGACATGGGCTATGTCAGACATGGGCTATGTCAGACATGGGCTATGTCAGACATGGGCTATGTCAGAGATGGGGTATGACAGAGATGGGTTATGTCAGAGATGAGGTGTGTCAGATATGGGCTATGTTAGAGATGGGGTATGTCATATATGGAGTATGTCAGAGATGAGGTGTGTAAGAGATGGGGTATGTCAGAGATGGGGTATGTCAGAGAGGGGATATGTCATTGATGGGCTATGTCAGACATGAGATATATCAGAGATGGGGTATGTCAGAGATGGGGTATGTCAGAGATGAGCTATGTCAGTGATGGGCTATGTCAGAGATGGGATATGTCAGACATGAGATATGTCAGAGATGGGGCGTGTCAGAGATGGGATATGTCAGAGGTGGGATATGTCTGAGATGAGCTATGTCAGTGATGGGCTATGTCAGAGATGGGCTATGTCAGAGATGGGATATGTCAGACATGAGATATGTCATGGATGGGGTGTGTCAGAGATGGGATATGTCAGAGATGGAATATTGCCGAAATTAGATATGTCAGAGATAGCGTTTGTCAGAGATGGTATATGTCAGAGATGGGTTATGTCAGACATGGGCTATGTCAGAGATGGGCTATGTCAGAGATGGGTTATGTCAGAGATGAGGTGTGTCAGAGATGGGCTATGTCAGAGATGGGGTATGTCATAGATGGAGTATGTCAGAGATGAGGTGTGTCAGAGATGGGGTATGTCAGAGATGGGGTATCTCAGACATGGGGTATGTCAGAGATGGGGTATGTCAGAGAGGGGATATGTCAGAGATGGGCTATGTCAGACATGAGATATATCAGAGATGGGGTATGTCAGAGATGGGGTATGTCAGAGATGGGGTATTTCAGAGATGAGCTTTGTCAGTGATGGGCTATGTCAGAGATGGTCTATGTCAGAGATGGGATATGTCAGACATGAGATATGTCAGAGATGGGGTATGTCAGTGATGAGCTATGTCAGTGATGGGCTATGTCAGAGATGGGCTATGTCAGAGATTGGATATGTCAGACATGAGATATGTCAGAGATGGGGTGTGTCAGAGATGGGATATGTCAGAAATGCGATATGTCAGAGATAGGGTGTGTCAGAGATGGGATATGTCAGAGATGGGCTGTGTCAGACATGGGCTGTGTCAGACATGGGGTATGTCAGACATGGGGTATGTCAGACATGGGGTATGTCAGAGATGGGGTCTGTCAGAGATGGGCTTTGTCAGAGATGGGGTGTGTCAGAGATGGGGTGTATCAGACATGGAGTATGTCAGAGATGGGGTGTATCAGACATGGTATATGTCAGAGATGGGGTATGTAAGAGATAGGGTATGTCAGAGATAGGATATGTAAGAGATGGGTTATGTCAGAGATGGGATATGTAAGAGATGGGTTATGTCAGAGATGGGATATGTAAGAGATAGGGTATGTCAGAGATGGCTCATGTCAGAGATGGGATAGGTCAGAGATGAGATATGTCAGAGATGAGATATGTCAGGGATGAGGTATGTCAGAGATGGGGTATGTCAGAGATGGGCTATGTCAGAGATGAGCTATGTTAGTGCTGAGCTATGTTAGTGATGGGATATGTCAGACATGAGATATGACAGAGATGGGGTCTGTCAAAGATGGGGTATGTCAGAGATGGGCTATGTTAGAGATGAAGTTTGTCAGAGAAGGGGTGTGTCAGAGATGGGATGTGTCTGACATGAGATATGTCATAGATGTGATATATCAGAGATGGGATATGTCAGGGATGAGGTATGTCAGCGATGGGATATGTCAGAGATGGGGTATTTCAAAGATGGGGTATGTCAGTCATGGTATATGTCAGAGATGGGGTATGTACGAGATGCTGTATGTCAGGGATGGGCTATGATAAGGATGTGGTATGTCAGATAGGATATCAGGAATGGTATATATGAGAGATGGGACATGTAAGAGTTTTTTTTATGTCAGAGATGAGATATGTCAGACTTGGGTTATGTCAGAGATAGGTTATATCAGAGATGGGTTATGTCAAAGATGGGCTATGTCAGAGATGGGGTATGTCAGTGATGGGCTATGTCAGAGATGGGCTATGTTAGAGATGGGATATGTCATACATGAGATATGTCAGAGATGGTGTCTGTCAGAGATGGGATATGTCAGAGATGGGATATGTCAGATATGGGATATGTCAGAGATGGGCTATGTCAGAGATGGGCTATGTCAGAGATGGGCTATGTCAGAGATGGGCTATGTCACAGATGGGATATGTCAGAGATGGGGTATGTCAGTGATGGGGTATGTCAGAGATGGGCTATGTCATAGATGGGCTATGTCATAGATGGAGTATGTCAGAGATGGGATATGTCAGAGATGGGATATGTCAGAGATGGGGTATGTCAGAGATGGGGTATGTCAGAGATGGGTTATGTCAGAGATGGAGTATGTCAGAGATTGGGTATGACAGAGATGGGGTGTGTCAGAGATGGGATATGTCAGAGATGGGATATGTCAGAGATAGGATGTGTCAGAGATGGGGTATGTCAGAGATGGGGTGTGTCAGAGATGGGCTATGTCATAGATGGGCTATAGCATAGATGGAGTATGTCAGAGATAGTTTATGTCAGAGATGGGTTATGTCAAAGATGGGCTATGTCAGAGATTGGGTATGTCAGTGATGGGCTGTCAGTGATGGGCTATGTCAGAGATGGGCTATGTTAGAGATGGGATATGTCAGACATGAGATATGTCAAAGATTGCGTCTGTCAGAGATGGGGTATGTCAGAGATGGGCTATGTCAGAGATGAAGTCTGTCAGAGATGGGGTGTGTCAGAGATGGGATGTGTCGGACATGAGATATGTCATAGATGTGATATGTCAGAGATGGGATATGTCAGAGATGAGGTATGTCAGGGATGAGGTATGTCAGAGAAGGGATATGTCAGAGATGGGGTATTTCAAAGATGGGGTATGTCAGACATGGTATATGTCAGAGATGGGGTATGTACGAGATGCTGTATGTCAGGGATGGGCTATGATAAGGATGTGGTATGTCAGATATAATATCAGGAATGGGATATATGAGAGATGGGACATGTAAGAGTTTTGGTATGTCAGAGATGAGATATGTCAGACATGGGTTATGTCAGAGATAGGTTATGTCACAGATGGGTTATGTCAAAGATGGGCTATGTCAGAGATGGGGTATGTCAGTGATGGGCTTTGTCAGAGATGGGCTATGTTAGAGATGGGATATGTCAGACATGAGATATGTCAGAGATGGGGTCTGTCAGAGATGGGATATGTTAGATATGAGATATGTCAGAGATGGGCTATGTCAGAGATGGGCTATGTCATAGATGGAGTATGTCAGAGATGGGGTATGTCAGAGATGGGCTATGTCATAGATGGAGTATGTCAGAGATGGGGTGTGTCAGAGATAGGATGTGTCAGAGATGGGGTATGTCAGAGATGGGGTGTGTCAGAGATGGGCTGTGTCAGAGATGGGCTATATCATAGATGGAGTATTTCAGAGATGGGATATGTCAGAGATGGGATATGTCAGAGATGGGGTATGTCATAGATGGGCTATGTCAGAGATGGGCTGTGTCAGACACGGGCTGTGTCAGACATGGGGTATGTCAGACATGGGGTATGTCAGACATGGGGTATGTCAGAGATGGGGTCTGTCAGAGATGGGCTTTGTCAGAGATGGGGTGTGTCAGAGATGGGGTGTGTCAGACATGGAGTATGTCAGAGATGGGGTGTATCAGACATGGTATATGTCAGAGATGGGGTATGTAAGAGATAGGGTATGTCAGAGATGGGATATGTAAGAGATGGGATATGTAAGAGATGGGATATGTAAGAGATGGGTTATGTCAGAGATGGGATATGTAAGAGATGGGATAGGTCAGAGATGAGATATGTCAGAGATGAGATAGGTCAGGGATGAGGTATGTCAGAGATGGGGTATGTCAGAGATGGGCTATGTCAGAGATGGGCTATGTCAGAGATGAAGTCTGTCAGAGATGGGTTGTGTCAGAGATGGGATGTGTCGGACATAAGATATGTTATAGATGTGATATGTCAGAGATTGGATATGTCAGAGATGAGGTATGTCAGCGATGAGGTATGTCAGAGATGGGATATGTCAGAGATGGGGTATTTGAAAGTTGGGGGATGTCAGACATGGTATATGTCAGAGATGGGGTATGTCAGAGTAAGGTTATTTCAGAGATGGGTTATGTCAAAGTTGAGCTATGTCAGAGATGGGGTATGTCAGTGATGGGCTATGTCAGAGATGAGCTATGTTAGTGATGGGATATGTCAGACATTTGATATGTCAGAGATGGGGTCTGTCAGAGATGGGGTATGTCAGAGATGGGCTATGTTAGAGATGAAGTTTGTCAGAGATGGGGTGTGTCAGAGATGGGATGTGTCGGACATGAGATATGTCATAGATGTGATATATCAGAGATGGGATATGTCAGAGATGAGGTATGTCAGGGATGAGGTATGTCAGCGATGGGATATGTCAGAGATGGGGTATTTCAAAGATGGGGTATGTCAGTCATGGTATATGTCAGAGATGGGGTATGTACGAGATGCTGTATGTCAGGGACGAGCTATGATAAGGATGTGGTATGTCAGATAGGATATCAGGAATGGTATATATGAGAGATGGGACATGTAAGAGTTTTTTTTATGTCAGAGATGAGATATGTCAGACATGGGTTATGTCAGAGATAGTTTATATCAGAGATGGGTTATGTCAAAGATGGGCTATGTCAGAGATGGGATATGTCATACATGAGATATGTCAGAGATGGGATATGTCAGAGATGGGGTATGTCAGTGATGGGGTATGTCAGAGATGGGCTATGTCATAGATGGGCTATGTCATAGATGGAGTATGTCAGAGATGGGATATGTCAGAGATGGGATATGTCAGAGATGGGGTATGTCAGAGATGGGGTATGTCAGAGATGGGTTATGTCAGAGATGGAGTATGTCAGAGATGGGGTGTGTCAGAGATGGGGTGTGTCAGAGATGGGATATGTCAGAGATGGGATATGTCAGAGATAGGATGTGTCAGAGATGGGGTATGTCAGAGATGGGGTGTGTCAGAGATGGGCTATGTCATAGATGGGCTATAGCATAGATGGAGTATGTCAGAGATGGGATATGTCAGAGATGGGATATGTCAGAGATGGGGTATTTCAAAGATGAGGTATGTCAGACATGGTAAATGTCAGAGAGAGGGTATGTAAGAGATGCTGTATGTGGGATGGGCTATGATAAGGATGTGGTATGTCAGATAGGATATCAGGAATGGGATATATGAGAGATGGGACATGTAAGAGTTTTGGTATGTCAGATATGAGATATGTCAGACATGGGTTATGTCAGAGATGGGTTATGTCAAAGATGGACTATGTCAGAGATTGGGTATGTCAGTGATGGGCTATGTCAGTGATGGGCTATGTCAGAGATGGGCTATGTTAGAGATGGGATATGTCAGACATGAGATATGTCAAAGATTGGGTCTGTCAGAGATGGGGTTTGTCAGAGATGGGCTATGTCAGAGATGAAGTCTGTCAGAGATGGGGTGTGTCAGAGATGGGATGTGTCGGATATGAGATATGTCATAGATGTGATACGTCAGAGATGGGATATGTCAGAGATGAGGTATGTCAGGGATGAGGTATGTCAGAGAAGGGATATGTCAGAGATGGGGTATTTCAAAGATGGGGTATGCCAGACATCGTATATGTCAGAGATGGGGTATGTACGAGATGCTGTATGTCAGGGATGGGCTATGATAAGGATGTGGTATGTCAGATATAATATCAGGAATGGGATATATGAGAGATGGGACATGTAAGAGTTTTGGTATGTCAGAGATGAGATATGTCAGACATGGGTTATGTCAGAGATAGGTTATGTCACAGATGGGTTATGTCAAAGATGGGCTTTGTCAGAGATGGGCTATGTTAGAGATGGGATATGTCAGACTTGAGATATGTCAGAGATGGGGTCTGTCAGAGATGGGATAAGTTAGATATGAGATATGTCAGAGATGGGCAATGTCAGAGATGGGCTATGTCAGAGATGGGCTATGTCATAGATGGAGTATGTCAGAGATGGGGTATGTCAGAGATGGGGTATGTCAGAGATGGGCTATGTCATAGATGGAGTATGTCAGAGATGGGGTGTGTCAGAGATAGGATGTGTCAGAGATGGGGTATGTCAGAGATGGGGTGTGTCAGAGATGGGCTGTGTCAGAGATGGGCTATGTCAGAGATGGGCTATATCATAGATGGAGTATTTCAGAGATGGGATATGTCAGAGATGGGATATGTCAGAGATGGGATATGTCAGAGATGGGGTATTTCAAAGATGGGGTATGTCAGACATGGTATATGTCAGAGAGAGGGTATGTAAGAGATGCTGTGTGTGGGATGGGCTATGCCAGAGATGGGATATATCAGACATGGGGTATATCAGAGATGGTAAATGTCAGAGAAGAGGTATGTCAGGGTTGAGGTATGTCAAAGATGGGGTCTGTCAGAGATGGGATATGTCAGACATGAGATATGTCAGAGATGGGATATGTCAGAGATGGGATATGTCAGAGATGGGCTATGTCAGAGATGGGCTATGTCAGAGATGGGCTATGTCAGAGATGGGCTATGTCAGAGATGGGATATGTCAGAGATGGGATATGTCAGAGATGGGGTATGTCAGCGATGGGCTATGTCAGAGATGGAATATGTCATAGATGGAGTATGTCAGAGATGGAGTATGTCAGAGATGGAGTATGTCAGAGATGGGGTGTGTCAGAGATGGGATATGTCAGAGATGGGATATGTCAGAGATGGGGTATGTCAGAGATTTGGTATGTCAGAGATGGGCTATGTCATAGGTGGAGTATGTCATAGATAGAGTATGTCAGAGATGGGGTGTGTCAGAGATGGGGTGTGTCAGAGATAGGATGTGTCAGAGATGGGGTATGTCAGAGATGGGGTGTGTCAGAGATGGGCTATGTCAGAGATGGACTATAGCATAGATGGAGTATGTCAGAGATGGGATATGTCAGAGATGGGATATGTCAGAGATGGGATATGTCAGAGATGGGGTATTTCAAAGATGGGGAATGTCAGACATGGTATATGTCAGAGAGAGGGTATGTAAGAGATGCTGTATGTGGGATGGGCTTTGCCAGAGATGGGATATATCAGACATGGGGTATATCAGAGATGGTAAATGTCAGAGAAGAGATATGTCAGGGATGAGGTATGTCAGAGATGGGTATGTCAGAGAAGGGCTATGTCAGAGATGAGGTATTTCAAAGATGGGGTATGTCAGACATGGGATATGTCAGAGATGGGCTATGTCAGAGATGGGCTATGTCATAGATGGAGTATGTCAGAGATGGGATATGTCAGAGATGGGGTATGTCAGAGATGGGCTATGTCATAGATGGAGTATGTCAGAGATGGGGTTTGTCAGAGATAGGATGTGTGAGAGATGGGTTATGTCAGAGATGGGGTGTGTCAGAGATGGGCTATGTCAGAGATGGGCTATATCATAGATGGAGTATGTCAGAGATGGGGTGTGTCAGAGATGGGATATGTCAGAGATGGGGTATTTCAACGATGGGGCATGTCAGACATGGTATATATCAGAGAGAGGGTATGTAAGAGATGCTGTATGTGGGATGGGCTATGCCAGAGATGGGATATATCAGACATGGGGTATATCAGAGATGGTAAATGTCAGAGAAGAGGTATGTCAGGGATGGAGTATTTCAAATATGGGGTATGTCAGACATGGTATATGTCAGAGATGGGGTATGTAAGAGATGGGCTATGTCAGAGATGGGGTATGTCAGAGATGAGATGAGATATATCAGAGATGGGCTATGTCAGAGTTGGAGTATGTCAGAGATGGGGTGTGTCAGAGATGGGGTTTGTCAGAGATGGGGTGTGTCAGAGATGAGGTGTGTCAGTGATGGGGTGTGTCAGAGATGGGATGTGTCAGACATAAGATATGTCAGAGATGGGATATGTCAGAGATGGGATATGTCAGAGATGGGGTATGTATGAGATGCTATATGTCAGGGAGGATGCTATGAAAAGGATGTGGTATGTCAGATAGGATATCAGGAATGGGATGTCAGGAATGGGATGTATGAGAGATGGGACATGTCAGAGATGAGATATGTCAGAGATGAGATATGTCAGACATGGGTTATGTCAGAGATGGGTTATGTCAGAGATGGGCTATGTCAGACATGGGGTGTGTCAGACATGGGGTATGTCAGAGATGGGGTATGTCACAGATAGGGTATGTCAGAGATGGGGTCTGTCAGAGATGGGGTCTGTCAGAGATGGGCTATGTCAGAGATGGGCTATGTCAGACATGGGCTATGTCAGACATGGGCTATGTCAGACATGGGCTATGTCAGACATGGGCTATGTCAGAGATGGGGTATGACAGAGATGGGTTATGTCAGAGATGAGGTGTGTCAGATATGGGCTATGTTAGAGATGGGGTATGTCATATATGGAGTATGTCAGAGATGAGGTGTGTAAGAGATGGGGTATGTCAGAGATGGGGTATGTCAGAGAGGGGATATGTCATTGATGGGCTATGTCAGACATGAGATATATCAGAGATGGGGTATGTCAGAGATGGGGTATGTCAGAGATGAGCTATGTCAGTGATGGGCTATGTCAGAGATGGGATATGTCAGACATGAGATATGTCAGAGATGGGGCGTGTCAGAGATGGGATATGTCAGAGGTGGGATATGTCTGAGATGAGCTATGTCAGTGATGGGCTATGTCAGAGATGGGCTATGTCAGAGATGGGATATGTCAGACATGAGATATGTCATGGATGGGGTGTGTCAGAGATGGGATATGTCAGAGATGGAATATTGCCGAAATTAGATATGTCAGAGATAGCGTTTGTCAGAGATGGTATATGTCAGAGATGGGTTATGTCAGACATGGGCTATGTCAGAGATGGGCTATGTCAGAGATGGGTTATGTCAGAGATGAGGTGTGTCAGAGATGGGCTATGTCAGAGATGGGGTATGTCATAGATGGAGTATGTCAGAGATGAGGTGTGTCAGAGATGGGGTATGTCAGAGATGGGGTATCTCAGACATGGGGTATGTCAGAGATGGGGTATGTCAGAGAGGGGATATGTCAGAGATGGGCTATGTCAGACATGAGATATATCAGAGATGGGGTATGTCAGAGATGGGGTATGTCAGAGATGGGGTATTTCAGAGATGAGCTTTGTCAGTGATGGGCTATGTCAGAGATGGTCTATGTCAGAGATGGGATATGTCAGACATGAGATATGTCAGAGATGGGGTATGTCAGTGATGAGCTATGTCAGTGATGGGCTATGTCAGAGATAGGCTATGTCAGAGATTGGATATGTCAGACATGAGATATGTCAGAGATGGGGTGTGTCAGAGATGGGATATGTCAGAAGCGATATGTCAGAGATAGGGTGTGTCAGAGATGGGATATGTCAGAGATGGGATATGTCAGAGATGGGTGTCGAAGTCAAATAATTATGATCGTTTGCAATTATTATCTGACAATCCAGTCATCTGTTGTCTGATAAAGGGTAAATCGGACGCTACTTTGCGTCGGCGCAATCCAATGCACACAACTGCGAACCTACCACACACATACACTGATTTACAAAACGCACTCACATCGGCTTGTATGCTAACACATAGACGCTCGTATGTGTAACCACATTTGTACACATGGACGCCCACGTGCGTCCTGACATTCATACATACGAACATTTCCTACATCAATGCACAGACGCACATATGCAAACGCATATGTATATAATGGTTCCTATTTACAATAAGTTAATAAAGTGAGTTATTAAAGGTCTTTTTAACAAGTAATTATGATGTAATATGTACTTAAATAAGATCTAAGGTTTTGAACATAGCAGACATGTCATGTTTGGTATTATATTAAATCACTGTTCATTTGCAGATCTCCAGTTCTATCGGCAAGGAGATCGCATCATGTGTCTGCAAATTACGAACTATAGAGAGTTATTGGTTAGCATGTTAACATTTTGTATGTAGTGTCTGTAGCCAGTTTAACTAGTTCTTCGGCGGGAAACTACACAAAGCAACTGTTGGAGAACTAGGACATACCCCTGATGACACCGTATGAACTAACCAATGACCAGAATGACCAGAAGCAAGGACCAATGGAATCATGCCAACTTGTCCTATTGTTCTATATGTGACCTGTAAGGTATATAGGCTAGTGCTCTGGACACCATAAGGGAGTAATTTTCCCTTCTTTGATGACCGCAGGCTTCAGGTTTGATGACTGAGAACTGGATCCAGAGCGCTAGCATATGTATCGGCTGTACCTTGTATTTTACTTTCTTTTTACGCTAATTGTTTAGATCAAAACATGTTTTACTTTTTTTCTTACATAATATAACTTTTTGTGCTTTGGAACCACAATTGGATTGGAAAGCAATTATTTCAATTTAGCGACTTATAGTGCTAAATAGCGATTAAGGGGTATCCATATGAGGTATGTCAGACATGGGGTATTTTAGAGATGGGGTATGTCAGACATGGGATATGTCAGCGATGGTAAAAGCAAGAACAGATACAGTGGTTTAAGGACAATGGAGTATTGGAAAATTATTGTCTGGAAGTATCATTCCCATTTCCCCTCATGGATTGAACTTGCCCTGTATAAGTGATACAGGTTGGTGTTGGTGGTGTAAACATTACAAACCACATTGGGTCCCTTGACACATTTATAAACTTAAAATAATTGCTAATTACATGCCTCTATGACATCAGTATAGCCGCCTGCAGCTGACCTTTATCACAAATCAGTCACTCTCCTGCTCCTATTAGAGTTCCTATTAAGTTTGTGGATTCTTCACTGTGGGCCGGATTCAGAGATGTAACCTAAACCAATGGTTAGCGAATCTCCGATGTTTAGGGGTCTGCGCAGGTGCATCACTCGCTCTGAAAATGTGCAGAATGGGTCCTGTTATCTCGCTCACAGTCCCCCTTTAGCCACAGCATGATTTACGTTTTGGGGGTGGATCGGGCGCATGACCACCCACTGTTACTAGGAGATAAGCTTCGGCTTTACGCAGCCTGGCCAAAGAAGCAACTATTGGGACCATCGGTGACGATGGTTGCGAGATAGTGATCTGAGAGAGCGTCTATGGATGCTGCACTGGGATCACAGGTGCAGCAAGGAGGTGTCTAATTCATACAGACACCTCCTGCTGCATTTACATTTTGTTGGATGATATTGCACATCCTCTTCCCCGTGGCTCTGCAATACCATCCATCTCTTAATCAGGCCCTGTGGCTCTATTGTATATTTATGAAAATGACACTGACGGGTAAAATTACTAAGATTCGTTTTGGGCCCGATTTGTCCCGTTTTTCAACTAGGCTCGATCAAAAACTGACATTTTTTTTTCACTTTAATAATCGGAAATTTACCATGCTCCTGGTTTTGACAGGATCATTTTGATTGATGGTGTATTTGGTCGATCCTGTCCGTTTTGAAGCCCCGATTTCCCTGCCCGAATTTCTCTCCAAAACAAGCAGGCTGCACATATCAGTGAAATATGTGCAGACTGCTTGGTTTTTTTTATATGTGAAGGGTTAATTTAAAAAAAAAATATGTGGGGTCCCCCCCAAAATCATAACCAGCACCAGACTTGTCAACCAGTACTGGTTCCTAAAATTATGGGGAACAAAATGTGTAGGGTTCCACCCTAATTTAAGAACCAGCACCTAGCTGCAGGGCCAGTGTTGGTTTTAAATATAGGGGAAAATATGCGTAGGGGTCCCTCTATTTTGAAAAACCAGCTCCGGACCCAAACTGAGGTGTAATGCCACAGCCAGGAGACCCTATTACCAGGTCTCCAGGGCCAAAGCATTCTCACCCCAAGCCGGTCAGGCCAAGCCAGGGATCTTAGGGCAGATGGGGACCCCCCCAAAAAAGGGATCCCTTCTCTCCCAAAACCCCAGGCTTGGTCTGAAGCCCGGGGCTCTTCCTCGCACCCCTAGAGCAGTGGGTACGGGGGCAATAAAGTGGTTAAAAGTATTAAACTATTGTATTTTACAGTGGAACTACAGGTGCCAGAATGCCTGCCCTTTGGCACTTGTGAAACTACATCCCCAATTAATTTTACGCTGGGGGCATGCACATAATTTTCCTAGATGCTGGGCTGCCCTCCCTACCTTTCCTCCAGCCCACGGGTGTTACAGCACCCAAAAAACAGGACTTTTGCACCTAAGTCATGATGGATGTGGTTATGCACACATACACTGCATATGTACTGTTTTACACATATGTAGTCACAAACACATACACTTACATACATACTGTTGTACACTTAGCCACACTTATACACATGCATATATGGTCACACACATATACACTTACATACTTAATGTTGTACACATAGCCCCACTTATACACATACATATGTAGTCAGAAACACATACTTACATACATACTGTTGTACACATAGCCACCCTTATATACATACATATAGTCACATATACACTTACATACTGTACGTACTGTTGTACACATAGCCACACTTATACACATACATATAGTCACACACATATACACTTACATACATTCTGTTTTACACATAGCCACACTTATTCACATACATATAGTCACACACATATACACTTACATACATACTGTTGTACACATAGCACACTTATACACATACATATAGTCACACACATATGCACTTACATATGTACTGTTGTACACATAGCCACACTTATATACATACATATAGTCACAAAAATATACACTTACATATGTACTGTTGTACAAATAGCCACACTTATACACATGCATATATGCTCACACACATATTAGAGATGAGTGGGTTCGGATTTCAGAGATCCGAACCCAACCGAACTTAGGGGTTCTGAGTCAGATCCGAGTCGGCTCGGGTTTTTCCGCCTGACTCAGATCTGAAAACGAGGCAAAACATCATCATCCCGCTGTCGGATTCTCACGGGTTTTGGATTCTATAAAGGTCCAGCAATTGCTGCCATTTTTCATTCCGGCTGTGAAGAGTGAAGAGGGAGGGAGCTGGGAGCTGGGAGCTGTGCTGCGCTGCTGTGTGGCTGCTGTTGTGCATTGTGACTTGTGATTAACTATTACTAGGTTGTGCTGGGAGCTGTGCTGCATAATTGAGATTATCCTATCCATAGGGGCTGGCTGGTTGTTATCCATAGGGGCTGGCTGGCCATTGCTGGCTGTTGTCCTGTCCATAGGGGCTGGCTGGCTGTAGTCCATAGGGGCTGGCTGTTGTCCATAGGGGCTGGCTGTTTTGAGGTTGTCATGTCCATAGGTGCTGGCTGGCTGTTATCCATAGGGGCTGGCTGGCTGTTCTACTGTGTTTTTCAGGGGGTTCTCTCTCCATCAGGGGTGTTCTTCTTCACCCCCAGTGTAAAAAAAATAAAAACAATTTTTTTTGTGTGCATGTTAGCCACACCACCAGTGAAAAAATAAAAACTATTTTTTGGTGTGTGCGTGTTAGCCTGCCACACCACCAGTGAAAAAAATAAAAACAATTTTTTGTGTGTACACCACCAGTGTGAAAATAAAAACTATTTTTTAGTGTGTGCATGTTAGCCTGCCACACCACTAGTGTGAAAATAAAAACATTTTTCAGTGTGTGCATGTTAGCCTGCCACACCACCAGTGTGAAAATAAAAACAATTTTTTGGTGTGTGCGTGTTAGCCTGCCACACCACCAGTGAAAAAATAAAACAATTTTTTGTGTGTACACCACCAGTGTGAAAATGACATTTTTTTTTTGGTATGTGTGTGTTAGCTTGCCACACCACCAGTGTGCAAATAAATTTTTTTTTTTGTGTGTGCGTAATTGTGTATCAGCCACACCACCAGTGTGAAAATAAAAACTATTTTTTTGTGTGTGCATGTTAGCCACACCACCAGTGAGAAAATAAAAACATTTTTTGTATGTGCGTAATTGCGTATTAGCCACACCACCAGTGTGAAAATAAAAACAATGTTTTGGTGTGTTCGTGTTAGCCTGCCACACCATCAGTGAAAAAATCAAAACATTTTTTTTGGTGTGTGTTAGCCTGCCACACCAACAGTGTGAAAATAAAAACAATTTTTTGTGTGTGCGTGTTAGCCACACCACCAGTGAAAAAATAAAAACAATTTTTTGTGTGTGCATGTTAGCCACCCCACCAGTGAGAAAATAAAAAAACATTTTTTGTGTGTATGTAATTGCGTATCAGCCACACCACCAGTGTGAAAATAAAAACAATTTTTTTTTGTGTGTGTGTGTGTAAGCCACACCACCAGTGAAAAAATAAAAACAAATTTTGTGCGGTTGTGTACGTTAGCCAAGCTATAATTGCTTGGTGACACTGCTGTAAGACCACAGTGAGTATGGAGGACAGTCACATGACAGGAGAGCAGGATCCACATACCAGTCTTGTCTCTGCCGGCAGCAGTCATGATGACGATGCAAGGCCGTCAACGTCATCTATGAAGGCCGATGTACCAGGGCTTAAGTCAGACCAAAAAGTCAGGTTATAAAATCAACCTTTACCCTGTTAAAGAAAAAAAAAACTAAAGCGAAGTCAGCTTTAGAGAAACAAAAAATTGGCAATATGTCATTCACTACATGAAGTGGCAAGGAAAGGATAAGGCCTTGGCCTTTATTATTTATGACTGGTGGTTCTAGTGATAAGGCCTTGGCCTTTATTATTTATGACTGGTGGTTCTAGTAAGCCCCTCTGCTTGTAGGAGAGGTACAAACAAAATTAAAGTTGTTAAGACGAGTAAGACACCGGAACCAACTGTGTGCTCCGAAAAATCACAAATCCCTGAGGAGAGTCCAAGTGTGTCTGCAGTTGCCATGTGTGAGCCTGACCTTCCTAATACTGTACTTGAAGAGGATCCTCCTTCCACCATTTGTGTGCCCTCTGCAAATGTGGGGATGAGCTGCACAAGTCAACATGCTGACGTAGAAATCGAGGATGCTTCTATGGAATTGCACAAGGAGGATGAGGAGGATATTTATGTAGTTGGTGATAACAACAAGGATGATGAGGATGTTGTTGATGATGATGAGGATGTTGATGGCAAGGATGTTTGTGTAAAAATTGTAAATCAGGCAACAGTTGTTGCCCATGGTGGGAAAAATCCCATTGTTGGCATGCCTTGGCAAGGACCAAAAAAATCCACATCTCATGTGTGGAATCATTTCCACCCAAATCCGGACAACCTTTGCCAAGCCATTTGTAACCATTGCCATGTAACAGTAAGTAGAGGTAAGGACCTTAACCAACTTGGAACATCCTCCCTGTTACGTCACTTGCAGTGCATTCATCAAATTGGAAAGTGTATGGAAACTTTGTGGACAAAAAAAAAGGACAACAATCATTAATGCAGTGAGTTTTAGATAGTTAATGGAGGTCCTGTGTCCCCGCTACCGTGTCCCTTCTAGATTCCATTTCTCTAGAATAGCAATTCCCAATCTGTCCAAGGACATAAAAAAAACCTTATTAATGTCCTCCAAAATGCCGTTGTGCCCACTGTCCATTTAACCACAGATATGTGGACAAGTGGGACAGGGCAAACTAAAGATTACATGACTGTGACAGCACACTGGGTAGGTGTATGGCCTCCAACAGTGCAAACAGCAGGAGCAGCATCTAACAAATGCCAGCTCATTCAGAGGCAGGCTACTCTGTGTATCACCGGTTTCACTAAGAGGCATACCGCTGAGAACCTCTTAGAAAAACTCAGGGAAATCATTGCAAAATGGCATACCCCACTTGGACTCTCATTGGGATTTTTGATTTCTGACAATGGACCTGATTCAGACCCAGACGCAAGTGGGCGTTCGCTCGTTCAGCGTACGAGCGGAAAAATGTAAATTCAAGTGCACGCTCGTATGTTCGCTCACAGCTAATCTTCCGCCCCATAGTCTCCCAACCCCTCCTATAGCTAGCGAACGTTCGAAATAGCGACCGTCCATCTCCTCTTTGGTTGCAGGGAACGCTTGCACAAGTCAAATCTGGAAGTGGCCCTGTCAGTTTTCGATTGCCTGCTATTTCATTCAGCAAACATACTTGAATCGATTAATAGCAATCACTATATTAATTAGCTTAATTGTTATTCACATGTTTGCAATCCTTTTTTTTTTTCAATGTCAATAAACTTTATTATTGTTAGTGTGTGTCATTGCTTCCGCAGAATACGTACGGTTGGACCAAAGGGATGGTTTTTCAAAATTAAAAGTTTGTTTGAATGCTACTCTTGTTTAGCATTTTTTTTCTAGCCCTTTTTTTTTATTTATTTATTTATTAATATTTAAATTAGCTTACGCATGTCACTGCATCAAGCCTATCATAACTAACATTATATTTGTGAGGGTGTAGGTCACATGATTCATACAATAACCAATAGAATGCTTTTTGTTAATTTACAAAGTACATTAGCCAATCCAAATTTTTCTAGGCCCTTTATTAAAACTGTTTTGTGTAAAAAATATCATTGCCATCATGAGAGCCGCAGCATTTTGTAGACGTGAGCTCCTGGTCCTCACTGATGTGATGGACCGGAGAATCACACACCAGCCGCACCCCATCACTAACCTCCGCAAGCGGCTGGCCTACGCAGAGGTGCGGCGCCGCCTGCGTAGGATCGGCTACCGCAGGAATATCGGCCAACTGGAGAGGAGGTGGTCCGATCTGGGCCGCAGATCCCCACGCCTGTTGGCCAATTTGCGTCAGCAAATCGCGGAAAGTAAGTCTTTTTTAAAATTATATTTAAAATGTAAGCATACCTGCGTGTGCATGTTTCCCGTATAGCCCTGTTTCTTTATTTTGGACATACCTGCGTGTGCATGTTTCCCATATAGCCCTGTTTCTTTATTTTGGATATACCTGCGTGTGCATGTTTCCCGTATAGCCCTGTTTCTTTATTTTGGACATACCTGCGTGTGCATGTTTCCCATATAGCCCTGTTTTTTTTTTTTTTTTTTGGTGTGTCAATTTTCGATTCTAAATATTAAATATGTAATAATATACATTTTTTAACATCATTTAGGGGCTGAGCGCAGACTACGACGTCTCCAACGTCACCGACATCGGGCTCGTCCCCTATCCCCCACTCCCACCCAAACATCCTCTCCCCACTCTTCCCCAAATTCCCCCTCCACCCCAGACCTGGCAGACCGTGTGGCCCCTCCCTCTCCTCACATTCCCATCCCTCCAACTTCACCATCCCCTCCACCCCCCTCTCTTTTCCTCACCCTCCCCTCCACCCCCCTCTCTTTTCATCACCCTCCACTTCCTCACAAATCACCCCTCCTCCATCCCTTCAGCACTGGCCCACCTCTGAGGAGGACGATTTCGGGGCTCCTGGCCCAGTCAGCAGTATGCCCGGTATGTTTCCCTTTTAAACTATGGTTGCTTTTGCATTTTTTGTTTTTTTGGTGATGTTGTCCTTTTGCCTGTGCAGTTCCAAATTGTAAAGTAGTTCTAATGTTTTGGATATATATCTTTGTGAAACAATGTCTAGGATGTTTTCCCCTTACACATATGACACATGTCCAAACACTCATACTTGTGTCTTTCCTGTTTACGGTACAAACAAATGTAGTATTTTTGCGTAGTTGTCCCTATTTTTTGTTGAATTTTGTTGTAAAATGTTTTTTTTTTTTTTACAACAATCTTTGCGTTTGGCGTTACTTTTGTTTTGTTGATGTTTTTTTTCTCGTTTTTTTGTTTAGTCTGTTTTTTAAGTTGTTTCTTAACATATAAATTAAGGTGTCATTTTAGTAATCCCCACATTTTTTAAACCCACAGAGGACCAGAGCCGTAATGAACAACTGTATGCAGGCTTGCAGAGCTTGAGGGGCCATGCAGTTGGCATGCTAGTGGTCTTGGATCATCTGTTGGCGCTCCTGCGCCACTAATTTTTTTTTTCCACCCAAAAAATGTTTTGAAAAATAAAAGATATTTTGATTTATTTAAGTCTCATTCCATGTCTGTAAATCTTAGATTGTTGAACCTTACATAAGTCTACTATTTTACCATGATGTTTGAAGTAATGTAAATTGGATTGTAGAAAGCTCAAGTAAGTATGTAAGCTGGCACATTAAACACCTAACAATACCAATAGGTTTGTAGAATTAACGGCAACAATAGTTTGTTCTTTTTTGGGGGTAACGTAAAAATTAAACCAAACCTGCTTAGGTCCTACAATGGCAAACAGACTGATTCACCATAATACCTTTGGTGTTTGGTTTTAGCCACAAAGCAGGGTAAAAAAGATTACAATTTAGCACATTACAGGATTAGCCATTAAGCAAGTTTGCCTTTTTTGGACCAGGTTACACTTGCTTGTAATTTACCCAGGAAATGTTTGTTTAACGGTAAAAAAAAGTTTAATGCACACAAAATAAAAACACCAAGTGATTTGTCACAATCAATTCACACAATGAAAACACAAAAAATTCCAAAACACACCCAAAACAACAAAAGTAAAACAACAATCAGGAACTGTTTGAAGAAGTAGCATGCCAACATGATTCCACAAATGAGGCGAAGAAATCATTGTTCCAGAAGTTATATCCAATGTGTCCACATGAAGTCATTTTTTGGGATCAGGTAGTAGGCATCGTTTTTTTATGGTAATTTTATGGAATAAAAGAAAAAAAAACAAAATTAAAATTGTACATTAAAATTTACATGTCTACATTGTGTCAATTAACTTAATTTTGGAAAATAATTACATAAAAAATCTGGCCACAATGTCATCGCGTATGGCCCCCCCACATACTGACCTCCGGCCAACCTCGGGGGGGGGCATCCTAAGGCAAGGCATCCTCTGGCTGCATTGGGACACCACTCCTTATGGCGATGTTGTGAAATATCGCACACAGGACCACAATTTTTGAAACCATAGCCGGCAAATACATGAGCTTGCCACCAGAGCGGTGGAGGCATCTGAATCGGCCTTTTAAAAGGCCGATACAGTGCTCCACCACCTGCCTGGTGGCTGTAAGTGCGGAATTATACTCACTTTGTGGCCCTGGTGTGGGAGCCAAATAAGGATTGAGCAGCCAGGGCGTGCAAGGGTAACCACTGTCTCCTGTGAAAATATTAAAAAAAACATCAGAACCATTGTGTAACAAGCTTTGCATTGGTTTCAACAGAAGGTTTCAACTTACCCAGAAGCCATGCATCACCAGCTTGTAGGTTGTTTAATTTGTGCCAAATCCCTGATTGCCGGATGACGAAGGAATCATGTGCACTGCCGGGGAATTTGGCATTCAGGGACAGGATCTGGAGGGAGGAGTCACATACCACCATTACATTCAGTGAATGAAAGTGCTTGCGGTGCCTAAAAATAGCCTCCAGCCTTGCTGGAGGCTGAAATGGTATGTGAGTGCCATCCACAACCCCTATGATGTGTGGGAAGCCAGCTATTTGGTAAAAATTCGCCTTCGCCACATTAAGGGTACCCATATCCAATGGCATTTTAATAAAATGATGGAGGTGTTTAAAAAGGGCCTCCATCACTGCCCTCAGGATCCTTGAAAAGGAGGATTGGGATATTCCCGCAACTATTCCAACAGTGGTTTGAAAGGATCCTGAGGCACAAAAATGTAACACCGACATTAATTGAGTAAGTGGTGGTATTGCTGTAGGACTGTCAATTTGCCGTTCAAGATCACTCTCTATTAATGAAAGAGTGTCTATGATGATTTGGGGCGGCAGACGGTATCGCCTTAACACCTCATCATCTGGCATTCCAAAAAGGGTGACACATGTTCTATATATCTGGGGCCTTGCACGCCTACGAGGCCTACGCCTGGGACGAAGTTGAGGTTGGTCGGGTTCTGGAACCATGGCCAATATAATACGACCAACATCAACCTGAAATGGTAAGCCAGGTAGTTATTGTTTTAGACAAATGTGTAAAGAAAAATATACTTATCTTTTCTCAGAAATCCAAAGATGCTTACAGGCCTGGGTCGTGTCATGTGCAGAACAACCTACATTTCAAAAGTAGAAAATATGTTTAAGATTAATTAAATAAAATATGATTGGAAACAAATTGTTTTCGTTAAAAAATAGAGAAGGGAGAACACATTAGTTCAGAAAATAGTACGCTACATTTAGTGTTAAGACATGATTTTACACTGAAAATTTCTAAAAACATTAGTTCGCAAAATAGTACGCTACTTTTACAGTTAAATCAAGACACATTAGTTCGCTAAATAGTACGCTACTTTTACAGTTAAATCAAGACACATTAGTTCGCTAAATAGTACGCTACTTTTACAGTTAAATCAAGACACATTAGTTCGCTAAATAGTACGCTACTTTTACAGTTAAAACCACTCAAACATTATTTCACAAAATAGTACGCTACATTTAATGGTAAGACATGATTGTTCCCAGAAAAAAAACAACATTACTTAGCGAAACATATGCTAAGACCAACACATCGAATTTGTAAATTCATGAAACCAAAAACACTTACCAAAAACAGACAAATATCCCAAAGTTTAAAAACGTCACTGGGGGAATGCCAAACTAACTGTAAAACAAAAAAATAAAAAAAATAAAAACATTTGTAAACTATTTACTATTATTTTTTACAGTGGTTTTTTTAAAATACTCAAAAATTCAACAAAAAATAGCCAAACAATAAAAAAAAAAAGCGAACGGAAAAGAAAGAAGTTAGAAAAAAAAAAAATCTCGCACCAAAACAGTCCTCCTTCTACTCAATAAGCCTACAATCCACTCCAACGCAAAACCTCCAACAATCAACATGCCACATCGACTCGAGTCACACCAAGCCAAGCCAACTAAACAAAAAAAAAAAGCAAGCAACAATTCAAAAGAAAGGAGATGGAGGTTTTGGTGCAAATGTGCAATGACAACCTGCCACAGGCAGCAAGGAATATGGGTGCAAGCCAGAAATGGAAAATGTGGGATGACATAGCCAGTGGTGTCAATAGGGTGGGTGATTTTGAACGTTCAACCCGGGAGGTCAAACGCCGGTACGTAAAAACTACATTTTAGTAAAAAGTGTTTACAGGTCCAAATACTGCAGGAATAATGCCAACTTTTTACCCCACAGATGGAGCGACTTCAAATATCGTCTTAAGCAAAAACTGGCTGATAGGGCTAGGCATGCAGGGGGGACAGGTGGGGGTCCCACCCCTGTGTCACTGGAGCTCACAGATTTGGAGGAGATGGCCCAGGGGTGTGTGCAAGATGAGGAGGTGTTTGGCGTGTCGAACATGGATACCGACATGTAGAAAAAGGAGGGGGATTTAACCCCCTATTGTACCTCAGCACACTGAATAATACCTGCAACAATATATGAAGACTATATGGTCATAGAAATTCCGAGATATTAGTTGCATGCATTTGCAAATACATGGGAGGCTGCTGGGCCACGTCACGGCTTCTCTGTTACCAGCAGTCCCTAACACTTAGGGGTTCACGTCTGGGGCGCAGTGCACCCCAAAAAACGTCCAGCCCAGGACCCCCCCAGGGCATCACACGAAAATGGAAAAAGAGTGACAGTGCAGTGTAAAGTATAGCTGTGTGTGAGTAATCATTAAGTGTGGAATGAGAGGTTAAAATATATGTGAAAAAATACATGAATAATAAGCAAACATAAAAGGTGATGTGAAAAGCAACTATGTGTATTAAGTGGTGATGCCCTGAGGAGGCCCAGCCAGACCAGTCCCGGGGGCCCTACGCCCAAACGCTCACCCCAAATGTAAAATATACCAATTATAAGGCCAATTCGGAGCCAGCATTAGTAGGGCATGCTAGTTCTAGTAGTGCTAGTTGGAGTTCCCAGGGGTGACTCCCAGGTAAGCTGGCTCTCAATTTGGATGCATTTATGTATGTGCCTTTATCATGAGGCCTTACATTTGACAAAATTATATATGTGCCTTTATCATGAGGCCTTATAATTGGAATATTTTACATTTGGGGTGAGCGTTTGGGCGTAGGGCCCCCGGGACTGGTCTGGCTGGGCCTCCTCAGGGCATCGCCACTTAATACACATAGTTGCTTTTCACATCACCTTTTATGTTTGTTTATTATTCATGTGTTTTTTCACATATATTTTAACCTCTCATTCCACACTTAATGATTACTCACACACAGCTATACTTACACTGCACTGTCACTCTTTTTCCATTTTCGTGTGATGCCCTGGGGGGGTCCTGGGCTGGACGTTTTTTGGGGTGCACTGCGCCCCGGACGTGAACCCCTTAGTGTTAGGGACTGCTGGTAACAGAGAAGCCGTGACGTGGCCCAGCAGCCTCCCATGTATTTGCAAATGCATGCAACTAATATCTCTGAATTTCTATGACCATATAGTCTTCATATATTATTGCAGGTATTATTCAGTGTGCTGAGGTACAATAGGGGGTTAAATCCCCCTCCTTTTTCTACTTAGTATGACCCCTCCCTTTCATGCACCTGATTAGTACTGCTAGATTGATTGAGCAGCTGCCATTTTTGTTTGATGGATACCGACATGCCAGACTTTGCGGCTCCTCATGTTGCCCCAGGTAAATGTTGTAATGTTAACAACTCATAAATGTGTTTGGGACAATATCTAGATTATAATGTTACTCTTTTCTGTTTTTTCTCACAGAGACACAGGCGGATGAGTCTGCTCCAGAGGGGAGCATTGGCCGCAGAATTTCTGCTGGCTCTGCAGGGGAGGAAGCAGTAGATCCAGCTGGGGACCCTGCAGAAGCCAGTCCAGGGCAATCCCCCTCGCAGGCAGTGGCCCTCCTCACGGATCTCAATATTAAAATGGATCAGCAGACCGAGATTCTGCAGAGGCTGGACGCCAGTCTGCTACGGGTGGTGGACGCCCTGGAGCAAAGTGCTGCGGCCAACGTGACCATTGCTAAGGCCCTGGCGGAAAATACTGGGGACAACGTGTGAATAGCAAATGCCCTGGAGCAGCTCATTCGCCAGCACATGTTGGAGCCGGCCTCCCTTCCTGCCGGAACATCAGGACCCTCCACCTCTGGCACAACAACAGCCATCCCTCCAAATGTGCCTAACCCTATGCCTAGTCCAGAGGACACAACATCTGCCTCCGGCCAGGCCAGCAGAAGGACATCCCAGACCCGTTCAGGCTCCATCCCTACCCCGGCCAAACGGGCCAAAAGGCGATGACAGCACTGGCTAATTTTCCCACAATCCTTCTCTGTGTTTGCCCCATATTCCTTAATGCCCAAAACCTCCCTCTCCTTTCTTGTGAATTTTTTAATAATTTAGTTTGTTTGTGGATTTCAAATGCCACTTATTTTGTTTGTGTGTTTCTAAAATCAATTGTTATTTGTTTTTACGTTATCAAGTTTTTATTATTTCCTAAAAAATGTAAAAAAAAACAACAACAAAAAATTAAATACTGTTGAAAATCTGAACATTTCTATTGTTAATTTATTCAAAAACTGGTTAATAGGTAATACCGCAAACAAAATTACAAACAATACAGCGGACAAATAAACATTATTTTTGAATAAAAAAACCAAGGGTTAAAAACAATTTATGAGTTTTAATTAACACTTAGCAAAAAACAAAAGGACGATTGTTTTCTTGGCCCCTAAAAAATGAAGAAAAAAAACAAACATGCGTACAATATTGTTGCACTAAAAAAAGAAAAAAACAAATTTGGAAAAAACACGCAAATTTACAATAAATTTGTAAGCTAATTGATTGTCTAACCCAGAAATTAGCAGCTGAGTAGTTCACCTGCGTACGGTTTTTTGCTACTCAAAAAAGGCTATTTGCTAAACATCTTACAAGCATTTTTGCAATTCAAAACTGATTGTTTTTGAGGCCTCAATTGATAAATCGGAAACCCATCGATGTGCCTCGGGAAGGACGAAGAGACCATCATCATTGTGGTAGAGTATACCAGACCACAAGCTGAGCGAGCAGTTTTAATGGAAAGTGGATCAGACAGTGACGTAACACTTGTTCCGTTCACATTGGCTGTTCGCATCAGATAATTTATGTACGCCCAAAAAATGCCTCGACACGCCTGCGTTTTCCCATCTCCACCCCCGTCACCGCCCCAAAACGGACAGTTCTGTCAATCACATCTGACATGTCACTTCCTGTTCGCTATTTGACGAACGACTGAAAAAATGATCGCAATCAGCCGTACACACATGCGCACTGTTACACCGACGCAGGCGTGGTTTTACAACATCAGATGACTAAGAGCGTACAGGCCGCTTACGAGCGTCTCTGAATGAGGGCCAATGTCAGCAATATTGTACGAGCATTACTTGTGGGCGAATTTGAACACATCCCATGTTTTGCTCACACAATTAATTTGGTGGTACAACAGTTTTTTTTTTAATTACAGGGGTGTGCAGGAGATGCTCTCGGTGGCCCGAAAGATTTCTGGGCATTTTCGACATTCAGCAACTGCGTGTTGAAGATTGCAGCACCAGCAAAAACTGTTGAATTTGCCCTGCCATCAGCTGAAGCAAGAGGTAGTAACTAGGTGGAATTCTACCCTCTATATGCTTCAGCAGATGGAGGAGCATAAAAGGCCATCTACACTGCGCCCTATGACATAGAGAGAGGAGCGGGAATGCACCTTAGTCAATTGCAGTGGAGAATAATTTCCGTGTTGTGCTAGGTTCTCAAACCCTTTGAACTTGCTACATGTGAAGTTAGTTCAGATACTGCCAGCTTGAGTCAGGTCATTCCCCTAATCAGACTTTTGCAAAAGCATCTGGAGAAAGTGAAGGAGGAGCTGAAACGGAGTGATTCCACTAAGTATGTCGGACTTGTAGATCAAGCCCTTCATTCACTTCGACGGGATCCAAGGGTCATCAATCTCTTGAAATCAGATCACTATATTTATTTCTGACATACATAAATCTGAAAAGATGCAAAGAGCTGGTGGTGAAAAAATTGTCAGCTCAAGCGGAACGTGACATGGCAGCATCTCCTCCTTCATTTTTTACAGCTGCCAAGAAAAAATTACATTTTCCAAATAGACATGCGAGACAGTCCGTTTCACTACTGGCAGGAAAAGAGGCAATTTGGAGTCCCTTACACAAACTGGCTTTGTTGTACTTAAGTTGCCCACCCTCCAGTGAATACTCTGAAAAAGTTTTCAGCGCAGCTGGGAACCTTGTCAGTGATCATCGTAGGAGGTTTATTCCCCAAAATGTGGAAAAGATGATCATCAAAATGAATTACAAATTCCATGAGGAAGACCTTTACCAGCACTTACGTCCAAAAAATACAGAAGCATCTGTAATGGTGGATTCCAGCGGGGACGAATTCATATTGTGTGAAGAAGAGGAGGATGCACTCACTGATGGGGATGACGATGATAACATCTAGTCTAATGTATTGTAAAGCCAGTTTGTGTATGGGATCATTGCCACCAATGTCCACTGCGCATTGGCAGCTTGTTTTGTAGGGGGTGTAAACAAACCAATCATTTCAGCCACAAGTGGCAGTCCCTGTCAGTGAAGTGATTGGTTTGTTAAACTGTGAATGTCATGTTTCATATATACAACATAAGGGTGGGTTGGAAGGCCCAAGGACAATTCCATCTGGCACCTTTTCCCTTTCCATTATGTGCTGTTTGGGGCATTGCTGCCTGACATTTTTAATGTTATGGTTTATGAATGTCCAGAAATTGTAATGGCCACAGACAGTATCTCCTGCATGACCCTTTCATTTTTTTTAAAGAAAAGTTTGAACCAACTGCTGCTTGTTGTGTCAACCTGGTGGCACAAGTTGCACAACAGTGACATTCAGCCAAGGGTTCTCAGCCTTCAAGGCTGCTACATGGCCCAAAGGCTGCATCCTGGTTCACGGCCCAAAGGCCACCTGTTGTCACTCCTCACCAGCCCTCAAGGCTGTAACAGCCGCAACTTGCCAAGAGTTCCAGCCCTGAAGGCTGTTGCAGGACTGGTTCCTTCCTAATCATATCTCTGTATTCCCCTACTACTCAGCCTGGAGGCTGCATCAACAATTATCTATCAACTATCCTTCCTAATCATAGCTCTGTATTCCACTGCTACTCAGCCCGGAGGCTGCATCAACAATTAACTATCAACTATCAATTCTTCAGCCAGTGGCTGCACCAATTATCAAGTATCAATTCTTCTTACTTCAGCCAGTGGCTGCACCAATTATCAAGTATCAACTCTTCTTACTTCAGCCAGTGTCTGTGCCAACTATCAATTCTTCAGCCAGTGGCTGCACCAATTATCAAGTATCAACTCTTCTTACTTCAGCCAGTGTCTGCACCAACTATCAATTCTTCAGCCAGTGACTGCACCATTTATCAAGTATCAACTCTTCTTACTTCAGCCAGTGGCTGCGCCAACTATCAATTCTTCAGCCAGTGGCTTCACCAATTATCAACTCTTCTTACTTCAGCCAGTGGCTGCGCCAACTATCAATTCTTCAATCCTCAAGGGGTACCCCAACCATCATCTTTGCACAGTCCTCAACTCTATTTATCACTCAGTTTTGAGCCAGCTAACTGGATGCAACCTTTTGGCCCTTAACTAGATGAAAAAAAATCAATATTGTGAGCTGTGAGGTGGTCAAAATTGACTGGAAACTAGTGGAAATAAATGTTATTGAGGTTAATAATACTGTAGGAACAAAATAGGCCAATTTTATGTGATTTTAGCTGTTTTACTGAGTTTTTAAGAAAAAATCTAGATCCAAAACCAAAACCGAAAAACAAAACATGGAGGTGAGGTTTTGGCAAAACCAAGCCAGATCCAAAACCAAAACACGAGGGTCATCTCTAACACATATACACTTACATATATACTGTTGTACACATAGCCACTATTATACACATATATGGTCACACACATACGTACTGTTGTACACATAGCCACACTTATACACATACATATAGTCACACACATATACACTTACATACATACTTTGTACATATAGCCACACTTATCCACATACATATATTCACACACATATACACTTACATACATACTGTTGTACACAGAGTCACACTTATACACATACATATGTAGTCACACGCATATACACTTACATACATACTGTTGTACACATAGACACACTTTTACACGTAAGTATATAGTCACGCACATATATACTGTCACACACATATGCTGTCACACACTTGTACACATACATACTGTCACACACATATACTTATACATATATACAGACAAAAATACACTAAATATTGTAGCTGCAATTAAAGGCTGGTAGGCTTCTGAGAGAGGGGGCACTTAAGAGAGGGGGGCCCGGGGGCACTTACCCCCTGTGCTCCCCCCTTAATCTGGCTCTGCCCACCCCTCGTCCGGACCGCCCCCAATTGTTCTGGCCTTTAGAAGACGCACCAAACTGCACAGTGCAATTGTGTGCTCCAACACTGCCCCCCCCCCTAATTCGGCACTGTTGGCAGCATCTAACGGTGCTAGGTGTGCTTAATAAAATGAAGAAAGATTTAGGGATTGTCATATTGAGTGCCATGGAAGTGAAGCTGGAATGTGCAGGAGGGTAAAGGAGATTGCAGATATGATAAATCATTGCAATGTGTGTTATGATAGAACGGACATATAGCTTACATTGTTTTCAAATATCCTTCGCATCTACCTACGTCTATAAAATATACCTACAGTATATAGATTTATAACTGGGAATATTTATTTATCAAGTAACCGCACTCAACATTTAACTATTAGTGAAATGTTTTCTACTAAAAGTTCTACTTTATTTATTTTGGGGATGCAGTAAGTGATTAACGAAAGGGAATGCAGATATTTTTCCTAAACATATCAAAATGAATAATAATAAAAAAAGTTACTAGATCTTTATTTTTCAATGTACAGTACCAGTTTTACCAAATGTTATCTAGAGAAAGACCTCACAATGTGCAGAGTACATGTCAGGTAACTAAGATCTGAAAAAAATTCTATTTATGATAACCAAAGTATCAACTTAAACAACTTACATAGTATGTCAACTGTTATTAATGCACTTAGAACACATAAGTGGAAATAAATCACTTTAGATAGAGACGTTCTTTGCAAGAGAAGTGTTGAAAATTTATTTCAAACATTGTTAAAACTGAAGCTTGTCCTTGAAAATTCCTAACAATTGGATTTGGATCTCTTTCTGTTTAAAGGGAATAATACTCATTTATAACTTCTGGAAACATCACAGTAAAAGGGGGATGCGCTTACATTTGTGGCTTTGTAAATGTTCTGAAAATACATGTGGTGGAAACAATAAAAAGTACAGTCTAAGGGCCTGATTCACTACCTATCGCAACTGAGATTACGCGCGCAATCGGCCAATTGTTGCGTTCTGTGCATGCGTATGCATTGCAGTGTTCGTGCGCGAACACCCTACTGCGAACACAGTGACTATGCAGACCCATCACAGAGTAATTGACAGGAAGTACTGTTTGGGGGTGGTGACGGGGGGGTGGCCGGCGAAACGCAGGCGTGCCAGTGCATTTGAACACCTTTGCAGGGGCGTGCATAAATTAGCGACTGCAATGCCATACGCAGCTTGGGCTTTCACTACGTGCGTGGAGGTTAGCAATTCCTGAGTAAGGTCTGACCTTGTGCAAATGTGTGTGAGGCTAGGATGGTACTCGATGTTCCCGATTGTTTTGCAGACTTGATAAGTATTATGGATGTGTGTAAGATAAAGTGGATGTTATTATGTTAGGCTATGATGGCATGGCGATTGCAATCATTAGCATATCTTCACAGTGGGACAGTGGGCCTGATTCAGAGCCGCTCGTAAGCGGCCGTTCGTTCGCTATGAGCGATGTTCGCACAACTGCGCATGCGTATGGGTCATAATGCACATGCGCAAATCAGTCATTGCAGTCGGAAATCGTGCGCTCTCAAAACAGCGAGGGACTGCTAATTTGATTGACAGAATGTACCGTTTGTGGGTTCTAACAGGGGAAGGTGCTTGAAAACGGGGGAGTGGAGATCCGAATGCATGCGTGCATAACGGTAAAAAGGGCGTTTATTGGGAGTGCATAATTAGTAAAGGAGCGTCATCGACCACGTCACTTGGTTGTCTTTTAGCCTGAACTGCTCGCAGTGATAGCGTTAAGAAAAACCTACCACAAGCACTGCGAGCAGTTTAGATGCCTTTCGATGTACCTGATTAATCTAATAAATACCGGAGATAACGTGTGATGCGAACGGCAAAGGGGCGTCTTTACAAAATAGAGAGCGCATTTTTCGTTCGCTCGCTCAGACATAGAGGCGTCAACAAACCACAAAGAGCGAGCGCTCAATTTAAATAGCCGGCCCCTTCTTTGGAACAACCGTCCGCAAATAGCGTCCGGCTCTGAATCAGGTCCAGTGTGCGTAATCACTGAATCAGGCCCTAAAGGTGCCCACACACATAGCAATCGCCACACGATCTCACGTTGTGTGCGATTTCCCCTGAACTCTCCCCCGGGCAGCTCCCCGGCAATCCTACTCACGATTTGGAGTAAAAAATGTCCAATCTGACTGAAGATCTATCGTGCATCCAGTGCATTGTGACCCAGATTGGCAAATCTGCCCTACAGCATGACAGATCTGAAGATGCGATGTACGACAAGCGGTGACGCACATTGGCATCATGATCGTGAGTGGACATTCATGATTTGGCAATATTTTACACGATTTGTCATCACGATTCTTTGAAATCGACCAAATTGGGTAAAATATCGCTATGTGTGTGGGCAGCTTTAGTCCAACATACTTCCACCTTAAGACCGACCAACCCTGCTTATGTTTTTTTTCTTCCTAAGTTACAGCTCAGTTTATCTTCATTCATTCATCGAAGTGGAAATTTAGAAGTGGCTGCAGTGCTGGAAGTGTATGGGTATGAGATCGCGGCACTTCTAACTTTGCACTGTCCCTGAAGTTTCTCCACAATCTACAAGCATGTGTTTTGCTTGAAATAGAAAGTTGGAAGCTTAGCTTGCGATCAGGGCGATGGTCGCGATGGTCATCACCATTGCGACCATCGGGGCTTACAACCAGACCCTAAGGTTGGGTCTGGGCACTTGTAAGCCACAGGGAACTTCCTGCTCTGTTCCAGTCGGAACGCTTGCCTCCGGCCCACCCAGCGAACGGGGCGAGCTGTCACTCAACATTGACAGCTCGCCCCATCTGCTATGAGGCCACTAGCGAAGGAGCGCCCGTCGCTAGCCGGGTCTCGCGCATGCGCACGATGGAGCCGGCTCCGTTGTGCGCATGCTCTGTGGGGACCATCGACCCGGTTGCGAGCGCATGGGCGCTTGCGACAGGGTCTGAATGAGACCCACAGTCCTTCACTCAATAGTACGTGGGTACCGGTCCTCTTTCTTTTTCCTCTTATTCTTCTTCTAGACAAGATAAAAAGGGTAAAAAAGCAAAACAATATATATGTGTAGTATCTTCTGCACATTAAATTTAGACACCCTTAAAACGATGTGAGAGTTATTAAAAGTGTGATCTACAGAATCTTTATATATCAAAGCACCAAAGTTCTAGTAAGGACATGCGAAAGTAGAAGGTAGAATAAGTAAAACTTATAAAGGTTTCTTTTTTATGGTGTTCCTCTCTTTAGATTGTGCTCAATCCCAGAAACCGCAATCATAGGTAGTGCAGTCACCCAAAATAAGCGTGTTCATACCAATTCAAGAATAGTTAATATATCTGACATTCGTACCCAACTCACCTATTTATGTAGTTAGGATACGCATATAGAGGTTTCTTTATATGTTCATCCTTCTTTAAAACACGTATCATATACTGTATATCCCAAAATAATACCCTAAAGTCGAAGGGTGTAAAAAATTGTTTTTCACAATTTATTATAAATAAAATACCTCACAGAACGGAATATCACTTTAAAAGTCCAAAATAAAACAAAAGTTATTTCCACAGTCCCTTTTAACTTCAAAAGGACGTATAGACAGAACCCACAATCTGGTTCTGCAGCGAACACACACGTCCAGACATTTAACCGCTGGATGTCACAACAAATAAAGGCATACCTTCAATTCGGCAAATAAGGTTCAGTGGTTCTCTCTATGTCTTAAGTCTCCAATACTGTAGAATAAAACATATTTCAACTTGAGGATTAATACAGAAAATGGGGAAGATTTTGTACAGCCTGTCCTACTGTTTCTGATGATGAAAATTCATCACCTGATCAACTGCAGAGGATGTAGCTTCCCGTACTATAAAGAGATGGCCAGGAGTTTGGCTGGGCAAAGTTGAGGAGACTTTTATTCATTCACTGTCACCACCATCCCAGGTGCCCTCCAGAGCAACCAATACTCCAATGTATAATGGGATATAGGCAACACTCCAAGGTCTTGTAATGTTAAAGAATAGACGACAAGTTGTATCAGAATCTATATAGAAATATCCAAGTAACGCTTATAAATTGCACCAGAATTGAAAAACAGCTTGAAATTGATAAGATGGTTGTTCTGCCCCCTCCCATTTTCAGTACAAAATCTGTAAAGTGTTAATTTTGCATATATGCTAATTTTTTTGCTGCTAATACATTATGATATAATGTTTGCACTGCTTAGTTGACATACAAGATTAAATTAATGGTGATTAGTGCACTGTAGACATGAGCAGTTCGGATTCCTTGGAGTCCAAACCGGCCTGAACATTGAGAATCCGAGTAAATCCGATCAGCGGCTCGTATCTTCCCGTCTGACTCGGTTTCTACTTCGAGGCAAAACATCATCTTCACAGCAGCGGGTTTTGGATTCTATATAAGGCGCCACAGATGGGACTCAGCGCCATTTCCTTGTCAAGCATGCTGATGTGTGCTGTGCTTAACTCTGCTGTATAGGCTGTGCTTCTTAGTTAATGTGTATATAGGGAGGTGCACGCTGCTGTGCTGTACTCAGCTGTATAGACACACTACAAGTCACAAGTGGCTTTGCTGATTAGTCAATAAATGTGTATAAGGGATGCACACTGCTGTATACTGTGCTGTACTCTGCTGTATAGACTGGGTCCACACTCACAATTCACAAGTGACTGTGCTGTTTAGTCAATGTGTATAGGGGGTGCACACTGCTGCATGCTGTACTGTATTTTGCTGTATAGGCTGTGTCCACACTCACAAGTGGCTGTGCTGCTTAGTCAATGTATATAAGGGGTGCACGCTACTGTATGCTGTGCTGTACTCTGCTGTATAGGCCATGTCCACACTAACAAGTCACAAGTGGCTGTGCTGTTTAGTCAATGTGTAAAGGGGGTGCACACTGCTGTATGCTGTGCTGTATTGGCTGTGCTGTGTCCATCAGTAAGACATTCATGTGCATATATAAGCCCTGTGATGCCACTCCACGCTGTTTGAATAGAACTGCGCCTGTGACATAAAAAAATTAAATTAAACAATTGTATTGTTTGTGCTGTTTTGTGCTCTTTGTTTTGCTCACATGCATATATAAGGCCTGTGGCTCCAGTCCATGCAGGAATAGTGCTGCGACATAAAGAAAAATAAATAGTTGTATTGTTTGTACTGTTTTGTGTGCTTTTTTTTTTTGCTCACATGCATATACAAGCCCTGTGACTCCAGTCCATGCAGTAATAGAGCTGTGCCATCAAAAAATAAATAATTTTTTATTGTTTGCACTGTTTGGTGTGCTTTAATTTGCTCAAATGCATATATAAGCCCTTTGCCTCCAGTAAACAAGGGAATACAGCTGCGCCATCAAAAAAATAAATAATTGTATTGTTTGTACTGTTTTGTGCACTTTTGTGCAGTGATATGTGAATTGAAAAATAAATAACGTTCCGTTGAGAGAAAAGCAACCAAATACTATCGCTGCAGCTGCTGCCACCAGTAATGATGACAAAGGTAGTCCTTCAACGTCATCTACTAAAGCCAATGCTCAAGGGCATAGAGGGTCTAAGTCAGGGCATCTAAAATAAAAAAAAACAATATACAATGCTAAAGAAAAAAACACATCTAATAAAGGGAAAGTGTGGTGCAGAAAAACATTAAATTGTCAACATGCCATTCATCCCACGCAGTGGCAAGGAAAGACTGAGGCCTTGGCCTTTATTTCTGAGAGGTTGTTCTGCAAGTGTCAGTGAGGCATCTATCTCTGCCTCTCATTATGATGCAAGTTTATCACTCAGAGTGTAGAAGAGGTGTAAAAAAACGAAAACCATTAAGGCAGTAGAACAAACTGTGCGTTCAGAAACAGAAATGTCACAAATCCATGAAGAGAGTCTAAGGGATATATTTATTAAAGTGAGAGTTTTTAGAAGTTGAGATGTTGCCCATAGCAACCAATAAGATTCTACTTAACATTTATCTAGCACCTTATGGAAAATGGTAGAGTCTGATTGGTTGCTATGGGCAACATCTCCACTTCTAAAAACTCTCACTTTAGTAAATATACCCCTAAGTATGTCCACGAGTGCGATGTGTGAGCCTGACCTTTCTGATACAGTTGTACTCGCAGAGAAGCCGTCTTCCACCGTTTCTGCTCCCTTTGCAAATGTGGGGCTGAGCAGTACAAATATAGCTGATGATATAGAAATTGAGGATGCCAACGAGGAAGTGCAAGAGAATGAAGGGGATATTTTTTGAAAACATTAGAAACTGGTGCTAAAAAAATAGCAACAAGCAGTCCAGCATCAGCTAGCTCCCTTCTCTCAAGTTCAACTAGATCCCAGTACCTGCAATCTCTACAGCAAACACCTTCATCCTCAATATCCACAGTAATAATTGGAGATAGTCTAGCATCCAATTTGTTAAGGCTATTTGACTCCTTCCCTATCCTGGATTCCTCAGAAGAATCCTTCAGCGCTAGGCCTGCTGCTGGGGATGGATCTTAATCCCAGAAGGGGATCAAGAAGACTACTATTTAAAAAAAACAACTGACTCTGAAACAATATATACTGTACATAAGAAAAAGAAAGCTCTGACCCTAGAGAGTGCACAATTAAAATAGGGTAATACGGTTAAATGTTTAAAATAACAATAATTTTATTTCCAAGACACAAAATGTCGTGATCTATTTCTTAGTAAATTAACATACTATTAATCATCAGATATGTAAAATAAAATAAGCCAAGGACATTTGCACAAGATGAATATATGTCAACAAGTAACAATAATATTCCACTATTGCATATCACCATGATCAAATAACCAGCATAAAATCCTTGTATCTTAGTGCTTAGATCGTAGTAGAGCAAGTTAGACAGTCCAGGTTATGTCTGATGTTAGTAGGAATTAACAAACCCTAATAACATATACTCAAATGTCCTGGAGTTAGTTCCTTCAGGTTCATAGGATATTAGTATGTTAGTTAGCGCAATGAAACTGGTGTCCGTCTCATAGTATAAAAAACCACCAATATATATGTGGTTGTATCCGTGACAAGCAGATTAGTAAGCAATAGTGATGTGCAAAAGTGGAATATTATTGTTACTTGTTGACATATACTTTATTGATGTTGTGCAAACATCCTTGGCTTATTTTATTTTACATATCTGATGATTAATAGTATGTTAATTTACTAAGAAATAGATCACGAGATTTTATGTCCTGGAAATAAAATTATTAGTTATTTTAAACATTCAACCATATTACCCTATTATAATTGTGCACTCTCTAAGGTCAGCACTTTCTTAACTAGATGATTTTTATGTATGTATTTCATGAGGTTCAGCCTCTCATATTTTAAATAGCTGCAGACCAAGTGAGTTGCTTGTATTGTATATTTTTTATTATTATTATTATTATTATTATTAATATTATTATGATATGAGATTTATTAGTACTACTAGCGCTTATTATTGATATACTTTTTGACTGTGAAAAATTCCTTTGCAAGGGAAAGCAAGTATGACAGCTCTCACCCAGTCGCAAAATTGAATATTGAATACAATATTGTGAGCTTTGAGGTGGTTACTGAGGTTAATAATACTCTAAGAACAAAAAAAGGCTAAAATTATGTGATTTTTAGCTAAAAACGGCACTTTGACAAAACCAAAACCGTCCGACTAATTAGAACCAAAACCAGCAAAAATGGTCCTGCGCACATCTGTAGTGTATAGTAAGTATTATAAACAAAAAAAACATATATAGATTTTTTCAAAATTATATAATTTCCCTAATCATAAATGTGTATGATATAAAGTTTTATTTACAAAGGCTTTGAGTCAGCACCCCTGGAGCTGGACACTGCAAATATAGAAGTGCCAGTATGAGGACTGTTTTTTTGAAACAAGAGTGAGGGGATTGTTAATTTTGTATGTTTGAATAGTTTTATGATATTGTACAAAATTAACCTTCTTCTTCCAGGTGCAAAATGTATCCCATCGACTCCTGTCACCGGACATCTCAATATTTTGCATGCTCACAGACCACACTATCCCGGCCTGCAATCACCCATAAAATCAGGTTTGTTACACAAAAGTGGCCGTAAGATGCCACAAAAGATAATGAACTGCACTATTACAATACTGAACATTTGCAAATGATCATTTAAATGTCATATATATATATATATACAAAGCTGCATAACTGCATGTCCGCAGAAAATGCAAAATGACGAATTGTGACATCATGCTATTATTTTTGTGTCCGTTCATATCAGTAGGTGCACAGCCAAAATATTGCGGCTCCATGTATGTGCCATGTGTGCTTACTTACCATAATTCCACATTGTCCCCATTTAAGGAATCTGCCGGTTGCCATGATCAGGGTGTTGAATAGGTATGTACTTGGCAGGCATGTTCCCAGCATGTTATAAATAACACCCCTTCGTGACTTGGCAACATCCCCTATGTGGCTTGTCCACACCCCCTGTTTTGATAGTCTCAATCTGAATACTGATGGGGTATGCTTATATCAATTATACAAATGTGAATAGGAATTCTCATAATAGTCCCCTATTTCCAGTTGACATTTCTACCTCACATGCTTATTTTCTCATAATTTTGACTAGGGGTGAGCGGGTTCGGATTTCTGAAATCCGAACTGCCCGGAGCCCCCCCGATCCAAAATCCATAGGGGCTGGCTGTGTTGTGCTGTGCTGCTGTTGTCCATAGGGGCTGTGTCCACTCCTCCAAAGTCCATAGGGGCTGGCTGTGTTGTGCTGTGCTGCTGTTGTCCATAGGGGCTGTGTCCACTCCTCCAAAGTCCATAGGGGCTGGCTGGGCTGTGTTGTGCAGTCAGTTGTCCATAGGGGCTGTGTCCACTCCAAAGTCCTGTGCAGTGTCCCAGTCCTAAAGGGGTGCTGTAGTGTTGTCCAGGGGGTGCTCTGTCCATCAGGGGTGCTCCCCCCAAGTGCAAAAAAAAATATTTTTTTCTGTGTTTGTGAATTGTGTGCGCAGTAGCCACACGTGCATCAACAAAGTAGCGCCAAGCGTGCGCCTGTGTCATAAGTAAAGGGCTGGCTGACTCATCCGTTAAAGGGTGCTGTAACCCCCAAAGTGCACTCCAAATAATATATTTTTTTTCCTGTGTTTGTGAATTGTGTGCGCAGTAGCCGCACGTGCATCAACAAAGTAGCGCCAAGCATGCACCTGTGTCATAAGTAAAGGGCCGGCTGGCTCATCCGTTAAAGGGTGCTGTAATACCCAAAGTGCACTCCAAAATTAATTTTTTTTTTCTGTGTTTGTGAATTGTGTGCATTGTACGTGCATCCTCAAAGCAGCAGCGCCAAGCGTGCGTCTGTCTGTTAAAGGGTGGCGTAACCCCCAAAGTGCGCTCCAACATAAATAAAATAATCTTTTTTTCTGTGTTTGTGTGTGAAATATATGCGCAGTGGCCGCACCTGCATCCTCAAAGCAGCAGCGCTAAGCGTGCGTCTGTATGTTAAAGGGTGGTGTAACCCCCAAAGTGACAAATATATTTTAAGATAATAGACAGTATTATTGCTTATTGTTGGCTACCCATTATTACATTACAAAATTGATACGTGTACTTAGGGCCTGATTCAGCAAGGGCCGCAATTGCAAAGCTGCATGCAGGCTATAGATATACAGTATGATGTATGCATGCAGGCTATAGATATATGATGTATGCACGCAGGCAGCTTTGCAATTGCGATCTTTATGATAATGCAGCAGGAGGTATCACACCTCCTGCTGCATTATGTATCCGAGCTGTAAATCAACACAGCATCGGATACTCTGTGGACCATTGGCCGGCTGCGTGACCCATGGGGTCCTGGCCTCTTCCCTCCCCCCCCAATGGCGGCAATGCACCATCGCCGCCCCCTCCACGCCCACAAATGCCAGGAGACTGTCACTCACTGACAGTCTGCTGACAGTCTGCTGGCAGTCTGTGTTCGGGATCGTGCAGAACGGGTCATTCGCCTGCACAGATTCACAATCATTGGGAACCTGCGTTCAGCAGTCCACTTGCGTGCACTGCTGCATTAGGCCCTTAGACAATTATCTTTCACTCTTAATATATGTCCTTTATCTCCCTAAAGTATTTGTTCCTTTAAAAAAATATAACTTGAGAAATCGAAGTTAAGGCACTGGTATTGAATTTTGTTTTACAGTACTTACTTTTAATTAGTTAATTAATACACATAATTTGACATATTTTTAAATGTAAGCTTGTGAGTTTCTTTGCTCTTTTCTCTATGGGGGTCTATTTACTAAGCTTTGTTAGGAGATAAAGTGAATGGTGATAAGGTACCAGCCAATCAGCTCCTAACTGCCAGTTTTCAAACACAGACTGTGACATGGCAGTTAGGAGCTTATAGGCTGGTACCTTATCACCGTTCACTTTATCTCCTAACAAAACTTTGTAAATAGACCCCTATATCTTTTCTGATCAACTATAATACATATGGAGATACAGGTACTTCTCTGTGTAGAGTATACACTTATTGTATTGAGTTGTTATAGACAATGCAGTGGAGATAAGACCTAAAGACTTGTATACACCAAAATATTAACATTCTTATTTGACAATATGACTTTTATATCAAAATAATATTCATATAGTTTTACAGGTAAACACAACTAAGCAATGGCCTTCTTGTACAACAAAAGAAACTGGCACTAATGGGTAGATATATCAAAAATGTGGAGGGATTGCCTATAGCAACCAATAAAATTCTAGCTATTATCTATCAAATCCTATAAAATGATAGCGATAATCTGATTGGTTGCTTTGGGTAAAACCTCAACTTATTCTTCTTTAGAAGTATTAGTAAACCTACTCCTAATATCCCAAATTTGATTTCTGTCAGCGTCATTATTTAAGTACAATTGCACTATCAACCTATATTAATGTTATCTACTAATGTGCACTAACACAATCCTCATCTCTCATTTTCATGCAATATCTGAGCAAATCACCTAAATCAAAGGTTGGCAAAAGTGAAAGAAAATACAAAACATCCTCAACGTGCTGTATTAAAACAAACAGAACATAATATAATTATATATGTAAAATAATTTGAAACCATGAACCCTGTTGCTGAAGTAATAAGTGAAGTGTAATTATAGCATTGACCCTGTGTGGTCCAATGCACTAAATTCTCGTTGCCCCAGTGATCTTCTTCAGCTGAATCATTGGTACTGAGCTATAAATGTGCTTCATTACTTTCCACCTTTTGTTTGTAGAGAGCTGTTAGCGAAAACCTTAGACTAAGACTTAGAGGGAGAAGCAGACCACCCACACTTACAATACCCAGTGCCTACATGGCATTTATGTTGTGCTTGCAGCTTTTAGCCTTGATAACATATTGAGTCCTTTATAACAGTCCACATCATTTGTGCAGATTCAAACTAAGTTAAGCTAATTGGATCCACATGGTCCTAACCTAAAACAGGTTACAGCTTACATAATAATCAATCAAACTTTTCTTCTTTAGTTTTCAAGCATCTCCTGTGTTCAAGAGCAATACAAATGTACAATATTTGTAACTGTATTTAACATTTCACTTTGGGAACATCCTGGTTATCTGTTAACTAAGTGCCTGATTCTGGGTCACGCACAGGACCTTATGTGGTTGCATCTGGCGACTTTTAGTAAATCGCACATGTGCTGTAGCAAACACACGCGTCTTTGCGTATCCCCGGATGATTCTGAGTCGGACACATCTTGCCCATTTTCCTCCATCTGTGAAATGGGTGTTTCTGAGTGGCAACTGGATATACGTAGAGTTGCATCCTATTATAAGTTGTGCATATACTGAGGTGACGTGATCACCCCCAGTGTTCTGCCCACTACTGCTGCCCGTTCCTGTATAGCAGCACATTGGGCATTGGGGAGAGCGTAGACTGCTGCAGCAGTTTCCTCTCACTGGCTGATCTGCCACTGTCTCTGCGCTATACAGGTACGGCCAGCGGTAGTAGGCTTAGTGGAGAAATGTTACAGGAGAAAAATCTTATTGCGAATGGGAGGCCAGGGCCGCCATCAGGGGGAGCCTGCTGGGACTAGAGTCCAGGGCCCAGATACTAGCAGAACGGGAGGGGGCCCGCATCCGCTCCTACCACCACTGCACAGCCTGCACTAGCCCCCTTGCCTCCCCCCATGGACAGATTCCTCATCTCCTCTTCAGGCTCTGATCACAATGGAGGCAGAGCCAATGTGGAAAGCCCCGTCGCCATACACCCGTGACTGTGTCATTTTGGAGGGGGCGGGGCCTAATGATGTGAGGTGCCGGTCCCCATTACCAACCTGCTGTTGAATCAGCAGTGTGTAAGTAATGACTATGTATGTGTTTTAGTGTGTATATATATATATATTTATGTCAGTGTGTATATATGTGTATGTATGTGTTAGAGTGGATATATGTGTATGTATGTTAGTGTGTATGTATGTGTGTGTATATACAGAGCCGTAACTAGACTTTTTGGTGCCCTGTGCTAGAAAGAGCATTGGCGCCCCCTTCATTTTTCAAAGGGACATAACACACCCAAAAAAGGGGAATGGCCTCACGGGGAAGGGCCAGGGAAGAAATAAGGCAGGCCAGGAGATGCTGGGGATGATATAAGAGGAAACTACAAGTGAAAATGATAATAAACAGAAAATTGACAGGCCCAAAGAGCGCTCCCCTGACCTGCGGTGCCCTGTGCCATGGCACCGGCCTCACTACCCTAGTTATGGCCCTGTGTATATAGGTGTACATACGTGTTAATGTGTTTAATAAACACGCACACATTAAAAAAAAACCCTTCCCAGAAAATCCTGCAATTGGCCCTGCCCTTGGTCAATAAAATATATATTTTTCCTATGGAGTCGATGCGCGTGACTTTGTGACACGCCGCTGGAAGGAAGAGGTCAGAGTAGCCGTGGTGTGTGAGGAGCAGTGCCAGCCAGACCTGGAGGAGAAGATGCCAGAAGGAAGTAGCATTGTTCAAGGTGATAAGGTAAGTCATGACTCATGAGACTTGGCAGCGGGTGGGGAGCCAGGGGTCCTGCCTATTTTTTCAGTCCCGGGTCCCACAATTTCTGATGGCAGCCCTGTGGGAGGGCATTCCACAGAGTGGATACAGCCCAAAGTCCTGTAACCATGAATGGGAGCAGATAATGACTGTGGATGAGAGATGCAGAGGTTGAGTTGGGAGATATGGATGTTGGTGTAGTTTTTTTAATAGCCTTATGCGTAAGTAAAAGTATTTTATATTGAATTCAGAAGAATACAGGTAACCAATGGAGGGACTGATAGAGCTGAGAAGCAAACAATGAATGTTTAGTGAGGAAGACCAGCCTCGCAGCTGCATTCAAAATAGTGGTAAGAGTCTGTTTTGGGGAAGCCCAGTAAGGAGACTATTGCAGTAATCAATGTGGGAGATAATGAGTGCATGAATTAGAGTTTTTGCAGTGTCATTTGTAAGATATTGGCTTATTCTGTATATGTTGTTTAGATCTACTGTATGTAATAGGATTGGGAAACAGATTGAACATGGGGAACAAAGGACAGTTCAGAGTGAAGGATAATACCTAGGCAGCAAGCTTGTGGGGTCTGGGCAGATTGTCGAGTTATCAACAGTGAGAGATATCAGGTTGATCTCTACTATTGGCCAGTGGAAATATTATTAATTCTGTTTTGGAAAGAGTAAGTTTGAGGTGTCGAGATGACATCCAAGATAAAATGGCAAAAAGTCATTATTATTCACATACAGATGATACTTTAATCCCAAAGAGCTGATAAATTTGCCAAGAGACAATGTTAATAGATTGAGAAAAGGACCTAGGACTGAGCCTTGTGGTATGCCAACTGACAGAGGAAGGTTAGTAATGGTTAGTTTCCAATGTCTCATAAAGAGGCTCTGAAATCTGATCACATCACTTAATGGGTCTAGTGTGATAACACTTGATGAATTTAGGCAGTGGCTGATAAAGGTCCAAAATAAGCAGAAGCAAGAAGATTGGAAGTTTTCTATTGTTGAATATCAATGTTGTCTTTCATCAGTGAGCAGAGTATGATCTCAGTAGCTGTAGCAGTATTGTGTCCTGTCCATCAAGCAGATGATAGTGATTTGGCAAGGCTAGAAGCCATGATGAAATTGTCTTATCCAGCTAATTTGACTGAGTCACTTTCCCTCTTCAGATTTTAAGAAAACAATCTAAAATTATGGGGCCTATTTATTAAAGTATACTTGCAGCAGATACCCCCAAAACACCCATTGTTTGGGGAAACCACAAACATTAAGTATTCCCAAGATGTAAGAAGGAGGGACTGCAGGAGATATCCCTACATTTATAACAGCAGCTGCAGCCCTCACTGGTTTCTATGGTGGCGGCTGCTGGACTTACCATCTTCAGATGGCGTTAGCCTATAGTAGCCTATGGGCTACCTTTTGCAGTTTATTTGGGGAGAGGGATCCGAAGGATATCTCCCCCTGTGGCTATGGCTTATAGCATTGTCTGTCGGTGCATGTGAAATCGCGGCGCTGAGAGGGTAAAGCAGGAAGTAAATGTGATCGCAATGTGATCACATTACTTTTCACTGATCCACGGAACAACCTCCTATTGGAGGCCCTGTCATGGCAACCAAGAAATGACACCGACTGACAAATAATGATTCCTTATTTCTGCAAATTATTATCGGGGGTCAGACTGTGAATCATATGCCCCTTTGTCAAAAGCTAGTCCTCCTTCGCCAAATGTCACAATTCGCTGCTGAAGTCAGTGCTCCCAGGAGTCAGGGCCAAAACTAGGATATCTGTCACCTGGTGCTAGGCAGCAATTTTGCGCCCCCCTCCATTCCCGTACCTGGAATTTGTCCTTGCTCCTCCATAAGGCAGTGCACTAGTCAAACATCCCTGGTATAGTGACTTATATTATTCCACACACAATAATGCCCATTACACATTATACCACACACTGTAATGCCTATTACCAAAGTGGCACTTACATATTTGCCCAACACCATTTTATGCCCTAGAGTAAGGCTTCTAATTACTTTAAAATTACCTGCTCATTGTGAGGGGTTTTATGCTCGTTGCCAGGAGGTTTCCTGCTCATTGTCAGGGGGCTTTATGCTCATTGCCAGGGGGTTTTATGCTCGTTGCCAGGGGGTTTCATGCTCGTTGCCAAGGGGTTACATGCTTGTTGCCAGGGGGTTTATTGCTCATTGCCAGGGGGTTTCACGGGAGAAGATGCAGTTTTCAGCATCTTCTCCCGGCACTTGTGCTGGCCTACAGACACTAGAGGTCCAGTAGGACCTCTAGTGTCTGTCTCCTCTTTGGCGGCAGCCATTTTTGGATGGCCGTTTTCAGCAGAGTCCAGGCGGATGGCTAGTCTGCGTGGAATCTGCTGAAAATAGCCATCCAAAAATGGCCACCGCCAAGTGGGAGACTAGAGATCCAGTAAGAACCTCTAGCATCTGTCTCCTCCTTGGTGGCGGCCATTTTTGGATGGCTGTTTTCTGAATCTGCAGCCCCCAAGCCACCGTGAGTCAGCCCTTTTTCACCCCCTGCATTTCAGCACCCGGTGCACGTGCACCTCTAGCCCCCCCCCTAGTTGCGGCCCTGCAGGAGTACATCCAGCTTAGAGAATCTATTATTATATGTTAGAGCCTTTCGTGGGATCAATGCACAATGTAAATGGAACTCAACTCAGAACTAAATTTTAAGTTATATTCATCTTTAGAGACTTGCCTAAAGCTGGCTGGCTTTACAGTAAGTGTTCTACTATGTATACTTCAATTCATCAGTTAGAGGAAGCATGAATGACAACAGCAATAAAGATTAGTATGATGAGCAAAACCATATATCCAGCTTGAAAGACATGGAGCACTGTTAATACTTAGATAAGTACCACGATACATACCAGTTATGGTTAAGTGTTAGTGGTAATATACACTTAGTCTCTTTGTTATCTTCCTACAATATTAAAGATGTTAATTTAAAGATACATGAGACTCTGGGTTCCAGGGTTGATGGCTAATATAACCCCAAATGGAATGTTCCTCTAAGTAGTAGTATGCAGTATCTACTATCTTACTGTAATGTTGCTAATTCCATGTGTCACAAATTACACTGCTATTGTCAACGTTGTATATAATTATATATGTGCATCAGGCTTGGCAATGCTTGTAAATATGTTTATATTGCCAAATTTAAAGGAATTTGCAGACCACTGGCATTTTATGCTGACACATTGCTAGGCTACGTCAAGATCTGTCCACAAGTGATAGTACTTGCTGTACCTTGAGGCAACAAAAAGGCTTCAGGGTTTGCAAGTAAAATGTTGTGATTGTTGGTATTTGTAATAGGTTACTAGTTCGGAAGATGCACAGGCAAAACTGTGTTGGTTATGACCTTTAAATTATTTAGCGAACTACAGTCAAGATCGCTAAAATTGCGCAGCTTCACAGAACTTGCACCCTAGTACATTTATTACCTATACCCTAATATCTTAAAATCGATATGCGGCGGCGTGAAGTACTGAAACAACTGATTTTGTTTTAGCAGTTTACACTGGGGAAAAACAAACCTATACAGGAAACATAGCCACAAATATTGATTAAGATAGAGATCAAACTTTTAAAATCTTAATTGCATCTAAAATGCTACATTAGCAACCACTAAATCCACATGGATTCCTTATGTATGTTTCTTATTTTCTTATCCTGTACAGCCTGTAAAATTACCTAATAAACTAGACACAGGGAGATCTGTGTGTCTTCAAAAAACTCAATAATTCTGTTAGAAAACGTTGAAATCCAATCCTAAAGTATTCCACCCAAATATTTAGTTTAGGTAACCCTGTGGGTTAATAAACTAAACAGGGACAAACCATGCAAAACTAGAGCAATGAAAACCAGGCTGAATAAACGAAGGAACGTTTATAAGATTTCTCCAGGAGGAAGAGAGAGGAGAATCCTGACTGCACAGACAGCTAATGTAAAGCACATGCGGGTATGACAATGTGTATTTAAAGGGATGGTGTGCAACAGGTACATGCCCTTAAAATTTTCATTCAGCAGTAACCATTTCCAGTCTGGTTAGTAAATAACAATTATCTCATGGACATATTTGTCCACAATGCAATTTGTGCAAACCCAATGCATTCATTTATATATTAATTCACACCACTTGCACAATTGTTTGCTATAAATATTATTACATACAACATTTATAAGCTTTGTAATAGAAGCAGGTTATGTAAACAATTGTAACCTGAATAGCAGTATAACTTAATAGTTGTGTACTTGAAACCAGTTTGTAGAACTGAGCACAATGAACACACACACACTTATAGAATGTATTGCATTTCTGTAATTAAGACATTTTACAGAATTATTTTCTATTTCAAAAGAACACTACTATTCTGTGCGTAAATAGAATGCTTACTTTTAAATAGTCACATTTTAAATAGTTTGCATTGGAAATTTCATGGTAAATATATATTTTAAAGCTTTTATATTTTATGACACTTTAAAATAAATTCATATAAATATTGAGAATAAAACAAATAATTAAGAAAAAAATTACAATTAGCAAATTATTTGTAATACAATATATATATATATATATATATATATATATATATATATATATATATGAATTAACATTATTTTTTTATTTCTCAGGAGAATTGGAAAAGAAAGTAGAGTCTAAAGTAAACAATCCTAAAATAATAAAAGATTGTTTTAACTTCTCAAAATTGCTTTTCATTTTCCAGAGAAGCTGAATAAACAGCATTGGCCTCCTGTGACATGCAAATGGGACGGATGAGTTAAACAGAGTTGGTGGGGGTCTAGTTTAAAGGCTGCTAAATCTTTTTCAGTCATTTGTTCTCTGCAGTTCAGAAAACACTTTCTAAACGATTGAAGCTAAAAATCACCTTAGCTACTCTACATAGCGCTGTTAAATCAACATGTACTGTATTTAAGAACTAATGATCATTTTTGATATATTCAAGTAAATTGTGCTGCTAAACGTTACAGCTCACGCTGTCCAGATAATAATTTATCATCTGTTCATTGAATAATACTATCATAATGCTGTCACTCTGAAAATCTGAAAACTAAGCAACCAGATGTGGTCCTACTTATACGTGGCCAAATATGGCAGATCTAGTCACTTTAGTGTGGTGAACTAAAGACAACACACATTAGTAGATTTAGGTCATAGTCAATTGAATTGTCAGGCAATTTCAATCAGACATTAATTGGGATTCATTTTGGACCCACTAATGCTGCAATATAGGGCCTTGTTGGTTTAAAATAACTGTACTGACCACCAAAATAGTTTCATGTGTGGCAGTTTTGATGAAGAGGAATGCTGCTGCTAAAAATAATAATAATAATAATTATTATTTTTATTATTATACATTCTTCTCAATTTTAATATATAATACAATTATATTATATTTGTAAATATGTTTTATAAAATTTATTTTGCATAGCCTTTATTTTAGTTGTAGGGAAAAATGTAAATACTATTGTATTATTTTCATGTTCGGTAAGTTTAGAATTTAGTATTCATAAGAACCACACAGGGGTCCAGAATGCCACCAGCAGACCAGATGCTTAACGTTAACAGTAGAAAAAAGAAAAAAAAGTATTATTTTTATATAATGTGTTTATGAATGCCACAATATTATTCTCAGTAAAGACCCATGTCTGTACAAGGACAGTAAACAATTAAATATGTTTAAAAACACATGTAGAACATTTAGAAGCCGATACGCAGCAGTCAGACTATTTGTCAGAACTCTGTGTTGATAAAAAAAAATGAAACTCCACTAATTTCTATTTCCTTTGATAAATTTGAACCTAAGAATGCAATGAAACTATCACATGCACATACGCTGCTAAAGCTTGTAAGTCACAATCAGATTGCCTTTTCAGATGTCAAGGAGTAATGGACTCATTTAAAGCATGATAGATTTAAAAAAAAAAAAAAGCAACATACAAACTACAACACAATTTATCTCTCGCCATCAGACAAGACAAAGAGAGCTTAACAACCATTGAAAAGAGTGGCCTGTGAATAGTTACTATTCAATTTGTATTTTATTCCCGCTGGTCATGGAATTGAGATCAGAGGAAAAAGTGAAAACACATGGCTGGGGTCAGTAGGATCACAGAACCACCGCAGACAGAACAAGGAAAGACAAGCAATGGGAACTTGAATAAAGAAGTGGATTAGATAAACATAGCTAACCATTGCCTGCACCCCATTATCTTATAATTTACACTGCATGGGAGCATGAACGTGCATTAAACCAGTGAAAGCTACTACGGTTGTCTGGAGGACCTGCACTGCCAATCAGCTCATTTATGCACTTTCAAATGTGTTTAGCATTGTTGGTGCAATGCGTTTATTTGAAATATTGCAGACAAATGATGACATCACATGGGAATTATGCTCCATACGGACCTTTGTTTCCTTTGAAGTCCTTCGGCACACAAACATAACTCGAAATAGATAGCCACTTTGAAAGTGCAATTATGTAATAAAGGGTGAGGATTGAGGGGGAAGTGTATAGCAAATTAAAAATTGCTTAGTTCTAAGAAAAACAAACGAAGCTTGCTGAAAGTAACTTACGTCACGGCTCTGAGCTGATAGATCTGCACAATCACAGCCCACTGCTCATGTTCTAGATCCGGGCAGAAAAAAAATAAGCATTGTCTATTGATTTAAAATGTGCAGCCAGAGAGTTTGCACAGGGCTCCTGCTGTGGAAATATATTATAGCTGAACAAGTCCAGTACGAGCCCAGTGTAATAAGCTAATTTTTTCATTCTACTGTATAGGTGTTTTTTTTAATGTTTTTAAAATTTTTATAATATTAAATTATAGTACATCCAAAAAGCTATGATCATGTGCAGGGAATTAGGATTATTTAATATCACAAATTTACATTCAACTATGTCAATAAAGCAACTACTAGTTTTACTTGATATCTTTAAATTGTGTTATATTGTAGGATAGTGGGCCTGATTCAGACCCGCTCAGAGCATCCAAGAGGCCACTCCAAGTTTAGGTAGGAGGGCCCTGATTCAGAGCGAGCGCTGATTATACAGAGAGATATCCTCACTATACTATACATAAACTTACCTTATCCCTTTTACTGTGAATGTTGAGATGGGATCTTTGTCCTCATATAGATTAAAACTGCAGCGAAGGGCAGCCAAGGAGGAGAGTGTAACAAAATGATGTGCACTATGAGGTCACTGTATACTGTAGTTGCCTACTTTTGAACAAGCTTTTGAGGGAGATTTTGAATTCAAGACCTATGAGCGTGCAGGAAAGTGGACGTGTACTGCTACATCTGAGAGGCGTATCAGAAAATTGCCTTACATCCAAACATAAACGAGCCCCAAAGCAGTAAGCAAAATCTATTTGTTGATGAAAAATTAGCCCTAATTCCCCCTGTGGGTGCCTAAACCTAAACCTCCCCCCACTGCGGCTAACGCTAACCTGTCCCCACTTGCCTTCGTTTGGGATGCCGGCTGTCGGGATTTCGGCATGGAGCTAAAGATAGGTGTTCTAATTTCGACGCCTATCTTTAGTCCTGGGTCATGCTTCTCTTGTCGGGATTCCAACCGCCAGCAATCTAACTGCATCCCATTGATACTAATGCTTCCACTGGAATGTATAAATGTCTGGGGTTTGTTTTATTTAACAGCTTCATAATGGGGGTAAGGTGCAATCAGGGAGACTGTTAGACTCTTCAGGGAGTCAGGGAGATTTCTACTGTTCCAGGGAGTCTCCCAGACAATCAGAGATAGTTGGCAAGTATGGGTCACTGTGTGAAAAATACAAATGGAATGCAGTTTATGTTGGAGGGGGGAGGGGATACTGTAAGTCCCCTATTTCCACACATCCTGGCATCCATGTATATGCCCCACTATGTGCCCACATAGAAACTATTGTTCATATGTACATAATCACCACCAATCAATGATCCCTACACAGCAGAAAACTCCTGAAATGTAGAAAGATATCCACCATTCTGGCTTCCATTATTTCAGAGGCAACTGCATTTGAAATAGACCCCCTCTTTCAAATTATGTGGCCCCATAGTACCTACTGTCTGGTGATCATCTGTGAAGAATGGGCCCGATTTAGAGGTACAGACAATATATACCTGGCTGCAAGTTCTAAGAGATTCACAAGTGCAAAAATATGCAAATATTAGTGATACTTCTGTTCCTCTTCTGTACTTCCCTTAACACCTTTAGTTTGGGTCTGAGATTGTCAGAAGTGTTACGATAAATCTAAAATTAAATTAACACTATTAACTTCAGTGAAGCTTCTGCAAGCCAAGGAGGCCCCCAGGCCGATTACATTCTACTTCTGTTCCACAACAGTATGTGTACAAGTGTTGTACATTGCTGATGTATGGGTATTTTGATTTGCCCTCTTTGATTTCCTTAATTTTCGGTTTACAGTAGGTGTGTATTCCAGCACCAATATAAATTCAGCCAGAATTTTTAAATAATAGGTTTCAAAGGGCGTCATGTTTTTAGTTTGCCCTGAGCCCCAATAAGCCTATTTATGAAGCACCAGTCTGTAAAATAAAAAACTCAGACACGTTTTAAGATAATGTATAATTAATCCTTTTTTTACCACTTAATTTTTCTTTTGTTCTTTGTAAAGTCAAAATGGGAAACATTTTATTTTTCTAATAAAATGGGAAATTCTGTTTTTAATCCAACATGGAAAAAAGTTTCTTAGCGTATGATACTGCCACTGCTCTCTATGAATACCTAGCGCTAAGTTACTGAGTCGTGAATTAACTGGGACTTTACTTAAATGCTAGAAACTTAAAATAAAAAATATAGTGGTCGCTCACATCAGCTTAATGATATTGCACAGGTGTTGTAAAGGGCGGAATTTACTCTGAGCCACAGAAGAAAAGGGTATTCCCTCAAGCACACTGCCACAATATCAGCAAAAAATACTTGAACCCTACATGATAATAGAAATTCAGAGGTATTAGTTGCATACATTTGCAAATATATGATTAAGCGCCAGGCCAGCGTCAAGGCTCCTCTATACCGGCGTCCCTAACATTCTGGGGTTCATGTCTGAGGCACAGGGCACTCCAAAAAAATCCAGCCAAGGACCAACCCCAGGGCATCACATGAAAAAGGGAAAGAAGGTGATAGTGAAGTGTAAAGTATAGATGTGTAAAGGTAATCAATAAAGTGTTAATATAATAAGAAAGAATTAAAATTACAGAAATAATAAACAAACAAATAGAAAGGTGATGAAAAAGTTTCTATGTGAATTAAGTGGTGATGCCCTGAAAAAGGCCCAACCAGAGCAACTCCGGGGGCACCATGCCCAAACGATCACCCCAAAATAATTAATGCTACCTAATTATAGCACCTACTCTGGGTTATATAATAACATATTAATATACTGCATAATAACAGCAGATATATACATGTATAAGCCGAGAGCTGACTCACCTAGGAGGTACCCCAGAAACCTTCAAATGGCACTACACAGACCAGCACATCCTCCCAATGCCGGCTCCCTTCATGCCTCTTAGAACTGCAAATAATAAATATAGTGGTCGCTCACATCAGCTTAATGATATTGCACAGGTGCTTGTAAAGGGTGGAAATGCTAGAAACTCACAAGCGACAACTGTGGGAAACTGTTTGCAATTGAAACACAGCCATTCAGTGGTGGGGGCTATTTGTTCCCCCTCCTATCATATCGCATAGACTATTGATGATGCACACAGCAAGCATGGGCGCCATGCGAGTCCTAAAGACACTTCGTGTGTCTTGCAATGTGCGGGTTGCCCCTAGAGATGGGATGCAAGCTGTAAATGGGTGCGTTTGGGGTAGTGACTATGCCATACCTTCAGCCTTGTGCCTTGGGCGGTGACACCCTTCATTATGGACCTGAATGCACAGATTATTGTAAACTGACCTTCACTTTCTTTATTTACCTCTTCTGCCATTACATGAGACCTTCATAAAACCTTTTCTACCAGTATCTACCCGTTGAGTCTGTATGACAGTTTGTAGCAGTAGTTGCATGATTTATACATAAGGTGCCATGTTGCAATATAGACTTTAAACATATTTCTCCAATGAAGCATACAAAAGTGTCATGTGAGATGGAAGGTACAACATACAATAACTATAGCGCATATAATTACATTGGTTATCTGCAAAGAACATAACTTTTCTTGAAAATGTAAAATATAGACATATAGAAATGAAACAAATTATAGTATGTGCTCTATAAAGTAATTTTCCACTACGTGTTCTGCAGGCATGAAATAATGCAGGAACAGTAATTACAGATGATTATAGAAAGATACATATGGAAGTCAAGGATGAACATCCTGTATCTTGTTCATGTCTCAGTAGTTAAGTACATCATCCCTAGCAGCTTACTGTTTATGAAAAGGCTTAAGCCCTGTGCAGACTGCTTCACACTTTCCTCTCTTTCCTTGAAAAACAAACTTCAAAACAATTGTCCCAAATTGGAGTAGATGTGATTGATCACAGGTGTACAACACTGCATTGCAGGTTCCCCCCTGTAACACCGCACACATTTTCCAGATTACACCCACCCCGCACCATAAGTAGTTTGGATGACAGCGACCTTCCTCCTGCATACAGCAATCAGCAGATAGTAGTACTGGGGCTGCTTTCCGGATAGCCCCTTCCCCAGCACCTTCACCACAGCTGTACGGCTGCTTCTCCACCCCCCACAACAATGCAGGCACATATTTAATTGATTGATGTGTCTGTTCATCTTGGCACATTTAGTGGGAGAAGCTAGAACTGGAAGTGGGAAGAGTAAAAAGAATGGAGAATCTGGTGTAAAAGAAAAGTCTAAGGGCCCCTTTTAACAACAAGTGATAAATGATTTATCGCTCTTTTCTAATGGTAAGCTTAATCACGTTACAGGTATCTATTAAGCCAGACACCGCAGTTTGTCTAATTGTAGTGAGCAGCATTTGGCTGCTTTATTCTGCCCATACAAACTGCATGTGCTTTGTATTTAACAAGTAGCAGTGTCTGAGACTTGCCGCTCATTCAAACTTTTCAAAGATTCAAACTCGCCAGCTAATCCTGGCATACTACTGCGCTGTCAAGTGGTAATGTCCTGGTGGGTAGTCGGCATCCAGGACATTACCCACAATGTAGTGCATCAACTCTGTCTCCTGGCCCGTCTCTCCGCCCCTCCCAGTCTCCACCCCTTCCCTCCCACTCTCCGCCTACTCCCTCCTGCACCCTGCCCTGATCCACTTCACTCATTGCAGGCCAGGGATGCAGAAAAAAAACTGCTTTGTAAAATAACATTACCCCTTGCTTCACAGCACGGCAGTGTTAATTACCATCAGCAGTTGTCTAAACAGAGTGGGCACTATATTCTGCCTGTTTTTTGTTTTTGCATTTTAAATGGGGCCCTAGAAGTGGACACTGGAATGTGATCGTCCAAGTCTCAATGCACATTTGGAAACATAGCAGTAACCCATTTGCTCAAGAACTGATTAGTGATTTGAGAAATTGGTTTTGCCAAGTGATATTAGCTTAGCTCACTGGCTTCAGTTTGACAGCAGCCTCACCTCACTACTCTGTGCTGAAGGAGGACCCTGCTCCTTCCACTGTTTAACTCTCAGTTCTGTAATTTCCTGCTGGCCTCTATTTGTCACCCCACATCACGGTACAGCTAGGAATGCTTTTACTAGAGATGTGCGCCGACCCCCATGTTTTGGTTTTGGATCTGTATGTCGTTCAAGGTTTTGGATCTGGATTTGGTTTTGCAAACCACCCTCAAGTGTTTTGGTTTTGGATCTGGATTTTTTTAAATAAAAAAGCGATAAAAAGTTTTAAAAACTACTAAAATCATGTAATTTATGCAATCCAATTTAAAGCCCAAATTCCGAACCGCAAAAAGATCAGAACCGCGACCCGGATTTAGCTGGATCTCCTCAGATTAGAACTGCGACTTGGATTTACCCAGATTCACGAAATTCAGGTGGATTCTGATTTCTGGAGAACCAAACCACACATCTCTAGTTATTACCATCGATGGGGGAGAACCAGATGGTTTCCCTCCATCGATGGTAAAGCTTAACTGATTTTTTTTTTTGCAAGGTGCATAGCTCCACCCCCAACACCCACAAAACCCAGTCCCCATTTCTGATTGGCCCATGGGCCAGTCAATCAAAGAACAGGGATGACCATTGGTTGGTAAACCATCAATGGTCATCCATTGCATAGTTGGTCACCATCGATGGCCACTTGCAAAAATACCATTGATGGTAACCATCAATGGAAACCAGACCGATGGCAATCCCTAGGTACAGCCCCTATTATATGTTGCTCTCTTGAGAAATGGAGACATCCAGGAGATGTCTTCTGTTCTCAAGAACAGGAGATGAAGACTAACAAAAAATGTTACCTAAAAAAGGAGGACTTGGGTATTCAATAAAGAGGTACTTAATTGCTTTTTAACACCTTATAATTGCTATATGATCATGTAAAGGAGTGTTTGGTAAATCATTTATGCTTCTCTGGATGGCACAGGGATATTTTAGTTGAGGGTGAATGACTCACTCGGGTTTATGTGCCATAGAAATCAATGACAACTGTATCTGCTTTATTTCTGAGGAGATATTCCTGGAGCAGAAAGACTGGCGCGTTTCATCTTGTGTATGTGGTATAAAGTTTCATAAATGTTAATATTTAAAACTGAAAAAGAGATTTTGAGAATGACATCAGCTTCCAACAGACCATCAACATAAAATCAAAAGATAAATAGTGTTTCATGTTCAGGATTGTTATCCTTAACGTGTTTAGCGTTTGCTCTTGACAGTTCCGCGATGAGGTTTATTCATTACAGTGAAACAAAAACAGAAAGCTGATCTAGTACATAAGATAAACACTGTGCAATAACAGAAGACACACTATACTAAACAAAGGAGTCATTTACATCTACTTTTATTAGTTTAGATACATTTCAAATCATTATATAAATGGCTATGTATAATCAGTGGTCTATTAGTCTATAGAAATTTTGGAAATGGTAACCTTTTAAACTGAAGGCATGTATTAATTAATTTAATATACTATAAATGACCAGAGCAGTTTGACGTGCTTCACAATTTTTTTTTGTTTGTATTTCTCAGTTCAGCAACATGCAAAACAGTAGTAGGAAAAATTATTGAAAATGTATTTGAAATTTCAGGTTTTGAACAAATTTATGGTTTAAAATATTGAAACTGAACATATCACTTATATCTGTAGGATGCCTTCCATAGAATAGATGTATTATAGACACCTGTAATGCCCCCTAATATTTCCTGTGAAAACCTTGTCCTGTCTCTAAGGAGTGTCGTCATAGGTCTTGACTAAATAAAACAATGTGGGTAAAATAAGGAACCAGTCTATTATATTTGTGGATCTTACTCAATACATTGTGATTCTTACCTAGCTCATGGTTGGAGGACGAATTAAAAGAAAACAATTGAATGGTAATCACATTACAAGCTGGGGAAAAATAATTATATTATCTAAAACATAACTGCAGCTTTTGATTTAATAAAATTCTCTAAATAATCATTATCAATATAGTAAGTTAAATAGAACTAATATTCTGATTCTATTTGCTCTTCGGATAAAACCTTCCTCTCTCCCAATGTGGAAACATAAACAAACTGTACAGATATGTTATTAGAGTTAGTAAAACAAAAACACATTGAGGTTAAATTCTGTATACCAGGATGATACCTCAACATTTCTGTTTTCTTGCCCAACCATGGACTCATCTAAATAGAAAATACTAAATATATCCTGGCATGTTCCTCTCTATTGTGGCATTTCCTGTTTGGATCTGGGGAAAATGTTGATATATTTATGACAAATGAAAAACAACTGTTTTTGATGGCTGGTTATCAGACCTTAGCAACAATACGTTATTCCTGCTTCTCTGGGAAATTCCTTAAAAAGGTTCACAATTGTGACAATGGCAGCTTAAGACAAACTGACGAAGATTAGGTAATTTCCTTGTGTTGGTAGTACATGTATTACTATAGTTTTGGTATCATATATTTAAAATGAACCTCTTCCAAATGCTCTCCATAAACCTGTATAACTTCCCCATGGTGCTCAAGTTGATTTGTATGAAGATCTTTCCTTCTGTACATTTACTATATATACAAACTTGGCACCGATCAAGGGGCAGCAAAAAATTTGTCTAATGATATATTATGACCTTTTCCTTTACCATTCACCTGTTCTCAGTACTGATGAGAGTGTGTTAAACATAGAATCATGGACATGTGGGTCACATATTTACTTATTTAAGACTGACACAACATGCCTAGGGCAGCTTCAGCACTACATATGGCATTGACTGTATTCTGTGTACTTTGCACATAGGATTATCTGTCATTGCAGGTTATTTCCAGATCTCAAGACAGCCAGTACTCACGTCAGAGCTCTCACTGGTTGGAAGCTTGGCAGGATTTTTGACTACTGCATTCTTTTGCTAAGGGTAGATAGTGGGTTAGTCTAGAGGCTGTGAATTTCTGGGGAGTTCTGCTAACTTCAGAGTTTGTGGGAGTAAGCTCAGTCCTCCAAAAAGAAAAATTGTATTATACATGGGGGCAGCTAGGAAGCTACAATGGGACAATTCTCAGCCTATTCTGCTGTTGTTATTAATCAAGATAACCAGCAAGTCTTTAAAAGCCCCATGGGAGGTCATTTGGTGACCAATGTCCTTAACGTCAACCCCAGATCAAATCCTATGGAGACTTTCTAAAATTCTTTCCAAGGTGGCTGGTGCCTTTTCTTGTTTCACATTTCACCTTACTGCTGGTGACTTAATGACAGTACATGCTGATTTCCAGTGCCGGATAAAAAAAAAGGGTGGCTGGGGCTGGTTGCCCAGAACTTCCACACAGAGGGGGACTCCCATATATACTGTAGCTACATCACCAGCATGGGGGGCACTGTGGCACGTGTGAACTGGGAGCACAACTGTGTGGTATGATATGAACTGGGGGCACTACAGTGTGTTTAACACATTTGTTGTGCTGGTAGTATTTAGTAGTTTCACATGATATTTTTTAATAACATGGCCAGCATATAATATTCTCAATTTTATTGCTAGGGCCCCCCTAATAAGTTATATGCCCTGGGGCCTCCACAAACATAAATCCATCCCTGCTGAGAGAACATATTTAAGGCAATGCTTTACCATGTTGCCCTGTTGTATGGAAATTTAGATCGCCTTTGTAGACAGTAGGAGGGCTACTTTTCACCATCAATGGTTCTGGCACCAACAATGCTACTTTTGTTACTCTCCATTCAAGAACAGAAAAGAATATAGGACTTGCATTGAATCAGTGATTATATAAGTGACATGTGGAGGCATATAAGGGGCATCTGGAGGAGTCTGATGGCACATAAGGGGCATGTTGTGGGATCTGATTGCACATAAGGGGCATGTGAAGTGGTCTGATGGTAAATTAAGTCTATATAGTAGGGTCTGATGGCATAAAAGGTGCATGCAGGGTGGTCTCATGGTGCATAAGGGGCATATTGAGGGTTCAAATGGCATATAAGGGGCATGCAGAGGGCTCTGTGTACCCCTAGTATCAAGCAACAATAGTGACACGGGATGTAATATATCAACAGAGTCAACCAGCAATACTGACCATCAGTACCTGAGGGCCTGCCACCCCATCATGGAGTTACGGTATACGTTTAGGAAGCCGGCAGACGGAATGCCGACCGCCGGCTTCCAGACAATTTAATCCCGACGAGGGACGAATGACAGGCTTCTAAATCTAGACGCCTGTCATTTTACCAATGCTGGGAGACCGGCGCCTGGCATCCCAATTGAGTGGATGTTGGGCACCGCAGCGGACAGCCATGGGTGGGGGAGGGTTAGGTTTAGGGCTCCCGGGGGGGGACTTAGGGTTAGGCACCCCGCAGAGAGGTTAGGGTTAGGCTAGGGGGAGGGTGTGTTAGGGTTAGGCTAGGTCAGATACAGAGTAGTTTATAGTGCAGGTCGGACACAGTGTGGGTTGGATACAATGCGGGTCAGATACAGTGTGGGATACACTGTGGGTTGGATACAGTGCAAGTCGGATATAGAGTTGGATACAGTGTGGGTTGGATACAGTGCGACCTGCACTGTATCCAACCCACACTGTATCCAACTCTATACAGGGCCTGATTCAGCAAGGAACGCACCTATACAGACACACACACACCCGGCTGCTGCGAGAATATACGAATGAATGCATACGCATGACAATCGCAGCAGAATAAGCAGACACCCAGCACTACATAATACCACCACTTCCCTTTACTTGCATCCTCTATACCTGGTAAGACAGAGGAAACATCGTTAACATCGAGAACCATCGGACCCATACATACAATAGTAGTTCAACTGGCCCTCCCGCAGACGTAGCAAGACTTCCTGTGTGCAACTAGACCAACTAGGACTTAATTATGCATGCCCCTGAAATGCTGTCCAAATGCACAGGGATGCCTGCGTTTACCCGACCACTCCCCCGTCACCACCAACAAACCACACTTCCTGTCAATCACTTGTCCTTGGGGCTGCGGACTCCCTGCATATGCATACTCCATCGCACTCGCCGGTTCGCGCACGTGCACTGTGATGCATGCGCAGAGCAAAACCATTGACCGATTGCGTGCGTCTGCATCCGTGCGTTGCTTGCTGAATCAGGCCCACAGTGCGGTATACAGAGTGGGTTGGATACAGTGCAGGTCGGATACAGTGTGGGTTGCATACAGTGCAGGTCGGATAGGGTGTGGGTTGGATACAGCAATAGTGCATTTACTGTGACAGCAGTGTCGGTTGTGCGGGGGTGCCGACGGCATACTCAGTGCGTGAATGCCAGTAGTATCCTTAGTGCTGGTGATGTCGGCAGAGCAGGGGTGCCGGCGGTGTCCTCAGTGGGGACGTGCCGATGGTGTCTCCAGTACGAGAGTGCCAGTGGTGTCCTCAGTGCGGGCGTGCTGTAGGTGTCGGCTGTGAGAGGGTGTCGGCAGTGCAGGGTTCTGGCGGTGTCCTCAGTGGGGGAGTGCCAGCAGTGTTGGCAGTGCGGGGATGCAGGCAGTGTCCTCGGTGCAGGGTACCGGCGGTGTCGGCAGAGCGGGGTACCAGCGGTGTTCTCAGTGCGGGGTTGCTGATGGTGTCGGCAGTGCGGGGGTGCTGGCGGTGTCTGCAGTGCAGGGGTGCCAGCAATGTCCTCAGTGTGGGGGTGCTGGCAGTGTCCTCAGTGTCCTCAGTGCAGGGTGACGGCAGAGCGGGGGTGCCAACGGTGGCCTCAGTGCGGGGGTCCCGGTGCTGTCCTCAGTGTGGGGGTGGCGGCAGTGGCAGCAGTGTGGGGGTGCTGTCAGTGTCCTTAGTGCAGGCGGTATCGGCAGCAGGGGGGTAGTTGTGTCAATGCGGGGGGGGATGGGTGGTATCTTTGTTCCTTTTGCTGAGCCCATTGAATTCTATGGGCAAGCGCTTATTGGCTGAGAGCCGTGACACACGGCTCTCTCAGCCAATCAGCGGTAAACCCATTGAATTCAATGAACTTTGAAAATCCGACAGCGGGATCTCGAGGTTTTGCCTCGAATAGGGATCTGGGCGGGAGGGGAGATTCGAGCTGTGTCTCGCAACTCCTTGAATCCCTGAAGTTTGGGTGGGCTAGGTTCTATGAGAACCGGGCCCGCTCATCTCTACTCCGAGTCCTAATAGAGGTGAAACTGGTTAGAGGACTTGCCTCCTGCCTCCACTGGCTATTTGGGACTCTCTGCAGTGCATATTGCAAAACTAACATCAGTCCCCTGTGATTTGCTCGGATGTCAGTGGCCGCTCATAGATACTGTATTTGTAAGCTCAGTGGACATTTCCACTGCTTAGCTGCACCACACCCAGTGGGACTGCTTCCAGCAGCACCAACACATATCCTCATTAAGGAATGCCTGTTTTGGATGCTGGTCATGTACTGCTAAATACATAGGATTCCTTCACAATAGTTTTACTTGGATCTGCAATATTATTGTGCAGTTTAGAACTCAAGCTAACTACTTTTGTCTGGACTGCAATTGCAGACCCTCCAACATGACCCCTTCCACCTGGTACAAAATTCTCTGCTCCTGGATTTCTCTCTTAATTGATGATTGCAGCCACCTGTGGTGAAACACCTGCCTCATCTATTGCTCAACACAGGTGGCTGCAATCATTAATTAGGTGGGAAGCCCAGGAGCAGAGTATTTTGTACTGGGTGGAAGGGGTCATGTTGGAGGGTAGGCAATTGGTCAGTAATAAATGTGCACATGGGGCGTGATTCAGCTTCAGACGGGATAGCTAAACTTCTCACAAGCAGCTTAGCTATTCCGTCTGTGCTGATATAGTAATGCAGCAGGAGGCATCACGCCCCCTGCTGCATTACGTATCCGAGCTGCGTTGTCCAATACAGCATCGGATACTCTGTGGATCATCGGCCGGCTAAGGTGACCCATGGGGTCATGCAGCCGGCCGTCGCAGGTGTGAGGAAGAGGCCAGGAAATCTCCGTCAGTCAATAGAGATCCTGGCCTCTTCCCTTCCCCCAACTGTGGCGACACACCGCCTCCTCCCCGCCCCCAAACAGCAGCAGATTGTCAATCACTGACAGTCTGCTGCCAGTTTACGTGCAAGCTCGCAGACCCGCTCTGCACATGCCAGAAGAAAAAAAATGCATTTGGGTGTTGCAATCACATATAAGTAATCTGATCATCCAGCTTCCAGCTCACTCAAAGCAGCCAAAAAGAGACAGGCTCACCACCATATAAAAGTTTCAAAAAGTGCTTATATTGAAAAAATAGCAGCATATTGTTCACAGCAAGTATGATAACAAAACAGTGGATTATCATGATACTCATCATGCCCAAAGGGAGGCTTGGTATAAAAGCAGATACCCCCTTCTGCCCGACAGCTGTTTCGGTGGAATCCCACCTTCCTCAAGGCCCTTCATTGTCCCTAAATTGCCTGATTTCACCCCTAAATTGCACATTTTAGTTGGCAGCATCATATGGGTATGAAATAATATATTTGATGTCGATGCTGCCTTATGTACGGCTGCTGTGCGCACTATAACGCCAGCATTGTACTCAGGGGTTGGCTGGCAACTTTTAGCCTGGGGGGCAAATGCACGCAGGTGGCCCTGGCAGAGGAGTAGTGTGTAGCCAGGGTGCCCGGAGCACGTGCGTGCTACGGCGCCCCCCCCCTCAAGTGTTCCAGGGAGGAGGTGGGTCCATATGGAATTAATGTAAAGTAAAAATAAAGATTAGGGGCAGCCCCCTGTAGTGGTGCCCATATGCAGTGCCCCCTGTGCCCCAGGAGAGGACACCCTTATGCAGGCCTCCAGTAGTGCCCCCAGTAGTGATCCCCCTATGCAGTGCCCCTTATACAGTGCCCCCAGTAGTGGTCCCCCCTGTGCAGTGCCCCTTGCGACCCCAGTAGTAAGCCCGTTATATAGTGCCTCCAGTAGTGGTCCCCCCTGTGCAGTGCCCCTTATGCCCCCCGTAGTTAGCCCCTTATATAGTGCCCCCAGTAGTGGTACCCCCTATGCAGTGCCCCCAGTAGTAGTCCCCCCCTTGTAGTGCCCCCAGTAGTGGTCTCCCCCTTGTAGTGCCCCCAGTAGTGGTCTCCCCCTCGTAGTGCCCCCAGTAGTGTCCCCCCCTTGTAGTGCCCCCAGTAGTAGCCACCCTCCCCCCTCGTAGTGCCCCCAGGAGTGGTCCACCCCCCCTTGCAGTGCCCCGAGGAGTAGTCCCCCTTGTAGTGCCCCCAGTAGTAGCCCCCCCTTGCAGTGTCCCCAGTAGTGATCTCCCCCTTGTAGTGTCCCCAGCATTGCTCTCCCCTTTGTAGTGCCTGCCCCCCCCCCAGTAGACACACATAATAAAAAAAAACACTTACCTTAATCCCCGCTCCCGCCGCCGCCATCCGCTCCTCCGTTCGTCTTCCCGGGCCGCTCTGCACTATGGGAGAGACGTCATGACGTCTCTCCCATTACTCACTGCACGAGCCGAAAGAAGGAGCGGCTCCTGCAGTGGGCGCAGCAGCAGTCAATGAGAGTCTGGCAGACTCTCATTGGCTGCCACTCAAAACAAACACACAGCTGCCGGCGCCGACGGCTGTGTGTTTGTCAGGCACTGTGTAGCGCTGACTCCGTCTGGTCAGCTCTACACGCGCGGTGCAGTCTGTGTCACAGAGACACAGACTGCCCACGGCCTGCGGCCCGCATGGCGCTGCGGCCCGGGGGGCACATGGCACCCTGCCCCACGGCTCAGCACGCCACTGATTGTACTTAATTGAACTGACCACTAAACGATGTCCAGAGTGACTGAATGACATGATGATCCAACGCGACTGTCGTTTACACATCTAAATGATGGATTAGACGATGGTGCAGGCACCCAATAAAACAGAAATTTATAGAGAAAAAGAAAACAGGAAAATTGCGATCAACACCAAAATTTGTGATTATGTGGCCTAAACTCTTTTGGAAATTGTTTTTGAGAAAATCGAAAAGAGTCAACCAGAAGCCACAAATTCATCATTTGGGGGTATATTTACTAAAGTATGGGTATTTAGAAGTAGAGTTGTTGCCCATAGCAACCAATCAGATTCTAGCTATTATATTCTAGGAGCTAGTTAAATAATAAGTAGAATATGCTTGGTTGTTATGGGCAACATCTCCACTTCTGAAAACCGCACTTTAGTAAATATATCTGTCCTCTAATTTCTCATTTCAATATCTTCTTGTTACCCTCTGTGTTATTCCATGGATCCCTATGTAAAGGGAAGCACTGTGTACAGGGAAGTAAAATGTCCATAATACTTTTCAGAGAAACAAAATCCAACAAAATAATAATAAAAGTAATAAAATAATAAAAATACGATAAAGAAAAATATTTAACTTTTTCTTTTACTAATGTGAGTGTTTTATATATTTGTAATTTGCTACTCAATAAACATAATTAGATAATTTGCCCTTGAATGTGGCTCATAAACCTTAAGACTATGTCTGGCGTCTGTGAGCTTTCCTTAGCCTGATAATGCACCCATGGCCTACATTTATGTGTTTGCTTTTACTGCTTATTCAGTAATGTATTACCTCTTTATTGTTAGTTAATTTTACATCCAGACTAGTGTCCTTCACATATTTGGAAAATCCAAGGTCCAGGATGTCCCTTTTCTCTCTCTGAAACACTGATAAGAAAGATAAGTATCTGATATTTGTTGTGTGCAAAGATCAGGAAACAGTCTCTCTTGTACATAGCATCTTGTAGTTGAAGGCTTAGGGCCTGAGGGCCCTATTTATCAATATTATTTTAACTAAAAAAAAATTGAAAAAAGGAGTTTTCACACCCTGTTCACATTATTTTAGTATCACATAAATGTATTAAAGGGCAATTGGAGTAGTTTTCATGAAAAACTACTCCAATCCCTTTAATTCGTATATTTTTAGTATGCAGATCGCGTTCACATACTTGTAGTGGGAAATGCGGTCTGCCTGAGAGTTACTAAAAATCAATTGTAACAAAATAACAGGGAAAGCCCTGTGATAATAACACCATCTTTAGATGCCGTTATCAGGGCTTTCCCCCGGTGAACCAACTCCTGCTCCGCTAGGGGCATACTAAGAGAGGAGGGAGCCCGTGTTCACTCACCATCCGGTGCCCTCTCCTCTCTCCCCGGCTGTCGTTAGCGAACTGACAGCAGCAGTAGACTCCAGGCTCTAGAGTGTGTACAGAGTCTACTGTGCATACGCAGATCACTGGGAAAATGATGCGGCAGCCATTTCCCTGGTGATTTCCTACTGCGCATGCGCAGAACGCCGGGAAAATGGCCGTGGTGGCAATTTTCCAGGCATTTTCTTCAGTGCTACTCCATGGGACATCGGAGAGGTAAGTATAAAAAAAAAGTATGGGTGCAAGGTGTGCGGTGCGGGCCCCCCCTGGACCCAGCACCCATTATAAATACGCCCCTGTGCTCCACTCTAACTTACTCCAGTTGCTGACTGGGTGCTAAATCTAAGACTGTCCATTTATATTATCTGTGAACCCACTGAAGTTATATTGTTATGATGCATTTTAATTGTAAATAAATTATCCATTTATCACACAGGATTTGATTGCATTCCAAGTATGTGATGTCTTTGTTTACTATCAATGCCACACTAAATAATGCAGCTGCTCATTAAGAAACATTGGAGTAGTTTAAGCCGACCTCCTCCCCGTTTCTAACCACTACCAGGTCCTATGATTTTTGTTATCCCCCCCGTCTCCATACACACAATACTATAGTGCTATTGTGCACCCCCCACCTTCTCACCAGGAACAATTGTGCTATTGCACACCCCCTTCTTCTCACCAACAACTCTGTGCTGTAGTGCAACCCCAGCTTCTCACTATCCACTATTGTGCTTTGGTGAACACCTTACCTTCTCACAGGAATAATTGTTCTATAGTGTACACCTCACATTCTCACCAACAGCTATTGTGCTATGGAGCTCCCCCACCTGTTCACAGGCCACTACAGTTATCCTCCTACTTTCTCATCAACAGCTATTATGCTATGGAGCTCCCCCACCTTATCACCAGCCACGGTTGTGCTATGGTACACCCCTACCTTCTCACCAACTACTACAGTGCTATGGTACACCCCTACCTTCTCACCAACTACTACTGTGCTATGGTACACCCCTACCTTCTCACCAACTACTACTGTGCTATGGTACACCCCCTGCCTACTCACCAGCCTCTATTGTGTTGTAGATCACCCCCTACCTTCTCATGAACAGCTATTATGCTATGGAGCACTGCCATCTTCTCACCAGCCACTACTACTTATTTATTACCAGTTATTTATATAGCGCACACATTCCTACCTTCTCACCAGCTACTATTGTGCTATGGTATACCCCTACCTTCTCACCAGCTACTATTGTGCTATGGTATACCCCTACCTTCTCACCAGTCTCTATTGTGTTATAGTTCTCCCCATACCTTCTCATGAACAGCTATTATGCTATGGAGCACTCCCATCTTCTCACCAGCCTCTATTGTGCTATGGTATACCCCTACCTTCTCATCAGCTACTACTGTGCTATGGTACACCCCTACCTTCTCACCAACTACTACTGTGCTATGGTACACCCCCTGCCTACTCACCAGCCTCTATTGTGTTGTACATCACCCCCTACCTTCTCATGAACAGCTATTATGCTATGGAGCACTGCCATCTTCTCACCAGCCACTACTATTTATTTATTACCAGTTATTTATATAGCGCACACATTCCTACCTTCTCACCAGCTACTATTGTGCTATGGTATACCCCTACCTTCTCACCAGCTACTATTGTGCTATGGTATACCCCTACCTTCTCACCAGTCTCTATTGTGTTATAGTTCTCCCCATACCTTCTCATGAACAGCTATTATGCTATGGAGCACTCCCATCTTCTCACCAGCCTGTATTGTGCTATGGTATACCCCTACCTTCTCATCAGCTACTACTGTGCTATGGTATACCCCTACCTTCTCACCAGCTACTACTGGGCTATGGTATACCCCTACCTTCTCACCAGCTACTACTGTGCTATGGTATACCCCTACCTTCTCACCAGCTACTACTGTGCTATGGTACACCCCTACCTTCTCACCAGCTACTGCTGTGCTATGGTACACCCCTACCTTCTCACCAACTACTACAGTGCTATGGTATACCCCTACCTTCTCACCAGCTACTACTGTGCTATGGTACACCCCCCACCTTCTCACCAGCTACTACTGTGCTATGGTACACCCCCCACCTTCTCACCAGCTACTACTGTGCTATGGTACACCCCTACCTTCTCACCAGCTACTGTTGTGCTATGGTACACCCCTACCTTCTCACCAGCTACTACTGTGCTATGGTATACCCCTACCTTCTCACCAGCTACTACTGTGCTATGGTATACCCCTACCTTCTCACCAGCTACTACTGTGCTATGGTACACCCCCCACCTTCTCACCAGCTACTATTGTGCTATGGTATACCCCTACCTTCTCACCAGCTACTATTGTGCTATGGTATACCCCTACCTTCTCACCAGTCTCTATTGTGTTATAGTTCTCCCCATACCTTCTCATGAACAGCTATTATGCTATGGAGCACTGCCATCTTCTCACCAGCCACTACTATTTATTTATTACCAGTTATTTATATAGCGCACACATTCCTACCTTCTCACCAGCTACTATTGTGCTATGGTACACCCCTACCTTCTCACCAACTACTACAGTGCTATGGTATACCCCTACCTTCTCACCAGTCTCTATTGTGTTATAGTTCTCCCCATACCTTCTCATGAACAGCTATTATGCTATGGAGCACTCCCATCTTCTCACCAGCCTCTATTGTGCTATGGTATACCCCTACCTTCTCATCAGCTACTACTGTGCTATGGTATACCCCTACCTTCTCACCAGCTACTACTGGGCTATGGTATACCCCTACCTTCTCACCAGCTACTACTGGGCTATGGTATACCCCTACCTTCTCACCAGCTACTACTGTGCTATGGTATACCCCTACCTTCTCACCAGCTACTACTGTGCTATGGTACACCCCTACCTTCTCACCAGCTACTGCTGTGCTATGGTACACCCCTACCTTCTCACCAACTACTACAGTGCTATGGTATACCCCTACCTTCTCACCAGCTACTACTGTGCTATGGTACACCCCCCACCTTCTCACCAGCTACTACTGTGCTATGGTACACCCCCCACCTTCTCACCAGCTACTACTGTGCTATGGTACACCCCTACCTTCTCACCAGCCACTGTTGTGCTATGGTACACCCCTACCTTCTCACCAGCTACTACTGTGCTATGGTATACCCCTACCTTCTCACCAGCTACTACTGTGCTATGGTATACCCCTACCTTCTCACCAGCTACTACTGTGCTATGGTACACCCCCCACCTTCTCACCAGCTACTATTGTGCTATGGTATACCCCTACCTTCTCACCAGCTACTATTGTGCTATGGTATACCCCTACCTTCTCACCAGTCTCTATTGTGTTATAGTTCTCCCCATACCTTCTCATGAACAGCTATTATGCTATGGAGCACTCCCATCTTCTCACCAGCCTCTATTGTGCTATGGTATACCCCTACCTTCTCATCAGCTACTACTGTGCTATGGTATACCCCTACCTTCTCACCAGCTACTACTGGGCTATGGTATACCCCTACCTTCTCACCAGCTACTACTGGGCTATGGTATACCCCTACCTTCTCACCAGCTACTACTGTGCTATGGTATACCCCTACCTTCTCACCAGCTACTACTGTGCTATGGTACACCCCTACCTTCTCACCAGCTACTGCTGTGCTATGGTACACCCCTACCTTCTCACCAACTACTACAGTGCTATGGTATACCCCTACCTTCTCACCAGCTACTACTGTGCTATGGTACACCCCCCACCTTCTCACCAGCTACTACTGTGCTATGGTACACCCCCCACCTTCTCACCAGCTACTACTGTGCTATGGTATACCCCTCACCTTCTCACCAGCTACTGCTGTGCTATGGTACACCCCCCACCTTCTCACCAGCTACTGCTGTGCTATGGTATACCCCTACCTTCTCATCAGCTACTACTGTGCTATGGTACACCCCCCACCTTCTCACCAGCTACTACTGTGCTATGGTATAGCCCTCACCTTCTCACCAGCTACTGCTGTGCTATGGTACACCCCCCACCTTCTCACCAGCTACTACTGTGCTATGGTACACCCCCCACCTTCTCACCAGCTACTGCTGTGCTATGGTACACCCCCTGCCTTCTCACCAGCTTCTATTGTGTAATACCCCTAAAGAAGCAGAATAGTGAGTGTGATGTGTTTAAAATTAGTTCATGACATAATAATACACAGTAGACATATGTCCCAAAATAAGTATGGATTATAATACAGTAGGTTTGATTAGTCTATGTGTATGTATTGTGGTGTGTGACATGTTCCAATGGTAATTTTTGGATCAGTGACTTGCAGGTAGATCTATAATATCAATGAGATACATCTTCAGGTAAATGGAGGATCATACAGTTACACAATAATATGTGAACCATGCAGCATTTTCCCTTTTATACATGACTCATTCAGTTAACGCTACTATTAATGTCATTTTTTCCTGAACAATACAAAGATGGGGTGGGAAGACTTGCAGTGCAATGGACGCGTTGATGTGAAGAATGTGGAGATCACTGCAGTACCTGAACTTTCTCGGGAAGTGGTCCAATTGTGAAATGTACTTGGATGAGGGCTGGAAATGTAAATCTGTTGTCTAATTTATGTGCGGAGTCTGCTAAACTGGTTTATAGAAATAAATCAGTATATGTGTGTCCTGATATTTAAAGGGAAAATTAAATACACATGATGGTTAGATTTACAGTATATGTGGCCTGAACAAAGTCAGATGAAAAACATTATCATATATTGTCTATACCAGGCAGAAATAGTTAATATTTAATGCAGCATACAATATTATGCCCATTATATAAGGTGAGTATATAGGATATAAGTATAGAAGACGACAATAATGGAATCATACGCAGAATGGCAATTGTAACCCACATATTTTACTTCATATTATAAAGTGCTAGCACATTATAACATATTGTGATAAGATATAAGGAGCAGGTAAGTATAGAGATACAGAATATCTAACAGAAATGACTCAGAGGCTGTGCAGAGCCAGCCTCTCTGTATAACATTATTCAAGAAGGAGGGTTCTATAGCTAAATGAAGCTACATGGAGAACCCATTTAACATAATCAGTATTAATAAAAGAAGGAGACTGCCAATTATCTTCTGAGATTGTCTGAAATCTAAATTTCTGTGATGGCAACAATCTAGCTATTGTTTTTGCCTCTTGAACTAGGTTACTGTGGCACAAGTACAATATATTTGCACACTTCCTACAGAATCATGGGCGTTTTTAAGTAGTTAGTGGGACCGCTCCTCCCTCCCACACTCGAAGCCACCACACAGTACTGAAGTGCACCTTAGATCCATAATGGGACCGCAGTGAGGCCAGACCAGACCGGAGGCACATGTCAAACAAGCAGCCTAGCTTTATGTTTCAGAAAACTAGAGAAATAGAGATGTTGCTAGGTCCTGGCACCATAAAATCAGACCTGAGTCTTAAGCTCAGTGCACCAGGTGATTAAATAATTTTTCATGTATTTAGTACTCCTACTTGAAACTAGGGGTGAGCGGGTTTGGATTTCTGAAATCCGAACCCCCCCGATCCGAGTCCGGCTCGAGTTAGGCTCGAGTTTTCCCGCCTGACTCGGATCTGAAATCGAGGCAAAACGTCATCATCCCGCTGTTTTGGGTTTTGGATTCTGTGCTGCTGTTGTCCATAGGGGCTGTGTCCACTGCTCCAAAGTCCATAGGGGCTGGCTGGGCTGTGTTGTGCAGTTTGTTGTCCATAGGGGCTGGCTGGGCTCTGTTGTGCAGTCAGTTGTCCATAGGGGCTGTGTCCACTCCAAAGTCTATAGGGGCTGGCTGGGCTGTGTTGTGCAGTGTCTCATAAAGGCTGTAGTCCTAAAGGGGTGCTGTAGTGTTGTCCAGGGCGTGACCTGTCCATCAGGGGTGCTCCCCCCAAGAGCAAAAAAAACCCATAGTGGATGCCAAAAAAATATAATAAAATATTTTCTGTCTTTGTGAATTGAGTGTGCAGTAGCCGCACGTGCATCAGCGTGCGTCTGTCATAAATCAAGGGCCAGCTGGCTCGTCTGTTAAAGGGTGGTGTAATCCATAGTGCACGCCAAAAAAATGTAATAAAATATTTTCTGTCTTTGTGAATTGAGTGCGCAGTAGCCGCACGTGCATCAGCGTGCGCCTGTCATAAATCAAGGGCCGGCTGGCTCGTCTGTTAAAGGGTCGTGTAACCCATAGTGCACGCCAAAAAAATATAATAAAATATTTTCTGTCTTTGTGAATTGAGTGCGCAGTAGTCGCATGTGCATCAGCGTGTGCCTGTGTCCAATAAGTGCTCCAAAAAATAAAAAACAATTTTTTTTCTGTGTTTGTGACTTGTGCGCGCTGTAGCCGTACGTGCATCAACAAAGTAGCAGCGCCAAGCGTGCGCCCGTGTCATGAGTCAAGGGCCAGTTTGGACATCCGGTCTGGACTGAAGGACTTGCCAACAATTTCTGACATGTCTACTGTCACTGCATATGATACTGTCACCACTGACAGAATGGTGGAGGATTACATTGGTGACAGCATCCAAGTAGGGATGTCAGACAGTCCGTACCTGTACTGGCAGGAAAAAGAGGCAATTTGGAGGCCCCTGTACAAACTGGCTCTAGTTTACCTGAGTTGCCACCCCTCCAGTGTGTACTCCCCCGAAAGAGTGTTTAGTGCAACCGGGAACCTTGTCAGCGAAAGGCGTAGGAGGTTGCTTCCACAAAATGTGGCGAAGATGATGTTCATCAAAATGAATTATCAACTCTTCCAGGGAGACCAGCCTCCAGAACTTACAGAGGGACCTGTGGTGGTGGATTCCAGCGGGGACGAGTTAATACTCTGTGAGGATGAGGATGTACACAACACTGAAGAGGGTGAAGAATCGGTGGATGAGCAGGATGAGGACGACATCTTGCCTCCGTAGAGCCAGTTTGTGCAGGGACAGATTAATTGCCAGTTTGTTTTGTGGGAGCCCAAACGAACCAATAATTTCAGCCACAGTCGTGTGGCAAACCCTGGTGCTGAAATGATTGGTTTGTTAAAGTGTTCATGTCCTGTTTGGGAGGGCCCATTGACAATTCCATCTTGCACCTCTTTTTTTTGTTTGCAGTATGTACTGTTTGGGGCCTAGTTTTTCAAACTGCCATCCTGTCTGCCACTGCAGTGTCACTCCTAGATGGGCCACATGTTTGTGCCGCCCACTCGTGTCGCTTAGCATAGTCATCCAGCTACCTCGGTGCAACCTTTTGGACTAAAAACAATATTGTGAGGTGTGAGGTGTTCAGAATAGACTGGAAATGAGTGGAAATTAATGTTATTGAGGTTAATAATAGCATAGGAGCAGAAAAAACCACAAATTCTGTGATTTTAGCTGTTTTTATGCTTTTTTTAAAAAAAAATACAGATCCAAAACACAAAACCCAGAACCCAATACACGGAAGGGTGGTTTTGGCAAAACCAATCCAGATCCAAAACACGAAGAAAGATCCAGATCCAAAACCAAAACACAAAACACGAAAAGTGGCCGGTGCACACCCCTACTTGAAACATTACACTGGCCGCTGGAGCTTTGTACAGTCTAAGAAACTACGAGAATTTTTTATTGTATAATTACACAGAGGTTTTGAAATCACTTCTAAAATTCTGCAAAAAAATAAATAAAATAAGCTGTTTAGGAACTAATTTAGGGCCTTGGATTCTTTTAAACAACTGCTGGTCCTCACAGCTCAGTGCTACAGTCTCTGCTGCTTCACAGCGTTCTATGCCAATACACACTGCGTTCCTTAGCAATGTCTCTATTCTTTTTTACAAAACATTCCATAGTGTCATCCACCACACTTTCCAGTTTACACTCATCCCATAGTGTGTCCCTATCTTTCTTCCCACTTCTAGGGGTATACAGTATTTACTAAAGTTCGGGTTTTTAGAAGTGGAGATGTTGCTCATAGCAACAAATCAGATTCTAGCTATTATCTTCCAGAAGGTGCTCGATAAATGATAAGTAGATTCTGATTGGTTTCTATGGGCAACATCTCCACTTCTAATAACCCGCAGTTTAGTAAATATACCCCCTATGGTCACACACACACACAATCCAGTGTGCCTGTACTTTTTGCTTCACTCATCCTCTAGAATCTCCCCAGACCAACTCACCCTACACTCTCCCCCACTGACTCCATTGTGTCCCTTCAGCTATTCTTACCCTCTATCCACAGTGTATTCATCATTTCTTGCATTGACCCTCTGGATAGACTCACCTGTACATTTCCCGATTCTAGGGTTCACCCACGCTCCATTCCTCAGTCCCGGACACCATACATCTGGCGCCATGTAGCCCTTACACATCACCAGGTGGCCACAAGCACATATAGGTACTGTTTTTGCGCCACCGAGGCAGAGGTGTATCTAGGGGTCCAAGCGCCCCTGGCAAAGTAAGAGACTAGTGCCTCTAATCTAAAAACCAAAAATAAAGGGGCATAGCATCATGGGAAAGGGGTGTGACAACACATTAGTGCCAATTAAAATTACACCACACAGTAGTGCTCGTTATTCACATTACACCACACAGTAATGTCTGTTATTCACAATACACCAGACAGTAGTGGCCTTAATCACTTTATGTCACATAGTTGTACCCCTTATACATGTTACATCACACAGTAGTACCCCTTAATCATGTTATACCACATATTCGTACCCCTTATACACGTTACGCCACACAGTAGTACACCTTATTCACATTACGCCACACAGTACCCCTTATCAGGGCCAAAACTAGTGTTTTTGTCACCCGGGGCAAGACAGTAATTTGGCGCCCCCCTCCCCCTGGTAATCCCCCCGCAGCAGTACCCCCATAGTAATGCCCCTTCAGTAGTGCACCTATAGTAATGCCCGCTGAGGTAATGCCCCTGTACTAGTGGCCATATGGTAAGGTTCCCATAGTAATGCCACTATAGTGCCCATATGTAATGCCCCATGGTAATGCCCCTGTAGTGCCCATATAGTAATGCCCTCTAGTAATGCCCCTGTAGTGCACAATTAGTAATGCCCCTGTAGTACCCCCTAGTAATGCCCCTGTAGAGCCTCCTGGTAATGCCCTTGTAGCGCCCATGTAGTAATACCCCTAGTTATGCCCCTGTAGTGCCCATTCAGTAATGCCCCTGTAGTGCCCATGTACAGCACCCTGCTAATGCCTCTGTAGAGCCCCCTGGTAATTCCTCTGCAGTGCCCCCTGGTACTGCCCTGTAGAGCCCCCTGGTAATGCCCCTGTAGTGCCCCCTGATAATGCCCATGTAGAGCCCCCTAATAATGCCCCTGTAGTGCCCCCTGTTAATGCCCTTGTAGTGCCCCCTGGTAATGCCCCTGTAGTGCACCCTGGTAATGCCCCCGTAGTGCCCCCTGATAATGCCCCTGTAGTGTTCCCTGGTAATGCTTCTGTAGTCCCCTTGGTAATGCCCCTGTAGTGCCGCTTACACACACACACAAAAAAAGAAATACTTACCTTAAACCCCGCTCCTGTGACCGCCGCCGTTGGGTCCGCCCGGCTGCTCCTCGGAACTATGGGAGAGATGTCATTACATCTCTCCCATAGTGCCTGTGGGGAGAGCCGGAAGCAGGAGTTCAGGAGAGAACTCCAGCCTCCGGCTAGCACGGCGCTGCAGAGAACAGCTGGGCTCCCGCTGGTAATAAAATCTCAGCGGGCATCCGCCTTAGAGTCTCCCTGCGGCGCCGGGCTGGAGGTCACTGACGCCGGGTGCAGCGGCACACCCGTGTGCACGTGCACCTCCAGCCCCCCCCCTAGTTGCGGCCCTGCCCTTAAACATGTAACTTCACACAGTAGTACCCCTTATACACATGCATATGCTCTGCAGACCCCATATCAGGTGCAGACCCTTATGATGTGATGCTCTGCAGACCCCATATCAGATGCAGCCCCCCCTATGTTGTGATGTTCTGCAGAGGCAGGCTCAGTTAGCGGAATGGGGGTTGCATATACGCGGAGCAGGGTCTCATCCTCCTTCCCACGGCTGCCGTTTCCTCCCCATGTCCGCCATGCATGGAGCCTGGGATGGGCCAGCACCTGCAAAGGAGGGCGAGACAACGCTCACCTGTCACAGGTACAGCCTATAGACCCCTGCCCCATTCCCACAGCCCGAGCCGCACCGCTTCCCAGAGGCCATGGAGAGAAAGAACATCTCCAAACTGCTCAACATGCATCAGCTGCCTCACCAGTACCACCTGCTGGGGGGAAGAGAGCTGAAGGTGGAGGTCAGTGGTTGCTGTGGGAGGGGGTCACATAGCTTCACATTTATACACACTAATACATGCAGAGTATACACACATATTCACATATATACAATAACACATACACACATACATAATTACACATTTGATACAACTGCTGCAGGTACAGGTTGTTAAAGGGGTTGGCAGTTAAATGCATTAGGCCCCGCCCCCTCATAACTGAAATGCCACGATTCGTGGTTTATATAGGGGGCCGAGCTTGCTGTGTTCCCTCCGCCCCACTGCAGCCAGTGTAGGGGGTGAATCAGTCTGTCAGGGGGGGTCTCTAGGTACTTAGAACCCCCCCTCCTGCGTGCGCTAGTGGGACCCAGCGATGACTACCGGCAGCGCAATCCAATAAGCAGCTGGCACTGCTGACAGAGCCTCGGACAGTGGTGCTAGCTGCTGATTAGTTTGCACCACCGTCAGTCATCAAAAAGAAAGGGGGCAGGATTTGGTGGCAGCTGATTGGCTGTTGTTGCCGTAATTCAGGCCAGCTCAGAGGGAGGGTGGGTGGAGCGGCTACTGGTCGGCGCTGTCACTTAGGAGGTAGGACTGGGGCATCCAACCCATTGGCCAGTTCAGCAGGAAGAGTCCGAGTGGCCTACTTTGTGATTATACCCCCTGGCCGCAGGTGGGACCACTGGGCGGCGCCCCCCCCCCCCCTAGTTCGGCGCCCCTGGCGAGTGCCATCCTGGCCAAGGGGTAGATATGCCCCTGCACTGGGGTGGTCGCGGTGTTTGTATCTTCTGGCCACTGTGCCCACAGAGGAGTGTGTTTTTGGGCGGCTGGGGAGAGTTTTCTTCGGGCGTCCTGAGAGGGTTTTATAGACTGTGCAATAAAGGTGGTTTTCTGTGAGAGGGTGCCTGTTGAGAGAAGGGGGCCTGCTGAAAATGGGGTCCGGGGCTCTGCCGACACAGATGGCCTTGGGCCTGGTCACAAAATGCTTCTAATTCACTTCTAATTCACTGCGAACCAGGAGCAATCTGTGGCTATGATCATTTTTGCCTGTGTAATATATATATGTTAGAGATGTGCGGGTCCGGTTCTCAGAGAACCGACAACAACCGAGTTCGGAATCACTTTGGGGTACCGAGTCGAACCGAGTTCCAGTTCGGGTCTTCGTGTGGTTCAGAACTCGGATTTAAAAAACAAACTTGGGTTTTGGATGGCATGCTAACAGGTCGAAATGGCATCATTTTAGAAGTTTTTTCTATTTTTTTTTTAAATACAGATCCAAAACCAAAACATGTGAGGGTGGTTTTGCAAAATCAAAACCATGACCAAAACACAAAAGTGAATCCAAATCCAAAACCAAACCACGGGGGTCGGCGCACATCTCTCTCTATATATAAAATAGTAGCGGTGGTGGCACAATGTAATTAGGGGTCTCATGGGGCTCCCTTTACTATAGTCTACTCAAGGCATGTCCATTGACTGTGCAGACGTAGGAGAAAGAACGCATCGGGAGCCACACATGCGCAGAAGGTGCATGTCGGAGGCTGCGACTCTGTACAGAGCCACGTTGGGTCTTAGTGTCCGCTGGCTACTGCAGTTAAACAGCCAAGATAAAAAATAGAAAATACAGTGGGCGCTTAAAAATATTTTTACACAGTGAGTTGTTTTATCACACGATCTGGTCTAGCTGCCCCCACAATGGGGATATGGGTGTCCACTTATGATATAGAAGCTTCACAAAAAGAAATGGGAGCACTCGAACACAGCTGCTGGTTTAAAATATATTTTAGTCAAATTAAATCATTATTAAAATCACCAAATAATTCGGAGCAAGTTACAATAATAATATCAATTACCAGCTGGTATTAAAACATCTCTGCATTCATGCAGGTGCTGTGGCAAGAGACTAACCAACTAATTCTCTGAACCATTAACCTTCTGCTTTGCTGCTAACAACTTGACTGCTTGCTTATGTGCCATCCCACAATTATGCTGACCTTGTTCTCAGATGGATGTGTGTAATATTATTATGGTTTACAGTAGGGGTGAGCGGGTTCGGATTTCTGAAATCCGAACCCCCCCGAGCCCCCCCGATCCGAGTCCGATCCGAGTCAGGCTCGACTTTTCCCGCCTGACTCGGATTCTGAAATCGAGGCAAAACGTCATCTTCCCGCCTTCCGAGTCTCGCGGGTTTTGGATCCTATATAAGGTACCCACGTCGGCGCCATTTTCTCACTCGGCTGTGGACAGTGAAGAGGGTGGGTGGGAGTTAGGGCTGTGTAGTGTAGTGTAGTGTAGTGCTGCTGTTGTCCACTACTTCAAAGTCCATAGGGGCTGGCTGTGTTGTGCTGTGCTGCTGTTGTTAATAGGGGCTGTGTCCACTACTTCAAAGTCCATAGGGGCTGGCTGGACTGTGTTGTGCAGTCAGTTCTCCATAGGGGCTGTGTCCACTCCAAAGTCCTGTGCAGTGTCCCAGTCCTAAAGAGGTGCTGTAGTGTTGTCCAGGGGGTGCTCTGTCCATCAGGGGTGCTCCCCCCAAGTGCTAACAAAATAATATATTTTCTGTGTTTGTGAATTGTGTGCGCAGTAGCCGCACGTGCATCAACAAAGTAGTGCCAAGCGTGCGCCTGTGTCATAAGTAAAGGGCCGGCTGGCTTGACCGTTAAAGGGTGCTGTAACCCCCGAAAGTACACTCCAGTCCAAACCAAAAAAAAATTATTTTCTGTGTTTGTGAATTGTGTGCGCAGTAGCCGCACGTGCATCAACAAAGTAGTGCCAAGCGTGCGCCTGTGTCATAAGTAAAGGGCCAGCTGGCTTGACCGTTAAGGGTGCTGTAACCCCCGAAAGTACACTCCAGTCCAAACCAAAAAAAAAATTATTTTCTGTGTTTGTGAATTGTGTGCGCAGTAGCCGCACGTGCATCAACAAAGTAGTGCCAAGCGTGCGCCTGTGTCATAAGTAAAGGGCCGGCTGGCTTGACCGTTAAGGGTGCTGTAACCCCCGAAAGTACACTCCAGTCCAAACCAAAAGAAAAATTATTTTCTGTGTTTGTGAATTGTGTGCGCAGTAGCCGCACGTGCATCAACAAAGTAGTGCCAAGCGTGCGCCTGTGTCATAAGTAAAGGGCCGGCTGGCTTGACCGTTAAAGGGTGCTGTAACCCCCAAAGTACACTCCAGTCCAAACCAAAAAAAAAATTATTTTCTGTGTTTGTGAATTGTGTGCGCAGTAGCCGCATGTGCATCAACAAAGTAGTGCCAAGCGTGCGCCTGTGTCATAAGTAAAGGGCCAGCTGGCTTTACCGTTAAAGGGTGCTGTAACCCCCAAAGTACACTCCAGTCCAAACCAAAAAAAAATTTATTTTCTGTGTTTGTGAATTGTGTGCGCAGTAGCCGCACGTGCATCAACAAAGTAGTGCCAAGCGTGCGCCTGTGTCATAAGTAAAGGGCCGGCTGGCTTGACCGTTAAAGGGTGCTGTAACCCCCGAAAGTACACTCCAGTCCAAACCAAAAAAAAAATTATTTTCTGTGTTTGTGAATTGTGTGCGCAGTAGCCGCACGTGCATCAACAAAGTAGTGCCAAGCGTGCGCCTGTGTCATAAGTAAAGGGCCGGCTGGCTTGACCGTTAAAGGGTGCTGTAACCACCAAAGTACACTCCAGTCCAAACCGAAAAAAAATTATTTTCTGTGTTTGTGAATTGTGTGCGCAGTAGCCGCACGTGCATCAACAAAGTAGTGCCAAGTGTGCGCCTGTGTCATAAGTAAAGGGCCGGCTGGCTTGACCGTTAAAGGGTGCTGTAACCCCCGAAAGTACACTCCAGTCCAAACCAAAAAAAAAAATATTTTCTGTGTTTGTGAATTGTGTGCGCAGTAGCCGCACGTGCATCAACAAAGTAGTGCCAAGCGTGCGCCTGTGTCATAAGTAAAGGGCCGGCTGGCTTGACCGTTAAAGGGTTCTGTAACCCCCAAAGTACACTCCAAACCAAAAAAATATATATTTTCTGTGTTTGTGACTTGTGTGCACTGTGGCTGCACGTGCATCAACAAAGGAGCAGCGCCAAGCGTGCGCCTGTGTCCCATAAGTAAAGAGCCGGCTGGCTCATTTCTTAAAGGGTGGTGTAACCCACAAAGTGCACTACTCTCCAGCAAAAATAAAAAAATATTTTCTGTGTTTGTGTGCGCTTTAGCCGCACGTATATATATCAATATAACATAAATGGAGGACCAAACTTTCTCTGATAAAAATAAAATAGGGAAAGATCAAGAACCACTTCCTACTAGTGCTGTTGCTGCTGCTGGGAGTTGTTCATCATCCCAGAGAGGAAGTAGGAACATCACTACTTTTACTAAACAATTGACCCTCCAACAGTCCCTAGCGATGAGGATGAAGTACGACAGCAGTCATCCTGAAGCAAAACGTATAACTGAGGCCTTGACTGCTATGTTGGTGTTAGACGTGCGTCCGGTATCCGACATTAGTGCAGTGGGATTTAGACAATTGATGGAGGTAGTGTGTCCTCGGTTCCAAATCCCGTCTAGATTCCACCTGCATCCTCAAAGCAGCAGCGACAGGCGTGCGTCTGTCTGTTAAAGGGTGGTGACACCCTCAAAGTGTGCTACACAAACAATTAAAATATTGTTCTTTTTTTTTCTGTCTTTGTGAAATGTGTGGGCTGTAGCCGCACCTGCATCCTTAAAGCAGCTGCGACAAGCGTGCGTCTGTCTGTTAAAGGGTGGTGACACCCTCAAAGTGTGCTACACAAACAATTAAAATATTGTTCTTTTTTTTTCGGTCTTTGTGAAATGTGTGGGCTGTAGCCGCACCTGCATCCTTAAAGCAGCAGCGACAAGCGTGCGTCTGTCTGTTAAAGGGTGGTGACACCCTCAAAGTGTGCTACACAAACAATAAAAATATTCTTCTTCTTTTATCTGTCTATGTGAATTGTGTGGGCTGTAGCCGCACCTGCATCCTTAAAGCAGCAGCGACAAGCGTGCGTCTGTCTGTTAAAGGGTGGTGACACCCTCAAAGTGTTCTACACAAACAATTAAAATATTGTTCTTTTTTTTCGGTCTTTGTGAAATGTGTGGGCTGTAGCCGCACCTGCATCCTTAAAGCAGCAGCGACAAGCGTGCGTCTGTCTGTTAAAGGGTGGTGTAACTCTCAAAGTGCTCCAAAAAATAAAAAACTATTTTTTTTATGTGTTTGTGACTTGTGTGCGATGTAGCCGCACTTGCATCCTCAAAGCAGCAGCGACAAGCGTGCGTCTGTCTGTTAAAGAGTGGTGACACCCTCAAAGTGTGCTACCAAAACAATAAAAATATTCTTCTTTTTCCTGTCTTTGTGAATTGTGTGGGCTGTAGCCACACCTGCATCCTTAAAGCAGCAGCGACAAGCGTGCGTCTGTCTGTTAAAGGGTGGTTACACCCTCAAAGTGTGCTACACAAACAATTAAAATATTGTTCTTTTTTTTTCGGTCTTTGTGAAATGTGTGGGCTGTAGCCGCACCTGCATCCTTAAAGCAGCAGCGACAAGCGTGCGTCTGTCTGTTAAAGGGTGGTGACACCCTCAAAGTGTGCTACACAAAGAATAAAAATATTCTTCTTCTTTTTTCTGTCTTTGTGAATTGTGTGGGCTGTAGCCGCACTTGCATCCACAAAGCAGCAGCGACAAGCGTGCGTCTGTCTGTTAGAGGGTGGTGTAACCCTCAAAGTGTGCTCCACAAACAATAAAAATATTCTTTTTTTTTTTCTGTCTTTGTGAATTGTGTGGGCTGTAGCCGCACTTGAATCCTCAAAGCAGCAGCGACAAGCGTGCGTCTGTCTGTTAAAGGATTACATCGGTGACAGCATCCAAGTAGGCATGTCAGACAGTCCGTACCTGTACTGGCAGGAAAAAGAAGCAATTTGGAGGTCCCTGTACAAACTGGCTCTATTTTACCTGAGTTGCCCCCCCTCCATTGTGTACTCCGAAAGAGTGTTTAGTGCAGCTGGGAACCTTGTTAGCGAAAGGCGTAGGAGGTTGCTTCCACAAAATGTGGAGAAGATGATGTTCATAAAATGAATGATCAACTCTTCCAGGGAGACCAGCCTCCAGAACGTACAGAGGGACCTGTGGTTCCAGCAGGGACGAATTAATACTCTGTGAGGATGAGGATGTACATAACACTGAAGAGGGTGAGGAATCTGTGGATGAGGAGGATGAGGACGACTTCTTGCCTCCGTAGAGCCAGTTTGTGCAGGGACAGATTAATTGCCAGCTTGTTTTGTGGGGGCCCAAACGAACCAATCATTTCAGCCACAGTTGTGTGGCAGACCCTGGCGCTGAAATGATTGGTTTGTTAAAGTGTGCATGTCCTGTTTATACAACATAAGGGTGGGTGGGAGGGCCCAAGGACAATTCCATCTTGCACCTCTTTTTTTTCTTTGCATTATGTACAGTTTGGGGCCTAGTTTTTCAATGCCATCCTGTCTGCCACTGCAGTTTCACGCCTAGATGGGTCACGTGTTTGTGCCGCCCACTCGTGTCGCTTAGCATAGTCATCCAGCTACCTCGGTGCAACCTTTTGGACATAAAAACACTATTGTGAGGTGTGAGGTATTCAGAATAGACTGGAAATGAGTGGAAATTAAGGTTATTGAGGTTAATAATAGCATAGGAGCAGAAAAACCTACAAATTCTGTGATTTTAGCTGTTTTTATGCTTTTTTTCAAAAAAATACAGATCCAAAACACAAAACCCAGAACCCAAAACACGGAAGGGTGGTTTTGGCAAAACCAATCCAGATCCAAAACACGAAGAAAGATCCAGATCCAAAACCATAACACAAAACACGAAAAGTGGCCGGTGCACACCCCTAGTTTACAGTTACTGATTGAAAATATTCTCTTCCACCTGTGAACCCATGTTGTTTATTTGGTGATTTTAATATTGATTTAATTTGAGTAAAATAGATTTTAAACCAGCAGCTGTGTTTGAACACTCCCATTTCTTTTTGTAAAGCTAAATAGGCAGCAGTGAGCACGTTGCTAATAGATTTATCAATTCACTCAGCTGGCAGCCGGGCCCCCTCGGCGGTCTGGGCCGGAATGGGAGTACATGATTGGCATGCTGAGGCGTTTCGGGGGTGGATCGGGGGCGTGACTGGTCACTGTTCTCCGAAACAGGGGAGTATCCAGGAATGGGGAGGGACGAGGCCAGGGTCTGCGTCGGTGGCTGCAGATTCCTGGCCTCTTATGTGACCAGCACCCAGTCAGCCAGACCAAAGAAGCAACCATCGTGACCATCGGTCGTGATGGTGATCCCAGCCTGCGCCATCGTTCGCAGTGCTGGGATTGCAAATGCAGCAAGGAGGTCTTGGACACCTCTTTTTGCATTTGCATCAGAGATGGATGGATTTGCACAGCAGCTTGTTTGTGGCTCTGCAAATCCGTCCGTCTCTGAATCAGACCTTTTCCCACAATGAATAAAAGTATACCATTATTTGAACTTTTTTTTAAATATCATGCCTTGGAATTTTTTTCTGCTTGAAAATCATTTAGCAATAAAAACCTTTTTTGATATTTACTACTTGGTGCTGTGTCAGTCTGGCTTTTGAGTTAGTATTCATCTGGATCTTTGTGTTTTTGACTAAGCACCCTACAGTATATGAAATGAAGTTGTTTGTGTGTGTGAATCTCCTCTGGTTACTATATACACATATACTTGCCTACTTTTGAAAAAGCATTTTAGGGAGATTGTAGAACATCACCTAAGAGAATGGTGTAAAGTGGACATGTACTGCTACATCTGGCCGGCGTGCCATAAAATTGACTTACATCCAAATGTAAATGAGCCCCAAAGCAGTTAGTAAGATATACTTATTGATGAAAACACACTGATACTTTACAGAAAATGCATGTAGCCATAGGGATCATTGTGCCTTATAACCAATGCAGGAAAATTATACTAATGATCCCATTTGAATGTATATATCTCTGTTTTATTTTTAATATAACAGCTTCATATGGGGGCAAGGTGCAATCAGGGAGATTGCTAGACTCTTCAGGGAGTCAGGGAGATTGCTGCAATTTCAGGGAGTATCCCTGACAATCAGGGAGAGTTGGCAAGTATGTATATACAGTAGATGTGTGTATATGTTTATGCATTAGCTATGCCCTCCATGGTGCTAGCCACTCTCTCTGTGCAGACAACATCACCTTAGCACTGGTCTAGTCTTCCTGCTAGGCTGTTTTAGCAGGGCGCCGCCCCTGACCAGTTTTAATACGGCAAAATGCGCCCTGCCCTACTTGCCGGTGCCCTGCTGAAACAGCCTGACTGGGTGCCATCCCCATCCGTGGATGGCGGACGGTAAAATTGCAGTGCAGCAGTCACCGCCAGTGAATAAATGCTGTGCGCATACGCATGGCATCTATTCACAGTGATGTGCACATATGCATGGCATCTATTCACAGTGAGCGGAGAGCTGGGGGCATGTCCGTAAGTGCTGGGCACACCCTCAAGAGTGAAGAAAAGCGGGCGCTCCATTTTCCAATGGCCAGAACCGTTTTCAGGTGCGCGCAACAGTGCCCTTTTTAGGGTCTGACACCCTGCCAGTGCCGGACCTAGAATTAACACTACTGGTCATGCACCCAACATCACTAGTCACACCCCTGCAACACTGGTCACACCCCCTGCGGCGGGACACAATAGGCTCGTCATAAATTTCAGCTCCAGGCCCATGTGAACCTGCATCTGGCACTGCCCTGTTGGGGTCACTGTCGGGGCCAATGTGTGTGTGTGTTTTTCATGTGGGGGCCAATGTGTGTGTTATTTTTTTCTGTGGGGGCCAACGTGTGTTTTTTGTTATTACAGGGGGGATGTAATTCAATTGGGAGGTGCTTTAGGTCAGTCTCCAGTTCATTTGAACTCCTTAAGTGCTGAGTAAGAGACCCACTTGTCATTAGCACAAAAGGGGTTAATCAATTGAGCTAATGACGAATTAATTCACACCAGCTACAGTTCAGTCTATACACATTGTTATTTATTTGTAAGGCTTCACAAAGTTCTGCCTTGTGGACAGTCGCTATTATTCCGAAATCTAACATAACACAAATCAAATTACACATAAAGGTATGAAATAAAGACAGAACAAAATGATAAAGAGGTGTATACTTTACACAGAGGGAAGACATTGCCATGCTCACAATAGCTTATAGTCTGATCATAATTACTATCAATGTCCAAAATAGTAGGAAGGGAAATGCTAAAAGCTTCGAATGAGGAGTGGGCAGACTGGAAGATTCTGATGAGGTCCACATTCAAGGTACACACTGTCTATCTCAGTAGACCCTATACCAGAAAGGACCCAGGGAAAGTGTCGCAGTGGGTCAATGAGTTCAGTTCTGTTACTGTTGTTCCATAGAGTGGGCAGGAAAAATGTGTTAGGTGGGGTACACACTCAGGGAAAGCAAATACAATTTTGTTGTCACTTTGCCATCATCATTATCATTAATTATCATTACATGTTTTTCTTACCCCTCCTCCTCCATGTCATTAATATTAGTCTTCGCTGTGGCCAAGCTTGCTTCAATTTCAGTAGTGTGAACAAATGTAGGGAGAGCAATGTTTCTATATTGTTAAATGGTATGTAGGTTAGTAATACATCGGTCATTTCACACCACTCATATCCAACTAGGTTTCTTTGCATACTACAAAAACGCAGTTACTAGTTATTATATATTTGTTTTATATCCACAAACTTTTGATCAGATTATACTGTATATGTATACATTGTATGTATTAAATGGCTGTTAAAATAAATCAGTACTTGAGTCGCACCTTGTATATTTAAGGGGTAAGTAAGTTTAAATAGTATTTTAGGTATTATGTTTATACCACTGTATGGGATCTCTTATTTGGGAATTCATTACTCAGACAGTTTTAGAAAATCCCACAAAAAATTGTTAATTACTGTTTCTGGTGTAGGTAATTTATGTACACGCAGGGACGTTTCAAGAGAGATGGGGGCCCCTGTGCAGAATTAGTGCGGGCCCTCTCCTCTCTCCGTCGGTCCCGCTGCGCAGCACTGGCAGTAGATTCTGGCTTAGTGCCGCCATTTCCCAGTGATTTTTGCTGCTCTATGGACAGGTAAGTATAAGACTCTATGGGTGCAGGATGTGCGGTGTGGGCCCCCCAGGACTCAGGGGTCTGTGTGCACTGCACACCCTGCACCCATTATAGATACACCCCTGCCTACACTACATTTTCTTACCAGCAACAACTGAGTGCAAGTGAACACAATATAAGGCATATTTAATATAAAATGTGGCAATCCCCCAAATATTAAGAACCCATATCACTACATATTGCAGCAATAAGGATTATTAATCTACTTGAATGTATTACAGTACATTGAACCATCAGAAAGCAAAGGTGTAACTATCTCAGTCATGCTATAAATATTCCGTATTTTGGAATATTCCATATTTCGGAATATTTGGATATGGGAGACTCAACCTGTAATATAAATTGCCGGGACATGGGCTCTGTTAAGAAGTAAAATGATCACATCTGAGATTACTTTACTTCTACCCACGGACCTCTTCACGGCTACTGTACATGCACAGCTTTCAAAATGCGCATGCACAGTGTGGTAACAGCCGCAATGCACAGTGGGGCCTCCTGAAGCCCACCAGAGAGGGATCACAAACTTGATGGTTTGTGTATGTCTACAAAGGCGAGGGGAAGTGTGCATGTGCATGACACCTTCTGCTCATATGCAGAACAGGTCCTGCGTGATTGCTCACACTGCAGCTCGCAGATATAAGCATCTACTGCTGCCTCTGGGCTGCTGGTGGGTCTGTATTAAATAGCTATACCCATGGGAACAGACACATAAATATTTTTTGCCAATACTGAATATTGAGCCACGGCTGCAATGGTGTAGGCAGCAGGCCTGCTTGGGCTCTCCTATGTACCTTCTGCAAAGCTCCTGGTGTTTAGAGATTGATGCTGCTCCGCTGACTTGCTCCAAAGCTCCCAGATGCATGGTCCTGCAGGCCCCTCCATTTGCTGCTACTCATGGCCCATAGCAAACTAAAGGGATCTTATACAATCTGGAGGAACCCTTATAAATCTATATACAGCAGTGCTGGGCCTGCAGCCAGGGCTGGATTAAGGCTTGTGGGGGCCCTGGGGCAACTAAGTTGTGGGGGCCCCCACCAAGCCACATGGAGCCTACCCTCCCTCCCCGCGCCACATGGAGCCTACCCCCACCCTCCCTGATTACTTAACTTCAGGTTCTGTGTTGTGAATGCAGCAGCACAGTCAGTCCCACTGCATAGAACGCAGAGTGGCTACTGAGGTCCGACATCAGTGATCAGCTTCGCAAATAGGATGTGTCACGTGATGCTGATGAGGGGACTCGGGAGCCGATCTGCGCTCTATGTGGCAGCACTGACAGTGCTGTTGCATTCAGAACACAGCTCAGCCCCCATCCAGAAACAGGGGACATTGGACACCTGCTCTGTGTTGGCAGGGGCAAATGCTGGATTATCTGGGGGGTTTACATATAAATATATACAGTATATATATATTTTTTTATACACGTATGTATTAAACACACACATACACATATATATATTAAGGGTGTGCACCGGCCACTTTTCGTGTTTTGTGTTTTGGTTTTGGATCTGGATCTTTCTTCGTGTTTTGGATCTGGATTGGTTTTGCCAAAACCACCCTTCCGTGTTTTGGGTTCTGGGTTTTGTGTTTTGGATCTGTATTTTTTTTTAAAAAAGCATAAAAACAGCTAAAATCACAGAATTTGTAGGTTTTTCTGCTCCTATGCTATTATTAACCTCAATAACCTTAATTTCCACTCATTTCCAGTCTATTCTGAACACCTCACAACTCACAATAGTGTTTTTATGTCCAAAAGGTTGCACCGAGGTAGCTGGATGACTATGCTAAGCGACACGAGTGGGCGGCACAAACACGTGACCCATCTAGGCGTGATACTGCAGTGGCAGACAGGATGGCAGTTTGAAAAACTAGGCCCCAAACTGTACATAATGCAAAGAAAAAAAAGAGGTGCAAGATGGAATTGTCCTTGGGCCCTCCCACACACCCTTATGCTGTATAAACAGGACATGCACACTTTAACAAACCAATCATTTCAGCGCCAGGGTCTGCCACACAATTGTGGCTGAAATGATTGGTTCGTTTGGGCCCCCACAAAACAAGCTGGCAATTAATTTGTCCCTGCACAAACTGGCTCTACGGAGGCAAGATGTCATCCTCATCCTCCTCATCCACCGATTCCTCACCCTCTTCAGTGTTGTGTACATCCTCATCCTCACAGAGTATTAACTCGTCCCCACTGGAATCCACCACCACAGGTCCCTCTGTACGTTCTGGAGGCTGGTCTCCCTGGAAGAGCTGATAATTCATTTTGATGAACAACATCTTCTCCACATTCTGTGGAAGCAACCTCCTACGCCTTTCGCTGACAAGGTTCCCGGCTGCACTAAACACTCTTTCGGAGTACACACTGGAGGGGGGGCAACTCAGGTAAAATAGAGCCAGTTTGTACAGGGGCCTCCAAATTGCCTCTTTTTCCTGCCAGTACAGGTATGGACTGTCTGACATCCCTACTTGGATGCTGTCACCGATGTAATCCTCCACCATTCTGTCAATGGTGACAGTATCATATGCAGTGACAGTAGACATGTCAGAAATTGTTGCCAGGTCCTTCAGTCCAGACCAGATGTCCAAACTTGGTCCTGCCTGCCCTGCATCACCGCCAGCGGGTTGCTTAGGACAGCTACGTTTTTTCCTGGCAGCCCCAGTTGCGGGAGAAAATGAAGGAGCTGTTGACGTGTCACGTTCCGCTTCAGCTGACAGTGTGTTCACCAGCAGGTCTTTGCACCTCTGCAGGCTTGTGTCGGCCGGAAAGAGAGACACCACATAGGCTTTAAACCTAGGATCGAGCACGGTGGCCAAAATGTAGTGGTCTGATTTCAACAGATTGACCACCCTGGAATCCTGGCAAAGCGAATGAAGGGCTTCATCCACAAGTCCCACATGCCAAGCGGAATCGCTCCATCTTAGCTCCTCCTTCACTTTCTCCAGCTGCTTCTGCAAAAGCCTGATGAGGGGAATGACCTGACTCAAGCTGGCAGTGTCTGAACTGACTTCACATGTGGCAAGTTCAAAGGGCTGGAGAACCTTGCACAACACGGAAATCATTCTCCACTGTGCTTGAGTCAGGTGCATACCCCCTCCTTTGCCTATGTCATAGGTGGATGTATAGGCTTGTATGGCCTTTTGCTGCTCCTCCATCCTCTGAAGCATATAGAGGGTTGAGTTCCACCGCGTCACAACCTCTTGCTTCAGGTGATGGCGGGGCAGGTTCAAGAGTGTTTGCTGGCGCTCCAGTCTTCGGCACGCAGTCGCTGAATGGCGAAAGTGGCCAGAAATTTTTCGGGCCACCCAAAGCGTCTCCTGCACGCCCCTGTCGCTTTTCAGAAAATTCTGCACCACCAAGTTTATTGTGTGAGCAAAACATGGGACGTGCTGGAATTTGCCCAGATGTAATGCCCGCACAATATTGGTGGCGTTGTCAGATATCACAAATCCCCAGGAGAGTCTAAGTGGGGTAAGCCACTGGGCGATGATTTCCCTCAGTTTCTCTAAGAGGTTGTCGGCGGTGTGCCTCTTACTGAAACCGGTGATACACAGCGTAGCCTGCCTTGGAACGAGCTGGCGTTTCTGAGATGCTGCTACTGGTGACGCTGCTGTTGTTGCTGCGTAAGGTGATACATCTACCCAGTGTGCTGTCACAGTCATATAGTCCTTAGTCTGCCCTGTTCCACTTGTCCACATGTCCATGGTTAAGTGGACATTGGGTACAACGGCATTTTTCAGGACACTGAGGACACTTTTTCTGACATTTCTGTACAGTCTCGGTATCGCCAGCCTAGTGAAGTGGAATCTAGACGGGATTTGGAACCGGGGACTCACTACCTCCATCAATTGTCTAAATCCCACTGCACTAATGGCGGATACCGGACGCACGTCTAACACCAACATAGCAGTCAAGGCCTCAGTTATACGTTTTGTTTCAGGATGACTGCTGTCGTACTTCATCCTCCTCGCTAAGGACTGTTGGAGGGTCAATTGTTTAGTAAAAGTAGTGGTGTTCCTACTTCCTCTCTGGGATGATGAACAACTCCCAGCAGCAGCAACAGCAGCAGCGGCAGCAGTAGGCGTAGCAATGCAGGATCCTCCAGAGGAATCCCGGATAGGAGTCAGTCATGCCAGTGACATGGCCTGCAGGACTACTTCCGATCCTGACTAAGGAGGAAATTGACGAGGAGGGAGTTGACGGTGTGGTTTGCAGGCGCTTGGATACAACAGGACAACGGGATTTAGGTGTCCCTGGACTGCTTACGGTCTTAGCCAAAGTTTCAGAACTTGACAGTAACTTATTATGAACGCGCTGCAGGTGCCGTATAAGGGAGGATGTTCCTAGGTGGTTAACGTCCCTACCCCTACTTATTTCACCTTTACATATGGTACATATGGCAAGACAGTTGTTGTCCGGATTTGGATAGAAATATTGCCAGACCAAAGAGGTGGAATGTTTGGTCTTCTGCCCAGGCATGACCGTGATGGGCTTTTTCATCCCACGGACAACAACTATCTCCCCCGGAGCCTGATTTAAACAAACCACATCACCATCAGAATCCTCCTCGCCAACTTCCTCCTCAGCACCAGCTACACCAGTATCCTCATCCTGTTGTACTTCAACAGTGACATCTTCAATTTGCATATCAGCAAGTGGACTGTGGGTGCTCCTTTCAGCACTTGCAGGGGGCGTGCAAATGGTGGAAAGAGCCACCTCTTCCCGTCCAGTGCTGGGAAGGTCAGGCATCGCAACCACCACCACACTTGGACTCTCCTTGGGGATTTGTGATATCTTCTTAGAAAGCGCAGTTCTTCGCTGTGCTTTTGCCAGCTTAACTCTTTTGATTTTTTTAGTGGGAGGAGGGCTTCCATCGTCATGTGAAGCTGAACCACTAGTCATGAACATAGGGATTGACCTTAGCCGTTCCTTGCCACTCCGTGTCGTAAATGGCATATTGGCAAGTTTACGTTTCTCTTCAGATGATTTAAATGTTTTTTTCAAGGTCTTTTTCCTGAACTTTGTCATTTGGGATTGTATGTGCCCTCTACTATGACATTGGGCATCGGCCTTGGCAGACGACGTTGATGGCATGTTATCGTCTATGTCATGACTAGTGGCAGCAGCTTCAGCACTAGGAGGAAGTGGTTCTTGATCTTTCTCTATTTTATTTTTATCGGAGAAAGTTTGGTCCTCCATTTATGTTATATCGATTTGATATATGCGTGCGGCTAAACACAGAAAATATTTTTTTATTTTTGATGGAGAGTAGTGCACTTTGTGGGTTACACCACCCTTTAAGAAATGAGCCAGCCGGCTCTTTACTTATGGGACACAGGCGCACGCTTGGCGCTGCTCCTTTGTTGATGCACGTGCGGCTACTGCGCACACAATTCACAAACACAGAAAATATTTTGCTATTTGGTTTGGAGTGTACTTTGGGGGTTACAGCACCCTTTAACGGTCAAGCCAGCCGGCCCTTTACTTATGACACAGGCGCACGCTTGGCACTACTTTGTTGATGCACGTGCGGCTACTGCGCACACAATTCACAAACACAGAAAATATTTTGTTATTTGGTTTGGAGTGTACTTTGGGGGGTACAGCACTCTTTAATGGTCAAGCCAGCCGGCCCTTTACTTATGACACAGGCGCACGCTTGGCACTACTTTGTTGATGCACGTGCAGCTACTGCGCACACAATTCACAAACACAGAAAATTTTTTGTTATTTGGTTTGGAGTATACTTTGGGGGTTACAGCACCCTTTAACGGTCAAGCCAGCCGGCCCTTTACTTATGACACAGGTGCACGCTTGGCACTACTTTGTTAATGCACGTGCGGCTACTGCGCACACAATTCACAAACACAGAAAATATTTTGTTATTTGGTTTGGAGTGTACTTTGGGGGTTACAGCACCCTTTAACGGTCAAGCCAGCCGGCCCTTTACTTATGACACAGGCGCACACTTGGCACTACTTTGTTGATGCACGTGCGGCTACTGCGCACACAATTCACAAACACAGAAAATATTGTGTTATTTGGTTTGGAGTGTACTTTGGGGGTTACAGCACCCTTTAATGGTCAAGCCAGCCGGCCCTTTACTTATGACACAGGCGCACGCTTGGCACTACTTTGTTGATGCACGTGCGGCTACTGCGCACACAATTCACCAACACAGAAAATATTTTGTTATTTGGTTTGGAGTGTACTTTTGGGGTTACAGCACCCTTTAATGGTCAAGCCAGCCGGCCCTTTACTTATGACACAGGCGCACGCTTGGCACTACTTTGTTGATGCACGTGCGGCTACTGCGCACACAATTCACAAACACAGAAAAAATATTATTTTTTTAGCACTTCTGGGGAGCACCCCTGATGGACAGCGCACCCCCTAGACAACACTACAGCACCCCTTTAGGACTGGGACACTGCACAGGACTTTGGAGTGGACACAGCCCCTATGGAGAACTGACTGCACAACACAGTCCAGCCAGCCCCTATGGACTTTGAAGTAGTGGACACAGCCCCTATTAACAACAGCAGCACAGCACAACACAGCCAGCCCCTATGGACTTTGAAGTAGTGGACAACAGCAGCACAGCGCAGCGCAGCACAGCACAACACTACACTGCACTACACTACACTAAACTACACAGCCCAGCCAGCCCTAACTCCCACCCTCCCTCTTCACTGTCCACAGCCGAGTGAGAAAATGGCGCCGACGCGGGTACCTTATATAGGATCCAAAACCCGCGAGACCCGGAAGGCGGGATGATGACATTTTGCCTCGATTTCAGATCCGAGTCAGGCGGGAAAAGTCGAGCCTAACTCGGATCTGCCTCGGATCGGGGGGGTCGGGGGGGGTTCGGATTTCAGAAATCCGAACCCGCTCACCCCTAATATATATATATATATATATATATATATATATATAAATATAATATATACATATATATATGTAGCGAACGTATATACTGTAATATATATAAAGTACACACTAACACACATATACAGTATACACATACATACACACTAACAAATATACACACATACATACACACATATACAGTATACAAACACATACATACACACTAACACATATTCACACACATACAGTATACACACATAAACACATACATACACACATACAGTATACACACACAAACGCATACATGCACACTAACATATACACACATATACAGTATACACGCACATAAACACATACATAAACACTAACACATACACACACACTAATACATATACACATCGAAACATACATACACATTTACACTCTAACATATACACACACTAACACATACTGTATATACAATAACACGTACACATATATACACAACAAAGCAGTACATATACACACTTGCTTTTTATGCAGCTGCTGCTCACATCCTTAGGCTCCGCCCCCTCGCACCATAATGCTGTGATTTGCGGGTCTTTTGGGGACGGGGCTTGCAGTATTGGCTCCGCCTCCATCAGCCACGGTAGTAGCAGGGGGAATTGGTTTGTCTGGGGGGTTTCTAGCATCTTAGAAACCCCCCCATGCGTGCTCTGGAGGTGAGGGTCCCTCTTAGTGTGGGGGCCCCGGGACGTTCGCCCCTGTTGCCCCCTCCCTTAATCAGGCCCTGCCTGCAGCATTTCCTTTCTCTACAGCACTTATGCCAATACTTCTGGACTTGTGAGGACTTACTTATATTAAAGATACCTCAGCAGGAGACTGATGAATTCACTGTTTGTTTTCTGACTTTGGAGCACCTGGGCCATTGCTCCTGGATCTCATACAAGCCACTATTCCTGGACTTGTGAGTATTTACACTTGCTGACCACTTGCTGAGATATTTCAGTTGGAGACTGGTGAATTCATTATTTGTGCTCCTTGGGAAACACTCAGTATGATTACTGTTGCAAGCTTCTGAACTGTATAGCTAAAAGTTTTTTTTACTGTGATTACCGGATCTTCATATGCTAAAGTATTTAAGCTGCTGCTCCCTGATTTGAGAATACTTGTTTATAAATCTATATACAGAAGTGCTGGGCTTTGGAGTGTTTACTGTACATGCAGCAACTGCTTTCTCTATAGCACTTAAGTCAATATGTCTGGATTTGTGAGTGCTTACTTCTATAAAGATATATCAGTAGGAGACTGTTGAATTCACTATTTAATTAATGGCTTTGGAGCACCTGGGCCATTACTCCTGCATCCCATACAAGCCACTACTGCTGGATTTGTGAGTACTTACACTAAAGTTGGGCATACACGTCCAGATAAAATGCCTGTCAGAATGACAGACATTTTTATCTGGCAGCCTGCCAGCCGCAGATGTCCGCGGCATACACTGAGATTTCTCACAGTGTATTAGCCCGACATCTGCGCTCCGCCCTCGGAGGAGGAGACATTTCCCTGCTCCTTCCATGGGAAGGTACACAGGAAATGTCAGTCTGTCGGCCGCGGCTTGGCATACACTGCCCGATGCGGCCGACAGTTTACCTCATAAATATCACATCGGACGGGCATGCTGGACAATCCGGCATGCCCGACTGAGCAATATTTAACCCTTGGTCGCCCGCACACACGCTACAATTATCGGGGCGATCCGCGGATATCGGACGGATCGCCTCGATAATTGTAGCGTGTATGGCCAGCATTACTAAGATATTTTATTTGGAGACTGGTGAAATTAGGTGCATTTCACAAAAAAGAGGGCACATTTTGTAAAAAATTTAATTTTTCAATATTAATTTTCTGTGTCCCACAAACAAGGTTATAGATGGAGCAACATTAATCATTAATATAATGTTGGTAACTACATTATTAAGTAGAGAGAATATTATGTAAAGTTAACATAATTCTAAAGGAGAAAATGTTATTAGGTGGTGTTACTACTAGTATATGGTGGTTGACCACGTGTTCACATGCAAGAACAATCAGTGTCTGACTGAATATTGAAGGTAAACATCAGTATAACTAACTTGTAACGTTAGTTACAAAACATGATTAAGTTTCTTTCAGCTTTGTAACATGTGTAATTTTTAGAAAGCATAAGGTATATGAGGATTCTGGACATCTATCCAATACCTCAATGTCCATTGATGGCCATTAAATAAAATAGCTTATCTTTTAAATGGTAACTAACGTTACACATTTTCATTGTAACTATTGCTACTATCTTCAGTCACTATTGTTACATGTGTATATAAGTCAATATCATAGGCTACATGAATGTTATTAACTTCTACTTTGTCCTCTTTTATAACCTACTAGGGGTAAAGCACATTGAGTGCGAAAATACAACGGGCTCTAGAAAACTGGAGTTTATTTTTCTTTTTATATTATGAAATTCTGAAATATTAAAATATATAAAAGGTGGAAGCACTTGTAGGATGATGATCATTTGAGGGCAAGGGATGGGGACCCCTTTGGACCTTTTTGTTGTGGTCTAATATATTTTTTGTTTACACAATAGCAATGCTCACCAGCCAATTGCAGGAAATGTCTACTCATTCATATAACATAAGCAGGCAAGCTTCAGAACTGAAGGCTCAAAAACAAAATATTAAAGAGGGTACAGTAATTTTATTGACCAACTTCTCTGAAAATTATGCTATTCAGTATCAAAATGAAGTCATGGCAGTTCATTGGGCTTATCCTAATGATGCAACAGTAACAATATATATTTCTGTTGCATATTTCCAAGAAGAAGGAAACATAATAAGTATCAGTAATGACAACTTTCTTACTGTACAATACTTGAAAAGAAAAGGTGGTCTGGGTTTACAGGAATATTATGTTTTTCCTGAGAAAGATGACATTGACATCATACACACAGATTTATTGCTGTGTACTTTGGCAAAGCCACGTGAATTGTGTTGCAAACTTTATTTCTCTGATTTGCCATGTAATATTGAGTTTTGTTAAATGTTTATTGTTATACTGCACAGAATATAATAAGTATACAGTATATACAGTTTTTGTACAGATGTGACCACTTACATTTTACTTCCTTGCATGTTAATCAGCCCTTCTAGTCTAGTTAAAGGTAATATATGAGCGAATCCTTAAAGCTGGGCGTGTTTTCATGCGACTTTTTACCTTCAAATGAATATTATTTGCACAGTGATGCTGATAGAACGCACAAGCAGTTTCCGCTGTTTAAAATGATATGCGTAATGCCTATTTTCTGTGTATGACTGTGGCTGTACCTGCATGGAAAATATTACTTTACAGTGTCACAGCCTCTGACACTCTAACGTAGTATTTCGCATGCAGATACACCCGCAGTCGCGTAGCCCTAACACGTTATATTTAACCTGACATGTAGCGCACATTGGTAAGATGTATGTGGACACATCTGTAACTGGAAATTGATGGTACTTCATTTAACTAATTATACAAACATAATCTTATTATTATTATCCTTTATTTATATGGTGCCACAAGTGTGCCGCAGCGCCTTACATAGTACATAAACAAATAAGTGAACAAGAAACAAGTAACTTACATTACATTACAGTGCAGGACAAGGACATGATTTATATACATTGCTGCAATAGCGATTAAACACTCACAATGAGCAGCCGGGAGTTGGCAGTCACGTGTTAGGTGCCCTATGGGGAGTAAGGAGTAGAAGAAAATGTAAAGAGAAGCACATGAGGGAAGAGGTCCCTGCTCATGAGAGCTTACATTCTAAAGGGGAAGGCAGACAGACAGGCGTGACACAAAAGGGGAAGATAGTAGGACTATTGCTATTGTAAAGGGAAAAGTTACCATTTACCTCAGAAAACAAATTTATCAAAAAATAAATACTAATACTGAGGTTTTCTTAATCATTCATGGCATGTAGTCCTAACTTTTAAAAAATGTGTGAGAAACATTATTTTTTTTAAAGTAGAATTGAGTTTATTCTTATGCCGGGTACACACTAGACGATTGGGCTGACATATCATCCACATCGGCTAGTGTACACTCGCAATGACGCTGATGATGCGTGCTCCTGGCGATATCATTAGTGGGGCCATGTTGCTGAATGCAGCATGGCCCCCACTGTCTCTCCATCACTTCCGGCATTGGCAAGTGTGTACACAGTTGCCAATGGCGGGGCCTGTCGCTAACGAGGCCTTTATTAAACTATACAGATTTTTTTCCCTGTATTATTTTATCTATGTGTAATGTTAGTTACATGTATGTAATGTTATTTACAAGAACATCTATTTTAGAAATATTAAATACCATTGAAACTCATTTAAATAAATATATCAAAATGATCATTTTGAGTGCGGTACTAAATAAATGCCATTTACATCAACTATTTAGAGAAGCAGAAATTTAAATTGTAACAAAGGCTATTACTTTTAATCACTCATTACATGTAACGTTAGTTACAGCAAGCTGGATCAGAATTTGCAATTAAATGTCAACCTAAGTTTTTCAGCAAAGAAAGTAAATAACACTTATAAAAACACATTAAATTCCACTTATCTTGTTATCCTATATTTTATACATCTTTCATCTATTTGGAAGTTATGCACTATTATTCATGTAATGGACAGTAGATATGCAATGCTAGTTATTTTGAAATGGACCATTATTATTTGTCCTCCCTTGGAAAGATTTTGCATTATTACTGCCGCAAGCTCCTGTGTTTTATACTTAAAAGTTTTCTACTGCCTTTGCAGCATCTTCATTTGCTAAAGTATTTAAATTGTTAGTCCCTGATTTGAGAATACTTTTTATATATCTATATACAGCAGTGCTGGGCTTTGGAGTCTTTACTGTGCATGCAGCAACTCCATTCTCAATAGCACTTAAGCCAACACGTCTGGATTTCTATAAAGACATATCAGTAGGAGACTGGTGAATTCACTATTTCATTTATGGCTTTGGAGCACTGAACCATTACCTCTGGATCTCATAAAAGCCATTAATCCTGGACTTGTGAGAATTTGCACTCACTAAGAGTTAGAGACTGGTGAATTCATCATTTGTGCTCCAAGTCTCAGTATAATTACTGCCGCAAGCTCCTGTTTTTTATACTTAAAAATGTATAATGCAGCACCTTCATATGTTACAGTATTTAAGTTGCTACTCCCTGATTTGAGAATACTTATTTACAGTAAGAAGTAGCAGTGGGAGATTAATGGACAGAGGAGTGTGCCCTGGCGGGAGGATCAAGTAATATTGCAGCCATAATTTTTTGTTTCATATCTAAAAAGTCTTCTTTCTCTCATAGTGCTCTATTTATTAACATTATTTTTACTAAAATAAAGTGAAAAAGGGTGTTTTCACACCCTTTTCACATTATTTTAGTATCACCTACAGTTACTAAAGGGCAATCGGAGTAGAATTCGTAAAATTCGACTCCAACCCCTAAGTATCGCTTATTTTTAGTAATCAGATCGCATTTCCCATAATTGTAATGGGAAATGTGATCCGACCAAAGTTACTAAAAATAAATAGTAAAAAAATACCGGTGAAAGCCCTGTGATAATAACGCCACCTGGAGGTGGCGTTATCCAGGGTCTCCCACGGTTACCGGCCTCCTACTCTGCTCCAACGGGGAGAGCAGAGCCGGGAGTCGGTCACTGTAATCAGCTGTGTGGTCTAAACAGACCGCAAGCTAATTACTGTAAAAAAAAGAAAAAAAAAATTGTAAAAATTTTTTTTTTACTTACCTAACTCCAGGGACCTGTGATCGGGCCTCCGGTGATGTCTCCTCTCCAGTCAGCTGGTCTCCCATAGTGCACTGTGGCCCGGTCATCAGGTAATCGAGTCCCAGTGCAGTATGGGAGATCACCTAACCGGAGGACATGGAGGACATCACCGGAGGCCCGGATCATGCAAGTAAGTGTAATTAAGGGAGGGGAGGGGTCACGGGGGGAGGGGGGGTCCAGGGGAGTCTGTGGGGGTGGGGCTTAGTGCCAGGGGTGGAGCTTAATGCCAGGGGGGGTAGCAGCGGTAGCCGGTCGGCGCATGCGCTGGCGCATTGCCACGGTATTTTTTTCGAAATAACGTGACTAGTGTGCGTAGGGGATTTGCAGGGACAGAGCTTTATCGCAAGCTCTGTCCCTGCTAGGGATTTGTAGTAAATCCCTGTGATATTGCCTGAATTCGCAATGCAAATTTGGTCGATAATATCACACTACAATCTGCATTCAATATGCGGATTGTAGTAAATAGAGCCCTAAGTCATAATTTTTTAAATTATATTGCAATACGGGCAAACAAAATTCTGCAGCTGCAGCCTAGCTTGAAAAATGTGCCAGGTCTTCAACATCATCTTCCTCAGGGCCTTCTGGGAGAGACTCTCTTGGAATGTCTATGTCAGCTGCATCTAGTTCCCAATCTCCACCTGAGGTTATACTACAGCAATTTTTGGAGACTATTATATTTTGCGAGACAAAAATGGTGGACAAATGTGAGAAGGTACAATCTGATTTGTCCCGGTTATGCCAAGATGTTCAGTAAATCCGAGAATGGGTTGGATAAGTGAAAAATCGGATTGCTACACTTGAGGTCTGGCACACTCCATTAAAAGCAGAAGTTGCTTCTCCGCTCAAATGGCAGGTCTGCATAACAAGGTCTCGGATATAGAAGGCAGATAACGCAGAAATAACGTTCGTTTTGTGGGTCTACCCGAAAAAAAGGAAGGAGCTTCACCCTGAGCCTTTTTAGAGCAATGGCTGATCGCTACTTATGGTCACGACTCTTTTATAACTACTTTTGCGGTGGAACGAGCCCACTGAATACCCACCAGACCACTTCCTCCTGATGCACCTCCTCGCACATTTATTGCAAAGCTTCTCCATTATAGGATTTTAGATGCAATATTGAGAATGGCTCGAATTAAAGGTCCCCTGGTACAAAATGGAACCACAATTTCAGTATCTCCGGATTTTGCTGCAGATGTACAAAATGACAGAGCTAAATTTCTTCCTATCAAATGCTGACTCTGTGACTTGAATCTTCAACATGCCATGCTGTTCCCTTCTAAACTACGTGTAATAGCAGTTGGTGAAACAAAATTTTTTATGACACCGAAGGAGGATGCGGCATAGTTGGATCTTCGAAATCTGGCAGTAGACAGCTAGTTTCTGATGCATCTCATTAATTTAAGATTAGGCACAAGGTTCTTGTGGAGGGAGCTGCTTTAGGCATCTAATTTCCAATTATATGTTGGCTTATATAGTGTTGCTTTCTGAACATTAAGGATAAGTGGAGAGCCCCCTTGCATTGATGGCTGTTTTTTCAAAATGTCTTTTTTTTTTTTGTGCATTAATTAAGTTAAGGGGTATATCTCAGGAAGGGAGGGTGTACAGGGTGGGGGAGGTTGGTTGGGATTGAATTGTAGAGTAATATTTCTTCTATTCCTATTTTTATTTTGGCAGTTTATATTCCATCTCCTTTTTCATTTAATGTTTTAAGACGGGCTGCCGGCTTTATTGCAAAATCCCCTGATACACCTGTGGTATACCTGGGAGATTTCAATGCTTTTATGGACCCAGTCTTAGATAGGTGGAGGGCCTCTATGAGCTCCTTTAGCCAAAGTGCTTCTGGTTTTTACATTTTTTTTAAATAATTGGGGTGAGTGGATGTGTGGAGACTTATGGGGGGTATCCACTTAGCGATTTAAACAAGCGATTGCACGATAACGATGTCGTTATTGTGCAATCACTTGCAAATCGCGCATGCATCGTGCATGCATCGGGCATGTTTTGGACGGAAGCTACCCACGATGTGCGTGCCCGCCCGGTCGCTTCTGACATACGACATCGCCCATACATGCAGGTCAACCTGACGATCTTGTCAGGTTCTGCATGTGCGGGGATGAGGGATGTGCCGGGACTGAACGAGTGAACATTCAGTCTATGCACATCACTAGCTATACAAACGACAGCATGATTGCAATGTCGCAATCGTGCTCTCGTTTGTATATTGCTAAGTGGATACCCCTCATTAAACATCCTGAGGTTAACTAATTTTCTTGTTTCTCTTCCACCCATCACACCTTGCCTTGGTTTCTTGTACATTGTTGCCCAAGATATTGCCTTGCCTTGGTTTCTTGTACATATTGACCTTGCCATGGTTTCTTGTACATTGTTGCCCAAGATATTGCATACTATTGATACCTGATTTAAACCTCTATGCAATCCTACCTATTCCTTCTAAAATCCTGCCTATACCGTCTAAAATTGTTGCAATTTAGCGTATTGAGTCGCACAGTAAATAAATGCCTTCAGACTTTGAATGTGGTTCCAAAGCACAAAAAGTTATTATTCAACATAAAAACAGATGGTTACACGCTCTGATCTAAATACAATTAGCACATATAAATCATACAGACCCAAGGTACAGTTGTTATATACGCACACGCTCTGGGCCCAGATACCAGCATCAGCATTAGAAACCTCCGTCAACAGCACAGCAAGAAGACTCACGATTGCGGTTAGAGAGCCCACTTATATACTCTTTCAGGGATTGGCAATTCAATAGACAAGTTTGGCATGATTCCATTGGTTCTTCTTAAAGGTGTTTCTGTTACAGGATCGTTTATAGGACAATTTCAAATGGACACAAACAGCCTCCAACCGCCCTTTGTGTCCTTCTTCCCGCTGCATGCTAATCTAAGCTGCTAACATTACAGAGTACATTTTAATGTTTTAACTTGCAGACGCATGTTCCGATCTTCTCACCGATGGTACCGGAATCTGTGGAGACACAGTGGATCAGTACAACAACAGACACGGTCTGCTTACCATGTACTAAACCTTAGATATCAAATAACCTTTATTACACAACATTAATAATCACTGAATAAACCTTGAATATTACACTTTAATACTAGGGAACCTTTCATATAAGTATGCACTGTGTAAGTATTGGGGAATTGGGGAAAGATGCTAGTTAGCGTTGTGCGACTATGTGTTTTGTGGAGTATACTATGGTGCATGTCTTGCAGGGATAATTAGTTTATATCTTTTAGTGACTGTCTGTATTTATGTGGTGAGGACTTTTAACTTCTTTCTATTGCGTGGGAATCGCACAATGCTAAATAATAGCATCACCGTATGTACTTATAGTGGCGAGTTTCACTAAAATGACGCTGGGCGGCCAGTCGCAAAATGGTGTCTCATTGCCATTCGCAAAATGGCGTCGCGCAGATCTGATTTTAAACCAATCCTGTCTCAGTCAATAATCCGGCTTTGACAGTTCACCCTTTGATAGCAAACAACATGCTATCATACTCTAACTTTTAAAATTAATTTTTAGGCTTACATTATGACATATTCTTTAATGATATATTATGGGATGGCACAAGGTGGTTCTTAATTCATCAATAATGTGTCTCTAGGAGGGGACATAAACCTACCCTTATACGAACACCGCAGATCTTGGGAGATCATGGGAAAGATGTGGGGATGCACTAATCCTATAAAGTAAGTCTTGAGGGGGAATAGGAAATTACATTATTTGAGATGTTTTAAAATAACATTTTAATACATTTTATGCTTGTCTAAATCTTATACATTATACGATGGTATTTCCTAGTTCAGGGTTGTAATGCAGTTCTACATTTACCTCAGTATTCATATTGTCACTACTGACCACCATCATAATTTCGTTCTTCCGGTTTACCTTATCTTTACATTTTACACACTTCAACACAGTAGGAACACACCTGACACATATGCCAATTACTACGATGACAACCAGTATGAGGATCAGGAGTTTACCTATGCTTGCAGTCATTACCTGGACCCATTCTCCTAGACTTGAGAACCATTTCCCTGGGTTCAACCATGAAACCCATTCCTCTACCTTCTCCTCTACTTCAACCACTGAAGCATTATGGTTCTTTCGAAATTCCCATTTTAACTGCAGAATTTCATATATCTACTTGGAGAGAGCCACTTACACGCTTTCCTTCCACATAAAATATACATCATCGGGGAGAACATAAGGAATAGAATGCATCATGATCATTAGACACATTTCCCTCACAAACAATCCTATCTCAGGTTCTCCCATCTGGCAAATACATGTTTCCAGTTGTATAACCTTAGCATAGTACCCTTCTGGTATTCCACCAACCATTTCTTTGGTGTTACTCAGTGTATATTTATACCGGAAGTGTCTTCCACCTGACCTAATTTTGTGTAACAGTTCATAATTCATAGGCTCATGGTCAGCTCTTTGTGAGAAGGTCATCGTCTGATTATTCCCAGTCACCTCCCAACTTCCTGGTTCATTGGAGTTGGTGATGTTTAAACATAAAAGTGATTTATCTACTTGGTACTGGTGGAGTTTAAAATGGGGTGGTTTGGTATTAAGAAATTTTCCGTCCAGTGTCTTCCCTTTTTGTAATTCTAGGATTTCAGAGATATGTAATGGGAAGGGCACTAATCCTACATTATGCTGTCCTTGGGGAACGTGAGAGCACACCCAACAGTCGGTTTGGTTCAAAATTTTGCCCACCATGGTGTAATAATCCTCTAAAGGATACCCACCCCAATACTGATTATACTTGGGTTGACACCGTTGGATGCATCTCTCATCAATTATGGACCCACAGAACTCACACATACAATAATCCTCAGACGATAGACCTTCACACTGTCTCCAAGTATCAAAAATAGCAGATCTCTTAACAATTACAGTACTAAAATTGGTCAAACACTCCCCTGATTGGCATAGCACTCCTCCTTTTGCCATCAGCTCCCATCTCCTCTATCGGTCCCCCGTCACAGAAACCAGAAATCCCTGAACAAACCAGGATGATGGAAACTTTGGAAGAGAATATAGAAATGAACACGGCAGACCTGTCCATTGCCGCAGCTAGGACCTGCAAATTTCTTTAGCTCAGATATCTCACTGCCACCTTTTTAATCCTCCCAGAACAAGCTCGCGATCGACAGGTCCACATTATCAGCCTCGTCTCCACCGTGTTTCTCCACCGGTTGGTTGACCTTTTTGCAGTGAGTGGAATGGACCCAGGTATCTCTCTCGGCCACCTTCAAAGATGTGGTATTCGTCAGCAACACCTAATATGGACCTTCCCAACGATCAGTCAAACAACCTGAACGCAAGAAATTTCTGATCATAACATATTCTCCAGGGTCAACATCATGACAGTTTGTTTCAGGCATATCATGGGACAACAATTTCAGTTTCTGCTGTTGCTGTTTTAACTGTTTACTCATTGTTATAAGATACCTTATAGTTACCTCGTTGTTACCTTTCAAATCTTCCTGCAGACTGATAATCAAACGAGGTTGTCTACCAAACAGTATTTCAAAGGGGGACAGATTTAGAGGGGGTCTAGGAGTGGTCCTTATGCTATGTAGGACCAACGGCAATGCTTCTGGCCATCCTAGTCCAGTCTCTGCCATGATTTTACTTAAGTTATTTTTAATAGTACCGTTCATCCTCTCCACCTTGGCACTGGCTTGAGGTCGGTAGGGGGTGTGAAGTCGACTATTAATACCCATCAGTTTACACATATTTTGAAAAACATCACCTGTGAAATGAGTACCCTTATCATTCTCGATAATTTTAGGGATACCGTATCTGCACACAAACTCCTGAACAATTTTCTTGGCAGTGAACGCAGCAGTATTAGTGGCCGCTTGGTATGCCTCAACCCAATTGGAAAACACATCAGTGCACACTAATACATACTTTAGATTCCTGCAGGGTGGTAATTGGATGAAATCAATTTGTATTACCTGGAAAGGTCCTTCAGTCGGGGGAATGTGGGATGGTTTGGTAGGGATCATTTTCCCAATGTTTTTCCTGAAGCAGGTCAGACAGGACATTGCTCTCTTTTCTGCTTGAGAAGAAAAACCCGGTGCGCACCAGTATGCTCTCACCAATTTGCACATACCTTGCTTTCCCAAATGAGTCAGACTGTGCGCTGCCTCAGCCAGGCTGGGGTAGTATGCCTTGGGAGCCACTGGCTTACCTTGTCCGTCCCTCCAGAGTCCAGAGGACTTCCCTTGGACCTCCAGACTGACTTTTCCTGGATAGGACACAAATTTTGCATTTCAATTAATTTCAGCATATCAATTGTTTGGAAAGTCATGATTTGTTCAGTTGGTACATTCATTTTTAACCCTGCTGCCCATTTTGCAGCTTTGTCTGCCCTGTTGTTGCCCAGTGACACTGGATCATCTTCACATGTATGGGCTTTACACTTAATTACTGCCACTGCCTTTGGCAATTGGATTGCTGTTAGTAGTCCTTTTATATGTTTGGAATGTGTTACTGGTGTGCCTGGTGCTGTCATAAGTTTTCTCAGGTGCCATAAGGCACCAAAATTGTGTACTACCCCGAAGGCATACCTAGAGTCAGTGTAGATATTAGCAGATTTACCTTTTGCTAATTCACACTCTCTCTTTAGTGCCACCAGTTCCGCCACCTGGGCCGAGTGTGGTGGTCCGAAAGGTTCGGCTTCTATGATGTCTTCATCATTTACAACAGCATAACCTGTACATAACTCTCCAGTGTCAGTCTGTCTATGACAACTCCCATCCATGTAAAATGTCACATCTACATTTTCTGAAGGTGTATCCCGTATGTCAGGTCTTGCAGTAAAGGTTTGATTCAGATATTCCATACAATCATGTGCATCAATATACCTGCAGAACTCACCTGCTGCCGGCGGCTCACCTCTCTCCACCCTTTGTGATGTTTGCAGGTGCTATTAAGGCTAGTTCCCATTTTGTGAACCTAGCTGAGGAGACATGTCTGGTTTGGGCAGAGTTCAGCAAAGCAGATACAGCATGGGGAGTATAGACAATCATATCATGGCCTAGTACTACATCCTCACTCTTACTGGCCAATAGAGCAGTTGCTGCTACACTTCTTAAACACGTTGGGAGTGATCTTGCCACAGTGTCCAATTGTGCACTGTAGTATGCTACACGCCTACTGGCATCACCAAGTTTTTGTGTGAGGACACCTGCTGCATACCCATCAGCTTCCGTACAATACAAATCAAAAGGTTTTTCATAATCAGATATTCCCAATGCAGGTGCTCTTCTCAGACTGTCCTTAAGATTAAGGAAAGCCTGCTCTGATTCCTCTGTGTATATGACATGATCGGGCTTTGCGGAAGAGACTATTTACCTCATTCAGAGTCGGTCGTTGTGGCTGCACGGTCGTACGCAACCGATGTTCACTATACTGCGCATGCGTAAAGTCCGCAATGCGCGTCCGCAAACTAGCCGCTATTATCAGAAATTTCTCTCTCCTTGAACACAGCCAGGTCGGTAGTTTGAGTGACAGATGGAGGCGTTTGTGGGTGGTAATAGGGGAAGGTGCTTGAAAACGGGGGAGTGGAGATCCGAACGCAGGCATGCCTCATTATGTGAATGGCATTTTATGGGAGTGCATACGGATTATGGGAGTGCATAATTAACAAAGTAGCGTCATGGCACATGTGACATGGGAGGTTTTTACACTGACATGATCGTAGAGCTTAAGAGAGGGTATGGTCAACCTTAAGCTCTGCGACCAGTTCCGATGGTTCCCGATGGTCTCGATTAATCCTTATATGCCCGGAGATGACGTGCAATGCGTACGAGAAGGGGGCATATTTTTTTGTCTTCCGACCGCTTCCTCCCCTTGGTCGGCCAACTACCGATCCGAATTTAGGGACGCAACTTGCGAGGGAATCATTTGCATATCCGGCCCCTTTTTCCGTACGACCGTGCGGCCGCTTCGACCGACTCTGAATGAGGTCCTAAGTCCTGTATTGGCAAGGCCAAAATAGAAAAACCTGGGATCCACATTCTGCAGTATCCACACATTCCCAAGAAGGTACGAATTTGCTGTTGGTTCTGCGGCAGTGTCATGTTCTGTATGGCCTGGATTCTGTCGTTTGTGAGATGTCGTAACCCCTGTGTTAGGCAGTGTCCCAAAAATTTAACCCTGAACTGGCATGGCTATAGTTTGTCCTTGGCAACCTTGTGTCTTGTTTGCGAGAGATGAAGCAACAAAAGTTTAGTATCATTTAAACATGACATCAATGAATCAGAACACAACAATAAATCATCCACATATTGTATTAGAACAGATCCATTGGCAGGTTGAAAAGATTGTAAACAGTTGTGTAAGGCCTGGGAAAAGATACTGGGGCTGTCTATGAAACCGTGGGGCAATCGTGTCCATGTGTATTGTACACCCCTGTATGTAAAGGCGAATAGGTACTGACAGTCATGATGAAGAGGCACAGAGAAGAAAGCAGAACAGAGGTCAATGACAGTAAAATGGGTTGCATTTGGTGGGATCTGCATAAGAATGTCAGCTGAATTTGGCACTACAGGAAATTGGCTCTCTACCACCTTATTAACACCTCTAAGGTCTTGTACCAGCCTATAACCCCTCCCACCACACTTCTTTACAGGAAAGATGGCACTGTTGGCTACAGTAGCTGTACAAACTAAAATTCCCTGCTGTAATAATCGCTCAATTATGGGATAAACCCCTAATTCTACCTCCTGTTTTAATGGGTACTGGGGAATTTTTGGAGCTTGCCTACCACTTTTTAAATTTACCATTACGGGACTTACGTTTGCCATTAATCCAGTGTCCTGTCCATCCTTGGTCCAAAGTGAATCTGGAATTTGGGATAAATTTGATCTATCTGAGATGGATTTTCACTTAAACCGGTAGAGTGATACATTATCCTTTGGGGGTGTCCAACATATCCCTTACCTCGTGCACAACTCTCTCTGGGATATCTAAAAATACACCATCAGGGGTACAATATGGGGTACCATATATGACACATCCCTTCTTACATAACAAATCCCTTCCCAGTAGGTTAGTAGGAGCCGCTGCTGCCAGGAGAAAAGAATGCCTGGTATGCAATGACCCGATAGTGACCTCTGTGGATTTTGTTAAAGGATAATGTTGCACTTTACCCATTACACCCATTGCTGGTACTGTCTCGTTGGTTACCTGTAAATTAACGGGAGATTTTATCACTGACCTGGTCGGCCCTGTGTCTACAAGAAAAGGATATTTAGTACCAGCTACATCAACCATCATTACCGGTTCTTCCCTAGTACTTCCCGTTAACCTGACTATCTGTAGACTACAGGTATGACCTGACCCCTAGCATTGACTCCCACTCTCCAATACAGCATTTATGGCCACAATTGGAGATGGTGTCTGTTGGACATTTACTGTTCTCTGTGTATATACCTTATGGGGATATCCAGGTACTACCTAGTTAGGGGGTCCTACCCTCTTCACCGTACAGTTCCTACTTACATGTCCCAGTTGATTGCAATTAAAGCACTTGCGTGAGTGGGATGGATGAAAGGATTGCTGTGTGGGTTGAGCGGGAGGGAAAGGTGGTGGGTATGGGTAAGGATATTGAGGGAAATATGGTGGTTGTGGATAGTATGGGTGTTGTGGTTGTGTGTGATAAGTGGGGTAGGGCTGTGTGTGAGGTGGTGCAGGATTGGTGAGGACGTGTAGCTGTGCAGGCGCAGGTGTGTCTGCTTGCTGTGATGTTACAGTCATTCCTTCTAGAGCTTGAATACTAACAGCCATTAGTTTCTTGCTCTGGGTCTCTCTCTTTTTAGAGATGTTCTTATCATGTTCAATAGCGGATTCTATGAGGGTGTCTACAGTGACTCCCCTCCAGCCAGGCTGTGAGGTCTGAACTCGGGTCTTTAGGTTCTCTTTTAGACCATCCATCAGTACAGTGACAATCATTCCCCTGTGATGAGTGCTATTTTTAAAATCTTCTAACCCAGTGTACTGGGTGATAGCCTGCAGAGCTCAGTTACAATAATCCTCTGCAGATTCACTCTCTTTCTGTTTTATGGTAAAAATTTTGCTCCAGTTAACTACTACTGGAAAATATACACCCAATTGAGTTACAATGCGGGAAATGTTACCTTGGTTAACTTCGTCTGTTAAGGGAACATCTCCATCCAATACACAATCCGTGATAAATTTTGTAACGTCGGTATTGCGTGGAAGACAAGCCCTTAACACCACTCGCCAATTTTTATTGGTTGGCTCATGAGAACTACACAAATTTTTCAAAAATCTTTGACATTTGGCTAATTCCTTTATAGGATTGGGGAAATCACTCATTATGGAATTTAGTTCCGCTCTTGTCCAAGGACAATGCATTGCTACCTCCCTTGTGGGTACTACACCGTTCGCATCAACAACAGTTTGACAACAGTTATTGTCCGGATAGGATGCAGACCGGCCGCACTGCTACTTTTGACCTTATTACCTGGCTGGGGGTTTAGTCTATTACTGCTACGTATAGGGTTAACAACTTTCTCTACGGGTGCAGTGGATGTTAACACTTCCTGTACTATCACTGATGAAGATGGCGGAACCACTTGTGCTTGTCGTGGTGGAGCATCTAACATGTGTACAGCATAGGAAATGGCAGACATAACAATAGGCTCATCATCCGCATCATAAACATTTTCCTTATGATTACTTAAGAGAGGGTACAAATTACCTGTTACATTTTTATGGGTTCTTTCAACAACTGTACCTGCACCCCCATTTGCATAGGGTGGCGGTGGTGCGCGTGAACCACTAGCAATACCTTTTGCACGTACGCGCTATCTCGCGGCGTGCACGCACCGCAGTTTAGCGCTGCGGGTGTACTCTCCGGCATCCCCTTCATGCTGCCATAATTTAAACACTCGTTATTTTTTACCTTTTTCACTTGAGAACTCACCGTACTGATGCTATCTCAGACATAGTTCAATACATCCTTATCAAAGCTACCAATTTTGGGAAATGGTCTAACACTCTTCATCGTCATCTTAAACCATACATCGCAGTACCTAATTGCATAAACACCGTACTTACTATGCTTAATACGGTGTGGCGACCCAAGCGGCGCCTCCAACAGCAGCACATTATCGTCTAACATCTCAACTGTTTGCATGGCTCCCATCTTGGGAAAATCCCTACATTTTTCAATAAAGATTTAAACCGGTGAAAGACACTCAGACACTTTCACTTACTTGTGGACGTCTTGGAAACAGGGCGCATCCACAAACCCTATGGAAGAATATCTAGATGCTTTCATGCACCTATGGAAGAAGCTGCTTCCTCGCAGAATCCCTTTTTGACTACCTTTCAACTGCTGGGGGGTAATACTTACCCTTTTTTTCCAGTTGATTTCATCCACCCTAACAAAAATAACAATCCTTACACCTGCTATGTATATAGTCAATGGTAAGCTACTACCGAGTCACTAGGCCATCTCCTACGACTAGCACTTAAGGGTCCTACGATACCCTTAACATTTTAGGAACTGTGTTACACCCTAAACCAACAAATGCTCACTGTTACACACTTTTTTCCTGTGCAGAAAAAGAATACACATTTACCCAGCTATTGGCAACACTGAAAATTGCAATCTCAATGGCTTTGTTTAAAACACATGGCAGCAATACAGGAAATACGTATACGCTATTGTGCAACTAGTCGCATACACAATAATGCGACTACTACACAACACGTATTATGACTTTTACGCTATAGTGCGACTTAGTTGCATACACAATAATGCGACTTCCCCTTTTTAACACACAAAACAACAAAAAAACTATCGATGAAAGAAAACACATTTTTCCTCCCTCGTCCCTGGATTCTCAATCAGCGCTCCTAAAGTCACAATAACAGGTAGCGGACTCTCAGCAACAACAGTGGTAACAGATTTCGAAGGCACAATGCGTTCTCCTGTTAGGCGCCTCCACCCTTTTGCTGAGAGATCGCTACCGAGTGTTACCGAGTGACCGATGGCGTGATTAACACTGCGAGCCCCAACTATTGATAACTGATTTAAACCTCTATGCAATCCTACCTATACCTTCTAAAATACAGCCTATACCTTCTAAAATTGTCGCAATTTAGTGTATTGAGTCGCACAGTAAATAAATGCCTTCAGACTTTGAATGTGGTTCCAAAGCACAAAAAGTTATTATTCAACATAAAAACAGATAGTTACACGCTGTGATCTAAAGACAATTAGTGAAAATAAATCATACAGACCTAAGGTACAGTTGTTATATACGCACGCGCTCCAGGCCCAGATACCGGCATCAGCATTAGAAACCTCCGTCAACAGCACAGCAAGAAGAATCACGATTGGGGTCAGAGAGCGCACTTATATACTCTTTCAGGGATTGGCAATTCAATAGACAAGTTTGGCATGATTCCATTGGTTCTTCTTAAAGGTGTTTCTGTTACAGGATCGTTTATAGGACAATTTCAAATGGACACAAACAGCCTCCAACCGCCCTTTGTGTCCTTCTTCCCGCTGCATGCTAATCTAAGCTGCTAACATTACAGAGTACATTTTAATGTTTTAACTCTCTTTAGTCCATAGTTTGCAGACGCATGTTCCAATCTTCTCACCGATGGTACCGGAAATCTGTGGAGACACAGTGGATCAGTACAGCACCAGACACGGTCTGCTTACCATGTACTAAACCTTAGATATCAAATAACTTTTATTACACAACATTAATAATCACTGAATAAACCTTGAATATTACACTATAATACTAGGGAACCTTTCATATAAGTATGCAGTGTGTAAGTAATGGGGAATTGGGGAAAGACGCTAGTTAGCCTTCTGCGACTATGTGTTTTGTGGAGTATACTATGGTGCGTGTCTTGCAGGGATAATTAGTTTATATGTTTTAGCGACTGTCTGTATTTATGTGGTGAGGACTTTTAACTTCTTTCTATTGCGTGGGAATCGCACAACGCTAAACAATAGCATCGCCGTATGTACTTATAGTGGCAAGTTTCACTAAAATGGTGCTGTCAGACCATTCGCCGTTGGTAATAAAATTGGATTGGAGTGTTCCCAGTGGATTACAATTATGGAAATTACGTCCCTCATGGTTACTATAAATGGGGACGGGGTTAGAGTTGAAAGAGATGCGGGAAGGATATTTTGCAGAAAATGTTGGTAGTTCCCCAATGTCAATTGTATGGGAAGCCTTTAAGGCTTTTCTTTTAGGGTCCTTTATATGACGAGTGGCTGAGATCAAAATGCAATATAGGAAAATGGAAGTTGACTTGGAAACTAATTTTAAAAATCTAGAGATGCAATATTTTGGGGAAAAACTAGATACTACCCGTATCCAATGGTTGGCTGCTCAGGAGGCATGGTGTGATCACCTTACAGATAAAGCAAGCCGTAGATTATTGTTTCAATTGCACAGATTTTATATGCAGGCAGTTTAGACAGGTAGTTTTCTGTCACATCTGGCACAGACTGAATGCCCCACAACTTCTGTTTCGGAAATACTAAAGGTAGATGGGTCCATAGTTACCTCTACTCCAGACATTGTTGAGAAATTCACTTCTTATTTTAAATCTCTATATGCTACTTGCTTGACCTGTGATGTTTCTGCTTTGCAGATGTTTGTAACTTTGGTAGGTGTCCCTCAGTTATCTCAGGAAGACAGAGAATACCTTGATTCCCCTCTGACAGTGGAAGAGGTGGGGCAGCCATTGCATCGTTCCCTGGTGGCAAAGCACCAGGTTCTGATGGCATCCCTATTGAGGTATAGAAAAAGCATGCCAAAATATTTGCTCCGAAATTGTTAGAAATATTTAATCTGATCTTCAAGAGGGTTGCCTCCTTTCATCTATGTCAGAGGCAATTATTATTGTTCTTCCCAAACCATGGAAAAATCATACATTTTTGGATTTCTACCATCCTATTTCGTTGCTTCCCACAGACATAAAGATTTTAGCTAATATCTTGGATATCCATTGAAATAAAGTTATAACATCAGTGATACATCCTGACTAGTCTGGTTTTATGCAGGCATGTCGACAGCAGTTAACATCCGTCAGTTATATACTCATTTGCAGATATCCTATGGGGAGGAGTCCTCATTGGTTATAGTGTCATTGGATTCGCCTCTGTGGAGTGGCCCTTCCTGTTGGAGGTCATGCGTCAATTCAGTTTTGGCCCAATATACCGGAACTGGGTACAATTATTATAAGACAGGCCAAGTGCAGATTATCTATGAATGGTTCCATATCTGCCCCTTTTTCATTGGCCCAGGGCACGCAACATGGGGGCCCAATGCCTCCGTTTTTATTTGCTTTCGTGATGGAGCCACTGGCATGTATCCAACAGTCTCATTCAGACATTATGGGTTTGCGACTGGCTGGAAGGGAAGATAGGGTGGCTGTATATGCCGATTACTTCTTATTGTTTTTATCTAATCTAACCAGGCTAACAGCTGCTCTTCAAGACATAGATTTATTTGAAGTGTACTCTGGTCTAAAAATTAACTGGGATAAGTCATATATTATGCCACTTAGAGGTAGCTGCTCGATAACTCCTTTAGTCTCTCTTCCTCTTTGTTGGGTAGACCGTTTTAAGTATTTGGATAACAAACACACCTAGTGATTTTGTTTCCCTTAATATAAACTCTTTTTTAAAATATATGTTTAGGATAAAATTAGGGTGTTGAGCCGACTCCCCAATACAGATATGGGTTGGGTCAACTTAATAAAAATGGTCCTGCAACCCAAGCTTTTATACATACTTCAACATCCTCCTGTTTTTCTTTTTGTTGGTATAGTAAGGAAACAAAACAGTCTCCTTTCTTCATTGGTTTGAGCGAATCGTCGTTCTCTTATTAGTTTATATACTCTTACTAGGACTAGATCTGCTGGAGGTTTTGCATTGCTGAATTTTAAATACTATTACTATGCAGCTCAAATTGTACATTTGCGAATATGGCTTCAGGACTTGTCTACTGATGCTTTGCATGTTCTTTTAGTATCTCAACAAATTCAAATGTTTATTTTACATCGTACGTATCTTACTCCGGTTCATTTAGTTAGATATGAAGGCCACTCTTCCGATCGTTGTCCTAAATGCCACACAAAGGAGGGGTCATTTAGGCATTTATTGTGGGAGCCAATTCTGGAAGCGGGTTAAGTCTGTTTTAATTGAACTGGGAATTACTAATGTAATACTCACCCCAGTAGCATGTTGTTTGGGAACGATTGAAGGAAATCTTGTTAATAAAAATAGTAAACAGTTTATAATAAATATGGGTGCCTTAGCTAAAGTGTCTATTGCTCGTTTATGGATGGCTCCAGAGACACTGGAAGTTGAAGCTTGGTTGTCTTTGATTCACCTTACTGTACAGCATGAAAGACACGTTTATATTACATGTAAGGCGGAAATTAAATTTAATCAGATTTGTGATAGAAGGCTGGAGTCCAGATTTACCTCATCATAAAGAAATAAGGAAGATTTCATAGTAGTTTATCTCTAGGCAAATACTTACCAAATATTAGATGTACATAATAGTGTATGGTTTTCTTGTGTATTTAAGTTATGATAAGAGAGCCAGTGCAGCTTTTGAGTTATTTATTTGTTTATTTATTAGTTTTATTATTATTATTATTACTTTTTTTATTATTATTTAAATTACTATTTTTTTGTTGTTTCTACCTTTTTCTTTTCTTGTTTTTGCATATATAAGTGATACTATGTATAGGCATAACATTTATATTGTAAAATTAGATAGTTATTACATTTTACATGGGAATAGAATTTGTTTTCAGAAATTATATATTTTGGTTGTAATTGGGTTGTTTATAATTACTAAGCATATAAAGGTTGTATTTATAGTTAGTATATATGTCATTATTATATTTACAGTGCATATGGTTTAATAATGGTAATTAATAAGTTATTCATAGTCACTATTATTATCACTAAAGAAATAGTAAAATGATAGATATTACACCTATAGTTAATACACTTAGGGGTACATTTACTAAGATGGGAGTTCTATTTAAGAAGTGATGTTGCCCATAGCAACCAATCAGATTCTACTTCTCATTTATCTAGCACCTTCTAGAAGATAATACCTAGAATCTGATTGGTTGCTATGGGTCACATCACTTCTTAATAGAACTCCCATCTTAGTAAATGTACCCCTTATAGTTATTACAATTGAAGCAAACGCATTTATAATCAATGCACCTATAATCAGAAAGGTACACTTTTATATTTACAATCACTATAACTATAGTTATTAAGATTGTGGTTATTATATTTGAGGTTAATAAATGTATAGTTGATATGTTAGTGGTTTGGATACCCATAATAACTGTATAGATTTTCACCATGGTTAATATTTATTTTGTTTAAGTTGATTGTAATTGTTATAATTTATTGTTACGTTTAATTGTTATAATTGTAGTTATGTTTTAGGTCACTATATTTAGAATATTTATATCGGTATAGTTGTAATGGTTAAATGTAGAAGTGGATTTCAATTTGCCACTAGGCACTATATATTGGGCATTGGTTCTATTTACCGAATATTGGAATTGCTATAGAATTTTAGATATGCTGCTGTGTTATGCCTGACAAGCATCACTATGTTTTATTTTATGTTGTATTATTTGTTACATGTTTTAAAATGGTAAATTAATAAAACACTACTCAATAAAAAAACTAATACTGAATAGTATCAAATCCTATAGCAATATACAAATATATTACTTTCAATTTAAATTAAATGAAGTGATAACACAAATGTTTCTCCTTCATTTTTTATTATGTCCATTGGGCATTTAAAGGCTTGTGTCTAGGGACTCTAATGCTGTGGAAAGTAGCAGAAGGAAGGTGCATACTGCACCCCATGATGTACGTTTGACATGTTCTCATGACTTGTGATTGTGGTAGACACCACTACATAGAGCCAGCACAGGGCCCCATACTGTCTCATTCCACCGCTGATCCTAACATTCGGTTAAATTCAGATGTTTTTTGTTCTCAACCGAACAAATTCCTCGTCTTTGTAGTATCTATATGATATAAATCAAAACCAGAGATTTTCTAATGTATATTTAACAGCATCTGGCAAAATCAAATGTGCCAGAACGTATTAAAATATTATGTTAAATAGATTGCATTATAAATATGATTAATATATGTCATTTAATAATAATAGAAACCAAATATTTATACATGGTATGTAACAGAAATGGAAGAATTAGTGTTTTTTTTCCCCTATTTGAAATCCTAAAAGGACTGTAAGAACATTGCATGATCCTTCTCCCGCTATTAGTCACTAGCTCAGAATTAGGTCAGACAAAACATATATCATCACTGAAATCAGTTTATCAGCACCCTGTTGCAAAGAAATGAAGACTTGGTCACGCTGCATTCACGTTTCAAACACCATGACGAGAAGTTCCTAATCACAACAGACATTAATATTTGCAGTGCGTAACTTAAACTATCCTTACAAAAATAATTGGGGAAATCTTGTTCTTAAAAAATGACTTTCTTAAAATCAGCAGCTATTTGCTGTCAGCATGAAACCATTGGCTAGACAAATAAACACAGATTCATGCAGATCTCTGCTCTGGGAGCATAGTGACATCATCATTTTTGTCTGTCATCCAAAGAATGAATAGAAAAACCCAATACAAAATATTATTATTATTTTACAGTGTACAATATCATTGTGGAACATTTTTTATCTTAATGTCACATAATTTAGACTTTTTGATTTATCTAGGATTATTAATGCTAAAAGTTGGAATCTGCAATCTGCAAAACACTCCACAATTAATAATACTGATACATAATGAATTAATGAAGGGTATAGGCAATGCCACTTCTGTTTACCATCTAAGCCCGAGAGTCCACAAAATTTTAGCAAAGCAATATTCCCATGAACTACAATAAAATGCCTTGATGAGTGTTCAGCTTGCATTTATGGGACTATTCAAAGAATACATTTCTTTGATCTCAATTGTGTATTCATGGGAAAATGTAAACCTGACATATTGTATATAGTGTAATATTGTCTATGATAGTGCTAGAAATACAATAAAAAAAATACAGACATGTAGTGGAGTCTACATATGGCCATTTTATATATATATATATATATATATATATATATATATATATATAAAAATACTGTGTATATATATATATATATATATAAAATTATATATACACAATAGAAAGGTGTATATGTATGCCATCCATCGGCCGGGAATGACAACATCCGGCTAAGGAGTCTGCTGTGTGGTTGTGCCTCCTGAGGATGGTCCTTTATGGACTGAAACGTTGAGAGGTACATCCTCAAGCCTAACTTGTGTAGTATGATTAACATGGAATAAACTCTCCTACTTTTTCAAGAAAACTCTGGTGAGTGCTCCATTTTTTGCTCTCTCTCTCTCTCTCTCTCTTTATATATATATATATATATATATATATATGTATATATATATACTGCGTTGCGGCAGCACTTGGATCAAAGGAAGGGTCAAAGGAGCAGGTAGGTATGCAGTCGGGAAGCCGGTGGACCTAATCCCAACAGCCAGCTCCCCGACTGCTTAATCCCGGCGAGGGTTACATGACAGGCGTCTAAATCTAGATGCCTGTCAATTTACTGACACCGGGAGACCGGCGCCCGGCATCCCGATCTACTGGACGCTGGCCGCCAAGCGTGGCTAGCCGTGCGGGGGGGATGGTTAGGTTTAGGGTTCCCAGGGGGGACTTAGGGTTAGGCATCCCCCCCGGGAGGTTAGGGTTAGGCTAGGGGGAGGGAGGGTTAGGTTTAGGGCACCCAGGGGGGACTTAGGGTTAGGCACCCCCTCGGGAGGGTTAGGGTTAGGCACCCCCCCGGGAGGGTTAGGGTTAGGCACCCCCGGGGGGAGGTTAGGGTGAGGCACTCCCCCGGGGGACTTAGGGTTAAGAACCCCCGGGAGGGTTAGGGTCAGGCTAGGGGAAGGGGGCTTAGGGTTAGGCACCCTCGGGGGGAGGTTAGGGTTAGGCTCTCCCGCGGGGGACTTAGATTTAGGCTCTCGGGGGGACTTAGGGTTAGGTGGCGGGGAAGGGGGGGTTAGGTTTAGGCAGTTAGAGGGGGGATTAGGGTTAGGCACTGGGGGGAAGGTTAGGGTTAGGCACCCCTAAGGGAGGGTTAGGGTTAGGGGAGGGAATTAGGTTAGTCAATACTTACCTTAGGGACGATTAGGATTTTCACCCATGTCAGGCAGCCGCTTTAGGGATTACAACAGCTGTCCAGCGGTAAATCATACCGATTCCAGCAGGTAAGTATACCCACGTTTTGGAACTTTTTTTTTTTTAAACTTTTCTTTATTTGTGGATGCAAGTAACACCATACACAGAATTTATCACATCAATCAGTACAAATCATAACAGATGACTTATATACCAGTATTCAGTACATTAGACTTTTCATTAAAAAAAAACAAATTACTATATAAAACATAATAATAGTAAGATACTGTCTGACGATCACCCGCTAGACAACCGTATAGGAGGGTCTCCCAATAGGACCCGAGTCTCATACCACTGCGTCAGTCGCATACTATGATGGATCTGATATTGTGAAGAAATTGGCAGGGTAGCTACGAGACTCTCCCATTTGTCGAAAAAAGAAGCAGCTTTCTTCTCCTTATTGAACATGGTTTCCACCCAATCCATTCGAAATATGAAATTTAGTTTTTCCTTGTATAAAGGAAAATTGATTGGAGTTGGGTGTATCCACTCTTGCAATATGGCCTTTTTTGCGGCTGCGCTTATTGCGAGTAATAATTTCCTGCTGCCCTGGGTTAGTCTTTGTCCCCTTGGAAATATGCCCAAGACAGCCCATTCGGGGGTAAAAGGTACATAATTCACTAAATGGGTCTCTGCATCATATTTTACTCGTCTCCAGAAGCCCTGAACTACTGGGCATTCCCAAAGGCAATGATAGAGATCTGCCTCCTCGCCCGCACATCTAGGGCAAGCATGAGAATCAGACAGACCCATTTTATATCGCCTATACGGGGACAAATAGGTCCTATGATACACGTTTAGAAAAAGTTCATTATATGCACTAGCAGTCAGTAATGATCGTGACCTCGTCAATCCACGTATTAAATCTGTAATAGTGAGTGATGGGAATCGCTCCAACCATTGGCGCATTCCTTGGCTAATCAGATTATGATCTAAATCTTCACTGAGAAGTTTGTAATAGATGGATATGGCCTTATGGATAGGTGTTGAACTCAAAAAACATTGATCTAACGGGTTTTGCCAGTCAGCTGTTGAAAATGGCCGTATCACGGAGGCTATATAGTGTTGTGCTTGAAAGTAAGCTAAAGGATAAGCCCGCAGGGTCTCAAATTTGTCGGTTGCCTCGCAGAGCGCCAGGGGTCGCCTCAATTCCAAGTCTACTCAATGACGTACAGTGTGGACCCCTCCCACCCTCCAAATCGTGAAAGGATAAGAAGCTGCTCCCTCTTGAAACTCTAAATTACGCAGCAATGGGAGGTGGATTGATTTATAAGCATTTAAATTAAGCTTATGTCGCAGTATATGCCAGAGGCGCCTAGTAGTCATTAGCAGGGGGTTATCACGAACTTCTGGTGGAACTTCTTGGTCGTGAATGTGTAAGAAATATTTTAAGGCCATTGTGGGAAGGAATTGTGATTCTAAGGATGTGTTGGCATACACTTCCTGATCGTTTAGCCAATCAGCCAAAAACCTCATCAAGGAGGAGTGATTATATATCAAGATATTGGGAAAGTTTATTCCACTGTTAGATTTAGGTTGACATAATTTACGAAGACTAATGCGGGCCCTACCACCCTGCCAAATGAATGACCTGAAGAGCTTGTTAATTAATTGGATATCTTTTGTGGTAAGCAAAATAGGTAATGTCTGTAACAAATATAAAAGACGAGGAAAAGTCATAATTTTAATGAGGGCAGCCCTACCCAAATACGAAAGGGTCAAATGTTTCCAACCCCTGAGCTCCTCAGTAATGCTTTGAATCAGTCGTATCACATTTTTATCATACAGTTGAGCAGGGTTCTTAGGTAGAATAATGCCCAAATATTTTAAATGTGAGGAGGCCCAGGAGAAGGAAAAAGACGAGCCCCACGAAGGAGTGGAGATAGTGGGATGAAGAAACATTGCACGTGACTTATCCTCATTAATCTTCAAGCCAGAAATGTCGCCAAACAGCTCAAACTTGCGCATAATCAGGGGTAGAGTATGTTGAGGGTCTGTGATATATATAAGGATATTGTCTGCATATACAGTCAATTTAACGCTATGTGTACCAACCCGGACTCCTCGGAATTCAGACCATTGTTGTAAAATGCGAAGTAAGGGATCTATGGCAAGGTTGAAAAGAAGGGGGGAAAGAGGACATCCCTGGCGTGTTCCCCGTCCTAGTTCTATGGGTGTACCAAGCAGTCCATTAATCAGCAATGACGTGGAAGGGGAATGGTAGAAGAAACGCAGTAATTTAATAAAATATGGGGCAAATCCCCTGCGAGTCAGAGTTTCAAATAAATGAGGCCAGAGAATTGTATCGAACACCTTATGTGTATCTAGACTAAGAAGCATGTTCTGTGCCTGAGAGTCTCCACTAGAGGCGATTATAGCAGCCAAAGCGGTGCGAATACCCTTAAACGAATGCCTTCCAGATACAAACCCCAATTGATGGTCTGTTAAAAGGGACGGTAAGATTTGTTGCAGGCGCGTAGCCATGATTTTGGCGAGACGTTTAAAGTCCAGGTTCAGTAGTGTTATAGGGCGATATGAACCTAATAAAAGGGGATCTTTTTCTGGTTTGGGCAGAAGGATCGTGTGTGAAGAGTTAAAATAGGGAAGTGAAGGGGAATGGCGATGAATTTGTCTAAATAAATCCAAGAGTAGTGGAGAGATGTCCTCTTGGAGGATTTTATAATAGTCACCGGAATAACCATCAGGACCGGGTGCTTTATGAGTGGGTAGGGCTCTTATAGTGTCTCGAAGTTCTTGGTCAGTGATATCAGAGTCTAGGATGTCGCATTGATCTTGAGTGAGTGTAGGGAGACGGGCCTCATCCAACAGTAATCGTTGTTGTTCCACGTCAATTGACTGGGGAGAATATAGATTAGAGTAATAATTTGTGAAAAGTGACAAGATATCCTTTGAATCAGTAATTGTAGATCTAGTGGTGGGGTGGTGTACTGCTGAAATATGATTCCTGGGCTTCCGAGATTTGGCTATATTTGCTAGAAGGCGGCCTGTCTTGTTGCCCAACCGATAATATTTGTGTTTAGAGATTTCTAGACTATGTTTCGCCTGTGAAAGGAGGAAGTCCTCTAATAATTGGCGGGCTAATTTATATTGATGCAGTTTATCAGATGAAGGGTCCAATGTATAGGCCATGAAAGTTTGTGTAACTGTCGCTCGTAGTGAGGTATAAGTAGCTGATGTTTTGCATCTATGCTGTGCCATGTAGCTAATGATATGGCCTCGTAATACTACCTTTGAGGTTTCCCACATTAAACCAGGGTTGTCCCAGTGTTCTAGATTATCGTCAACAAAATCAAACCATTTTCACTTAAGAAAAGATCGAAAATCAGTTGAAGAGGCCAAATGTGTGGGAAATCGCCATATATTATTACGGTAAGGTTCTGATGGAAATGTAAGTGACATAGTGAGAGGCGCATGGTCGGAAATTGTGATATCATGCATTCGAGCACTATGGAGACGGGACATTAAAATATCGGATAAAAGAAAATAGTCAATGCGCGACAAAGAGCCGTGAGCTGCCGAAAGATGTGTGTATGATCGGTCAGTCGGGTTTAATAGACGCCAGGGATCTGAAAGATGTAATGCGGTTAATAAAGATGGGAGTACCTGCCATGTGCTAGAGGTCAGCCTAACTGGTGGGGGAGCTTTATCAATTTGGGGTCTAATACTGTGTTGAGGTCTCCTCCTATAATTAAAGGGTAATTTTCCCTTTGTTGTAATAGTTTAGTTAATTGATGAAAAAAAGATGAGGAGTCCGTGTTTGGCGCGTAAATATTAACCAGTGTGAAGCGAGAGTGTAAAATTTCAACATCAAGAACAAGAAATCTACCATGCCTATCCACAATCTGATTTAAAATGGTAAATTGTAAACCTCGCTTGAACAGAATAGCGACACCCCTGGATTTAGTGCGAAATGGGGCTGCAATGCATGAATCTAGCCAAGGGGCACGAAGAGTGGCCTCGTCCCCTGTACGCCAATGAGTCTCCTGCAAAAACATTATATCAGGATGTAACCTCTTGAGATGAGTAATCACCCGTCTGCGATTTATGGGCGAGTTTAGACCCCCTATGTTCCACGAGACCAAATTCAACCCAATTGGGCTACGGGATGAAGACTGATTTATCACTGATGCGATTGTACTATCCCTTAATGCCATTATAAAAAAAAATAAATGGATGGGCCCTAAGCCTGCGGATGGTTTTGGAACTTTTAATGTTCCATCGTCAGGGTCGGATAACACTTACATATATCTTCACCACACCTCATAGCCACCACCAACGTCCGTTGTCCAGAAGGAAGATGCCCCCTCTGACGTCAATTCCAGACGACCGTCATCATGAAGACTCTGTAAACAATTACACATACACCATAGGCAAGTAAGACGCAGCTGAATTAGAATATGCATGTTACACAGCATCAATGGTAATGGCCAGAAATACATAAGCACGGCGGCTATGCGATGTAGTGAAGGTATGTGTAAGTGTTATTTGCATATGTATTTCTGACCCTGATGATGGAACAAAGTCATAAAACGTTGGTATACTTACTTGCTGCTTTGACTGTTTCCTTGATCCTACTCTGCACACCTACCCTCTTGGTCAGCCAAGCCTTCGGTGTGTAACCAGCAACAACAGTGGCATCTGGCTGGAGCAACAGCTTGTCATCGGTTGTGATATAGTGTTGAGAGGTACGGAATTTAATTCTCCACATTTACCCTCCTAATCAGCCCAGCTCTCGGTGTGTACTTTGCATCAGTGACGGGATACTGCTGGAGTATCTGCTCATTATCCACTGTGGCTTGGTGTGGAGAGATATAAAGTCAGTGAGTATTACTGAGGACATTTGCTGCTACGACTATCTTTTACTTTACAAACTGATACTCCCCATAGAGAGTCCTAATAAACCGGAATGTTATATATGTCAACTACTATATATTGTAATTTATTATGAAGGACTAATCAAAGGTCAAATATCTAAACACACATTACACATAGGGGGAGGGATCCTAGATTGCACACCCTAAGCACAATGTGAGGTGCTACCTGCTGAGACTTGTAGTGCTGCAAGCAGAGAAAGAGGAAAAATGCAAGTGCACACTCTAACCATGCTAAACCTAAAAATGATACAGCTAAAATGCATCAAAGAGGTTCTTAGCATAATAATGGCCATAATTATGGGCCTGCCCACCGCATCCAGATGACCTCTATCAGGCAGGTCCCTAACACTCCTATGGAACAAATACAGGGCATGGGACCCCCAGGACAACCTAGCAGAACCGCCCCATGGCATCACACTAGTGTTAGATTACAAATGATAGTTACAGAATTATAAAGAAACTGCTATGTGTTAAGTCTTACATAAGTAAGAGGTTATAATTAAAAAGTGTATGAAGTGCTACATATATAAAAACAAACTAAAGAAGTGAAAAAGTGTACATTATGATGCCATGAAACAGTCCAGCCCAGAGAGCCCCGCGCCCCAATACCACACACGTTTGGATTGCTATTGGAGAACATTGTTGCGATTTTTGAGCTACACTTGCTATAATAATAATAATAATAATAATATGTTGCATTTTTACTGCATGGAAAATATTGTTACAATTTCAAGTGTGCTTTATATGCTATGGAAGTTTTGCTACTTAATCTCCTGGCTTGGTTTTAGATTAAGAATACTATGAATGCATGTTAATTGTTATATATATATATATATTGTCAAAACTGGATTATTGGCTGAGACAAGATCAGTTTAAAATTGAAGCGTGCGCGACGCCATCTTGCAAATGGCAGCTAGACTCCATTTTAGAAACAAGAATCTGCAAGATGCCATTTTGTGACCAGCGTCACTTTAAGTTACAACTCAGGAGCTAAGAACAGATGGCAATGTTTTTGTTAATTTACCAAGGGCAACTGGAAGAACAAGCTTCCTGAGTAAAAGTAAATAGCATAGACAATGAGTATTTTTACATACAAATTGGGAATCCCTGGATGCAGACAAAGTATAGTTGTGGCAATTGTAATATTATCCAGGCATTGATCTACACAATTGGATTTGTCTGAATCCTAAACAGGTCTTAGCCCCACACACAGACAGGATGGCCCCAACTTCACAGCTTGAGATGATAACACAGTTTCCTTTGAACACAGGAAAGGTGGGGGCCTGCTGACAGAGGGCATGTGGAACTATCTGGCTCAGCATGTCACACTGCTAAAGTGCACCCATCTTCATACACACATTAATACATCTTTATATCAAATCCTGAATACTCACACATTACATATTCACACATAAGGTTTAATAAGTTGGTTCAGTTAGTTTAAATGCTGAGAAATGATATTTGATAACTAAGGTATTATACATGCTAAACAAGTCGTGTTTGGTCTTGTACTGATGCGTACTCTTTTTACAGAATTCCGGTACTATCGGTGTAGAGATCGCATCATGCATTCTCGAGTTATGGATCGCAGAGCCTACAAGCAACAAAATGTATATTTTAGGAACAGCTGTTAGGATGCAGCATGGGGAGGAGGGAGGGAAAAGACCCTCAGTTGTTAGAGGCTGGGCGAGTCTATTTGAACTAGCCTGTTAAATGCACTGTAACATATGCTTCTCCCCTGGGAACCAATGGCATAAACAAGAAACATCTCTATTGTCCTGTCTAATCTGGGGGGATATAAACATGTGTGCTCAAACACTGGGTCTTTAGTTTTCTTGCTGAATACTGATAGACGGAGGTTTTCTTTCTGAATGCCGGGATCTGGTCCAGAGGCGCTGCGTATGTATACTGTACTTGGGGTCTGTATAATTCCTTTGCGCTAAATTGTACACAGATAATAGCGTGTAACTGACAATACTTTTGCTTGAATAATACTTTGTGCATCGGAACCACATGTTCTGAGTCTGGAGTCTCTATTTATTGTATGACTGCGTACGCAAATTAGCGTCATCCTTAGAGGTTTATAGGAAAGATTTTAGAAGGTACAGGCAGGGGTATATAGAGGGTCATTTTAATATTAACAGATGGGGGCTCATCGAGTGAAGTCACTTACCTACTCATACGGCTCATACGGCTATTGATGTCTCAGCAAATGGTGGAGTGGCCACATGCAGGGTTTTCCTGCAACCACTTTGTGCTGAAAAATCGCTTTCCATTTTCGTGTGAGCAAAGGAAGCTGACTAGAATCCAGGGACAAGAAAGGAAAAAGTTTGTTTTCCTTTGTTGATAGAACCTAGCGTTTAAAGGGGTGCTGTAGTATTGAGTATGCGGCTGAGTCGCAGTTTTGCGCACAGAAAAGATGCACTTTTGCGTACGCAGTTAAAAAGTTATTATACGGTTGTGTGGTAGTTGCATTATTTTTTATGTGGCTGGTCGCACAATAGCGTATATGTACTTCCGGTTGTGCTAGCATGGTGTTTAAACAAAGCCATTGAGAGGTTTACATTTTTTTCTATTACCAATATCTGGGTTAACGTGTATTTTTCTGCGCAGGAAAAACGTGTGTAACAGTGAGTATTTGTTGAACAAAGTTAAGGGTATCGTATGATCCTTAAGGGCTAGGTGCAAGGGTTAGTCTAGCCGCTCGGTAAGCAGCTTATGTGGATGGAGGTGCAAGTACAGTTACCAAAAATACCCATAAAAATGTAACAAGCAATTTGTACCCTCTCTTAAGCAACCATAAAGAAAATGTTTATGATATGGATGATGAGCCTATTGTAATGTCTGCCATTTCCCATGCTGTGCAAATGATAGATGCTGCATCACCACAATCACGGGTGGTGCCGCCATCTCCATCGGTAACAGCAAGGGAAGTGTTAACACACTCTGCACCCATAGAGGAAGTTGTTAATACCATACGTAGCAGCAGCAGCAGATTAACCAGGTCAAAGGTAGCAGCGCTACCGGTCTGCATCCCATTCGGACGATAACTGTTCCGAACGGAAATGCAGATGCGAATGGTGTAGTGCTCACGAGGGAAGTAGTAATGCATTGTCCTTGGACAAGAGCAGAACTAAATTCCATCATAAATGATTTCCCCGATCCCAAAGAGGAACTAGCCAAATGTCAAAGATTTTTGAGAAATTTGGGTAGTTCTCATGAGCCAACTAATAAAGATTGGCGTGTGGTGTTAAGGGTCTGTCTACCACGCAATACCGACGTGACAAAATTTATCACAGATTGTGTATTGGATGGTGACATTCCCTTAACAGACCAAGTAAACCAAGGTAACGTTTCCCACATTGTAACTCAATTGGGTATATATTTTCCAGTAGTAGTTAACTGGAACAAAATTTTCACCATTAAGCAGAAGGAGAGTGAAACTGCAGAAGATTATTGTGATCGGGCTCTGCAGGCTATCACCCAGTACACTGGGATAGAGGATATTAAAGATAGCACTCACCACAGGGGAATGATAGTCACGGTACTCATGGACGGTCTGAAAGACGACTTAAAGACTCGGGTTCAGACCTCACAACCAGGCTGGAGGGGAATCACAATAGATAACCTCATAGAGTCTGCCATAGAACATGATAAAAATATCACAAAAAAGAGAGAGACCCAGAGCGAAAAACTAATGGCTGTCAGTATCCAAGCTCTGGAAGGAATGACAATAACATCACAGCCAACCGACACACCTGCACCCACGCACACACCTGCACCTGAACAATTACACGTCCTCACCAATCCCACACCACAGCAAACACATCCTTACCCCACATATCATACACAACCACAGGTCCCATACTCATATCCCCCACAATATCCTTACCCTCCCTATCCTTACCCATACCCACCACCTTTCCCTCTTGCTCAAATCCCACAACAATCTTTTCATCCACCCCGTTTAAAATTATGTTTTAACTGTCACCAAGTGGGACACGTAAGTAAGAACTGCAAAGTGAAGAACACCACACAGGAACACGAGTTTCCCATGGGTTCATAGGTAACCCCAGTATCTTCTCCCAGGCCTTATATGACTGTTTACAATCTTTTCAACCTGCCAATGTATCTGTTCTAATGTAAAATGTGGACGATTTATTGTTGTATTTTAGGTCATGTTTAAATTATATTAAACTGTTGTGCTTTATCTCCCACTCATAGGACACAAGGTTGCTAAGGATAAACGGCAGCCATGCCAGGCTGAGGTCGACTGCTTGGAATACTATTCAACCCAGTGGCCCAGGCATTATTTAGAGCAGTAGCTATTAATAAGATTTAATTGCCGGAACCTGTATGCAGATACTATATCCCTAGAATTATTAAAAAATTATGGGGGGACTTATTTTACAGGTGACGTTTCCAAGAACATGTGAAAGGTGATGGGTAACAACACTAAGATTATCCCAGACTGTCTTTTCCTTTATTTGCCACCCTTGGAGATACTGTTCAAACAGGCAGCCTCATGTGAAAATATGATAATGAGGTTACTGTGCAGGGTCTCACGAAGATGAATGAGAATAACCGAACTTGAAAGTGTTATTAACTAACATGCCTAATGCAAACTGTCATGATGTCAAATCTGGAGAATTTGTTATGATCCAAATTTTTTTTTAGCTCAGGTTGTTTGACTGATTGGTGGAAAGGTCCGTATCTGATGATACTACATCCACAAAGGGTGGCCGAGGAAGATACGTGGGTCCATTCCACTCACTATAGGGGGGTTAACCAACCGGTGGAGATACAAGGCGGAGACAAGGCCAATAACATGGACCTGTCGATTGCGAGCTTGTGCTGGAAGGATTAAAAAGGTGACGGTGAGATATCTGAGCTAAAGAAATGTGTAGATCAGTGCTTCCAGCAATGGAGTGGTCTGCTGTGGTCATCCTAGTTCTTTTTTTTTCCAGAGTTTTTGTCATGATGATCTGTTTGGGGATATTCAGTGTCTGTGATGGACGACCGATAAAGAATTGTGAGCTGATGGCAGAGCTGATGGAGTGAAGTCAGGAGGAGGAGTGCAATGCCAATCAGGGGAGTGTCTGACCAATTTTAGTATTGTAATTGTTATGTTATTTGGGAAGAATACTTCCAGAAGTTATGACCCTCACACATGTTGAAATGCTTGCTATACGTAAAAACATACCATCACCATATCTTCACACGCAATATGAACACAGAGGCAAAAGAAACATGATACCTGGTGATGTGCATAAAGCCGCTCAGTTAATCAGTGAGACAACTGGCTTTCAAGTTCTAGTCGCATTTGGACCCCACCAGAATCGCTCGGGGTACATTAAATTTTAGATATATTCAGGAACTTGCTAAATTGATAGATAATATCACCGAGATGTACGATGACACATTCAGGTATTCAGGGAGAGAATTGCAAGCGTACAAGAAAGAACTGGTGCAACACAGGCTAGTGTTGAATTATTTAACTGCTGTTACTGGAGGGTATTGCGTAACGTTAGCCACCCAATTTGGAGTAAAATGTTGCACTTATGTCACCAATGATACCAGCGACCCTAAGGAGGTTATAGACCGGAAGATGGATGAGATTCTGCAGCTAAAGTGGGAATTTCGTAAGAACCATAACGCTTCAGTGGCTGAAGTAGGGGAAAGATAGAAGGATGGGTGTCATGGCTGAACCCAGTGAAATGGTTCTCAGGTCTAGGGGAATGGGTCCAGGAAGTGATCGCCAGCATAGGCAAATTCTTGATCCTTATACTAATTGTCATCATAATAATTGGCATATGCGTCCCGTGTGTTCCTATTGTGTTGAAGTGTGGAAAATGTAGAAATAGAGTAAAACGAAAGAATGAAATTATGATAGTGGCCAGTATGAATACCAAGGTAAATACAGAACTGCATTACAACCCTGAGCTAGGAAATACCATTATTTAGTGTATTATATTTAGCCATGCATAAAAAAATGTATTATTGAAATGTTATTTTTTTTTTTAAAAAACACCCCAAATAATGTAAAGTCTAAATTCCCCTTCAAGACTGCTTTTACAAGACTGGTGCATCCCCACACCTTTCACATGATCTTCCAAGATCCGCGGTGTACGTATAATAGTAGTTTTATGTCCCCACTCAGAGACACATTATTGATGGATTAAGAACCACCTTGTGCCATCCCATGATAACACTAAATAATATGTAAATGGAAGCCTAAATTAAATTATAATAGCAGATTGTGATAGCATGTTGTTCATTATCAAAGGGTGGACTGTCAAAACTGGATTATTGGCTGAGACAAGATCAGTTTAAAATTGAAGCGTGCGCGACGCCATCTTGCAAATGGCAGCTAAACTCCATTTTAAAAAAACAAGAATCTGCAAGACGCCATTTTGTGACCAGCGTCACTTTAAGTTACAACTCAGGAGCTAAGAACAGATGGCAATGTTTTTGTTAATCTACCAAGGGCAACTGGAAGAACAAGCTTCCTGAGTAAAAGTAAATAGAATAGACAATGGGTATTTTTACATACAAATTGGGAATCCCTGGATGCAGACAAAGTATAGTTGTGGCAATTGTAATATAATCCAGGCATTGATCTACACAATTGGATTTGTCTGAATCCTAAACAGGTCTTAGCCCCACACACAGACATGATGGCCCCAACTTCACAGCTTGAGATGATAACACAGTTTCCTTTGAACACAGGAAAGGTGGGGGCCTGCTGACAGAGGGCATGTGGAACTATCTGGCTCAGCATGTCACACTGCTAAAGTGCACCCATCTTCATACATACATTAATACGTCTTTATATCAAACCCCGAATACTCACACATTACATATTCACACATAAGGTTTAATAAGCTTTAAAGTGTATGATTTAAGTTTGTTCAATTAGTTTAAATGCTGAGAAATAAAGATATTTGATAACTAAGGTATTATAAATGCTAAACTAGTCGTGTTTGGTCTTGTACTGATGCGTACTCTTTTTACAGAATTCTGGTACTATCGGTGTGGAGATCGCATCATGCATTCTCGAGTTATGGATCACAGAGCCTACAAGCAACGAAATGTATATTTTAGGAACAACTGTTAGGATGCAGCATGGGGAGGCGAGAGGGAAAAAACCCTCAGTTGTTAGAGGCTGGGCGAGTCTATTTGAACTAGCCTGTTAAATGCACTGTAACATATGCTTCTCCCCTGGGAACCAATGGCATAAACAAGAAACTTCTCTATTGTCCTGTCTATTCTGGGGGGGTATAAACATGTGCTCAAACACTGGGTCTTTAGTTTTCTTGCTGAATGCTGATAGACGGAGGTTTTCTTTCTGAATGCCGGGATCTGGTCCAGAAGCGCTGCGTATGTATACTGTACTTGGGGTCTGTATAATTCCTTTGCGCTAAATTGTACACAGATCATAGCGTGTAACTGACAGTACTTTTACTTGAATAATACTTCGTGCTTCGGAGCCACATGTTCTGAGTCTGGAGTCTCTATTTATTGTATGACTGCGTACGCAAATTAGCGTCATCCTTAGAGGTTTATAGGTAGGATTTTAGAAGGTACAGGCAGGGGTATATAGAGGTTCATTTTAATATTAACAATATATATATAGAATGTATGTTAATTGTTATACTTATAAATATATATATATATATATTATATATATATATATGCTTACTCCTGGGAGTTATATAATTTATAGATTTATGTTTTAATAAATTCATTTTATTTCATATGTTTTATTATTTTTGAGCACTACAGCACACAACAATTATTTTGTTCTACTTTCTGTATGTGGAGATTGGCATTCTCCATGTTTTGTTGCTGGTTGGCTGCTGGAATAAGATTTGTTTCAATACAGGAGACTCGGCAGGCGCTAGGTTAATTTGCTATATTACAGTATATCAGAGTCTGCAGTAAAATTCCCTTCCAGTTCCAGCCAATTCAAGGATATAGACAGCAAGGGGTAAATTTACTAAGAATCGAGTCTGGGAGAGTTAGCTGTTTTATCAACTCGATTAGCTTCACTGAAACTTGGGTGATTTGAGGCTCCTGAGACTCTCAAATTTACCAAGAAATGAGTTTAACTGAGAGTGAGATGTTCAATGGTGAAGTAGAATGAGATTTCTCTCCCGAGTTGAATTGTGCAAAAACTCAGTTGAAATGTCGGAGAGGATAGCCAATTTCCTGATATTGACGTGTGACAAATCGTGGATTCGTCATTATGATCCGGAGTTCAAACAACAGCCCAGTATATGGAAACACGCAAATTCACCTCCTCTTAAAAAATTCGGTGTGATTCCTTCGGCGTGTAAATTCATAGTTCTGCTGTTCTTTGATGCGCACAGTATGATCCTATGGGTTCCCCGTGGACAGACAATTAACGGTGACTACTGTGTAAACTTCCTGAAAACTGAATTGCATGGAGCCATGAGGAAGAAAAGATCACATTTGCTGAAGAAACAGTGTTTTTTTGCTGCAAGACGATTACCTGACCACATGTTGCTGCTGTTGCATTGGCAGCACTGACTGAAATTAATGAGACAGCACTAGAACATCCTTCGTATAGCCAGGACTTAGCGCCCTGTGATTTCTGGGCATTCCCCACCATGAAACAACAACTGAGCGGAAAGAAGTTCTCAACAGATGATGAAGTGAATAATGCCACAGCTGCAACTCTAAAAGTGATGTCGCAAAACAGTCTACTGCATGGCTTTGAATCGTTGCTGAAACGCTGCAAAAAATTTATTGAATGTGAAGGACACTACAAGTGCACGCAGGGGGGAATTCTGAGTACCCAGAAACCCCCACTGACAGACTGGAGAGCGACCCCATCTTCTTAAGCCCCTCCCCCTTGCAGCATTCAATTAGAATTGCATGATTTGGCTCCACCCCCTCCAGATTGACCTGCGAATCACAGCATTTTGTTGCTAGGGGAGGGGCCTATTGACATGGTGCCAGTCTGCCAGGTCCCATACTTATCAGGTCTACAACCCGCAGCTGCTGCAAGGTAAGTGTGTGTGTAACGTATGTGTAACACACTGTACAGTAGGTGTGTGTGTGTAAGATGCGTGTGACATACATATGTATGTATGTGTATATATGTGTGTATGTATTATGTATACATATATATATATATATATATATTAGGGATGAGTGGGTTCGGATTTATGAAATCCGAACCTCCCTGAGCCCCCCCGATCCGAGCCGGGAACAGAGTCCGGCTCGGGTTTTCCCGCCTGACTCGGATCTGAAATCGAGGCAAAACGTCATCATCCCGCTGTCGGATCTCGTGGGTTTTGGATTCTATAAAAGGTCCCCGCATCAGCGCCATTTTTCACTCTGGCTGTGGACAGTGAAGAGGGAGGGTGGGAGCTAGGGCTGGCTGGGCTGTGTTGTGCTGCTGTTATCCATAGGGGCTGGCTGGGCTGTGTTGTGCAGTCAGTTGTCCATAGTGTCCACTCCAAAGTCCATTGGGGCTGGCTGGGCTCTGTTGTGCAGTGTCCCATAAAGGCTGTAGTCCTAAAGGGGTGCTGTAGTGTTGTCCAGGGGTGCTCCCCCCAATTGCAAAAAAAAACAATAATTTTTTTCTGTGTTTGTGAATCGTGTGTGCAGTAGCCGCACGTGCACCAACAAAGTAGCAGCACCAAGCGTGCGCCTGTGTCATAAGTCAAGGGCCGCCTGGCTCATCTGTTGAAGGGTGGTGTACCGGAAAAAATAAAATAAATGTTTTTTCCTGTGTTTGTGACTTGTGTGCAGTGTCCCATAAAGGCTGTAGTCCTAAAGAGGTGCTGTAGTGTTGTCCAGGGGGTGCTCTGTCATTCAGGGGTGCTCCCCCCCAAGTGCAAAAGAAATATAATTTTTTTCTTTGTGTGCGCTGTAGCCGCACGTGCATCAACAAAGTAGCAGCGCCAAGCATGCGCCTGTGTCATAAGTCAAGGGCCGGCTGGCTCGTCTATTGAAGGGTGGTGTAACCCTCAAAGTGCCTGAATAAAAAATAAAAAATGTTTTTTTCTGTGTTTGTGACTTGTGTGCACCTTAGCCGCACGTGCATCAACAAAGTAGCAGCACCAAACATGCACCTGTGTCATAAGTCAAGGTCCGGCTGGTCTGTTGAAGGGTGGTGAAAAACCGAAAGTGTAAAGAAAAAATATATATATATTTTTCTGTTTGTGTGCGCCTTAGCCGCACGTGCATCAACAAAGTAGCAGCGCCAAGCGTGCGCCTGTGTCATAAGTCAAGGGCCGGTTTGGACATCTGGTCCGGACAGAAGGACCTGCCAACAATTTCTGACATACCTACTGTCACTGCATATGATACTGTCACCATTGACAGAATGGTGGAGGATTACATCGGTGACAGCATCCAAGTAGGCATGTCAGACAGTCCGTACCTGTACTGGCAGGAAAAAGAGGAAATTTGGAGGCCCCTGTACAAACTAGCTCTATTTTACCTAAGTTGCCTCCCCTCCAGTGTGTACTCCGAAAGAGTTTTTAGTGCAGCCGGGAACCTTGTCAGTGAAAGGCGTAGGAGGTTGCTTCCACAAAATGTGGAGAAGATGATGTTCATCAAAATGAATTATCAATTCTTCCAGGGAGACCAGCCTCCAGAAAGTACAGAGGGACCTGTGGTGGTGGATTCCAGCGGGGATGAACTAATACTCTGTGAAGATGAGGACAACACTGAAGAGGATGAGGAATCGGTGGATGAGGAGGATGAGGAGGACATCTTGCCTCTGTAGAGCCAGTTTGTGCAGGGACAGATTAATTGCCAGTTTGTTTTGTGAAATCATTTCACCCACAGTCATGTGGCAGACCCTGGCGCTGAAATGATTGGTTTGTTAAAGTGTGCATGTCCTGTTTATTCAACATAAGGGTGGGTGGGAAGGCCCAAGGACAATTCCATCTTGCATCTCTTTTTTGTCTTTGCATTATGTACTCTTTGGGGCTTAGGCCCTCATTCAGAGCCGTACGCTCTGAGCAGAGCGCACGCTCTGCATGAGGGCCGGGCTCCTTTTTCATGGAGCGTCCTCCTGGACGCTCGTATAGCTGTGGGTCACCACCCACAGGCTATACGAGCGTGCATTTTGATGGCCGCGATGGTCGTGACCATCGCGACCATCGAAATTGCGAGCCGGAGCCTGCGGTTGAGGTTTTCAACCGCAAGCTCCGGAGTGATTTTGGCTCTATCAGAGCCAAAATCACTCCCACTGACATCACTAGTGATGTCAGTGGGCCGGCTTCTGACGGGAGGCGTTCCCGTGGGAACGCCCCCGTCAGGGAGGCACGCCCCCGGCACGCCCACCAAAGGGGGCGTGCTGTCAATCAACATTGACAGCACGCCCCCTTTGATCGGACACAACGAGCGAAGGAAAGTCCTTCGCTCGTTGTGTCTGGCGCATGCGCACGACGGAGCTCCCTCCGTCGTGCGCATGCTCAGTGCAGACCATCGACCCACTTGCGAGCGTACAGCCGCTCGCGAGTGGGTCTGAATCAGGCCCTTAGTTTTTCAAACTGCCATCCTGTCTGCCACTGCAGTGTCACTCCTAGATGGGCCACGTGTTTGTGCCGCCCACTCGTGTCGTTTAGCATAGTCATCCAGCTACCTCGGTGCAACCTTTTGGACTAAAAACAATATTGTGAGGTGTGAGGTGTTCAGAATAGACTGGAAATGAGTGGAAATTAATGTTATTGAGGTTAATAATAGCGTAGGAACAACCCCCCCCCCAATTCTGTGATTTTAGCTGTTTTTATGCTTTTTTCCCAAAAAATACAGATCCAAATGACAAAACCCAGAACCCAAAACACGGAAGGGTTGTTTTGGCAAAACCAATCCAGATCCAAAACATGAAGAAAGATCCAGATCCAAAACCAAAACACAAAAAGTGGCCGGTGCACACCCCTAATATATATACAATATATGGAATGGGATTGAAATGCCGCCAGTTCAAATCACGACAGCTTGAGTCCAACAGCAGGAAATCTCGACAGCGGCAGGTAAGTGACCTAACCCTCCCCTCTCCCCCCCTGCTAACCCTCCCTTAGGGATGCCTAACCCTAAACTCCCGGGGTGGTACCAAACCCTAACCCCCCCCCGGGCGTGCCTAACCATAACCCCCCCTTGCCACTCTCTAAACCTAACCCTCCCGGGGGGGGTGCCTAACCCTAACCTCTCCCTAGGGGGTGCCTAACCTTCCCCCCTAGGGGTGCCCAACCCTAACCTCCTCCCCAAAACCTAATGCTAACCCCGCTAACTGCCTTAAACCTATCCCTTCCCTCCCCACAGCTAACAGGACGGGCACCCCGAACTTACCTTGTTCGGGCCACGCGTCATCCTGGATTCCGGCATCAGGATTATGATAGGCGTTGGTATTTTGACGCTTATCATAAATCCTTTGCCGGCATTCTGCAGTCAGGATTGTGACCAGAGGCCGCAACTACATCCCCAGTATAGATGTATGTATGTGGAAACCCCCCTGTAAAAATCCTGCATTTGCCCCTGAGTCTCATTTCTTTTCAATCAGCCCTCGTACATGTGGACGACCAGCTTGCTGCATTCATGACAGTGTGAAGAGCTCTGGGTGCTTTAGATGCAGCTGCGCCCAGTAAGGAAAAGCCCTTAAATTGAGAAGTATCAATACCATGAAATAAACAATCCATGATCTAAGGGTAGGGGGTCTGGCTGGTCAGTACGATTTCTATAAGAATTAATAATTGCTGTGGTAAATAAAAGGTAATATTGATTACTATAAGTCGCTATTTAGCGCTGCAAGTCGCTTAAGAAAGAATTGCTTTCTAGTCCAATCGTGTGGTTCCAAAGCACAAAAAGTTATTTATGTAAAAGGGGTAACACGATGTAAGAGTTAACAATTAGAGTAAAAAGCAATGAAAATAGTAACAGCCCACAGGGGTGTATCTAGGGATCCAAGCGCCCCTGGCAATGTAATGGACTGGCGCCCCCCCCTATGCAGCACCCCCAGTAGTAACCCTCCAGTAACAATCCCCCTATGCTGCATTGCCCCCATTAGTAGCCCCCACTATACAGTGCCCCCAGTAGTAGTCCCCCCTATACAGTGCCAACAGTAGTGGCCACCCCCCTAAATTACCCCCAGTAGTGACCACCCCTATATAGTGCCCCCAGTAGTGGCCACCCCTATACAGTGCCCCCAGTAGTGGCCACCCCCCTAAATTGTCCCCAGTAGTGGCCACCCATATACAGAGCCCCCAGTAGCAGGCACCCCCCCCCATAAAGTGCCCCAGTAGCGGCCACCCCCTATTTCAGTGCACCCAGTAGTGGCCAACTCTATAGAGTGCCCCCAGTAGTGGTCACCCCTATAGAGTGCCCCCAGTAGTGGCCACCCCTGTAGTGGGCACCCCACCATAAATTGCCCCCAGTAGTGCCACCCCCTATTTCAGTGCCCCCTCCTACACACACACACACACAAAGAAAAAAAACAACTTACCTGATCCTCGCTCCTGACACGACTGCCGCTGTCCGCTCAGTCCCGCCCGCTCTTCTCCTGCATGGGAGAGACATCATACGTCATGACGTCTCTCCCATCACATGCTGCAGAGGGAGACGGAAGACGGAGCTCATTAGTGAGCTCCAGCCGGCTCCCTCCGCGGACGACGCAGCAGCTAATGAGAGTCAGGCAGACTATCATTAGCTGGCTGCTATTACAAACACACAGCCGCCGCTGGCGGCTGCGTGTTTGTAATCTGTGTAGGGCAGACCGCTCTCACTGCGGTCTGTCCTACACTTGTGGGGCCGAGGAACTTGTCCACCCCTTGGCTACTGGTGGCACTGCCGGGTGGAGCCCCCCTTTGGTCAGCGCCCCTGGCGAGTGCCATCCTGGCCAATGGGTAGATACGCCCCTGACAGCCCGATACATATGTGTGCGCACTGATCCCAGTATACAGTCATCAATCCAGAAGTCTGCGGTCGCAAGAAGATGTGTGTACACTGCGGTCAGCCCACAGCCTATGTCCCATACAGGTTTCAGAGTTAACAAAGGGACAAATTGACAGGTTCTCATTGGTTCTTGCTTCTGGTCAATCTAGTCATTGGTCAGTTCATACGGTGTCATCAGGGTTATGGCTCAGTCCTCCAACAGTTACATTGTGTATCTTCCCGCCGAACAACTGGTTAATACTGGCTACAACATTGCAGATAAGTAATAACATTCTATTCAATAACTCCCTATCATCCATAACTAGCGGACGCATGATGCGACTTCTTTGCCGATAGAAATGGATGTCTGCAAATAAACAGGGATTTAGTATGATACCAAACATGACATGTCCACGGTATTCTGAACCTTAGATCTCGTTTAAGTACACAGTACATCATAATTATTAGCTAACAATACCTTTAATAACTCTGGTTATTAACTATAATGTGTGGGAACCATTTTATATGTATACGTTCGCATATGTGCGTCTGTGTATTGAAATAGCAAAAGTGCGTATGTATGTGAATACGCTTATGAGCTTCTACGTGTACGTATGAGAATATACATACGAGCGTCTATGTGTATGTGTATATATATATATATATATATGTGTGTGCGTTATGTGCGTCAGTATATGTGTGTTGTGGAAGTCGCATTTCTGCGCATTGGACTGCGCAACGCAAAGTAGCGTCCTAATAACACGTCATCCGACCATAGACGACTATATCATCAGATAATAATTGTAAGCGATCATATCCAATTATTTGACTTTGACAGTAAGCAGATAAACAGACACACATACTGTAGGTGTACGAATGTCGCACATCAAATTGATCAGTGTAGTCTAGCAGAGTAGTTTTGTTGCTTCCAGTTGCTTTATTTATGTGAATAAGACGCACATCTTGAGTGAGAAAGATGCTCGGTGCCGCTGAACCACCTAGGACCTGGCGTTGAGAGAGGATGTTTTTCGTGACTGAAGCATATGAGAACACACAGAGCCGTAACTAGACTTTTTTGGTGCCCTGTGCCAGGGAGAGCATTGGCGCCCCCCCCCCCCCCCCCTATTTTTTAAATAGGGAAATAAGGGCCATGGCCTCATGATGAAAGGACAGGGAAGAGATAGGGGAGGCCAGGAGATGCTGGGGATAAAAGAAGAGGAAGCTACAAGTGAGAATGATAATAAACAGTAGAATTGACAGGCCTGAATAGCGCCGCCTGCCCTGGGGTGCCCTGTACCATGGTACTGGTCGCACTACCCTAGTTACGGCCCTGACAAACCATCTGTATATACTGCTTTTAAAGTGTGCTGTGGCATAGAATATAAATAATAACAGTAATTGCTACAGTATATATACTCGCTATTACATCATTATGTTGTTAGAGTTCCTCCTTCAGTCCGATAAATACTGCAGCATTTCTCAATATAGATAAGGAGTCTTTTGATGTGATCATTAAATTGTCAGAATAAGGATTACTATTCCTTGGTATAACCTCATGATAAAGATACTAAGCCAAGAGAAAGGTCTGTAAACTGGTGAGCTGCAATGAGTCACTGCACGCATGCTTTGTACAGGAAGTGCAGAGATATTGGATGGGCCTGATAAATTATAGAGAAAAACACATATATTGCATCCACGGACATGCCATCTGGTAAAATCACGCCTGACTACTTTGTGTGTGTTAACATGATAAATAACAATGTATTTTTCTGTTGTGCGTTATGAAGAATAATGTTGTGCACTGATCAGCTGTACAGTAAAATGCTAGGATTTTTTTCTTTTCTATTTTTCATTTAAATTGATTACTGCAGGAAGCACATAGGACCTAATTATGAGTTGCACGCAATTCCGAATGTGGACAGACGGAGTGATTTTTAGCAAACTGCGCTTGCGTCATGGGCTAAATTCTGATGCTGAGTGGTACTGTATGCATCTCAGTAGCTTTTCACTTTGTGGCTGGATGGGAGTAACTTAGTGGCAACAGAGTGGTAAATTCGCTGGGGGCATGTTGTGGGCATGTGCACAGAGTTGCACCCTATTCTGAGGTGATCACATGCAGAGATCTGTCAGATTCAGGCAGACTTCCTGTACCAAGGCTAGCGCTTGTGCAAATATGATTATAGAGATTATTATTATTATTATTATTATTTATTAACAGTTTCTTATATAGCGCAGCATATACCGTTGCACTTTACATTTGGAACATTAATAGAACAAAACTGGGTAATAACAGACAGATATATAGGTAGGAAGGCCCTGCTCGCAAGCTTACAATCTATAAGGAAATAGGCATTGATACACAAGGATAGGTGCTATATATTGCAATTTGGTCCAGCCAGACTGCAGAGTTTCTTGGTGAGCTGCATGATCCAGTCACACAGGAATGTCGGCCAAATGTCAGGAGGATGTGAAGAAAGACAATGTGTGAGGTTATGTGTAGACTGTGAGAGGGGATGTAATTAGACATGGAAGCTATGACGGTTATGTGGGCGGTTCTGGAATCTGATAAGCTTGCCTGAAGAGGTGGGTTTTCAGGGAACGCTTGAAGGATTGGAGACTAGATGTAAGTCTTATTGTGCATGGTAAGGCATTCCATAGAGTGGGTGCTGCCCAAAGAAAATCCTGTAACCGTGAATGGGAGCAAGTAATGCATGTGGATGAAAGACGCAGATCTTGTGCTGAGCGGAGAGGTCGGGTTGGGAGATATTTTCAGATGAGCAAAGAGATGTATGTTGGTGTAGTTTGGTTAATGGTCTTATGTGTAAGTAAAAGTATTTTGTATTGAATACGGTAGAAGACCAGCAACCAATGGAGAGACTGACAGAGCCGGGCAGCAGACGATGAACGTTTGGCAAGGAAGATAAGCCTTGCAGCTGCATTCATAATGGATTGTAATGGTGATAGCCTGTTTTTGGGAAGACCAGTAAGGAGACTATTGCAATAGTCAATGCGGGAAATAATGAGTGCATGGATCAGAGTTTTTGCAGTGTCTTGTGTGAGATATGGTCGAATTTTGGATGTATCTAACATGTCTTTGAGACAGATTGAATGTGGGGAACAAGACAGTTCAGAGTCAAGGATGACACCTAGGCAGTGGGCTTGTGGAGCAGGATGGATTGTTGAGTTATCAACCGTGATCGAGAGATCAGGTTGGTAACTGTTATTGGCCGGTGGAAATATAATTAATTCTGTTTTAGAAATATTAAGTTTCAGGTGGCAAGATGACATCCATGATGAAGTAGCAGAAAGACATTCAATGACACGTACCAATACAGATGGAGATAAATCTGGAGAGGATAGGTAGATTTGAGTATCATCTGCATACAAATGGTACTGAAATCCAAAAGAGTGGATTAGTTTGCCAAGAGAGGTGGTATAGATTGAGAATAACAAGAGACCCAAGACAGAGCCTTGCGGTACTCCAACTGACAGAGGTAGCGAAGAGGAGGCAAAGCCAGAAAATTGAACAGTAAAAGTGCGATCAGATAGGTAGGAAGAGAACCATGAGAGAGCTGTGTCCTTAAGACCTAGGGATTGTAGTGTTTGTATGAGGAGAGAGTGGTCAACAGTGTCAAAAGCAGCAGAGAGATCTAGAAGAATTAGGAGTGAATAATGACCTTTAGCCTTGGCGGTGACCAGATCATTTACTACCTTAGTCAGTGCTGTCTCTGTGGAGTGTTGGGAACGAAAGCCTGACTGAAGTGGGTCCAATAAGTTGTGTGAGTTTAGAAAGTGTGTGAGGCGGGTGTAGACAAGTCTCTCAAGCAGCTTGGAGAGGCATGGGAGCTGGGAGATAGGACGGTAATTTGAGAGAGTGTTGGGGTCAGAATTTTGTTTTTTCAGAATGGGAGTAATCACTGCATGCTTGAACAGTGATGGAAAGATGACAGTAGTGAGAGACAGATTGCAGATTTTAGTTAGGGTTGGAATGAGCACAGGAGACAGAGCTTTACTGAGTTGTGAGGGTATAGGATCTGTAGGAGAGGTAATAGAGTAGGAGGATGAGGAGAGTGTAGCTACTTCATCTTCGTTTGTGAGGTCGAATGAAGAGAATGAGCCAGAGGGTTTAGGTAGGGAATTGAGCAGGTCACTAGCTGTGGAAGAGCATACCATTTCATTTCGGATCTTATCAATCTTGTACTTAAAATAGGAAGCAAGATCATGCGCACTGATAGTAGCAGGTGGGTTGAATGAGGAATGGGTAAGAAGCAGTTTAAATGTATTAAAAAGTCACTTGGGGTTAGAGGCTTGAGCAGAGATAAGAGATTGGAAATATGTTTGTTTGGCAGCGTCCAGAGCAGCACGATAAGAGTTGTAGATAGTCTTATATGTGAGGAAGTCATCTGGAGTACGAGACTTTCGCCACTGACGTTCTACTTTACGTGAGAGTTTTTGTAGATGCTTTGTTTTGTTAGAATGCCACAGTTGACGTCTAAGTCTACGTGGTGTGTGATGAGTAGCTGGAGCAACTTCATCGAGGGCCTTTTCTAGAATCTGGTTTAGGTGTGATGCAGCAGTCTCAGGAGAAGTGAATGCAGAAATTGGTGAGAGTTGTTGTTGTAGAGAGGTAGATAGTTGTTGAACGTTAATAGCATTAATATTTATATGGGTTTTAGGAGGCTTTGGTGATTTCAATGACATAGAGGTTGATGTAATGAAGAAAAGTGTGCAGGTGATAAGGTTGTGATCTGAGAGAGGGAAAGGAGAATTAGTGAAATCAGAAACTGAGCATAATCTGGTAAATACAAGATCAAGGCAGTGGCCCTCCTGATGAGTAGAGGAGTCAGTCCATTGGGAGAGGCCAGGCCAAGGGAGGAGGTTATAGAGAGTAGTCTGGAGGCATGAGGTGATTGTGGACAGTCAATAGAGGATATTGAAGTCACCCATAATGATGGTGGAGATGTCTGGGGATAGGAAGTGAGGGAGCCAGGCAGAAAAATGTTCCAGAAATTGTTGGGGTGGCCCAGGTGTGCGATAGATAGCAGCAACTCGCAGAGAGAAAGGGGTGAAAGTCCTGATAGAATGCACTTCAAATGATGTAATTGTGAGTGAAGGTACCTGTGGGAGAACTGTGTATGTGAAAGATTGGGAGAGTAATATTCCTAACCCACCTCCTTTACAATTACCAGGCCTGGAGGTGTGTGAGAAGTGTAGGTTACCATGTGAAAGTGCAGCAGGGGAGACAGTGTCTGATTGTGTGAGCCATGTTTCTGTAATTGCCAGAAGGTTAAGGTTAGTTGAAATAAAGAGGTCATGAATGGATGTTAGTTTATTGCAGACAGAGTGTGTGTTCCATAATGCACATTTTAGTGACTTGGAGGGTGAAGGGAGGCACGCAATGTTTATGAGGTTAGCTGGATTTATAGTTCGTTGTGGGTGTGGCAAGTAGGTTGCGCCTGGATTTGGTGATATGTCACCAGCTAATAGAAGCAGCAGGAGAGAAATATAAATATATTTGTGGGATTTGTCAGAAAGTTTTTTATGCTGATAGGTTGTGGATGTTATTGTCAGTGTGTATAGATAAGTTAAAAGCTCATGTGTGTTTGTAATATTAGAGTAGATTAATGAGGCAGCAATATGTACAGGAGGATGAGCTGCAGAGAGAGTAAAGGATGTTGTAGTCTTAGAGATGATTCCATGGAGTGAGATTATTAAGAGTAGTTTTTGATACATTATTTTTCTCAAAACATTCGAAAATATACAAAACACAAACTACTATTAAGTAATGATATTGTAATTACCTGGTCTTAGAAGTTGTTCAATGTTTGTTCAACTGTTGTATAACTGTTACATAAATTACACTTGGTGTTCTAATACACTTAGTGCTTATAATACATGGCTGCCGCAATACTGATTCTAAATTTAAAGTAAGTCTGATTGAGACATGCTACAGCTGAGGACAAATGCTCACTAATCAATGGAGAAATTTAGCACTGGGTTTGAGAGTAAACACAAACACTATCCTACAATAAACTAGGCACCAGTGAACAACATCCCCCACCCAGGTAATGCCAATTACAATCAAGTCATTACATCTAAATGTTTGCTAACAGAGATAAATTCCATGAGGCAGAAATATAAGTAAGAATATGCAGCTTGAGACTGGATTACATACGTTTTTAAAAACACAGCTGATCTAAGTGTTTGCAAGCAGTAGTATGAATATGCAGCTTGAGACTGGATTACATACCTGCAGGGATGAAAAGAAATAGAAGATGTTCAGTCCAGTATATGCAGATAACTATGGCTCACACGTGGAATGCAGGTGTGCTATGGAAGCATGATGTGTCCTAATGCCTGTCCCACCTTTTCATAATTTTTAAAGAAACTGAGAAATAAAAAAAAGTGGCTTGCATATATTATCTATGCCACTGTTTTCCTGTATGAAGACCACAAAATTGGTCCCTTCTACTAGTGGACATTAGTGGACAAATTGTGTACTGAACCCCTCTGTCCTTGCATTCAATTGGCATACGTCCACATATAAGTGGTAACATACATGTTCCTTTTCCTTCTAAGTGTGTGCCAGTACAGGGGGCATGGTGGAATATTAATTAACAAGATGTAATATGCAGCGATGAATGCCAATTTTCCACAGATCACTTAATGGAGATAGCTATCACATTGGAAATCCTGAGGAACATGAGCAGTTCCTGTTAGGCTGATAGCAGGGTTACCTCCTATACAAGTTGTGATGGGGATCATTTTCAGAGTTGATGCTGAGGAAAGCAGGTGAACCCCTAGAAAGTTTCTGCCACTTCCAGATCAAGCTAATTGACAGATGCCATTTACAAGATGCAAATATAAGTGTGGGCCTGCCGCCATTAACCAGCTAGGAGGTTGTTTTAGAGGCCAAATAGCAGTGGTCACAAAGGTAAAGTTGATATGATTTTATGGCACAAGATCTGCCCACGATGGCCAGAGGGGACAATAACTAATACTGAATTCCATGGAAATTGGTATGTGATGGGGGACTTGACCATGGAGACTTAAATAGAACTGCTGAGTATTTATATTGCTAGAACTCAGGGTGTGGAAGTCAAGTCAAAGGTGGTTGGGTAAAAGGGACTTATTAGTTTAATGGCCAAAAATGGAGCAGTAGACCACTGCCAGACAACCTTGACTCCTCTAAAAAGTCTGATCCAGTTGTGGCACTACTGAAGTGCCTTGGGAAAACCCCATTGCTCATCTAAGAGGAACAAACTTATAGCTGGGTGCCAGCTTTGGAGGGCCCTATATACCAGCAGGATTCTGAGAGGACAGAAAGTGAGTACATATCTGAGCACATATTAGGACCTAAAAACCACAGTAACCTTCCTATTTTTTGTTTCCAGTCTGTCCAGGAGAGGATCCTCTGTACCAGTGCAGTGTTGATCTTGTAAAAATGAACGGTAAGTCTTGCATTCTCCATCTTAGTGGCTTCTAGTTTAAAAAAGTAAAGTCCACAACCCCATCCAGAGAACTGATGTCCCACTGGTGGACCACTTACAGTCAGGTCCATAAATATTGGGACATTGACAGAATTTTCAGATATTGGCCTCTATTCACCACCACAATGGTTTTGAAAGGAAACAAACAAGATGTGCTTTAACTGCAGACTTTTAGATTTAATTTGAGGGTAATTACATCCAAATCGCGTGAACGGTGTAGAAATTACAACAGTTTCTATATGTGGCTTCCACTTTTTAAGGGACCAAAAGTAATGGGACTATCAACTCAAAAGCTATTTCATGGACAGGTGTGAGCTATTCCCTCATTATTTCATTATCAATTAAGCAGGTAAAAGGTCTGGAGTTGATTCTAGGTGTGACATTTGCATTTGGAATCAGTTGCTATCAACTCTCAATATGAGAGCCAAAGAGCTGTCACTATCAGTGAAGCAAGCCATCATTAGGCTGAAAAATCAAAACAAACCCATCAGAGAGACAGCAAAAACATTAGGTGTGGCCAAATCAACTGTTTGGAACATTCTTAAAAAGAAAGAATGCACCGGAGAGCTCAGCAACAACAAAAGACCCAGAAGACCACGGAAAACAACTGTGGTGGATGACAAAAGAATTATTTCCCTGGTGAAGAAAAACCCCTTCACAACAGTTTGCCAAATCAAGAACACTCTACAGGAGGTAGATGTACATGTGTCAAAGTCAACAATCAAGAGAAGACTTCACAAGAGTGAATATAGAGGGTTCACCACAAGATGCAAACCATTGGTGAGCCACAAAAACAGGAAGACCAGATTAGAGTTTGCCAAACAACATCTAAAAAAGCCATTACAGTTCTGGAACAACATCCTATGGACAGATGAGACAAAGATCAACTTGTACCAGAGTGATGGGAAGAGAAGAGAAGGAAAGGAACTGCTCATGATCCAAAACATACCACCTCATCAGTGAAGCATGGTGGTGGTAGTGTCATGGCGTGGGCATGTATGGCTGCCAGTGGAACTGGTTCCCTTGTATTTATTGATGATGTGACTGCTAACAAAAGCAGCAGAATGAATTCTGAAGTGTTTCGGGCAATATTATATGCTCATATTCAGTCAAATACTTCAGAACTCATTGGACGGCGCTTCACAGTGCAGATGGGCAATGACCTGAAGCATACTGCATAAGCAACCAAGGAGTTTTTTAAGGCTAAAAAGTGGAATGTTATGCAATGGCCAAGTCAATCCCCTGACCTGAATCCGATTGAGCATGCATTTCACTTGATGAAGACAAAACTGAAGGGAAAATGCCCCAAGAACAAGCAGGAACTGAAGACATTTGCAGTAGAGGCCTGGCAGAGCATCACCAGGGATGAAACCCAGCGTCTGGTGATGTCTATGCGTTCCAGACTTCAGGCTGTAATTGCCTGCAAAGGATTTGCAACAAAGTATTAAAAAGTGAAAGTTAGATATAAGATTGTTTAGTTTGTCCCATTACTTTTGGCCCCTTAAAAAGTGGGAGGCACATATAGAAACCATTGTAATTCCTACACCGTTCACCTGATTTGGATGTAATTACCCTCAAATTAAATCTGAAAGTCTGCAGTTAAAGCACATCTTGTTTGTTTCATTTCAAAGCCATTGTGGTGGTGAATAGAGGCCAAAATATGAAAATTCTGTCAATGTCCCAATATTTATGGACCTGTCTGTATATATTGTTCATAGAAATTGCCTAACTCACCTGTTGTTTGGTCAAACATCTGCACAAGGATACTATCTCCATGTGTACAGACATTATACAGCGTGAGAAGTAAGTACAAGGCATTGCAGGTATATAATGTTACAGATGAGCAGTATCTGCTGCTGTGATTTGCTGCAGGTACATATGCATAAATGACCCTTACTGTAATAATAGATTTATATTGGCCATAAGGATATAGACATCTATATATCTATCGTCAGACCACAATTTTTAAATAAAAAAGGAAAACAGAATCTCAGAGCTACAAGTTAGTGTACTAGAACATCCAAAGCTGTCACATCAAAGTGACATTCTACCTACAATAGCATTGGCAAGTGTACTTAGAAGGGCAGCATGACTTATCCATGGACAAATTATTACACAAATCACAGGAGCACAGCTATTGCCAGACATAGTTGAACTGGTGCCCACAGATGGTCTTAAAGGCAATCAGTACCCACATTGTTTCAATGGGTTTTTCATAATGATATATATTTAAAATGCGCATAATACTTGGTATCAATTACATTTATATACACTATCCAATATTGTTACCTTTGCTGTGCACACACGAGGAGTGATTCAGAGGTGGATGCAGGGAAACCATTGGGCACACAGAGACTCAGATCAGAATTGCATGAAGATCCATGCAATTTCCATGGGTGTTTCTGGGTGGTAACTGCGGAAGGGGGGTGCCTACCAGTCGCAGGCACGTCAGTGTCATTGACTGCGTCTAAAGATGCAGTTGAACTGACACCGGCGGCCATGGTCAGTCGGACATTCTGCACCTGCCATCGTGTGTCGATCGTGCATCTTTGTACGCACATCGGCGGAATTGTGCTGCACATAGTGGGCATCTTAATAGAATTCCCATTGGCCATGGCACTAACATAAAGATTCAGCAGCAGCTGCAGCAAAAGATGCAGCCGCTACTGCAACTGTGTCCACCTCTAAATCACCCCCACAAATATTTAGTTTCCTAGGCACAGTTTGTCCTTGCCCAGTCAAACTTGCAATTGGGTTCTGAATACCTGATATGCAGAGAGACAAAGGGGAGATGCACTAAGGCTTGGAGAGAAATATAGTAGAGAGAGATAAAGTACCAACCAATCAGCTCCCAACTGTAATTTTACAAGCTGTGTTTGAAAAATGACAGGAGCTGATTGGTTGGTACTTTATCTCTCTCCACTTCATCTCTCTCCATGGCTTACTACATCTCCCCCTAATGACTTGTCCATGGTCACAAGGGGCAGATGGTGGGAGACTGCTATAACTTGATTCACATTCTCCAGCTGATCTGTCATTGATGAGTGTCTTTTGGCACTGAGCTACCTCCCTCTCTTTTATGAGAAATAATGTAATAGTTAATATTGAAATTTATTTTTTTTTGCACATAAATTAATGTATTTGTAGTGATGCAGCAAGAGATCAAATACAGTGTAACCGTGTCTCTAATGCATGCACATTTTGACATCAGAATGTGCTTGATAACAGTGGCATCACGAGGAGGGTGCGGACCGCACCGTGTGTCACACTCCGAGGGGGCGACACCAAAATGCCATCTCCTTCTCTGTCACAGGGAGCCAGGGCACCTCACACTAACATCACAGTGCAGCGCCCTGGCTACCAATCACTGAGGATAAGCCGGCAGTGCAGGGAGAGTCTCTGGGGGCAGCCCAGCATCTCCTGGAGTGCTGGGCACGCCCACAGAGTGATAAAACTGGGGTGTCCCTGAGGCCATGCCCCATTTTTTCAGGCACATGCACCTCAGGCACGCCTTTCGAGAACTATTGGCCACACTGGGTGTCACCGACCCCAGTGACACCACTGCTTGACATCAAGCAGTAGAAATGCCAGGGACGGAAGAAGGCTCTTTGAGAGCCTTAACCCATACCTAACGACTTTCCTAATATCCTGTCCAGGAGCAGCCCGGAGAGGAGACACTGCTGTCAGTTTCTAGGGACGGGGCCAGACTGTAGACGTTATTAGACCCCACTTCTTTTACAGGACAAGCCCGCAAGGAGGGGGCGGGAGTAAATGACATGATTCACATCATTTAGCTCCTCCCCACGGACAAGCAAATTCCTTGAAAAGTCTCCCCATCCTGCCACTTCACTAGGAAGTGTGTGGGATGCGGAAGATCTGCCTACTCTTTCTGGGGTACGGGGGGTTACCTGAAAAATCGGGAGCCTCCAACGACTTCCGGGAGAGCAGGCAAGTATGCATTAACCTCTCTATCCCAGGGTTTGAAAAAACTTAGGGCTTTCTCGTTTGGCAGGAGAATATCCTATCTATTAAATTAGGGTGCTCCTGCTTAATAATTGCCTTCTGATTATGTATGAAAGCTATACTAAACCATTGTTTTTAGCTGTTTGTCCAATTATCTTTAGGAAATAAATGAAACATGCTGTATTTTCTGATATTGCTTCACTCTAAAAACTCCTGGTTAGTCCTATTACAAACCAGTGATTTCTTTCTTCCGTCCCTTTTTTATTAAACTGCTCAGACACTTACCCCAATACTCCTGATTTCTAGCAGGACTGTCCCGATTCTCTGTACCCAAAAGAAATGTGGCCAATTTTAAAGAGATAAAAATAGTGTGGCTGTGTATGAAGCCGGGTGTGATGTGTCCATGTTTGGGTAAATCGATGAATTTATTTGCCTAAATGGTGGACAGGGCTTATTTTTCCTGATTTTTAAAATGTTGTGTACACATATATAGAAGGACAATCTAATTGCTTTAGGGCCTGATTCAGCAGAGGACGGAACTGCAAAGTCCCACACAAGTGGCTGTGCAATCCCGTACAGCAAAAATGCATATGCAGCAGGAGGTGTGTGACATCTTGCTGCATCTGCCATCCCAGCGCTATGGCTGGGATCACCATCGCAACCATGGGTCATGAATGGTTGCTCCTTTGGTCAGGCTGAAGTTTACCGCAGCCTGGCCGGATCCTGTCAGCAAGGAGACCAGGAAGTCTGTGTCCATGGACGCAGATTCTGTCCTTGCCACTCCCGGAAAACGGTGGCGACGTGCCCCCGTTTCCGGGAACCAAGGCACACTCTGAAAGTGCCTCTGCCTGTCAATCAAGCAGAGACATATGTGGACATGCGATTTCGCAGGACCCAATCTGCACATGCGATTTCCCGATAATCGTGAATCTGCACTCAGTAGTGCACTAGCATGCACTGTTGAATTAGGTCTTTAGCTAATATAAATGCCAAAATGATACATTTTTGGACCTTAACTTCAGTCCCAATTGACAAAAATTCCGATCAATGGGATGTTGATCAGGACTGGCAGAAAATCCAGATAGCCGCTGAACTGCTAGCATTTTTTATACTTGATTCTCATATAGGATTATACAGCCCAAATAAGTGTGGCCAAAGCAGATATAACCCTGTCTAGTTATAGGTCATTTCACACTATTTGCCCACATGTGAAATTTATGATCATCTAATAAATTTGCTACTGTTTTTGTTTTTAACTTTTAGAAAGTTTGGAGATTTTCTTTTTGTGAAACAAGTCTGCAAAATACTTTGGTTTCCCACCTAAAAGTTTCAGTTCAGCTTGATTCTCAGAAAATCCATTCCATGGAGAATTCAGATCAGTTTTCCAAAGCTGAAGAATGTCTAACACATGAACAAGAAAAATATTCATGAATGTTTGGAAAGGCTCAATATTATGAAGTCGAGAGCGTGATATTCTCTTTGAAATTCTGTTATAAACCCTTCTTATGAATGTAAATATTTTTTCCTTGAAGAAATCAAATGGTGTGAATTACGAGTTTGGCATTAATGTTTAAAGCACTTGTTTTTCTTTGTTCTGCTTTACTTCCACATCTATAAATACCTGGCGCTTTTCACAAACTTTTCCAACGATATTTGCTTTTAAAGCTACTCATTGTAAGCTTTCTTTTGGGAACTATAACAAATTAAGTGCTCCTGTTCCATTCTGAAAATTCATTGAAAGACAATTGACAGATGGATTTAGCTAGGCCCTGTAGATCAGTATTCATGTGCATGAAGCTTAATCATTTAATAGAAAATAAATCAGTGACATGACTATGGTATGTAGGGGCATATTTATTATGGGATGTAGTGTAGATCCCGGTTGTCAGGATGCCGACCTCCGGCATCCTGACGATAAGTATTAAGGCTAGGCGGAGGACTAGGTTTAGGGTTAGGCACTTGGGGGAGGGTTAGGGATAGGCTGCGGGGGGGGGGGGTAGGGTTAGGCACTAGGGGGAGGGTAAGGGTTACACTGGGTACACACTGCCGCTATCGTCCGCGGGGGGTCCCAGCAGGGGTGCCGGCATCGGAAAGTGCATACACACTTGGCGATGCCGGCAGTGATGGAATGACAGCAGGGGCCATGCTGACGATATCACCCGTCAGACCTGCATGCAGGTCCACCGGGAGTCATGTCGCTGACGATGCGTGGGAGATCGTCTAGTGTGTACCCGGCATTAGGCTGCGGGAGGGGGCGGAGATTTAGGTTTAGGCAACAGGGGGGGAGGGTTAGGTTTAGGGGTAGGGTTAGGATACCTACAGACAGGTGTTGGTATCCTAACCCTGTTGGGATGCTGGCGTCAAGACTCTGACCTCTGGGATCCTGAGTGCCGGCATCCTGTGCCCAACTCTTTATTATGCACTGCATTTTGGTACAGGGATATCTACAGTGCAGATAGACAGTCAATAGGTTGATACCAGATGGTAGACATGCAAATGGTCAAACGTTAAAAGGTGGAAATGGACTTATGTTGACTGGATCAAAAGGTTGGCACAAAATGGTTGATACAGAAATGGTTGACATATGGTTTTTCATGATTTTTAGGGTTAGATTTAGGGTTAGATCTAGACACTTGGTGAAGGGTTATGTTTAGACTGCAGAAGGGGACGGTTTGGGTTAGGCACTAGGGGGAGTATTAGGGTTAAGCACTAGGAGGGGTTATGGGGAGGATTAGGGTTAAAATAACAAAAACGTGTCAACCATTTCTGTGTTGACCTTTTGATCATGATGACCATATGACCCTGTCGACCTTAGTCCATGTCGACCATTTAACAGTCGACCTTTTGACTCTGTCTACCTATTGCTTGTCGACCATTTGGTGTCGATCTTTTGACTGTCTCTCTTAATACTGTAGATCTTTCAATCTAATCCCCTGCATTTTACCCTGCAAACTATTTTTTATGATAATGAGTTTTCAGGGAAATGTATTAAAAACATTGCAGGGTCAGGAGATCCAATAGAGGCACAATGGCATATGTAAACCATAGTTTCTGTGTGGCATAATATGAGCTGGGGGCACTACAATATGTTTAACACATTAGTGGTGATGGGAGTATTTACATAATATACTTTTTAATAACATCACCAGCATACTGACAATTGTATTGTTAGGGGCCCGCACAAGTTAGTTGCTCTGGGGCCCCCACAAACCTTAATCCAGCTCTGATTACACTGGGTCCAGGATTCAGTAAAATGTAGCCAGCATCTCTGAGAAAAAAAACAAACTGTGTTTTCTTGGTGAAGTTTGTTTGTGTAGGTCGGTGAGTTGGGCACCGGCAAGAAAACAGTGCATGAAACAAGTCTGGTGAGGAGGGAGTAGTAAAGGAGTTATAACGATGGGGGAGGGAGAAAGAGGTGGCTAGACAAGCCCGGCGACAGGGGGCATCCAGGGGTACAACTGTATTGGGCCCCGAAGTCCTAGGGGCCCCCGAAGTGTGCTGCTGCCTGCACTGCTGCTGTAGTGATCAGCAGGGTGCAGGCATGTACGGGACACCTGCTGATCACTGTAGCAGCAAGTGCAGTGGGGACCGGGGGGAGGTCAGGGTTAGGCACTAGGGGGAGAGGTCAGGGTTAGGCACCACTAAGGGAGGGTTACGGAGGAGAGGGGGAGGGTTAGGGTACTTACCACCCTTGCCGGGATCTTCATGGATTGGGATGCTGCTGTCGGGATGAACCGCTATTGAGCCACCAGTATTTCATACCAAACCCCTCTGGTCTGTTTTATGTACTTATTAGTCCTATGATCAGTAAACATCTTTATTCCCCACCTCTGCAAACATGAGCCAGTGCAAAAATGGTCACTAACAGGAATGATGCCTTTGGATACAGTAGCATTAACTTCAATGGCTTCACGTGAGTGGGTGAGCAAATATACATCGTTTATTGGGATGCTTTTGGCATTTGTAATCGACAGGCTAAATTTACTAAGCAGGCTCTTTTCAAAGCAACTGCACCTGCAACGCTGGATTTAAAGGGGCAATAATATTACATTCAAAACACGCCTGCTTTTGTATGTAAAATTATTTCCCCTTTAAATTCACTGGGCGAAACCACCGGAGACCCGGCGGCTTTGAAAAGCGTCTCTTAGTAAATTTAGCCCATATATCTTGCATTTGTTTTACTTTCTGGGCAAAGAGACCATCTCGGCTCCTTCAAGTGATATCAAAGCCTAGTTAGGTAATGACCCCCCTGCTGACACAGGAGACACAGTATTATTACTTTTTATTATTATTTTCCCAAACCCACCATTGTATGCACCAATAAACCCAGAATAATGAATAAACTAAAAGAAATAACCTCAAACAAATTTGATGTTAACACATAGCACAAAGTTTTTGCGCTTATTTTATTGAAGACAATAAGGTGTAAAAAGTCTTTAAAGATTTAAAAAGATGTTTATGTAGTTGGCCCACGCAGGTGTAAAGCAACGAGGAAAGGGTAGTCCACACTCTGGACGGGGACTGCGCTGAAATACACTGTCAATGCAGCTTTTCCGTTGTTCTCTGAGAAGAGCGCAGTGGTCTGGCTGTTTACGCAGTATATGGTGTTATCCAGTGCAGTACATCTGAATGGAACCTCGCTGCCTGGGAAAGATGTTCTGTACTGCGACCACTTCTTGGTGGCGGTATTGTACCGGATAATACTGACGCAGTCCTTGCCAAAGTTAAATCTGTAAAGGTTGTGCCCGATTGCCACCATGTCGCAGGAGCGTCCCCAGCAGGCTTTATAAGGACGTTCTTTCCACCTGTCACTGCTGGGTTTGTAGTAGAAGAGGCAGTAATACGAATTTCCCCGTGATGTAAATCTTCCGTCCACAGACGGCAGCTTCATGCTCCACTGGGAACGAGTCTTTAGGAAGGGGAACCACGAGGGTCCAGGTGTCTGATCTTGGATTGTATCTTTCCGCAGTGTGCAGACCCTTTCCTACAAATGGCGTACAGGCAGCCGTCAAGTGGTATGAGCTTCAGGTAGCACCTTGCTGTTATCATTGGTGCCAGTCTGCTCCAGTTGCCAGTCAGAGGGTTATAGCACATTAATGTGCTGGTGGAAACCAAGCTCTCTTTGGTCTTTCTGAGGCTTCCTGCAATGAATAGGTAGTTAAGCATGGAGCATATGCTGCATCCTACCAGACAGGCCTCCTCAGGGATAGTTATCACCATTTTCCAGCAGTTTCTTTGCATGTTAAGCGAGAGAAGTTGTGCTCCACACTGAGGGTGCTCAGCCTCCGCTGAACTCCCGAAGTTTGTATTCCAGTCACATATGCTCCTGGCCTCAACTTTGCACAGGGACAATGTTCCTGTAATTCTCAGTTGGAGAGTCCGCTTTTTCTCCCAGCCAGTCAAATGCCCATAAATGGCAGAGTCCTTCAGCACACTGAGGTAGTTGTCATTCATTAGGTTGTACAGTGCGTGAAGTAGTCCGGGTACACGGTTCTTCCTTGCCAACTGTAAAAGCGGCAGGCAGCTCCCCAGCGTTAGCTGAAACCTCTCTGCTGAGTCTCTGTACTGAAGGTGCTTAGGAATGGAGATGGAAGTTCCTCCTTCGACTCTCTCAGCTGCCCAGCTCAGCACAGTTGGGCGTCTTCCAGAGTGGCTTCCCAGCATGATGATCCTGGCTGGTGGTCTGGATTCTCAGCCATAGAAGAGACGCTTTTTCTCTTCGAGGTGGAGATGTCATTGCCCATTACCGCACACGGTAGTTTTATAGTATTGGATGATAATGAAGTATCTTCATCCTGTCTATGACATATAATGGAGTCACAACATGTTAAATTACTTTGCAGATGTTGCTCAAAACATGTCATGCTGGAACTTGTACATGTCGTATCCGTAACAGTCTCTGCTGCAGGTCCAGTTGGTGGAAATAAGGTGTCGACTGTCAGTTCTCTGCTGTCTTCCTGGACAAGATCATTAGATTCAGCACTGCAAGATGTTTCTACAGAACTATCTGAGAGTCCTGACAGCTGACAGACATATGGCAGAACTGACGACTTTATGCCAACATCATCACTGACCTGTGGTTCTTTGACGTTCTCTTCTGGCACTTCATCAGGTTCTTTAGGACTATCCCTTGGGGACTGTCCATCCTGGATTAAGTCCTGGTTTCTCTGTAAACCAGCTTCATTATCCTCAGCTTCTTCCTTCTGGCTGTAACAAGAAAGATACCAATGGATGGCTGCACTTACGCCTGCAACCACAACAAATACTCCCAGGGCATGACCAAAAGCTCGGATGCCTGGGCCTGAGACCCAGACGCTGACACTCATTGCCGTAGGTATCTGTATCACATGATGACAGGTCGGTACAGGTCGCAGACAATGGAAGATGCAATCTGAGTCTTTCCTCCAGGTGAGTGGAAAGAAAAACAGCTTGTATTAAAAAGACACTTGCTTTTATCAGCTAGGTGTGAGTGATGTCATAATGACTAACTAGTGATGTCACAGGGACCTGCCAAGTCCCTGTCAGCCTGGACAGTGCACCCAGCTTGTATACCTGGGACCTGCTAACTCAATAAAATATATTTTTTAAACAGCTTTACCCCATTTTTTGTAGCGTAACGTATTTCAGTAATTGCTTCATTTAATTTTACCAACTGATATCCTTTCTGCCTGTAACATTATTGTGATCGTTTGTGGGTGATTATTGTACATATATATTTTTAAACTATATTCCTGTTTAGCAGTCCTGCATATCTGCGATAATTTTTTAAACAGAATTCACATTTCTCTAACACTAATTCTGTTGCATGTACCGGTGTGAGATCTCTTATACTTAACCCATTGCCTTGAAAGCTTGGAACGTCAGAAATTAAGGGTGTGCACCGGCCACTTTTCGTGTTTTGTGTTTTGGTTTTGGATCTGGATCTTTCTTCGTGTTTTGAATCTGGATTGGTTTTGCCAAAACCACCCTTCCGTGTTTTGGGTTCTGGGTTTTGTGTTTTGGATCTGTATTTTTAAAAAAAAAGCATAAAAACAGCTAAAATCACAGAATTTGTGGGTTTTTCTGCTCCTATGCTATTATTAACCTCAATAACCTTAATTTCCACTCATTTCCAGTCTATTCTGAACACTGAACACCTCACAATAGTGTTTTTATGTCCAAAAGGTTGCACCGAGGTAGCTGGATGACTATACTAAGTGACACGAGTGGGCGGCACAAACATGTGGCCCATCTAGGAGTGACACTGCAGTGGCAGACAGGATGGCAGTTTGAAAAACTAGGCCCCAAACAGTACATAATACAAAGAAAAAAAAGAGGTGCAAGATGGAATTGTCCTTGGGCCCTCCCACCAACCCTTATGTTGTATAAACAGGACATGCACACTTTAACAAACCAATCATTTCAGTGCCAAGGTCTGCCACACGACTGTGGCTGAAATGATTGATTCGTTTGGGCCCCCACAAAACAAGCTGGCAATTAATCTGTCCCTGCACAAACTGGCTCTACGGAGGCAAGATGTCATCCTCATCCTCCTCATTCACCGATTCCTCACCCTCTTCAGTGTTATGTACATCCTCATCCTCACAGAGTATTAATTCGTCCCCGCTGGAATCCACCACCACAGGTCCCTCACACGTTCTGGAGGGTGGTCTTCCTGGAAGAGTTGATAATTAATTTTTATGAACATCATCTTCTCCACATTTTGTTGAAGCAACCTCCTACGCCTTTCGCTGACAAGGTTCCCGGCTGCACTAAACACTCTTTCGGAGTACACACTGGAGGGGGAGCAACTCAGGTAAAATAGAGCCAGTTTGTACAGGGGCCTCCAAATTACCTCTTTTTCCTGCCAGTACAGGTACGGACTGTCTGACATGCCTACTTGGATGCTGTGACCGATGTAATCCTTTAACAGACAGACGCACGCTTGTCGCTGCTGCTTTGAGGATGCAGGTGCGGCTACAACCCACACAATTCACAAAGACAGAAAAAAAAAGAATTTTTTTTTTTTTGTGGAGCGCACTTTGAGGGTTACACCACCCTTTAACAGACAGACGCACGCTTGTCACTGCTGCTTTGAGGATGCAGGTGCGGCTACTGCGCATACATTTCACACACAAACACAGAAAAAAAGATTATTTTTTTTTGGTTGGGGCCCACTTTGGGGGTTACACCACCCTTTAATAGACAGACGCACGCTTGTCGCTGCGGCTTTGCAGGTGCAGCTACAGCCCACACAATTCACAAACACAGAAAAAATATTTATTTTTTTTGCACTTGGGGGGAGCACCCCTGATGGACAGAGCACCCCCTGGACAACACTATAGCACCCCTTTAGGACTGGGACACTGCACAGGACTTTGGAGTGGACACAGCCCCTATGGACAACTGATTGAACAACACAGTCCAGCCAGCCCCTATGGACTTTGGAGGGGTGGACACAGCCCCTATGGACAACAGCAGCACAGCACAACACAGCCAGCCCCTATGGACTTTGGAGGAGTGGACACAGCCCCTATGGACAACAGCAGCACATCACAGCACAACACTACACTGCACTACACTACACTACACAGCCCAGCCAGCCCTAACTCCCACCCTCCCTCTTCACTGTCCACAGCCGAGTGAGAAAATGGCGCTGACGCGGGTACCTTATATAGAATCCAAAACCCGAGAGACCCGGAAGGCGGGATGATGACGTTTTGCCTCGATTTCAGATCCGAGTCAGGTGTGAAAAGTCGAGCCTGACACGGATCGGCCTCGGATTGGGGGGGCTCGGATTTCAGAAATCCGAACCCGCTCACCCCTTGTGCGTCATCTTACATGGACGAACATCATCATTCCTGGTCTTTTGTCCAGGAATGATGATGTTCGTCCATGTAAGATGACGTTTTGCCTCGTTCTGAGTTCCGTTTTTTTGGAGGGAAAAATCCGAACTCCACGTGCAAACTCGAACCTATCCGAGCCTGCACATCCCTAATATATATATATATATATATATATATATATATATATATATATTGCAAGTATACCAGGTGATAAGCGACTGACGTATAATAGTGCAATTCAATGTGAGGTGTGCAATTTATCTGGCAAACATGCTACACAAAACATATGTTGAAAATAAATATATATAACACAATTTAATAATTAAAATAAATAAATGATACAAACATACATGAATTCTTTTTGATTAAGCACAAGATGTGCAGATAAGTAGATTGTCACAAAGTGCAAAAAGTGCTAATAAATATTAAGATGATGTTATATGGAATTCATACATTTACATAGATCTAAAAACAGATGGAATTCATATATTTATAATAGCCAAAAACACAGAGGAATCAATATGTAAAAACAATTAAAACTAATTCTAAAAAAGAATTGTTTTTAAAAAGTATAAGAAGTTTCTTTGGAATATAATGCTTATCTGTATTAGTTCATTCAGGCAAAGGCAGGTAACCCAACGCATTTCATCCACTTGGGGACTTTATATATATACTTATGCAAAGGAGCTAATACCAGTCCCTATGTTGCTTAGGTTAAGCCTGCGGAGTCAAGCCAGCACCTAGAGATGAGAGGATCCGGTGCATGGCGAGCTGAGGAAAAGACACACAAGCAGAGATTCTGCAGCGGGCATTTATAGAGTAAGGTAAGTGTGGGACATGGAGGGAAACTGTGGGGGCTCAGAGGTTCCCCAGAAAAACCACAAATAGTCATACCCCCCAACTGTCCCGCTTCTGGTGGGACAGTCCCGCTATTCAGGTACTGTCCCGCCATCCCACCCACGGGCCACAGTGTCCTGCGGTGGGGGGGAGTTGGGAGAAATCAATTTCACCGCTGTGCAGAGCATCGGTGAATAAATGCCATCTCTTCACTGTGTAGGGAGGGCAGACACAAGCAACTGGCCTGTTTCTGCCAGAGACTCTGGAATGGGGGGCCCCTAAAAGAATGGGCGTACCGGGTCCCATGATTTCTGTTGCCGGGCCTGCGGCTAGACGTCAAGTGCATTTAAAGACAAAATGGAACCAATGTGTACATATCTGTGTACATATATCTGGGCTCCATTCACCCTGAAAAGAGCTCTGGTGCATGTGCATTAGATAACAAAGTCTCTAAAATGCATGCACCATATTTACTTCACTATTTTCAAAATATAGCACCAGAGCCATATTTATTAAGAAATGACTGGAATAATGGTGCTGTCGGGTAAGTAAAAGCTTGCAATGGGTGCATTGTGTATGGTATGGACTCCCTTTATGCTGAGAGAAGCGTAGTGATAGCGCGTACAAGAAAGAGAGAATTGAAGTGTGTGGTGTAGTGATGTGAGCGATATATGTGTAATAGCTGGATAGATCTTTAAAATACTCATATTTGTGGTGTGATGACACAGTGCACAGGCTCTCTCTGTGCTGCCCCCACCCTTAACCTGTGATATCATGCAAGAGGGCCAGTTGCAGAAGAAGTGTGGATGCTCCGAATGGCTCTATATACTGCAGGGTGCATGCCCGAAGGGTACAACGGATGCTCCGAGCAGCACTGAAGCTGCACTACTGGCTGCAGGGTATCATTCTATACACCGCTCATACACCCCTCCCTATATCTCTGTGATAACATTCAGTGCTATTGAGTCATTCACCAACAGGTAATGTGGGTATGCAGTTGGGAAACCGGCTGCCTTAATACCGACAGCCGGCTTCCCGGCTGCTTTATGCCGGCGTGGGATAAATGACCGGCATCTATATCTAGACGCTTGTCATTTACCCGACGCCGGGAGACCGGCACCCGGCATCCTGATTGAAGGGATGCAGGGCGCCGTGAGGGGACAGCTGCGGGGGGAGGGTTAGGTTTAGGGAACCCGGGGGGGACTTAGGGTTAGGCACCCCCCCGGAGGACTTAGGGTTAGGCACACCCCCGGGAGGGTTAGGGTCAGACTAGGGGAAGGGGGCTTAGGGTTAGGCACCCCCGGGGGGAGGTTAGGGTTAGGCACTCCCCCTGGGGACTTAGGTTTAGGCAGTGGGGAAGGGGGGGTTAGGGTTAGGCACTTAGAGGGGGGATTAGGGTTAGGCACTTGGGGGGGAGGTTAGGGTTAGGCACCCCTAAGGAGGGTTTGGGGGTTAGGTTAGTTTATACTTACCTTAGGGACGATCTGGGTTTACTGCGGTGTCGGGCTGTCGCTGCCGGGCTTCCATACCGATTCCGTAATGTGGTCAGTAAGGCTTAGAGCTAAGCTAATGTGCAGCTATCTCTAACTGCATGCCACAGGATTACTCAGAATGCATTTTGCACTCGGTGGTAAGTAAGGGATTATACCGAACAAAAACTATGATGGGTGGTCCAGTTTTCTAATGCAAAATTATTGGAGCTGTAAAATCTAAAAATTACACTTGTAAACCATATGAAAGCCTGACTGACAAGTAGTAATTAGACCTTTTCCAGTCATTAGACATAACTTTTTGCTTAATTTAATTATCAGGTTTGATTGTGGCAATGGTGTGTGTTCATTTGCTGTCTAGGGCAGAGGTTCCCAAACTCAGTCATCAAGGCACCCTAACGGTCCAGGTTTTAAGGATATCCATGTTTGATCACAGATGCTTAAATCAAAAGACTGAGGTACTAATAAGTCACCTGTGCCATTATTTAAAACCCGTTAGAGTGCCTTGAGGACTGAGTTTGGGAACCTCTGGTCTATGGCAACTGAGAAATGATATTGGACAACCATTACTTCCCCTAAATTATAGAGTTGGGGGTTCCTTCCTCAAATGTTTTCATCATGCAGTTGAACCTCAACTCAAATGACATGAGTAGCTCCAAAGAAACAGTAGGCACAGATAAAGGAGACGGGTACAAAGTACATAGTCCCAGGCGTGACACAAAAAATTATTTGCGCTGCAGAGGTGCATGGCTTCTTTATAGGACTGCATTCCCAAAGAGGTCTGGCCATACCTCAACATGCTTGGCCACGCAGGGCCGGATTTACCATTAGGCTTACCTAGGCGTCCGCCTAGGGCCCGAAGAGTTCCAAGGAGCCCGCAACAACCGCGACGGGGCCCCCTGAAATCCGGCACTGGAGAGAACCTGCTGCACTGGTTGAACTGCTGCTACAGTAGACACACAGGCAATATAGCAGCAGGACGGCTCCATTTCCTGCTCCTCACCTCAATCAGCTCCGCCCCCGTGATGTGTGCACTGCAGTGTGAACTGCTGCAGCCACAACGATTGCAGCTAGGCTCCTCCATTCCCCTTCCCCTGCAATGTAGCCAGCCCCCTACCCGCACCGTGTGCTGCTTATCTAACAAGCTCTGCTGTAGCCAGCAGCCAACGCCAACCTCCCCCCCAGTCACAGTGATAGCAGCAGCCACCCCCACCCCCCGCAGTGCAGCCCACCACAGTGTAGCAAGCTCCGTCCCCAGCAGCATGCGCATCTAGGCACCCCCGTCCAACCAAACTCCCCCGCAGCTATGGCCAGTGCCCCCCCCCCCCCGTAGTCACAGTGATAGTAGTTGCAGAACCACCCTGACAAGACCCCCCGGCACTGTAGCCAGCAGCATGTGCTGATCTAGGCAGCCCTCCTCCACCCTTTCCCAGTCACAGTGCAAGCCCTCCTCTCCCTCTCCGCAGTGTGCATTGCAGCCAGTCTCTACTGGGAACCGCAGGAAACTTTCACTCCCCTGACTAATATCACCCCACAAGTGAGCTCCATGGGGTGATTGTGCTGGACACTGGTCTTCTGCATATGAAGACAACATGGCACTCTAGACTGGGTTAGTTTAACTTCTCATACAGTTAAATAACACACCTGTTCTTTACTGTATGTGTGTAAAACTATGTGTGTATATATAAAGACTATTACATATATATATATATATATATATACTGTGTGTGTGTATATATATATATATATATATATATATATATATATTAGGGGTGAGCGGGTTCGGATTTCTGAAATCCGAACCCCCCCGTGCCCCCCCGATCCGAGTCCGATCCGAGTCAGGCTCGACTTTTCCCGCCTGACTCGGATCTGAAATCGAGGCAAAACGTCATCATCCCGCCTTCCGAGTCTCGCGGGTTTTGGATCCTATATAAGGTACCCGCGTCGGCGCCATTTTCTCACTCGGATGTGGACAGTGAAGAGGGAGGGTGGGAGTTAGGGCTGTGTAGTGTAGTGTAGTGTAGTGTAGTGCTGCTGTTGTCCACTACTTCAAAGTCCATAGGGGCTGGCTGTGTTGTGCTGTGCTGCTGTTGTTAATAGGGGCTGTGTCCACTACTTCAAAGTCCATAGGGGCTGGCTGGACTGTGTTGTGCAGTCAGTTCTCCATAGGGGCTGTGTCCACTCCAAAGTCCTGTGCAGTGTCCCAGTCCTAAAGGGGTGCTGTAGTGTTGTCCAGGGGGTGCTCTGTCCATCAGGGGTGCTCCCCCCAAGTGCTAAAAAAATAATATATTTTCTGTGTTTGTGAATTGTGTGCCGGCTGGCTTGACCGTTAAAGGGTGCTGTAACCCCCAAAAGTACACTCCAATCCAAACCAAAAAAAAAAATATTTTCTGTGTTTGTGAATTGTGTGCGCAGTAGCCGCACGTGCATCAACAAAGTAGTGCCAAGCGTGCGCCTGTGTCATAAGTAAAGGGCCGGCTGGCTTGACCATTAAGGGTGCTGTAACCCCCGAAAGTACACTCCAGTCCAAACCAAAAAAAAAATTATTTTCTGTGTTTGTGAATTGTGTGCGCAGTAGCCGCACGTGCATCAACAAAGTAGTGCCAAGCGTGCGCCTGTGTCATAAGTAAAGGGCCGGCTGGCTTGACCGTTAAGGGTGCTGTAACCCCCGAAAGTACACTCCAGTCCAAACCAAAAAAAAAAATATTTTCTGTGTTTGTGAATTGTGTGCGCAGTAGCCACACGTGCATCAACAAAGTACTGCCAAGCGTGCGCCTGTGTCATAAGTAAAGGGCCGGCTGGCTTGACCGTTAAAGGGTGCTGTAACCCCCAAAGTACACTCCAGTCCAAACCAAAAAAAAAATTATTTTCCGTGTTTGTGAATTGTGTGCGCAGTAGCCGCACGTGCATCAACAAAGTAGTGCCAAGCGTGCGCCTGTGTCATAAGTAAAGGGCCGGCTGGCTTGACCGTTAAAGGGTGCTGTAACCCCCGAAAGTACACTCCAGTCCAAACCAAAAAAAAAATTATTTTCTGTGTTTGTGAATTGTGTGCGCAGTAGCCGCACGTGCATCAACAAAGTAGTGCCAAGCGTGCGCCTGTGTCATAAGTAAAGGGCCGGCTGGCTTGACCGTTAAAGGGTGCTGTAACCCCCAAAGTACACTCCAGTCCAAACCAAAAAAAAAATTATTTTCTGTGTTTGTGAATTGTGTGCGCAGTAGCCGCACGTGCATCAACAAAGTAGTGCCAAGCGTGCGCCTGTGTCATAAGTAAAGGGCCGGCTGGCTTGACCGTTAAAGGGTGCTGTAACCCCCGAAAGTACACTCCAGTCCAAACCAAAAAAAAAATTATTTTCTGTGTTTGTGAATTGTGTGCGCAGTAGCCGCATGTGCATCAACAAAGTAGTGCCAAGCGTGCGCCTGTGTCATAAGTAAAGGGCCGGCTGGCTTGACCGTTAAGGGTGCTGTAACCCCCGAAAGTACACTCCAGTCCAAACCAAAAAAATAATTATTTTCTGTGTTTGTGAATTGTGTGCGCAGTAGCCGCACGTGCATCAACAAAGTAGTGCCAAGCGTGCGCCTGTGTCATAAGTAAAGGGCCGGCTGGCTTGACCGTTAAGGGTGCTGTAACCCCCGAAAGTACACTCCAGTCCAAACCAAAAAAAAAATTATTTTCTGTGTTTGTGAATTGTGTGCGCAGTAGCCGCACGTGCATCAACAAAGTAGTGCCAAGCGTGCGCCTGTGTCATAAGTAAAGGGCCGGCTGGCTTGACCGTTAAAGGGTGCTGTAACCCCCGAAAGTACACTCCAGTCCAAACCAAAAAAAAAATAATTTTCTGTGTTTGTGAATTGTGTGCGCAGTAGCCGCACGTGCATCAACAAAGTAGTACCAAGCGTGCGCCTGTGTCATAAGTAAAGGGCCGGCTGGCTTGACCGTTAAGGGTGCTGTAACCCCCGAAAGTACACTCCAGTCCAAACCAAAAAAAAAATTATTTTCTGTGTTTGTGAATTGTGTGCGCAGTAGCCGCACGTGCATCAACAAAGTAGTGCCAAGCGTGCACCTGTGTCATAAGTAAAGGGCCGGCTGGCTTGACCGTTAAGGGTGCTGTAACCCCCGAAAGTACACTCCAGTCCAAACAAAAAAAAAATTATTTTCTGTGTTTGTGAATTGTGTGCGCAGTAGCCGCACGTGCATCAACAAAGTAGTGCCAAGCGTGCGCCTGTGTCATAAGTAAAGGGCCGGCTGGCTTGACCGTTAAAGGGTGCTGTAACCCCCAAAGTACACTCCAGTCAAAACCAAAAAAAAAATTATTTTCTGTGTTTAGCCGCACGTATATATCAAATCGATATAACTTAAATGGAGGACCAAACTTTCTCCGATAAAAATAAAATAGAGAAAGATCAAGAACCACTTCCTCCTAGTGCTGAAGCTGCTGCCACTAGTCATGACATAGACGATAACATGCCATCAACATCGTCTGCCAAGGCCGATGCCCAATGTCATAGTAGAGGGCACATACAATCCCAAATGGCAAAGTTCAGGAAAATGACCTTGAAAAAGACATTTAAATCAGCTGAAGAGAAACGTAAACTTGCCAATATGCCATTTACGACACGGAGTGGCAAGGAACGGCTAAGGTCGATCCCTAGTATGTTCATGACTAGTGGTTCAGCTTCACATGACGATGGAAGCCCTCCTCCCACTAAAAAAATCAAAAGAGTTAAGCTGGCAAAAGCACAGCGAAGAACTGTGCTTTCTAAGAAGATATCACAAATCCCCAAGGAGAGTCCAAGTGGTGGTGGTGGTTGCGATGCCTGACCTTCCCAGCACTGGACGGGAAGAGGTGGCTCTTTCCACCATTTGCACGCCCCCTGCAAGTGCTGAAAGGAGCACCCACAGTCCACTTGCTGATATGCAAATTGAAGATGTCACTGTTGAAGTACAACAGGATGAGGATACTGGTGTAGCTGGCGCTGAGGAGGAAGTTGGCGAGGAGGATTCTGATGGTGATGTGGTTTGTTTAAATCAGGCTCCGGGGGAGACAGTTGTTGTCCGTGGGATGAAAAAGCCCATCATGGTCATGCCTGGGCAGAAGACCAAACATTCCACCTCTTTGGTCTGGCAATATTTCTATCCAAATCCGGACAACAACTGTCTTGCCATATGTACCATATGTAAAGGTGAAATAAGTAGGGGTAGGGACGTCAACCACCAAGCAACATCCTCCCTTATACGGCACCTGCAGCGCGTTCATAAAAAGTTACTGTCAAGTTCAGAAACTTTGGCTAAGAGCGTAAGCAGTCCAGGGACACCTAAATCCCGTTGTCCTGTTGTATCCAAGCGCCTGCAAACCACACCGTCAACTCCCTCCTCGTCAATTTCCTCCTTAGTCAGGATCGGAAGTAGTCCTGCAGGCCATGTCACTGGCATGACTGACTCTCCTATCCGGGATTCCTCCGGAGGATCCTGCATTGCTACGCCTACTGCTGCCGCTGCTGCTGTTGCTGCTGCTGGGAGTCGTTCATCATCCCAGAGAGGAAGTAGGAACACCACTACTTTTACTAAACAATTGACCCTCCAACAGTCCTTAGCGAGGAGGATGAAGTACGACAGCAGTCATCCTGAAGCAAAACGTATAACTGAGGCCTTGACTGCTATGTTGGTGTTAGACGTGCGTCCGGTATCCGCCATTAGTGCAGTGGGATTTAGACAATTGATGGAGGTAGTGTGTCCCCGGTTCCAAATCCCGTCTAGATTCCACTTCACTAGGCAGGCGTTACCGAGACTGTACAGAAACGTCAGAAAAAGTGTCCTCAGTGTCCTGAAAAATGCCGTTGTACACAATGTCAACTTAACCACGGACATGTGGACAAGTGGAACAGGGCAGACTAAGGACTATATGACTGTGACAGCCCACTGGGTAGATGTATCACCTTATGCAGCAACAGCAGCAGCGTCACCAGTAGCAGCATCTCAGAAACGCCAGCTCGTTACAATGCAGGCTACGCTGTGTATCACCAGTTTCAGTAAGAGGCACACCGCCGACAACCTCTTAGAGAAACTGAGGGAAATCATCGCCCAGTGGCTTACCCCACTTAGACTCTCCTGGGGATTTGTGATATCTGACAACGCCACCAATATTGTGCGGGCATTACATCTGGGCAAATTCCAGCACGTCCCATGTTTTGCTCACACAATAAACTTGGTGGTGCAGAATTTTCTGAAAAGCGACAGGGGCGTGCAGGAGACGCTTTGGGTGGCCCGAAAAATTTCTGGCCACTTTCGCCATTCAGCGACTGCATGCCGAAGACTGGAGCGCCAGCAAACACTCTTGAACCTGCCCCGCCATCACCTGAAGCAAGAGGTTGTGACGCGGTGGAACTCAACCCTCTATATGCTTCAGAGGATGGAGGAGCAGCAAAAGGCCATACAAGCCTATACATCCACCTATGACATAGGCAAAGGAGGGGGTATGCACCTGACTCAAGCGCAGTGGAGAATGATTTCCGTGTTGTGCAAGGTTCTCCAGCCCTTCGAACTTGCCACACGTGAAGTCAGTTCAGACACAGCCAGCTTGAGTCAGGTCATTCCCCTCATCAGGCTTTTGCAGAAGCAGCTGGAGAAAGTGAAGGAGGAGCTAAGACGGAGCGATTCCGCTCGGCATGTGGGACTTGTGGATGAAGCCCTTCATTCGCTTTGCCATGATTCCAGGGTGGTCAATCTGTTGAAATCAGACCACTACATTTTGGCCACCATGCTTGATCCTAGGTTTAAAGCCTATGTGGTGTCTCTCTTTCCGGCCGACACAAGCCTGCAGAGGTGCAAAGACCTGCTGGTAAACACACTGTCAGCTGAAGCGGAACGTGACACGTCAACGGCTCCTTCTTAATTTTCTCCCGCAACTGGGGCTGCCAGGAAAAAACTTAGGTATCCTAAGCAACCCGCTGGCGGTGATGCAGGGCAGGCAGGACCAAGTTTGGACATCTGGTCCGGACTGAAGGACCTGGCAACAATTTCTGACATGTCTACTGTCACTGCATATGATACTGTCACCATTGACAGAATGGTGGAGGATTACATCGGTGACAGCATCCAAGTAGGCATGTCAGACAGTCCATACCTGTACTGGCAGGAAAAAGAGGCAATTTGGAGGCCCCTGTACAAACTGGCTCTATTTTACCTGAGTTGCCCCCCCTCCAGTGTGTACTCCGAAAGAGTGTTTAGTGCAGCCGGGAACCTTGTCAGCGAAAGGCGTAGGAGGTTGCTTCCACAGAATGTGGAGAAGATGATGTTCATCAAAATGAATTATCAGCTCTTCCAGGGAGACTAGCCTCCAGAAGGTACAGAGGGACCTGTGGTGGTGGATTCAAGTGGGGACGAGTTAATACTTTGTGAGGATGAGGATGTACGCACTGAAGAGGGTGAGGAATCGGTGGATGAGGAGGATGAGGATGACATCTTGCCTCCGTAGAGCCAGTTTGTGCAGGGACACATTAATTGCCAGCTTGTTTTGTGGGGGCCCAAACGAACCAATCATTTCAGCCACAGTTGTGTGGCAGACCCTGGCGCTGAAATTATTGGTTTGTTAAAGTGTGCATGTCCTGTTTATACAACATAAGGGTGGGTGGGAGGGCCCAAGGACAATTCCATCTTGCACTTCTTTTTTTTCTTTGCATTATGTACAGTTTGGGGCCTAGTTTTTCTAACTGCCATCCTGTCTGCCACTGCAGTGTCACTCCTAGATGGGTCACGTGTTTGTGCCGCCCACTCGTGTCGCTTAGCATAGTCATCCAGCTACCTCGGTGCAACCTTTTGGACATAAAAACACTATTGTGAGGTGTGAGGTGTTCAGAATAGACTGGAAATGAGTGGAAATTAAGGTTATTGAGGTTAATAATAGCATAGGAGCAGAAAAACCTACAAATTCTGTGATTTTAGCTGTTTTTATGCTTTTTTTAAAAAAAATACAGATCCAAAACACAAAACCCAGAACCCAAAACACGGAAGGGTGGCTTTGGCAAAACCAATCCAGATCCAAAACACGAAGAAAGATCCAGATCCAAAACCAAAACACAAAACACGAAAAGTGGCCGGTGCACACCCCTAATATATATATATATTTACTGTGTATGTATGTATGTGTGTGTATATATATATATATATATATATATATATAGTCACTAGCTATAGTGTATGTGTTTATTTTCTTGTATGTTCCTCCACCTTCTCTTGTCTCCCTCTTTCCTTCTGTCTCACAATATTCCTCCCCATTTCCTCCCGTCCCCTCTGTTCCTCCCAATTTTTTCCCATTCCCTCTGTCCGTTCCCATTTCCTCACCTCTCACTGTGTCCTTTAAGCCCTTCTTGCCCTATCTTTAGCCCTTTACTCCTGTCTCCGTTTGTCCCCCTGTCATATATATATATATATATATATATATATATATTACAGTGCTCGAAGTGGGAATTTAGAGGTGGGGGTATGGAGATATGGAGATTGAATCCCCCCCTCCGGCCCCTGCTTCCATATCACCCCACTGTACTTCTCACCCCCACTGTACTTCTCCCTGCCTGCTCCCCTCTCTCACACCCTGCCATTCTCACTAAATGATTCCCTCTCTCTTTCACCCCCTACAATACTAACTACCTGCTTCCCTCTGTCTGCCCCCTATTCCCTCTTTCAACCCTCCTCTCTCTCTAATTGCTACTGACCTGTGTTGCTGGAAAGGAGCCACCGGGAGCATCGGGTTCTTGGTTGCTGTAGTTTAATCCAGCGACGCTTCTTAGCCAATGAGAAGCTGCCACTTGGCTGCTTCTCATTGGCTGGCCACCAGCGAGCCCCGCCGATTGGCTGGCCGCCAGTGAGCCCCGCCGATTGGCTGGCCGCCAGTGAGCCCCGCCGATTGGCTGGCCGCCAGTGAGCCCCGCCGATTGGCTGGCCGCCAGCGAGCCCCGCAATTGGCTGGCGGCCAGTAAGCCCCACTATTGGCTAGCCGCCAGCGAGGCGGCCGGTGCGTGCTGCGCCTGTTACTTTAAAATGCAGCCGGGACCTAATGCTCTGTCCCGGCTGCTAGATGCCAGCGCCTCCGTTGATCGAGATGTGTCCCCTGCGGGACACATCTCTACACATTGCCCCCGCTGTTCCAGCGCTGGGATCCCATTCTGGATCCCAGCGCTGGTACATTCTCTTCTGTGGCTAAAATGAAGTGGGACCGGGAAGTGGCGGTATGTCATACCGCCGTATACCGCCCCACTTCGACCACTGTATATATATATACACACACTTACACACAATCTATAATGTGATCTAGTAACAACTGCTCTAATTACCATGCATGTATTACAGCAAGTGTCTCTGGAGCAAGATACACAGATCATATTGCTGTGTGTGTATGTGTGTATATATATATATATATATATATATATAAAGATGTGTGTTTATATAATACAATGTGTGTATCTTGCTCCGGTGAAACCTATTGTAATATATGCACAGGATTGTTTAAGGTTCGGGGGCCCCAAACCGATATCTTGCCTAGGGCCCTGTGAGGTCTAAATCCAGCTCTGTGGCCACGTCCCTTAGTATCAGGGCATGACAGATCTCTTGGTGAGCCTGATATCAGGTTTTGCTGGGGGGTGTTTTCTAAATATGGAAAATATATTAAGATATGGTGAAAAGGAACCCTATTACTATAACTTATCAATAGAATCTCTCAGAGGCAACTGAGTGATACTCAACTGCCTCAGCAACAATGCCCCAGAGTGGCAAGGGCATCTGTGCAACAGTGCATTCTTAACCCAACGTGCAGTGGAGCAGATAGCCTGGACCCAGTTCCACTTCTTGGAAAAGAAAAGCAAGAAAGAAATCAAATAAATATATATATATATATATATATATATATATATATAGAAATATAGGCGGCACTCAGATACACAATGCCATTTTATATATATATATATATATATATATATTATATACATACATACATAATATTTTGGCCAGGGGGTCTCTGTGTGAACCCATTGCTATGTATCTTGATGCATTCCTGCAACCTTGTATACAGGAAACGTTTACACTTCTCAAAGACACATCCACTTTGATACGTTCCCTGATGGAGGTGGGGGAATTGCCTGGTGATTTGACATTAGCTAGTATTGATGTCACCAGTCTCTACATGTGTATTCCCCACGGTAGAGGACTGGGAGCTGTTAGACGGCTCATCACAGGCAATTCCAAATACACAGGTCTAGATATTGATTTTTTTATCGATTTATTGGAATTCACCCTGTTGCATAATTTTTTCATTTATGATGGAAAATTCTTTGTTCAGTTAACGGGCTGCGCTATGGGATCTTGCCCCGTCATATGCTAATACTTATGTGCATGAAATTGAACAGGATTTGTTTTTTCTGATACAAGAGTGAGCAGCAGGGTGTATAAATTTTATCGGTATATAGATGATATTTTGGTTTTGTGGCATGGTTTCTCTGAAGATTTGGTTGCATTGATTGATGAACACAATGTTTCTGATTGTTCGGCAAAACTCACATTGGTGACTAGTCAATTTGATATAAATTTTTTGGATGTCAATGTTTCAATAGAGGCAGGTACACTACACACTAGATTATATTCTAAACCCATAGATCGCAACACCATTCTAAAATTCAATATCTTCCATCCTAGATACACTATTGATAGTCTTCCGTACTCACAACTTGTGAGAGTATGTAGAATCACCAGTAATGTGTATGAAAGAGATATACAATTGAATCTAATGGTCAAAATTTTTTTAGCCGGAGGATATCCCAAAAAATTGCTACAACAAGCTATGCTTAAAGCTAAGTAGAATTACTACAGGCTAGAAAAAATCAGGAAAAGAATAATAAAGTGTTACCTTGGGTTAATAAATACAACAACAAAAGCTATTTTACCAGTAAAAGAGCCAAAGAACTCTGGCCCTTAGTTACTACAGACCCGGATTTACAAATCTTGAGGATGTTAAAATTATGCCAAGCTTTTCAAGGGGTCCCAACATCAAAGATCTAGTAGTACATACAGATATTACCAATTGGCACACAAACCCTGGCACCAGGAAAAAAGGTGGTTGTTATAGATGTATTGGGTGTGCCACATGCACTTATATGATTTCTGGGCAGTGGTATATCTATAATGGGTGCAGTGTGTGCGGAGCACACGGGCCTCCGGCCCCACACCGCACCCATTTTATTTTAGACTTACCTGTCCGTAGTCCCACGTCGGGTGTCTGCGATGCTCAGAACACCGGAAAATGGCCGCCGTGGCCATTTTTCCAGTGTTCTGCGCATGCGCAGTAGACTCCGGACACTAGAGTGTGCCCGGAGTCTACTGCACATGCGCAGAACGCATGAAATTGGCTGTTGCGGCCATTTCCCGGCGTTCTGCGCATGCGCAGTATACTCCGGGAACACTCTAGTGCCCGGAGTCTACTAAGGCTCCAGTGGCTGGCAGCCACGTCAGTCGGCTGCCGGCCACCGGGGAGAGAGAAGGGGGCACCGCATGGGGAGTGCACACGGGCCCCCTCCTCTCTTAAGACGCCCCTGTTTCTGGGAATACATTTTCGCATCCATATTCAGGTAGAACATTTACCATCAAATATCCTCTGACATGCACATCCATGTGTGTTGTGTACCTTCTGTCTTGCCCATGTGGTTTACACTACGTGGGTACGACAGGCAATTCAAAGAGGATGGCACAACACAGGGCAGCCATTCGGGCTGCATTTTTGTCGGGGACTAGCGAACAAGCAGTAGCCAGACACTTTGCAGAAGCTAGACATAACATGGCTATGTTAAGATATCATGTCATTCACATGTACCCCCATCTTTGCAGAGGAGGGACAGGTCGCTTAAATTACTACAACTGGAAAGTAAATGGATCTTTCGTTTAGATACAGTGAGTCCTAGAGGGCTCAATGAATCTCTGAGTCTTAGTTGTTTTCTGTACAGGTTGTTTACATTTGATTTTATTTAACAGATGTTTATTAGAGAGAATTCATTCTGTTGAGCTTTACAGATAGTGGATTTATGAGTAGTTGCACATCAGTCATTTGTGGTTTACTGAGTTAGTGTCACAAGGAATGTGTAGTTACTGTGGCAGTTATCTTATAATGTTCATGTTAAATCTAATGGGAGGGAACAGTATAACAGGTCAGAGAGCCACACAGGTGACCAGTGTCAGACTCAGCATTGTTGTTTCAATTTAAGATATAATTAAGGGCACTATTTAACATATTTGTAATATTTAAGTTTATGATTCAAACACACATTTGTCTTTGACATGTTGCATTTACACAGATATGCTGCACTTATGGATTTTGATATTGGATTTTTTAATAATGGATATATATTTATTGTTTAAAGATTGGATATAATAATTTTACAAGTATTTTCATACTTGAGCACGATCATTACCTGTTCATGTATTTCATGTATTTTTGCGTGTATTTTTTCATTTATGTTGTGTTTAATTTCATATACATGTTTATGGAGTATTATTAATGTTGTGACTATAATGGTGTCAGCACATTGTGTTTTTTTCACAGTTTAGTATTCACCTTAGTTATATAATTATGCACATAAGTGTTATTTGTTATGTCATCTATTGATCACATTGTTTATTTACAGCGGCAGCGGCGCCTCCTGGACGGACTGCGCGCGCATCCGTTACCATGGAGACACTGACACCAGGGATCCCTTGCTCCCCCGGGTCCATCTCGAATGACATCACATCCGGTGAGACGTAATTTCCGGGAGTGGAGGAGAGGCATGTGCTGGACGCCGGTGACCCGCGGGAGGACGGGTAAGTCTTGATTAGTGATGGTATTTATTTGCACTGTTTGTTTTTCACTGTTGTATGTCCTGATGAAGGGGTGGACGACTCCGAAACGTTGATTTTAAATTTTCACCAGTCTTGGAGTGCCACCTGTTTATTCTTGCTGGATATCACAGGGGGTTTTGGTTCCCCGGAGGAAGGCACCCAAGCCAGTTACTGTTGGTGCCAGCTGCCAGCAGAGTGCCGGTTCTTTGAAAATTTTATATATATATATATATATATATATATATATATAATATATATATATATACTGTATATAGAAAGGTGGCACTCAGATACACAATGGCAATCTATATATATAAAGAAATGAAGGCGGCACTCAGATACCCAATGCCAACATACAGCTGGTTGAAAGTGAAATCAACGTTTCAAGACTTTATTGTTTCGTCATCAGGATTGATGACGAGACAATAAAGTCTTGAAACATTGATTTCACTTTCAACCAGCTGTGCGTTGGTAATGTGTATCTGAGTGCCGCCTTCATTTCTATATATGTTGGATCCTCGCCGAGGGATACATAGGAAGGCACCAGCGTTTAATATTCTTCTACTAAATAGTATATATATATATCTTTATATTAAAAAAAATGTAAAATCGATGATAACAATTTAGTAAATTTTTTTTAGATATTTTAAACCACTTCCCAATTGCAAAAAAGAGCATATTATTAATTGATTTTCTTCTGCCATTTCCATCCAGGGCCGACAAAGATTGGAGCTATGCTTACTGCCAGCGGGGGGTTATGACTGGTGGCGAACCTTTAATGTATAAGACTATTTGTCCTTTAATAAATATAGCCCTTAGGGTAGCTTCAGTTGAGCACATATATTTGAATACAATAAATTGTGTCAACGTCATATAGATGTAAGGTAAAATAAACACTATGGTATATTTCCTTACATAGCACAACACAAGAGACATAGATATTTACTTAATTTATAATATTTAAAGTTAAATGTGGGCCTTTGGTTTTTAAAAAATAATAGTTTACTTAGTGAATACAAACACAGAACAAGTTCTGAAATATTTGTCACTTTAACCTGCTCACAAACAATGAAAGCAATTAACTCAGGCGCTACCCTAAATAATAATAGCAATAAGTTACCTTTGAACATAGAACTGCTTTGAATTATTAAAACATTGTACTGAGGACTTTTGTGACCTTGTCAGCTAAAAAGAGACCAAAACTGCAGTATGTCATCAAATACTATACACAGCCAGAGCATTTGCTGTGTGCAAGTGTCACATGTGCTGCATACACATCACACCCCGTCACCACTAATCCTTTCACTGTGCATTGATTAGGTCCTCAAGGAATAACAAAGATGGTTTCGATGCTTGGGTTTATTTACTCTCTTGGGTAAATACTACTACAGGGCATGATTCAGATGTGGACTGATTAAAACATCAGCCACAAGCACCCGTTGTTTTAATTCTATGCATGCATCTGAGAAGCAATGGTTACCAATAGGGGACACAGATCGGAATTGCATGGACATCCATGCAATTCCTATGGGCGTCCCTGGGCGGTGCCTGGGGGGGTGGTTATCGGCGGCAGGCGTGTCAGGGGCATGTCGGTGTCAGGGACTGCGTTGAAAGATACAGTTTTACTGACACCGGACGCCATGTACCATCAGACATTCTGAGTAACCATAGGGCTCTAATGTCCGATGGTGCGGCTGATGTCCAATCAATGGTGTGACTATTTACGCTCATCGTGAGCAGCAGCTGATGGATGTCTCAATAAGAAGCTCATTTTTTTTGCGGCATTAGCATAAATTCGCAGTAGTGGCTACGACACAAGTCGCTACCGCAACTCTGTCATCTCTGAATCAGGCCCTAAAACATCAATGTCTTTCCTTTTTAACACAATTGGGAATACAGAAATGGATTGTATCATTCATGTCTGCAATGGTATCTAATGGAGCGTACACACGGTCAGATTTGTCAGACTTGTCAGATTTGTCAGATGAACGACTGAACGATTAAACGATTTGAAAGATTTGAACGATTTTACCAAAGTTTTGAACGATTTGAACGATTTGAACGATTGAACGATTTTTGACTGCATTAAAATGAATGGAATCGTCCAAGTCTGACTGCAAACCCATCAGATGTCAGATATCGTTATCTGACAAACGGGAACGCGCATCGTTGATCGTCCGTCGTTCAGGCATGTCAGATATGAACGATTTTCCTTCAGATATGAACGACTGAACGATTTTTAAATCGTTATCGTTCATATCTGAAGGAAAAATCTGATCGTGTGTATGCACCATAACTTGTGAGTCACTTACAGCCATAGAACCTGATTCAGAGCTGCACTCAACTTAATTTTGCAGACTAAGGGGGGTATTCAATTTGGAGCGAAAAGTCTGGACTTTTCACATGTCTGACTTTTCGCTCCACATCGGAGGTTTGGCAGGGGATAAAGTATCGGGGGCGTGCCCGCTTATCCTCGTATTCAACTCCAGAAGCTGCAGAATCGGGACCTGGAGGAAAGGTAAGTATAGAAAAAATCAGAGAATTTTCGGGAAATATTCCTGGCACTCCCTTAAAGATGTCCAGACATGGGGGATCACTATGGGTACCCCCCTTTTGCCTGCTGAAGGGAGTCAGGGTTTTATATAGCTGTTGCATAAATGCGACTTTCAAGAAGGGGTGAAGAATAGCACTTAGCTTATTTTTGGGGGGCAAAATAACTATGCCCATCAAATTTGGGGTACATGAAAGTGGGTGTAAGAATATTTTTAAGTCCCTTAAATGATTTATTAAAATTCTTCAAAAATGCACCTGCCGCTTCCACCCGCAATGAAAAAAACACCTGCCGCATACTTGGAATCTATTTAGCTTAAATTCAAGTACATTTTTTGGGATGTCCCGATTTTTGGGCGCCACCGTCGCTCACCCATGGCCCTTGCTTCTGGCTAGCTGGGTGCCTGGAACGGCACCTTGCAGCCAGTATCACTGCGGCCTTAGAAAGCTACAGGCAGGCATACTATCATAATTATTGCTGCCCAGAGAGTATTTAAGACTCTCCTGGCACTGTTGCAGTGCTGTGGCCCCGCCCCCTATGTGTAACGCCATGACATAGTGTGCAAAGGCGCGTGGGTGGCACATGGCGCTCAGAGCCCTTGTTACGGCTCTGCTCCCATACACACTGTTCCCATTGTGCCATAGACACTGCTCCCATCCTCCAAGACACACTGCCACCATCCTCCCAGATTCACTGTCCCCATTCTCCCCGACACACTACCCCCATACTCTTGGTCATAATGCCCAAAGTCCTGTATAATGTTTTTCTTGGCTTGATTGAGCCTAAGATACTTGGTCTATGCAGACATAAAGCTCCTGCAGATTGCAGCTTCTGGCAATTCTACTAATGGCACATCTCCTGTCAGTCACACCAGTCCTTGGCCACAATATAGAGGAGGAGTAGGTGGGGCAGGTTGGAGTAGGACCAGCTGGTGACATACTAACAGTGATAGGCTCTGCATCTCATCCCGCTGTGAGATTCCTATGGTTGCCCATAGCAACCAATCAGCTCCTACCTATTATTTGATAGACTGTACTTGAAAAATGCTACTTCAAAGCTGAATGGATGCTATGGGCAACTTCTCCACTGGTTCACTTCTCCACACTATTCATTGCTTGATAAATAGGACCTCATTCAGAGTCGGTCGTTGCGGCCGCTCGGTTGTAAGGGAAAAGGGGCCGGATATGCAAATGAAGCGCTTGCAAGTTGCGTTGTTAAGTTGGGTTCGTTAGCTGGATGAGCGAGGGGAGGATGCGGCCGTAAGACTACAAAAACGCCCCCTTCTTGTTCGCAATACACGTCATCTCCGGGCATATAAGGATTAATCGAGAGCACCGGGAACCATCGGAGCTGTTCGTAGAGCTTAAGGTTGACCATACCCTCTCTTAAGCACTACGATCAAGTCAGTGTAAAAACCTCCCATGTCCCATGACCCATGCCATGACACTACTTAGTTAATTATGCACTCCCATAAAACGCTGTTTGCATAGTCAGGCACGCCTCCGTTCGGATCTCCACTCCCCCGTTCACAAGCACCTTCCCCTGTTACCACCCACAAACACCTCATCCTGTCACTCAAACTAACGACCTGGCCAAGTTGAAGGAGAGAGAAATTTCTGATCGTAATAGCTAGTTTGCGCACGCGCATTGCAAATTTTACGCATGCGCAGTTTAGCGAACATCGGTGGCGTACGACCGAGCGGCCGCAACGACCGACTCTGAATGAGGACCATAGTCCCCACTGTCACACACTTCTTAGACACATACATATGCATTTTGCCCTAGATGTATAAGGATTGATTTATCTATGTGATTAGGGGCTCTATTTACTACAATCCGCATATTGAATGCGGATTGTAGTGTGATATTACCGAGTGAATTCGCATTGCGAATTCAGGCAATATCACAGGGATTTACTATAAATCCCTTGCAGGGACAGAGCTTGCGATAAAGCTCTGTCCCTGCGGATCCCATCCGCACTCCAGTCGCGGTATTTTCAGAAAAAATACCGCGACTAAGAGCCCGCGCATGCGCCGACCCACCATCGCTGCTGCCCCCCCACCGGCGCTAAGCCCCGCCCCCGGCGCTAAGCCCCGCCCCCCGCGACCCCCCCTCCCTTCATTACACTTACCTGCATCCTCCTGGCCTCCGGTGATCTTCTCCGGGCTTCCCGATCAGGTGATCTCCCATACTGCACTGGGGCCCGATCACCTGATGACCGGGCAGCAGTGCACTGTGGGAGACCAGCTGACCGGAGAGGAGCCGTCACCGGAGGCCCGATCACCGGTCCCTGGAGTCAGGTAAGTAAAAAAAAAATGTTTCATTTTTTTTTTTTCTTTTTTTTACAGCAATCAGCTTGCGGTCTATTTAGACCACATAGCTGATTACTGGTACCTGCTCCCGGCTCTGCTCTCCCTGTTAGAGCAGAGTGGGAGCCCGGTAACCGGGGGAGACCCTGGATAACACCACCTCCAGGTGGCGTTATTATCACAGGGCTTCCCCCGGTATTATTTTACAATTTATTTTTAGTAACTATGGTCGGATCACATTTCCCATTACAATTATGAGAAATGCGATCTGCTTTACTAAAAATAAGTGACACTAGGGGTTGGAGTAGAATTTTACTAATTCTACTCCAATTGCCCTATAGTAACTACAGGTGAAACTAAAATAATGTGAAAAGGGCGTGAAAACACCCTTTTTCACTTTATTTTAGTAAAAATAATGTTAATAAATAGAGCCCTTTGTATTAATACACAGTGTGGAGTCATAGGAGACAATTACAATCAGGACTCCATTTTTTCATTCTGAAAAATATTTTTGCCTTTTCATGTCTTCATACTTTGGTTATTTATATGTTTTCACTTATTTCTTATGTGATACATACCATATTTTATTTGTGTTATCATATATATAGTTGCTGGTACAAATCTATTTTTATTTGAATAGTTTTTCAATAAAAGTTATGTATTAATTTATTAATATTTAAAAAAAAAAAGAGTGCTCACAAAACAGAGTTTTTCCTTCTTGTGCTTTTTTTGTTCTTGTTACCTAACTCTAGTGAGCACCACCACTGCATTTTGTGTATCTTGTTTCTGGTTTCAGACATTGGTTGATAGGATTAGTGGTAATAATTATCTTATCGTATATAGTCAGTGCGACGACGACGATATCCCATTTCCCTTTTCCCTACAGTCTTGTACACATACATACTAGTCACAACATAGTCACACACATATACATATTTATATGTACAGCCACATAGGTCAGGATGCATCAGGCATAGCATTTTGGATGCGATGCATCCCACCAATCATTGCATGCATACCGGTGTTTAGTGACGCTGTATTCATGATGATTTAAGCAAAGGACAACTCTCCCAATAAGAACTGTCCTTTGTGGTGGGGTGGACTTCCGGTTTCATAACCCAGGAGTTCCTTTGCGCATGTGTGGCCAATGGCCAGGGCATGCGAGAGCTACTGGGGACCCTGGAAGGGATCCTATTGGTGCCCGATAGGCGAGCTTAAGGAAACGTCGCATTCCAGAGCTTGGTACATACATACGTGGAATGTGGGCAAACCTCCAAAAATGGCTTCTTCAGAGGTTCGATCACATTTTAGATGATAGTGCATCTCACCCACTGTCACACACTTATACACATACACACTATCACACACTTATACATATGTACAGTTACACACATACAGCATACTTGCCTACTCTCCCAAAACAGCTGGGAGGCTCACAATATTCGAGTGGCGCTCCTGGTTGCCATGACACACGCTCCTGCTGAGCCCACCTGACTGTGTGAGGCAGCCAGTAAGTTGGCAAGTATGACAGTCACATACATACAATCACACTAACATACAGTCACACTAACATAGTCACACACTTATACATATACATACATACATACTGTCACACACATAGTCATACATGTTAGAATGCAGTGTGCTCCTGCATTGTCTCTTCACTGTGCATACATTCTGGGCACTAGGACCCAGAGTCTGCAGGGAAGTCTGACCTCTAACCTGATGTGCTACTGCACACGTGACTGCAGCCATCTTAGTACTGTCCTTTTACAGGTCACCGGCTGCTGAGCTATAAAGTAGGGGTGAGCGGGTTCGGATTTCTGAAATCCAAACGCCCCCGATCCGAGGCCGATCCGAGTCAGGCTCGACTTTTCCCGCCTGACTCGGATCTGAAATCGAGGCAAAACGTCATCATCCCACCTTCCGGGTCTCGCGGGTTTTGGATTCTATATAAGGTACCCACGTCAGCGCCATTTTCTCACTCGGCTGTGGACAGCGAAGAGGGAGGGTGGCTGGGCTGTGTAGTGTAGTGCAGTGTAGTGTTGTGCTGTGCTGTGCTGTGCTGCTGTTGTCCATAGGGGCTGTGTCCACTCCTCCAAAGTCCATAGGGGCTGGCTGTGTTGTGCTGTGCTGCTGTTGTCCATAGGGATTATTTGTATTAGGACTAATTAAGACACTACCAACTGATATTATATTTAATGATTAGCAAGGTTTTTTTGTATAGAGAAGTCCCCACTCAGAGTTATTCAGAGACCTGCAATCTTTGTCAGAAAACAGTTTAGTGACAGGACAGTCAACCAATCCGCATTTGGAAATGAGGACCAATCATATTTGAAGGTGGGCAATACAAGTGGACTTAACTAATTCCTTACTAATCACCATCCACTATTACTCCCAGAGGAAGACCTTTATTGGTTGAAACGCGTTGGAGACATAAGGAGACATAACAGATTACTCAAGAGACTATAGTTCTCATATATGCCACTGCAGGATTACAAGAGCAAAGAACACTGCTATCTTTATCTACATACAGCCAGATCACGTAATCAGCAGCGCGCACGTAACCAGGAAGTAACCAGCATCGGAGAAGGGAGAGTGCATCCGGACGTCGTAGTGTAGTGCAGTGTGGTGTTGTGCTGTGCTGTGCTGCTGCTGTCCATAGGGGCTGTGTCCACTCCTCCAATGTCCATAGGGGATCGCTGTACTGTGTTGTGCAGTCAGTTGTCCATAGGGGCTGTGTCCACTCCAAAGTCCTGTGCAGTGTCCCAGTCCTAAAGGGGTGCTGTAGTGTTGTCCAGGGGGTGCTCTGTCCATCAGGGGTGCTCCCCCAAATGCAAAATAAAGAAATATTTTTTCTGTGTTTGTGAATTGTGTGCGCAGTAGCCGCATGTGCATCAACAAAGTAGTGCCAAGCGTGCGCCTGTGTCCCTTAAGTAAAGGGCCGGCTGGCTTGTCCGTTAAAGGGTGCTGTAACCCCCAAAGGGCACTCCAAACAACATAAAAAAATATTTTCTGTGTTTGTGAATTTTGTGCACTGTGGCTGCACGTGCATCAACAAATGAGCAGCTCCAAGTGTGCGCCTGTGTCCCATAGGTAAAGGGCCGGCTGGCTTGACCGTTAAAGGGTGCTGTAACCCCCAAAGTGCACGCCAAAAAAAATACAAATAAATATTTTTTTGTGTTTGTGAATTGTGTGCGCAGTAGCCGCACGTGCATCAACAAAGTAGCACCAAGCGTGCGCCTGTGTCATAGGTAAAGGGCCGGCTGGCTCATTTCTTAAAGGGTGGTGTAACCCACAAAGTGCACTAGTCTCCAACAAAAATAAAAAATTATTTTTGGTGTTTGTGTGCGCCTTAGCCCCACGTATACATCAATATAACATAAATGGAGGACCAAACTTTCTCCGATAAAAATAAAATAGGGAAAGATCAAGAACCACTTTCTCCTAGTGCTGTTGCTGCTGCTGGGAGTTGTTCATCATCCCAGAGAGGAAGTAGGAACACCACTACTTTTACTAAACAATTGACCCTCCAACAGTCCTTAGCGAGGAGGATGAAGTACGACAGCAGTCATCCTGAAGCAAAACGTATAACTGAGGCCTTGACTGCTATGTTGGTGTTATCAACAAAGGAGCAGTGCCAAGCGTGCGCCTGTGTCCCATAAGTCTGTTAAAGGGTGGTGTAACCCCCAAAGTGCTCCAAAAAATAAAAAACTATTTTTTTTCTGTGTTTGTGACTTGTGTGCGATGTAGCCACATGTGCATCAACACAGTAGCAGCGCCAAGCATGCGCCTGTGTCATAAGTCAACGGCCGGTTTGGACATCTGGTCCGGACTGAAGGATGTGCCAACAATTTCTGACAAGTCTACTGTCACTGCATATGATAGTGTCCTCAAAGCAGCAGCGACAAGCGTGCGTCTGTCTGTTAAAGGGTGGTGTAACCCCCAAAGTGCGCTCCAACCAAAATAAAATAATCTTTTTTTCTGTGTTTGTGTGTGAAATGTATGCGCAGTAGCCACACCTGCATCTTCAAAGCGGCCACGTGTTTGTGCCGCCCACTCGTGTCACTTAGCATAGTCATCCAGCTAAGGTTATTGAGGTTAATAATAGCATAGGAGCAGAAAAGCCCACAAATTCTGTGATTTTAGCTGTTTTTATGCTTTTTTTAAAAAAAATACAGATCCAAAACACAAAACCCAGAACCGAAAACACGGAAGGGTGGTTTTGGCAAAACCAATCCAGATCCAAAACACGAAGAAAGATCCAGATCCAAAACCAAAACACAAAACACGAAAAGTGGCCGGTGCACACCCCTACTATAAAGGACCCCGTTCTGTCCAGCTTTGCTTCATTACCAGTGTGCATGTATCAGTGAGTATGGCTGTAACTGTTATCTATCAACATGGGCATAACTACAATAGGTACAAGGGATGCAGCTGCTATGGGGCCCAGAGCTGAGGTGGGCCCATCTTCCTTGTCAAAGTTACATGTGTTATATACATTTTTCACCATTGGGTGGTACACAGCGGCCCTTATAAACTTTTGCTATGGGGCCTTCAACTACCTAGTTACTCCCCTGTCTATCAATAAACCAAAACCAATAAGTAACTGGGCTGTTCATAGTTTGAGTCATCTGCTGGTGAGTGCCTATACAACTCTGCAGTATCAGCACCTGCACACACATCATTTCCAACAATACACATATACATATGTACAGTCAAACCCATACAAACAGCAACACACATACAGTCACACACTTATATACATAAATACATACTGTCACACATAGGACTTTATCACAATCTTCATCTCAGATGTGGATGGGATGGGATAAATTCGGCCAAAATTGCAATGTGATATTTGAATACATTGCAAAGATGTCCCTGCCAATCCTCTCCCTGCACTTCTCAGGGAAATTTTTTCCAAAAATACCCGGTGAGTGTGACTGCGCATGCGCCGCCTGTTAACTAAAGCCCCCCCTTGCAACTCTCCTGCGATCCACCCAAGCTCCCCCACTAAGATGACACTTACCTGCACAGTAATCAGTAATCCGGTGAGCTCCCCTGTGACTGCGGTCAGCTGGTTGCCAGGCCCCTGCTCTGTGACTCTAGCATTTGACTTTTGCTGTAAACTGAGATGCCGGTTTACAGCACAGAGCTGCTGATCGTGGGGTCACAGAGCAGGATCCCAGCGATCAGCTGACTGGAGTCACAGAGAAGCTCAGAAGATCACCAATCACTGGTCCCCTGGTTTTTTTTTCTTTACATTTTTTTTTTTACTGTAGTCAGCTTATGGTCTATTTAGACACACAAAACTGATCACAGACACCAGCTCCCAGCTCTGCTCTGCCTGTCAGAATAGAGTAGCAGTTGGCGAAATTGGGAAAGCCCTAATAATGCCATCTCCAGGGGACGTTATTATCACAAGGCTTCCCCTATTATTTTTACAATTTTATTTTAGTATATCTGAGACAGATCTGCTTACTAAAGCAATGCGAATTTAAGGGCTTGGCGTAGTTTTTTTTTTTTTAAAAACTGCTCCAAAAGCCCTTTAATACATTTACGTGATACTAAAAGAGTGTGAAAAAACCCTTTTCACATTATTTTAGTAAAAATAATATTTAGAAATATGACAGATAGTGATAAACATATGCACATACATATAGTCACATACTTATACACATAGATAATGCCCCGCCTCCTCACTCTTACCTTACATCATCACTTGGCACATTGTCTGCTCCTGCCTCCTCCCCTCCTCCCTCCCATTCTGCAGCAGCTGCTGCTAGCACTGACTGGCTGCACACAGTCCTGTGTAGCCCCGCCCCCCTGCTTGGTCTCCACCCTCCTTCTCCATTTCAATATCTCTACAGCTCGCAGTGCACTTTTGCACTAAAACAGCTGTAATGAAAACTGGGGGGCCCAGGGAGAGGGCAGCCCGGGGCATCTGCCCCCTGTGCAATCCCACCCCTTATTCCGGTTCTGACGGGGGGCTATGGTGCCTAAATAAAATAAATATGTGGACACTTTCTTTAAACAACATGGAACTGTCCAAATCATCAGTGCTTCTATAGATTACTGCTAGTAGTCCCGTTTTAAATTTGGAGGTCAAACACACTGAGAAGTGGTGATTTGCAAAATCCACCGCTTAGTAAATCTAGCCCAATATGTTCATATGCAAATGGTTTTTACATTATTTTTTTGAAGTACTCTACTATATTATTTTAGCAGAAATGGGTACCTTTGATATGCTTTTTCTTTTCATTTAATTACAGTGTCCCACTTCTACTGGAAATTTATGCAAATTAATAGAGAAACAAGGTCTCTGTGTGAAAGAGAGATGCCCACATGTGTTACTGAAAATGAGTATAAATAGATCACATTTCCACTTTAAACTAAACTGTGGTCAAAAACACGTCCTTAAATTTTTATATTGGAAATATCAGATTTAAAGCCATCCTCCAAGACACATTTGATTTCATAGAATATAAATAAATATAAGTGGTCTGCGTGAAATATTTATTTTCTTTAAGCTCAGTAGTGGTCTATCACACAGCAGAAGTGATATAAAGCATGCTCAATCATGGGATGTATTTGTATTAAATTATGGAAAAAAACAAGTTGCCGTGTCTGTAGCAATTAGCTGCTATGAGCGGATTCTGTGTGTTTTAACTCAACCTTCAAAGTCTTTATTAAATAAAAAAAATGAGGACATTTAACATTTGCCTATCTCATCTCATGCGCTGGTTCTGCTTTAAACAAATCTACACTAGCCTAATCTAAACGTTCTGTGTGCCGGATGCGCGTGTTTCGGTTTTTATGGCGGAGAGGTGGGGGGGGGGATCAGTAATATGTTTCAAATAAAGCAGCTCTATTGTTCACTGATTGTAAAGTGTAACAATGAAATGTTCTTCTACCACAAATCTACACATAGACTTGAGAGTGTTTTTGTTTGAAAAGTATGTTAACATGTGTGTATCATACCGCAGCTCAGAGGTTAGCTGACATTTTTCTTTATGTTCTAAACATTTGTTTTATATTTGATGAAAATATATGTTTAGAAGAAAGGCTTGGTGTTAGGTTTTAAAAACAAAAATATATAAATAAACATTACCGTTCTAATTATTCTCACTGAAACCACTATTTGTTTGGTATGTTTTCTGTGTTTTATTTATGCTTCTATTGGCAATGAAGTGTCTTCCTTAGTAGTTTTGGCAGTTGGCTATGAAGCAGTGTACTAAGGATTTGGCTGTAATTTGCAGTAGCTGTAGAACAAGGGTGGTCAATAATAGAGATTTGTGTGCAGATATTGTTATTGTATGACTAAATAGGGAGGTCCATCACTTTGTTTTATTACAAAAATAAAAAATTGGGAGAGGGGGAAGTATATGCAGCAAGCCACGAAAGTTAATCTCTCCCACCTGTGGACCTGGCTGCAGCCACAGATGTATGTTCTTAATAAGACTGGAAGCTCCCAGGGATCTGATATTTAGGGGAGTCAGTGGTTGTGGACCATACTGGGTGTCACCCTCGGAGACCAAAAAGTGGCTCCTCCTTAGTGACAGGGAGCCTGCACACTAACATCACAGTGCAGGGCCCGGCTCCCGATCACTGACCGCCCGTACACACAGCACGATACCCCAATATATCTGCAGATATTTTGGGCATCAGCTGTGCAGCACAGCCGACGCAATATATCTGTATGTGAACAATGTCATTCACAGACATATCGCTGGTAGACACTAGCCGGCACACGCAAGATATATTGCCCGATCAATTGATCAGCCAATATATCTGCCAGTGTGTACCCAGCATTAGTCGCACACAGATATACCAGTGTCGCATATCAAATGAATCAGTGCAGCCTCCTGGTGCATTGCGACTAAGATGCCTTTTCAGGTGAAAAAGAAACAAAAAAGACATTCGGCACAAGCTGAGTCGCACTGGACTTGGCGCGCCGAGAGGTGCTGTACGGTGTGACTGCAGCAATAGTGTATGAGGACACATCTGAAAGCAAATTAGCTGCTAGATTTAAATTGGCTATTCTTTTTTAGGCAAAACCATGTTCCTGCATACTCCCCCATAAATGAAGAAGAATGGAGTTCTTTACAGTTGGGGTTATCTGTTTTAGTTTAGCACCAGAATTGACAGAACACTGCACATACACTCAAAAGGCGGCATTGGAGTTACTTCACAAATTGAGACTAACGCCAACAAAAATTTGTTCAATGACACCATCCACAGAGAGACCCACTAAGAAGAACTGGGTCACGATCACACAAGCACAGAAATCGAAAGTTTTCAAGACCTCAACCACACTTTGTAGAACAGGAAAATGAAGAGATGGGCAAACAGCAGATGAGTACAATAAGGTAAACAACCAACAGCTCCTAAAAATCTGAATCAGGTGCAATAGTAATTGAAACTAATAAAGCAGATGTTTATTCTAATAGCAGCTCCCAAAACAATATTGAAAGACCACAAAGGCACATAGGGAGCGCTTAAAACACTTATTTAATATCATTATTTAGACATTTATACTCTATACTCTAAATATCACATAGAGTTTATAAAAGACATACATATATTAACCACTTGCCTGGCACGGTCGTATCAGATACGACCGCACCAGGCTGAGCTTTCCCTGACATGGTCGTATCTGATACGACCGGTCAGAAATGCCCACTAGGCGGCTGTGGGAAGCTAATCAGCAATTACTGGTACCGGCTCCCACCTCTGTTCTCCCCATTAGAGCAGAGTGGGAGCCTGGTAACCGGGGGAGACCCTGGATAACGCCACCTCCAGGTGGCGTTATTATCACAGGGCTTCCCCCGGTATTTTTTTACAATTTATTTGTAGTAACTCTGGTCGGATCACATTTCCCATTACAATTATGGGAAATGCGATCTGCTTTACTAAAAATAAGTGACACTAGGGGTTGGAGTAGAATTTTACTAATTCTACTCCAATTGCCCTATAATAACTACAGTTGAAACTAAAATAATGTGAAAAGGGTGTGAAAACACCCTTTTTCACTTTATTTTAGTAAAAATAATGTTAATAAATAGAGCCCTAAGTACTTGGGATCAGTTAAAAAAAAGTAATGATTAAGAAAAAAGCACTTTGGCTGAAAAGTGGCCCCATCGAGCCAATGGCCCCTGGGGAACTTCTCATCCCTGCTGAATGCTCGTCCCGGGCAGCAGCAGTGCTGCTGGGACTTGTAGTTTCACACTCCACTGGGGGTCGTAACACCGTGTGCAGCAGCGTACTTAAGCCAATGCCGGGGATGATGCTGTATGCCTGGTACAGTTACAGGCAGGATCGCGGCGCCAGTTTTTTCGTGTCTACGAGTCACTGTGAATATAGTGACTGTAGACATCCATGCTGCATCCCTGGAGGAAGACCACACAAACACGATGAGAATATACAAACTGTAATATGTCTAGCCAACTACAAGATCAACTAAAATAGGAATTCCTATATTTAGATGCTCGAACACCACTTGGTGCATTTTTACATGACACCATTGAAACTTGTACCAGTCACATGCTAGGTTCAGAATCTCTGTCAGAGCAGAGTATGGCCTACAATGTGAGTGATTAAGTGCTTGAGCCGCAATCCCAGCAACACTTCCATCATAGACAAACACAGGGGGGTTTCCAGTTGCCTGGAAACCTCCCTCCCCAGCCCACACTATGACAGAATAGGAATAGTAATATAATATAATTTTACCAGTGCTGCATGTTCTTCTTAGTATCACAAACTAAATGATTAGCACCACCTGTGTATCTTCTAACATGTGTCAGCCAGTAATAAGTGCACCAGCTAGGAGATCTGAAAAAAGGGGTGCACTGCCATCAATAGGGCTAATTATTAATACTGTATAATAATACACTATCCAATACTTAAGGAGACCGATATGTACATTTATGTCCAGGTCAGTGCTAGGTTCTTCTGCTGCTCCCCCAGACTCCTGGCTGTGTTCCAATGCTCTGGAATGGGGCCCACATCTGAAATAGAAACAGTCAGCTCAGGCAGGATGGCCCTACTGCCGCATATCATAGCTTACTGTGATCGCTGGTCGTGTATATGGTGGAATTATGACACACAATACACTTTGTATGACGCATATTAAAGCTGTTTAAGTGCTAATTATACTGTACCCTCTTCATGGACTGGCCACCCTCACTCTTAACTCAAACATTTGGAAACCCCCCTGTACAAATCCTGCTTTTACCACTGCCCATAACACGCCCATGAGATGGCTCATATTTGTGCTTCTGAATACCATCTCCCTGTCACCACCTAGGAATGCCCTGCACATTTCCAAGACATTTTTTAGAAACTGTATGTCTCAATCACAGCTGCTCCTCTGTGCATACACACTGTGGGACATTGACGCATTCACAGTTGTAAAATGTTGACAGTTTGAGTTAATATTGCACTGCCTATGACTCAGAATGAGGCCCTTCACCCATTGTAGCCAATTTCCCCCATTCAGCCTCAAGTGGGGTTGCAAATGAATTTCCTGTAGTTACTCACAGTAGTAAAACCAAATATAAAAATGGTTATTTTTGTCTATGCCACCCAAATCCAATTATCAAAATGGGCGGATGCAGAGCAATCTATACAATTTAGTTTTTTCAGTTAAGATAGTGGCACATCAACATCCACCTGCAGAACAGTATTTATCCAAGTGTGTCAAAAATTATTGGATCAAGGAATAATTAGAGGAATGACAGGAGGGAGAAAACCATCAATGTTAAAGAAAAATAAAAAGTAATAGGTTTAGATGGTACCTTACAGTTGAGATGGCAGCTCCAGCGGAACTTTGTTTTTCTCTGGCAATGACTCCACAAGCTTATCCTTCCCAAGCTGTAGCAGAGAGGCTAGCCCCATACATACAGTAACATGACATAATGTGACAGCCTTGGTAAATAGAATAATTAGTAGATTTATTAAAGGGGGATTAAGAGCAAGTGGGTCCAAATAGGTCAATATGGAGAAAATTATAATCACATACAAATGACAATCAATGTGGTGGAAATTAAATATGACAAATATATGGTAGTAGTAAGCAGTACGTTAGTAAAAATAGGCAATAGTTCTCTCTAATAGTTTGTAGCATGTAGATTCGAGCGACCACTGGAGACTGAAGTGCTTCAAAACAAATCGCTTTTATTCCAGCAGAAAGGAAATTGAAAGCAGACAATTTAGAACAAATTCAAGTGGATTCGCATTTTTTAGATAAAGTTATTACCTGTGATGAAACATGGATCTTCCAGTATGATCCTGAGACAAAACGCCAGACCATGCATTGGTAAAAAGTAGACCTTCATCACCAAGGGTACAGAAAGCGCATCAAAGCAAATCCAAATTCATGCTAATTGTTTTCTTTGATATACAGGTTGTTATTTGGAAGACTGAGGGCCTGATTCAGCAAGGATCGCAGTTGCAAAGATGCACGCAAACGTTCGATTAATTCGCAATGCATATGCATCGCAGTGCACGTGCTGAAATAGCAATTGTGATGGAAAATGCATTTGCAGAGGCTACTCAGACCCCGAGCACAGTGCTTGACAGGAAGGGTCATTTGTGGGTTGTGACAAGGGGGTGGTCGGGCGAACGCAGGCGTGCCAGTGCATTGGGTTGGCGTTGCAGGGGCGTGCATTAATTATCCACCTCAATACCATACGCAGCCTGAGGTCTCATAACGTGACCTGAAGTTAGCAATTCCTGAGTGAGGTCTGACCTGCCTTAACTGTGCGTTTGGGTCCGATGTTACTCGATGTTACTGATTATTTTGCTATACGGATGTGTGTAAGAGGAAGTGGGTGTCCTTATGGTAAGCTGGGATCGCAAAGCGATTGCAAACATTTCACCGGTAATATTAGCAACTGCGGTGCGTGCGTTCTAGCAGAATAGCGACCCTTGCTGAATCAGGCCCTGAGTACCAGAAGGCACAACAGTGAATCAACATCACTACAAAAATGTTCTAGAAACAAGGGGATAAGTTCCCGCACTGAAATAGTCACTCACAGTTCAGTTTATTGAGTGACAAGTAGGAGTAATTAGAAATGTTATATATACCAAACTCCCATTGTGCTGCCCTCTATTCCCAGCATGGTGAGCAGATCATTAGCACAGGTTATCACTAAGATAAATCATCTCTATGCAGCATAAAAGGAGATTACAGGCACCTCATGTTCAGTAATCGAAATAACTACATATTATGCAACATGCAAACACTTCTAAATGCAAAGCACATTTAGATACTTTTTTGGGCCACAAATAAACCTACAGAATTTATATTTATAAAAGTAAAAAATGAATAAATAAATAGTAGAAGCATACTCAAGTAGAATAGCAGAGAATTCAAAGTCTTTCTCTCCCCTCTGTGTCACCCTTGTCTGTCTCCCACTCCCCTTTAGATTGTAAGCTCTCATGAACAGGGCCCTCTTCTCTCATGTTCTTTTCTGTCCCTCGCTTATACCGTCATTAAATTTTCCACTGGCAACAACAGCACCAAACAGGGGCGTATCTATAATGGGCAGCAGGGCCGTAGCTAGGGTAGTGCGGCCGGTGCCATCACACAGGGCACCACAGGTCAGGGGGTGCTGTTTGGGCCTGTCAAATTTCTGTTTGTTATTATTCTTGCTTGTAGCTTCCTCTTATTTCATCCGCAGGATCTTCCGGCCTCCCCTATCTCTTCCCTGGCCTTTCCCCATGAAGCCATGGCCCTTTTTTGGGTGTATTATGTCCCTTTGAAAAATGAGGGGGGCGCCAATGCTCTTTCTGGCACAGGGCAACAAAAAGTCTAGTTACGGCTCTGATGGGCAGGGCCGGATTAAGGGGGGCGACAGGGGCGGTCGTCCCTGGGCCCCCACACACGGAGGGGCCCCCACTAGCAGGGGTGTAGACCGCTGTGAGCGCGGCCACACTACACAATTACAAACACACAGCCGCCGACGACAGCTGTGTGGTTGTTACAGCAGCCGATGAGAGTCAGGCAGACTCTCATTGGTTGCTGCGTCAACGGAGGGAGCCAGCTGGAGCTCACTCCGGCTCCCCCCGCAGCGGGTGATAATGGGAGAGATGTCATGATGCTGATGTCTCTCCCAAAGTGCAGGAGAAGAGCCGGGAGGGGGACTCAGAGCGGACGCCGAACAGCCGCGGTCGCATCAGGAGCGGGGATTCAGGTAAGTTGTGTTTTTTTTGTGTGTCTGTGTGTGTAAGGGGCACTGCATAGGGGGGGCGCTACAGGGGTCACTGTATAGGGGGGCTGCTTCATGGGGGCACTAGGGGGCACTACTAGGGTCAATGCATAGGGTGGACAATTACTGGGGGCACTGTATAGGGGGGGACTACTACTGAGGACAATGCATAGGGGGGGACTACTACTGGGGGCACTATATAAGGGGCACTGCATAGGGGGGACCATTACTGGGTCTGGGGGAGCACAATGTAAGGGGTACTACTGGGGACACTGTATAGGAGGACCACTACTGGGGGCATTATATAAGGGGCACTGCATAGGGGGACCACTACTGGCGGCACTACTACAGGGGGCACTGCATAGGGGGGACCATTACTGGGAACACTGCATAACGGGCACTGCAAATGGGGACATTGCATAAGGGGCACTACTACAGTGGGCATTGCAAGAGAGGCCTTACTACTGGGGACATTAAGGTGAGTAAAAATGAAATAAAATGCTCCTAGGGTGGCAAGAAACGGTGTTATATAGGGGACCCCACAAGTTTGTTGCCCAGGAGCCCCCACAGACTTTAATCCGGCCCTTATAATGTGTGCAGGGCGTGCTGTGCACATCTGCCCACACTGCACACCCTTCACCCATTTAGTAAATACCTCTCCAGAGTCCCGCGTCAGCGGTACCATCGCTTTATAAATCGCCTGGAAAATGGCCGCAACGGGAATTTTCCAGGCATTGTGCGTAGACGCAATAGGGAAGCCACCGTGAAAATGGCTGCCACACATTTCCCCGGTGTCCTACGCATGCGCTGTAGACTCTGGCATAGCACCAGAGTCTACTTTAGTGCCCAGAGTCTGCTGTGCTCAGGGCGCTGCCAGCAGGTGGGCAGAGAGGAGGGGGCCCTAGAAGGAGACTGCACACGGGCCCCCTTCTCTCTTAATATGCCCCTGGCACCAAACCTTGGGATCTGCTGCCCTGCTGCTTATTTGGGTTCTATGACTGCTGCTGCAGAAATATTTATTGACCACCGGAACTGAGGCGCCGGAGCATAGGAGATCGCAGTTGCAGGCAGAGACATGCCTCAAAAACAGTCGCAACACGCCTGCTTTTAAATGACCACCTCCCCATTACTGCCCACAAATGGTCCCTGTCTGTCAATCAATTTTCAAATAAATTCTCACTGCGAGCTACGACAGTAATGAATAATGGTACTCAGACACATGCGCAGACCACCGATAGTCACTCAACTGCGTAAACATGAGCATTGGGTCCATCTCTGAATCATGCCCTAAATGCAGAGCCCCTCATATTTACTGATATGTTTTTTACATCTTACAGTATATTATTTAAGTTGCATTATTTATCTCAGTAACGTAGAGGTTTGGCGGAATATACTGAAATGTGTGTCCTCATATGCAAGCCAAGATACATAAATATAGACAGACTTGTTAATGCTTATTTAAAGGTACAACAAAGCTATAAAAAAAACTCTTATTTTATATTAAAGATGTACTTATACAATTAATAACTATGCTTGTCAACTCTTTGGGAGCTTTTCAGAACTAAAGAAGTTTGGACTTGAAGACATAAATAAATTATATTCCATGACGTTTATATGCTTGGAATGCCATTTTTAACCTGTATAAGAGGATGACGTAATTTACTTTGCATATATTTACTTACTTTTCTACATCTTAATGTTTTTTTGCTGAAAAACAGCATTAAAATCCATTCATTAAATATACTTTATCAAAATTCATGCTGGAAATTAATGTGTTACCAATTTTGCCTTTTATCCAGATTTCACTGGAAATATTTTAGCCTTCTCAGACCAGACACAAACCATTCCTCTTACTGCAGCTAATACGAAGCCATTATTTCAATGTGGTCATTATTTTTAGTAGATCATACAGATCAGTGATTCAAAAGTGGATGAGCAAGATGGGGATGAGGAGGGAGAGGAAAAGGAGGAAAAAGAGGAAAAGAAGGTGGGAGAAGAGGAAAAGGAGGGAGAAGAGGAAGAGGAGGAAGATAAGGAGGAAGATGAGGAGGATGAGAAGGAGGAGAAGGAAGAGGAAGTGGTGGAGGAGGAAGAGGAGAAGGAGTCTTATGGAAGTCAGCCAGATCTAAACTTGTGGCTAAACCTGTAAATGCTTGCTGAGGGAGAGTCATTGGCATTTACAAGTAAGCATATGTAAAGATTTCAGATGACTCTTTTGCACCAAGGATAGGGAGATAGCAAATCTGTGCTGATAGTGATGATGATTGCTCTCACAAGTGGCTGTACATTGGAGGTGTTGCCACACAGATGTTGCTGTCTCTGAATACGGATTGAAGTCTATGGCTATCTTTAAGCAAACGTCCGTAGATGTGGTCAATTTGCACAGCGTCTCTGAATGAGGCCCACAGTGTATTAGATCAGACACAACGTGCCAAGACTGCACCCTGTAGTGTGTAGAGTTACTCGGAACATCCGGGCAGCACTTTACTTCCTCCTTCCAGTGGCCACACCTCTCTTGTGATGTCACATGCTGTAGAGAGGGGCCAGCACAGGGCGGCAGTGAGCCAAGCTATGGTGCAGGCAGGTATCATAAGCTATTTTTCACATTTTTTTTATATTCCTATCATTACAAGTAACCTAGACTGTACTGTTAGAGTACTCCAAGCACTTGTGCCATCTTCTATTTAAATGTGGCTATATGTATAGGGGAAAGTGTGAAACACCTCGCACCCTATCATCCAGTGATGTGCGGCCAGGTGAGGCAGAGCCTTTCCTGTCATACTTAGGTATACTCCAGAGTTTTGAATATTAAAATCATAAGAAAAATTTTAAGAAAATATTATAAACATCTTTGTATTATTCTAATAATTTTTATAGTCAAAACTCTGGAGTAAAAAGTGTATGGCAGGTGAGGCACTGCCTCCCCTGTCTACCTTTTCTGCACATCCCTGTTCAAAACACACCAAATTTCCAAGACTATATACTGCTGCACCCTTGCATAATGTGTAAGGCGTCTGACTGCTATGTGAGAGGTGATAGGTTTGAGTTCCGGGTTTGACAGTATTTTGAAATGTGTGTGTTAAATAAAAGAGAATGTGACTGAAGGCCACTGAGGTGGCCAGAATGAGTGGGAGTTGGCCAGAGAGGAGATAGAGGGCAGTCAGGAGATGCTGGGGATAAAAGAGGAAGCTACAAGTGAGAATGATTATAAACAGAAATTGACAGACCCAAACACCGCCCCCTGCCCTACGGTGCCCTGTGCCACGGCACATGTCACACCACCCTAGTTACGGCCCTGGGGGCAATGTCTCCTCCACTACCCCCATCACCACAACCTCATTTCTCTTGCCAGTGCATACCTCAAGAACTGCAATCTGTGCAGTCTGTATAAGTGCAGTGCACTGCCTCTCTCAGACACGGTTCAAACTACCAAGCCCCCAGTTTTTTTAGCTGCCTTGTCACTGTGTCTAACCAGCTATTCCCACCTGCTGGAGACCCCTGTTCTCTTTGACACCTGGTGCCCGGATGCAGAACTGTAACTAGGGGTGTGTGAGCAGCCAGGAGAGCTGCTGCAGAGCCATCTGGAGCATCCAAAGGTTGCTCTCTGGCATGTACCCTGCAGCCTTCATTTGGGATCCAACTTTATTTTATTTCACTGGTTCACATTGAAATGTACCTGTATATATATTCTTTACCTGCAATGATACATGCACATATACTGTATGTTCCTTTTCTTGGCTAGAGATACTAATAATAATTGATCAGTGAAATATGTTATATACAGTATCTCTCTTTAAACAGAGGATTGTTTTCCTATCTCCTTTTGGTACAATACCAGAACTAAGTCTAAGGGGTAAATTTACTAAGATTTGAGTTTGGTCGAATAAGCATTCTCTGGAGAGTTTGGGGATTATTTACCACTCGCAAATTTACTAACGTCAAACTCGGGAGTGATGTCTACAGAAAAAGACGGGAGAGTTAGCAAACACTCTTCAATTCACCATTAGCCAAACTCGAGTAACTTTTCACTAGTAAAGATAGGATTCGGGAATTTACCAAGACTCGATTTTCAAAATTCGCACGAGAATGGATAAAACTCGTTTCCAAATTCGGGAAATCAATTTACCTGTCTGTGAGATGTGAGTTCCTGCTGAAGCCTTTCAACTCGGCTGAGTTGAAGAAACTCTCCCGAACTGACAAGCAAACTCGGGAGAAGTTTGCATGTGTTTCAAATTGAACTTAATTTATCTACTAAAAGCATGCCTAGAAAAGGACCAAAATCATCAGCATTATTTTATGTGAGAAGGAATGGCTGAGATTGAGAACACTGCTGTGGCAAGTTCTTGGCTGGGATACCAGAGGCTCTACCACTAGGCTGGAGGGACACAGGAGCAAGAAACTGAACAGGCTCAGGTGGATATGCAGGTACCACAGAGGCTGCACAGGTAACTTTTTTTTAGGGGGAGTTTGATCCTGAATGCATTGGCTGATGACTAGGTCATACAGATATTTCAGCACAATCATAACAACATATTCCATCTGTATGACTAAGTCAAACTGGACCTAGACCCTGAGATAGGATGCACACATGCTGTCTCAAGCATGCATAAGCTTCTGAGTGTATTGCACTTTTTGCTACTGGAAACTTCCAGTCTGTATTTCTTGGTATCTCACAGTCAACCTTCTCACGCTACCTCACACAGGTCATGGCAGCATTAGACCATCTCATAAACACCTGTATCTGCTTCCTTAGCCAGGATTCACACTGGCATGCAGTCAAGGTAGCTTTTTATAGCATTGCAGGCATGCCAAATGTTCTGGGTGCTATAGACTGCACACACATTGGGCTGAGACCACCTCGGGACATGGCACATGTTTATCTAAATCACCATTATAGCCTCTCTACCAAAGTCCAGGTGGTTTGTAATACAAAATAAAAGATCATGAGTGTTGTAATCAGCTACCCTGGCTCATGTCACGATACCTTTATCCTCAGCCAGTCATCTCTTCAGAACAAATTTGAGGTGAAATGCCTGAGGTATGGTTGGTTGGTAAGTCTGTTTTGAACTCTTCTATGACCCTCACAAACACAATCAGATAGTTCACTGACTGGTATTTATTTTCAATTCCAACAGGGGATTTTGGTTATGGCTGTGTAAACTGGCTTCTGACTCCGTTGTCACTTCCAAATTCTCCTGCTGAGCACAAGTATAATGATTTGTATAAAGCCACCAGGTCAGTGATATGTATTGATGCAACTAAAATGCTACAATGAAAGGATATTGATACATGCTCCGAAGACTGAAGACTGAGCACATAAGCCCAATTTTTTATAGATGATGTGTGGATTACAATCAAACCTACAGAATTGTAGTGATTGTCTTTAACTGAAGACAAACGGAACGCACACTCTTTTATTGTGCAATTACCCCTCTTCGTCCACTCTAATCGGTACTGGACTGCAGGAGCCAGGTGTGGTTTTTTAGACAGCAGAAGCACTCATTAAATTGAACTATGAAGTCCTACAATGTACTATCCTCATATCTCCTCTATACATGCATTAGAAGAGATGTATGACTTCATCAGCTCTTTCTTGTCTCAATATCTGCTAATCACCATATTTTTCCCAGTATTATAACTGCCACTGAGGAAGGGGAAGACTCATTTGTCATCAGATGCTTCTTAGCAGATGATAAAAAGCAGAATCTCAAGCTGGGCATACACTATACAATTTTCTGTCAGATATCTGTCCAATCTAGCTGGTTGGAATGAAAACCTGGTAATGTATGGGAGCTAATGACAACTCACAGCCTGTAAATGGTGTGGATCAGTAAAAGTGTGCTAGTAGGACATAACAGTAGGTAATTTTAATCTAGGGGTGGGCAATACGCTGCACACCAGCTGTCGGGGAACTATACATCCCAGCATGCCCTGCCACAGCTATGCTATTTGCCCATGTGAAAACTTCTCCAAGGCATGCTAGCACTTGTACAAAATCACTTCCTCACCATCCCTGCTTGTATTTGTTTATTTATTTTAGGGATAAACAGTTATATTTTAGTGACTAGTGTGGTTCTTTGGGATGTTAAATTGCATAAATGTAGTAATTATGTAGTAATATGAACTCTCAACTCTTGGGCATAAAAAAAAACTTTCTTGGGTGAATTAATTCTCACGATTAACGATTAAGGATAAAACTTTCATGAACAGAGCAAACTCGCCAGTGAAAACTCGATTTCATTCACCATCAGAGAACTCAATTCACTCGAAACTCGATCCTTTGTAAATGTGCGAACTTCATTATTGAAATCTCTCTCGATTCTATCATCAGGGAGCATACTCGTATCCTGATAGACATCTTATATATATTCTGTTATATTGTTGCAGTGTGTATATTATATTGATACTACAAATGTAACATTATATCCATCCTGGGAAATTGCATCACTTAGCTTTAAAGAAATTCAGGCTGGGTCTGGGTCTGGGGCTGGAAATTATCATTCTTGATATGATGTGTTAAGTGTCTGTAAGAAATCTTCTTTTTTGTTTTTCCTGCTAAACTGACATAAGACATTTGTAGTAGGACGCAAAATGGTCGGAATCTACTTAAGGAATTTCCGTGACTGCTTATAATGATATTGTGAAATATTTTTCTTTCACATATACCGTTTATTACTTATCCTATAATTTCACCTGCGAATAATGATTAACAAATACTCTACATATGTAATTGGTTATTAATAGGCATTTTCATTATAATTACATTTGTTATATGACAATCCATATACATAGGGTATTGGATACTTGCAATAATTTGAGTTTATGTTCATTTGTGTGTTTTTGTGTGTGTTTTATTATACACCCATGACATATTTTAATAATATTAATAAAAGTTTTGTATTAACAACTGAAGTGTGCCCCGCAAAAAAGAGAGTTTTCTTTCTTCTTTTTGGATCTGCTATATATTTACTCTCCGGGGAGCACAGTGGCATCTGCTCGGTGACACCGGGTGGGGGGAAAAGGGGTCATGGCCTTGTGGGCAAGGGGCATGGCCTTGCAGCCCGAACCCCCATTGTGTGCGGACTGCCCCCAGGGACCACTCTGTGTGCAGTGCCGGCTCCCTCACTGTGCCCGGACCAAGTGCTGCATGTAATGCTACAGTGCAGCACCCGGCTCCTGTCACTGAGGAGGAGTCGGCACTTTGGTGTCACCCCTCGGCGGGTGATACCCGGGAGCGGCCCGCACCTCTCATACCCACCTTGTGATGTCACTGTGGGAGCACCTCCACTTTAAGAAATTTCATACCCACAGACTGGGTTGGTACTACAATATTACTGTGGGTGACTTAACTGAGAATAGATATCATCTCTATATATACAATTTGCCCAGTGCTTGAAATACCCCCTCTTTTCCCCTTTCCCTAATATTTGAGCCTGTAGAGTTGCCTGCAGTCTCCTAAAGATCCTCTGGACAGTGCTCTTTGTCATGTTGCCAGCAGCCTCGCCCCTCAGTGTGACATCTGTGGCATCCGGCTGCTGCCCGGGTGGAGCATTTCTGTTACCTCCGGTAGTTATGTCACCTCCTATTATGTCTCATATATGGGGCATATCCAATTAGGTGCGAGTTTACCAAAAATCTTGCACATCTCGGGGGTTTTCCTACATTTGCGAGATCTTTGGTATTCAATAGGGTGCACATTTTTTTTTTATTTTAAGCCCTTAATTTCTTTTTTGAGTGCCTCTAGAGCACATCCAATATTTCCTAAAATCCATATTTTAAGAAAAAGTTGGCGGCACTTGCTCTGGAACCCTTTGGACAACCCCCCTAATATCTAATTAAGCAAATGGAAGTTTCCAATTAGCTTAATTAGTACTTAATTACTCACCTTCTGCAGCGCTATCCTCCTCCTTTTTTGTCTCTTCTTCAGAATCACAGACAGCTTCCATGGACCAGCTGGGCACAGGGCAGGTACTACCCCTAACTCTGCACTACCTCCCCGCACACACTACCTACACTATACTACCCCTATCCTGGCACCCCCTCTCTGTACACAATGCTTACACTATCCTAAACTACCACGCTAACCCTGCACCCGCCCCCTGCATATACTTAACTACACTACAAAGCACTACCACCGCCAACCCTGCACCCGCTCCCCGCACATATTACCTACACTATCCCTAACCAGAGCCAGATTTAGATCTCATGGGGCCCTAGGCAAGATACCAGTTTTGGGACCCTCCTCTCTCTAACTTTACAAAGCACTATATTTTAATTTCTGATTCATTCCCCTCTACAGCACCATTAAGAAAAGGTCCGCTGCTGCTTTGAAACGTCGGCTATGTATGTATGGGTTGGGTACGGTATGCCAGCACTCAGAATCCAGACGCCGGCATCCTGACAAGGTTAGGATTCCGATACCTGCTGGTAAGTATCCTAACCCTACCCCTGAACCTAACCCTCCCTCCCCGCAACCTAAACCTAACCCTCCACCCCCAGCTGCCTAGCCCTAACCCCTCTCAGCACAGAACTCCCCTCCCTTCACAGCACAGACCCCCTCTTTCCTCACATCACTGACCCCTCTCAGCACAGAACCCCCCTTCTCCCCTCACAGCACAGACCTGCTCTTTCACTGACCCCTCTACCATCTCAGCATAGACCCCCCTCCCCTCATGCAATGCCCCCTGTACTAGTGCCCCTGATACAATGCCCCCTGTAGTAGTGCCCCTTATGCAATGCCCCCAGTAGTAAGGGCCCCTGTAGTGCCCTCAGTTGTAATGCCCTTGTATTGCCCCCAGTAGTAATGATCCCTGCAGTACCCCAGTAGTAATGCCCCTTGAAGTGCCCCCAGTAGTAAGGGCCCCTGTAGTGCTCCCAGTTGTAGTGCCCTTGTAGTGCCCCAGTAGTAAGGCCCCTGTAGTGCCCCCAGTAGTAATGCTCCCTGCTGTGCCCTAGCAGTAATGGCCCTTGAAGTGCCCCCAATAGTAAGGGCCCCTGCAGTGCCCCCAGTTGTAATGCCCTTGTAGTGTCCCCAGTAGTAATGCCCCTTGAAGTGCCCCCAGTAGTAATGCCCCATGAAGTGCCCCCAGTAGTAAGGACCCTGTAGTGCTCCCAGTTGTAGTGCCCTTGTAGTGCCTAAAGTAGTAAGGCCCCTGTAGTGCCCCCAGTTGTAATGTCCTTGTAATTCCCCCACTAGTAATGCTCCCTGTAGTGCCCCCAGTTGTAATGCCCAAGTAGTAATGCTCCCTGCAGTGCCCCAGTAGTAATGCCCCTTGAAGTGCCCCCAGTAATAAGGGCCCCTGTAGTGCCCCCAGTTGTAGTGTTCCCAATAGTGCCCCCAGTAGTAAGGCCCCTGTAGTACCCCCAGTAGTAATGCCCTTGTAGTGCTCCCAGTAGTAATGCCCCTTGACGTGCCCCCAGGGGTAATGCTCCCTGCAGTGCCCCAGTAGTAATGCCCCTTGAAGTGCCACCAATAGTGCCCCCCGTAGTAAGGCCCCTGTAGTGCCCCCATTTGATGCCCCCAGTAGTATGGCCACTGTAGTGCCCCCATATTATGCCCCCAGTAGTAAGCTCCCCCCCCCGCGCACACACATACAAAAAAAAACAATACTTACCTTAAACCCCGCTCCAGTGCCTGCTGCCGTCAGTCCCCGGTGCCCGCTCCTCAGAACTATGGGAGTGACGTCATGACGTCACTCCCATAGTGCACTGTGGGACCTGGAAGCCGGAGCTCAGGATTGAGGTCTGTCCTCAGCTGCCACTGGCGCTGGGGGGGGGAGAGAGGGAGCCGGGCATCCGCTGGAAAAACACTCTCAGCGGGCGCCCGGCAATGGAGGGTGCAGGGGTTGCGATCGCTGGGCCAGCAGGCCCCTTAAGCCGCCAGGCCCCATAGCAACTGCACCCCCTGCACCCTCCGTAGCTATGCCACTGCCCTCTCCAGGGCCAGATTGCGGGGGGCCCTAGGCATCCGCCTAGGATGCCTAGCGGTAAATCCGTCCCTGCCCCTAACGCTGCACCCCTTCCCCGCACACACTGCCTACACTACACTACACTACCGCCGCTAACACTGCACTCCCCCCCCGCACACACTACCTGCTACACTACCGCCAGTAACTCTGCATCCCCTCACTCCATCCTCCTCCCAGCATCCTCCTCCTCAACTGTGATCGCATCCGATGGTGCTCGATGTACCAATGTTTTCATGCACTTCCAGGAGATGACGTGCGCAAGTGGGTGCATTATGAATGGCTAGTGGGCGTCTGCATACAATAAGTGATCGCACGCCAAGACATAGTGGGCGTGCTAATGCCTTGCAGTGAGATTGCCTGCCTTGCTGGGCGTGCGCTGGATTTTCATACGCAGGGTGCGAGCGAACGCATCTAGCGAGTGGGTCCGAATGAGCTCCAGAACACGGGGATTGCCGGGTTTTCCGCGAGCGCCTCTGAATTAGGCCCACTGTCTGTTTCTCTTGCTTTATATAAAGTCTGTACCCCATATTGTCTTGTGGTGATGAACATGCACTTAGAAAAGGAACACTGCTGTACTGCTTCCTAATTGCAACATTTGTTTGAAGGTATTTTACTACTAAACAAAGTTTAGCTCATTACTCACTGTGTGATTTATCTACCCCCAACAAGAGATTAATGTTGCTGCACAGTAAACAGTCACACTTACATATCAGTGACATAAAAGATGACTGGTCGAAAATGTTATAATTAATATTACTCTCTGACCATTTCACCAGCCTGGAGGGAATTACCACCAGAGTGGCGACGCACCCACAAAAATAAAATCATCTCTTGCACACATGTGAAATGATTGGAGCCAGACCTCTTCCCAGCAAACTCTCTGCGATTAGGGGATTCTAAACCAATTTCTCTGGTTACAAGCCAGCCTGTTCTTGAGGACCACCAGGAGTAGGCTGGTGACATGGTAATTTACATATCAAAAGGCAGTGTGGCTAATTGTGGAAAAGCGACAAGTCAGTAAAGCTGTACGTTGTAATGTCATTATCCATTGACACAGTTAGTGTTTGGTTTATATTAGTGCAGGCTCCAGGCTTGGTGGTAAGTGACCATCAAGTTTTCTGCACAAATGATTTGACATTTCCCCTCCATGGTTGCTCTAAATCACAACAAACCAGAGTCTGTACAAGTAGAAAACATCTGACTACCAGATGAGCAGACTCATGACAAGATCTCTTCCATAGGTAGAGTCCGGTGACCCCACACATGTCTTCAAACATTATTATCGGACCACAAAAATGTAGTCAAAAGGCAACATCTGCATACATTTGTGCCTAGAAAGTTGAATGTTATACAGGATATATGAGAGAGAGCTGAAATACCTCCAAATAGGGGAAGAAAATCCAGATCCATCAGGGAACCTGAACTGCTAGCGGAAGATTGGTACAAATCTAACATGCTTTTGTTTCTGTCAACGGATGAACAGGGCTCATTTTTCACTGGGAAGTAACATAAAGTCAAACTAACTACAAGCTGTATGGTGCCTTTTTAGCCGACTATGCAGCATTTGATCAAAGCGTGGACATATCAGTGGGCGCTGCTGAATGTTCAATGAATCTGCATTCTTCAGTTTTTTCAGAACATACAGGAATAGGTGTTGCTGTAATATGCATCTATGCACATTTTACGCATGTTTTTAATGGAATGTAGTCGGCATTCCGGCACCAGTATCCTGACCAACGGCATACCGAAAGTAACTATCGGCAGTTAGGGGAGAATTAGGCTTAGGGTATGGGGTTAGGCACTAGGGGGAGGGTTAGGGTTAGGAACCGGGGAGGGAGGGTAAGGTTTAGGCACTAGGGGGCAGGGGCGGGCTGGGCCGGGGGGCAGGGTGCCTTCTGCCCCCGGGCCGGTGTGTTTTTGATGTTTCAGGGCCGCCCGCAGCTGTGCTATGCACGTACATGACCGCGGGATGCAGAGGAATACATGCTCCATGGTCACTTGTTTATTTCCCCCTCTGCTGGAGTAATCAGCAAGCAACATACTGGCTGCCAGCTGTCCAAGGCTCACTAGTTCACTAGCCCTCACTGTGCCGCATACTAGTGTCTCGGTGCCCGCGCCTCCATGTGGTTTCACCTAGGTGACGCCCCTACAAATGCATAATTGAGCACTGCAGCCACAGAGGAGCTCAGCCTCAGCTCTGTGAAGGCTGCCCGACCAGCCGGGTGACTGATCCTGATTCCAGTGTCAGTCCTGCAGTGCTGCTGATCAGGGTGTCGTTTCCTGCTGGCTGCTGCTTCTGATTTATACTAGGTATGCAATCACTCACACAAATTATATTTTTTGAAGTAGATTCTTACATTTGTGGACACTGTGGTGTGTGTATCTGGATATATATACTAGGGATGAGTGGGTTCGGATTTCTGAAATCCGAACCCCCCCGAGTCCCCCGATCCGAGCCGGGAACCGAGTCCGGCTCGGGTTTTCCCGACTGACTCGGTCTGAAATTGAGGCAAAACGTCATCATCCCGCCATCCGGATCTCGCGGGTTTTGGATTGTATAAAAGGTCCCCGCATTGGCGCCATTTCTCACTCCTGCTGTGGACAGTGAAGAGGGAGGGTGGAAGTTAGGGCTGGCTGTGTTGTGTTGTGCTATGCTGCTGTTGTCCATAGGGGCTGTGTCCAATCCTCCAAAGTCCATAGAGGCTGGCTGTGTTGTGCTGTGCTGCTGTTGTCCCTAGGGGCTGTGTCCACTCCTCCAAAGTCCATAGGGGCTGGCTGTGTTGTACTATGCTGCTGTTGTCCATAGGGGCTATGTCCACTCCTCCAAAGTCCATAGAGGCTGGCTGTGTTGTGCTGTGCTGCTGTTGTCCATAGGGGCTGTGTCCACTCCTCCAAAGTCCATAGGAGCTGGCTGGGCTGTGTTGTGCTGCTGTTGTCCATAGGGGCTGGCTGGACTGTGTTGTGCTGCTGTTGTCCATAGGGGCTGGCTCGACTGTGTTGTGCAGTCAGTTGTCCATAGGGGATGTGTCCACTCCAAAAGTCTATAGGGGCTGGCTGGGCTGTGTTGTGCAGTGTCCCATAAAGGCTGTAGTCCTAAAAGGGTGCTGTAGTGTTGTCCAGGGGGTGATCTGTCCATCAGAGGTGCTCCACCCAAGTGCAAAAAAAAACATTTATTTCTGTGTTTGTGAATTGTGTGCACTATAGCTGCATGTGCATCAGCAAAGGAGCTGCGCCAAGCGTGCGCCTGTGTCATAAGTTAAGGGCTGGCTGGCTCATCTGTTAAAGGGTGGTGTAACCCCCAAAGTGCGCTCCAAAAAAAATAAAACATTTTCTGTGTTGTGAATTGTATGCGCTGTAGCCGCACGTGGATCAACAAAGGAGCTGGGCCAAGCATGCGCCTGTGTCATAAGTAAAGGGCCGGCTGGGTCATCTGTTAAAGGGTTGTGTAACCCCCAAAGTGCACTCCAAAAAAAATAAAAATTTCTTCTTTTCTGTGTTTTCTGTATGCGCTGTAGCCGCACGTGCATCAAAAAAGGAGTAGCGCCAAGCGTGCGCCTGTGTCATAAGTCTGTAAAAGGGTGGTGTAATTCCCAAAGTGCATTCCAAAAAAATTTAAAAATTCTTCTTTTCTGTGTTGTGAATCGTGTGCGCTGTAGCCGCACGTGCATCAACAAAGAAGCAGTGCCAAGCATGCACCTGTGTCATAAGTCTGTTAAAGGGTGGTGTAACCCCCAAAGTGCGCTCCAAAAAAATAAAACATTTTCTGTGTTGTGAATTGTAAGCGCTGTAGCCGCACGTGGATCAACATAGGAGCTGGGCCAAGCATGCGCCTGTGTCATAAGTAAAGGGCCGGCTGGCTCATCTGTTAAAGGGTGGTGTAACCCCCAAAGTGCACTCCAAAAAAAATAAAAATTTCTTCTTTTCTGTGTTTTCTGTATGCGCTGTACCAGCACGTGCATCAAAAAAGGAGTAGCGCTAAGCGTGCGCCTGTGTCATAAGTCTGTAAAAGGGTGGTGTAATTCCCAAAGTGCATTCCAAAAATTTTTAAAAATTCTTCTTTTCTGTGTTGTGAATCGTGTGCGCTGTAGCCGCACGTGCATCAACAAAGAAGCAGTGCCAAGCATGCACCTGTGTCATAAGTCTGTTAAAGGGTGGTGTAACCCCCAAAGTGCACTCCAAAAAAATTTTAAAATTCTTCTTTTCTGTGTTTGTGTGCACCTTAGCCGCACGTATATATCAATATAACATAAATGGAGGACAAAACTTTGTCTGATAAAAATAAAATAGGGAAAGATCAAGAACCACTTCCTCCTAGTGCTGAAGCTGCTGCCACTAGTCATGGCATAGATGATAAAATGCGATCAAAGTCGTCTGCCAAGGTCGATGCCCAATGTCATGGTAGAGGGCATATAAAATTCAGGAAAATGAACTTAAAAAAACATTTAAATCATCTGAGGAGAAACATAAACTTGCCATTATGCCATTTACAACACGGAGTGGCAAGGAACGGCTAAGGTCTTTCCCTATGTTCTTGACTAATGGTTCAGCTTCACATGACGATGGAAGCCCTCCTCCCGCTACAAAAATCAAATGAGTTAAGGTGGCAAAAGCACAGCGAAGAACTGTGCATTCTAAGAAGATATCACAAATCCCCAAGGAGAGTCCAAGTGTGGTGGCGGTTGCGATGCCTGACCTTCCCAACACTGGACGGGAAGAGGTGGCTCTTTCCACCATTTGCACACCCTCTGCAAGTGCTGGAAGGAGCACCCACAGTCCACTTGCTGATATGCAAATTGAAGATGTCACTGTTGAAGTACAACAGGATGAGGATACTGGTGTAGCTGGCGCTGAGGAGGAAGTTGGTGAGGAGGATTCTGATGGTGATGTGGTTTGTTTAAATCAGGCTCCGGGGGAGACAGTTGTTGTCCGTGGGATGAAAAAGCCCATCACGGTCATGCCTGGGCAGAAGATCAAACATTCCACCTCTTTGGTCTGGCAATATTTCTATCCAAATCCGGACAACACCTGTCTTGCATATGTACCATATGTAAAGGTGAAATAAGTAGGGGTAGGGACGTTAACCACCTAGGAACATCCTCCCTTATACGTCACCTGCAGTGCGTTCATTAAAAGTTACTGTCAAGTTCAGAAACCTTGGCCGTAAGCAGTCCAGGGACACCTAATTCCCTTTGTCCTGTTGTATCCAAGTGCCTGCAAACCACACCGTCAACTCCCTCCTCGTCAATTTCCTCCTTAGTCAGGATCGGAAGTAGTCCTGCAGGCCATGTCACTGGCATGACTGACTCTCCTATCCGGGATTCCTCCGGAGGATCCTGCATTGCTACGACTACTGCTGCCACTACTGCTGTTGCTGCTGGGAGTCGTTCATCATCCCAGAGAGGAAGTAGGAACACCACTACTTTTACTAAACAATTGACCCTCCAACAGTCCTTAGTGAGGAGGAAGAAGTACTACAGCAGTCATCCTGAAGCAAAACGTATAACTGAGGCCTTGACTGCTATGTTGGTGCTAGACGTGCGTCCGGTATCCGCCATTAGTGCAGTGGGATTTAGACAATTGATGGAGGTAGTGTGTCCCCGGTACCAAATCCCATCTAGATTCCACTTCACTAGGCAGGCGATACTGAGACTGTAAAGAAATGTCAGAAAAAGTGTCATCAGTGTCCTAAAAAATGCGGTTGTACCCAATGTCCACTTAACCACGGACATGTGAACAAGTGGAACAGGGCAGACTAAGGACTATATGATTGTGACAGCCCACTGGGTAGATGTATCACCTTACGCAGCAACAACAGCAGCGTCACCAGTAGCAGCATCTCAGAAATGCCAGCTCATTCCAAGGCAGGCTATGCTGTGTATCATCGGTTTCAGTTAGAGGCACACCGCCGGCAACCTCTTAGAGAAACTGAGGGAAATCATCACCCAGTGGCTTACCCCACTTAGACTCTCCTGGGGATTTCTGATATCTGACAACACCACCAATATTGTGCAGGCATTACATCTGGGCAAATTCCAGCACGTCCCATGTTTTGCTCACACAATAAATTTGGTGGTGCAGAATTTTCTGAAAAACGACAGGGGCATGCAGAAGATGCTTTGGGTGGCCCGAAAAATTTCTGGACACTTTCGCCATTCAGCGACTGCGTGCCGAAGACTGGAGCGCCAGCAAACACTCTTGAACCAGCCCCGCCATCACCTGAAGCAAGAGGTTGTGACGAGGTAGAACTCAACCCTCTATATGCTTCAGAGGATGGAGGAGCAGCAAAAGGCCATTCAAGCCTATACATCCACCTATGGCATAGGCAAGGAGGGGGTATGCACCTGACTCAAGCACAGTGGAGAATGATTTTCGTGTTGTGCAAGGTTCTCCAGCCCTTCGAACTTGCCACACGTGAAGTCAGTTCAGACACTGCCAGCTTGAGTCAGGTCATTCCCCTCATCAGGCTTTTGCAGAAGCAGCTGGAGAAAGTAAAGGAGGAACTAAGATGGAGCGATTCTGCTCGGCATGTGGGACTTGTGGATGAAGCCCTTCATTCGCTTGCCAGGATTCCAGGGTGGTCAATCTGTTGAAGTCAGACCACTATATTTTGGCCACCGTGCTCGATCCTAGGTTTAAAGCCTACGTGGTGTCTCTCTTTCCGGCTGACACAAGCCTGCAGAGGTGCAAAGACCTGCTGGTGAAAACACTGTCAGCTGAAGCGGAACGTGACACGTCAACAGCTCCTTCTTCATTTTTTCCCGCAACTGGGGCTGCCAGGAAACAACTTAGGTATCCTAAGCAACCCACTGGCAGTGATGCAGGGCAGGCAGGACCAAGTTTGGAAATCTGGTCCAGACTGAAGGACCTGGCAACAATTTCTGACATGTCTACTGTCACTGCATATGATACTGTCACCATTGACAGAATGGTGGAGGATTACATCGGTGACAGCATCCAAGTAGGCATGTCAGACAGTCCATACCTGTACTGGCAGGAAAAAGAGGCAATTTGGAGGCCCCTGTACAAACTGGCTCTATTTTACCTGATTTGCCCCCCCTCCAGTGTGTACTCTGAAAGAGTGTTTAGTGCAGCTGGGAACCTTGTCAGCGAAAGGCATAGTAGGTTGCTTCCACAAAATGTGGAGAAGATGATGTTTATAAAATGAATGATCAACTCTTCCAGGGAGACCAGCCTCCAGAACGTACAGAGGGACCTGTGGTGGTGGATTCCAGCGGGGACTAATTAATACTCTGTGAGGATGAGGATGTACACAACACTGAAGAGGGTGAGGAATTGGTGGATGAGGAGGATGAGGACGACAGCTTGCCTCCGTAGAGCCAGTTTGTGCAGGGACAGATTAATTGCCAGCTTGTTTTGTGGGGGCCCAAACGAACCAATCATTTCAGCCACAGTCGTGTGGCAGACTCTGGCGCTGAAATTATTGGTTTGTTAAAGTGTGCATGTCCTGTCTATACAACATAATGGTGGGTGGGAGGGCCCAAGGATAATTCCATCTTGCACCTCTTTTTTTTCTTTGCACTATGTACTGTTTGGGGCCTAGTTTTTCAAACTGCCATCCTGTCTGCCACTGCAGTGTCACTCCTAGATGGGCCACGTGTTTGTGCCGCCCACTTGTGTCGCTTAGCATAGTCATCCAGCTACCTTGGTGCAACCTTTTGGCCTAAAAACAATATTGTGAGGCATGAGGTGTTCAGAATAGACTGGAAATTAGTGGAAATTAATGTTATTGAGGTTAATAATAGCATAGGAACAGAAAAACCCACAAATTCTGTGATTTTAGCTGTTTTTATGCTTTTTTCCAAAAAAATACAGTTCCAAAACAGAAAACCCAGAACCCAAAACACGGAAGGGTGGTTTTGGCAAAACCAATCCAGATCCAAAACACGAGGAAAGATCCAAATCCAAAACACAAAGCACGAAAAGTGGCCGGTGCACCCCCCTAATATATACCAATATATACTGTATATAGTTTAACTGCCTGGTCACCTCAGTCTCTGACACCACCGTCACCACCCCCTGCTCTGCTCTACCTTTTCTATGGCTGATCTCACCCCCTCTCTGCTGTCCTCCACCTCCACCCCACCCCCCCATCGCAGCCACATCCTCACCCCACTCTATCGTGGCTCCATCTCAACACCCCCTTCACCCCACCTCTCCCATACTTACCCCAGCAGCCAGTCTTCCTCTCCAAAGGCTGTCCCATCCTTCTCGCAGTTGGAGCCATTGGGGTTTGCACATTGAGGAGACATGGCAGCCTTACACAATTATGTTATATATATGAATATATATTTATAGATATGTGTGTGTGTATATATATATATATATATATATATATATATATATATATATACATTTTATATAGATGGGTACTACACACAGCGCTACACCCATGGTAATCTGATTGTCCGAATAATACAATGTAGGAATTCTTCCACGAGTACACAGAGGTTGGTGGCAGCTGAATGTTCTCCAAATAGACCGTCATTGTACTGTCCCAAACGTTTTTATGTAAAACAAAAAGTAAGAGCACAGAGCCTCATAGTGTAGTAATTTTATAATTATGTGGATAGTCAAATATAATAATTATATGTCCGTACCATATGGATTAAATGTCAGTGCGTATAACCAATCTCTCCTGAAACTCCACACCGGGATTTCTCCCTGCCCAGCTGGTATCAGGGTATGAATACTTCAATAGAGTAGTGTATGGGGACAGCGGGCCATTCCGCAAAAGGAAGGTAAGTAGGAGATATCGGTGATATCTACTGCTTTAACTTCTTGATATATGGCCCGAAAACTTAATTTTTACAATTGCAGGTGAAAATGTTATGTAAGCGGCAACGAATGTAAGATGCAACAGTAGAATATGGATTACTGCAGCGTCAGGGGCGTATATTTATAATGGGTGCAGGGTGTGCGTGGCACGCAGGCTCCTGGGTCCAGGGGGGACCCTCACTGCACACCCTGCACCCATAAAACGTACCTCTCTGGAGTCCCACATCGGCTCCGGTGTCTGCGCCTGTAAAAACAACTCAGCGGCCATTTTCCTGGTGACCTGTGTATGCGCTATAGACTCTGGGCACACTATAGTGTGCCCAGAGTCTATAAGTGCAATGCTGGCTGCGCACCGCTCAGTGTGCAGCCGGCCACCGGACGGAGAGGAGGGGGCCCATGTCAGAGACTGCACATGGGCCCCCTCCTCTCTAGAAACGCCCCTTTGGAGCGTCGTAACAGGGCTAAATAGCACCCTGTGACTGAGCGGAAAAGAAGAAAGAAAGCAAAGGAAGAAGAGTGGAGGCAGGGAAGCCACATGGTAAGTTGAATGGAGGGAGGTCTGCTGGCATGTAAACTACATGTATGGAGGTCTAGGGGTCAGGTGTTGAGGTCTGACTCTGATGGTTAAGGGGGAGGTCTAATGGCATGTCAATTACATGTGCGGAGGTCTAGGGATCTTATGTTTTAAGGTCTGATGGGCATGTGGGGAGATTTTTGGGCATGTGGGATGGTCTGTAGGGCATGTGGGAGGTCTAATGGCTTGAGGGGAGGCAGAGCTAGATTAAAACACTATGGGGCCTTAGGCAAGATACTGTTCTGGGTTTGGGCTTTCCTGGATTCTTTATATAATATATCAACCAAATTAACAGAACATTGTACCACTATGTACTGGAGACTTCATACTGTTTGAAATGGTTTATATTTCTTCCTAAATTAGTATTACCGGCTTTTGTAGAAACTTGTCATTATGTGATTTTAATAGTTTTTTAAATATTTTTAATTTTCATATCCTGTTCCGATTGTTTTATTATAATGGGGAGTGAGTCAATTCAGCATGATCCTGAATACCCCCAGGAGGGAGCTCCCGGGGCTATTCAATTCACTGCGCTGTTTGGTCACATTTAAGGATTTCTTCTCACACCACCCTGGGGAAGGTCGTAGTGGCATGAAGTGGAATAATTGAACAACAAGGCGGTAGTGATCCTGTCTACTTCATGTATACCGGGCTTAACAATTACTGATGGCAGCCCTGTTGAATATATAAGCATTCAGTTTTATATTTTGTACTGCTGATTAAGGTATATGTTAAAGCCAAATTATTTTTAATATGAATAGTCTTAATATAAGGGGAGACCCAGTCACAGGCATTTTGTACCTGTCCCCCCTCCTCTTGACATCCCTGCTAGCACACTTATTGCAGTAAATCCAATGAAACCAGTCCATCTGCAGATCATAATTCTTAAGCTGGGCATACACGTCCAGATAAAATGTTTGTCAGACCGACAGACATTTTATCTGGCAGCCTGCCAGCCGCAGATGTCCGCGGCATACACTGTGAGATTACTCAGTGTATCTGCCCGATATCTATCTGCGCTCCGCCTATGGGGCCGCAGCTGCGCTCCGTCTGTCGGCCGCAGTTGGGCATACACTGCCCGATGCGGCCGACAGTTTACCCACTAAATATCGCAGCCAATGGGCATGCTGGACAATCCGGCATGCCCGACCAAGCAATATTTAACACTCGGTCGCCCGCGCACACGCTACAATTATCAGGGCGATCCGCAGATATCGGGTGGATCGCCCTGATAATTGTAGCGGGGATATGGCCAGCTTAAGCGGTGTAGAATTGTATATCTTTATGTATCATGCAATTTTATGATCATTATAGTTTTCTTTGCAGCTCAAATAGTCCCACATACCCATATGGCAAATACAAGTTTACTAAACACAGCAACCTGGATTTTGATAAATAGGTCCTTCTGATGCTGAATCATGAGCTCCCATTAAGGCTAACAAGGTCATTAAGTAATCTAGAACAACTGTTTGCTGCAGCACTCTGTGTATATGTATCTTATCAACAGATACGAATTGGTTTCCAAATAGTTTTGATAAACTTAAGATCTCAATTTCCCTTTTGAAATCATCCGTAATGTCTACATAAATTTCTCCTGACATCCATAATGAGGGACTGTTAGGAGTACAAAGTGTGGTGCAGCCCTCTCACTAGTTCAAGGGAATAGCTTGATGTCACGTCACAATTTGTCTATATATAAACCAATTTTCCTGACAGGATGGTAAACACAGACCCTGTTTGAAACTCTTGATGACAAAAACAGATGGGAATACCACAAACATTTTTCCAAATTAGAAAATATTTTAAAGCCATTTAACCCTTACCGCTTTAATTTAAAAAGCTTTAAAGGGGCCAAAAGAAATACATACAAGAATGAGATCGGCTAAAAAAAAGTAACCTAAAAATTAAAAGTTAAAATGGGAAAAATACCAGACACCGGCCGCCTCACCGCGGAGAGGATGAGGTAAGAGGAGGAGAGGAGACGATAGGGGAGGGGAAGAGGCGTGTCGGACCGCCTCCTCCTTCTTTGTTATGGTCGGCTGCAGTGTAAGCAGTCAGTGTGACTCATTATTATCACTGCTGTCATTGCAGAGGGCACGGCGGGCACCAATGCATTGCCAATATGTCTGTAACTGAGCTTCCCAGATCATCAGGGCTGGATTTTGGGGGCCCCTCCACGGGGCTCCAAGGGACCCGCCAGGCCCTAGGTGGCCGTCTAGTTTGCCTAGCCGTAAATCCGGCCCTGCACAGACCCACTACGAACCTGTGGTGAGGGGAAAAATACCCACTATGGTAAATAATATAAAACATTTCCCTATACATGCTAGATAAAAGCACGAATTGAGAAGAAAATAATGACCGTAACAATTTGTTTATAGTAATATAGGGAAATATAATTACTTAATGATCTAACGGAGTATGTAGCATTTTATAGTGTAAAGGAATAACCCCTCCCCCCATAGACCTGGCAAGCAATAGATCTAGAGCAGAGGTTCTCAAACTTGGCCCTCAGGACCCCACACAGGTCACGTTTTCCAGGTCACCTAGCAGGTGCACAACTGCAGTCATTACTCAGCAACACACTTTAAAAGTTCCACTGGTGGAACTAATTATTTCACTTGTGATTCTGTAAGGAGACCTGCAAAACATGCACTGTTTGGGGTCCTGCGGACCGAGTTTGAGAACCTGTGATCTAGAGAATTGGAACAGTCATTAGACAAGAAAACCCGAATCCCCAAGCTCACATAATATTGTGCTTGATGTATCTCCAGTAGGTGTGATTGGGGCAATTTATATTTATCAAAAAATTCTGCAATTAGTAAAGGTCTATGAGCTTCAATGCACAAACGTATGGAATTCCCACACCCGTCCATGATGTAAAGGGCATGGAAGCACTACCATCTTACAATTCCAGTTTTATGATAAATGGAAGGAAAAGGGAATGGTGGCAATTTAAATTCTGTTGTTTCCGCGTATAATGCCAGACCCGCCATGCAGCCATAAGCAAGGGGTTTTAAATAATAACATCAGTCAAGTGAGTGGAGAATTGTTAAGAGATGGTGCTCAGGTAAGAACGATTGGTCTAAGAGAGAGTCAGTATAGAAATCTGTCTGATGCAATCCATCTCTGATGTAACGCAGAATTCCAGCATGGCTAAATGGTTTAAGATTAGGCAGATTGACTCCTCCATTCACTCGAGTTTGTTGAAGTTTTAATAAACCAATCCTAGGATGTTTAGACATCCAAATAAAATCCCTAAAAGTTATATAGATGTACTTTTCATCATTTACTGTCAGCAAGAAGGGCAACATTTGTAGCAGATATAGAAGTTTTGGGATCGGTATGAAATACCGACAGGAGATGCCCGACAGGAGGAGACCCCGACACCAGCTTGTAAGTACCCTAACCCTCCCCTCTCCCCCTCTAACCCTCGCTTAGGGGTGCTAGCTCTAATACTCCCGGGGTGGTGCCTAACACAAAGTCCCCCTGGGGTAAGTAAACCTAACCCCTCCTTCCTGCACCCTAAAGCTAACCCTCTCGGGGGGGTGCCTAACCCTAATCTACCCCCAGGGGTGCCTAACCCTAATCTCCCCCCCAAAACATAACCTTAACCCTGCTACACTCCCTAAACCTAACCCCCCTTGACAGATTGTGTGGGTCTGCATCTGGTCGCAATTATGCAAGACAGTCCTGACTCTACTCCAGTTAAGATCAACCCTATCCTTCTCCACCTAGAATCTGCAATTGCCAGCAGGCTTCCAAATTGTGCTATGGAAACATGCTTATGTCAACTCAGCATTATGCCTTCTGTATGTGATAAATTTGATTGCAGGAGAAGGCACCAAGTACAATGATGCCCATATATGATTATTACAAACTTGAGTACCCATCCATAATTATGCACCTGTCGAGGTACCTATAAAACTGTATCTGCATGCAGTGGACATGCATTCTGAAATACCTGTCTACAGTAATCATATATGATTAAATCTTATTATATAATAGTTCCTTTTATTAATCACATAATTGTTCCAGACGTCCCACATGGCATTCATCACAGACTGTAGCAATTATAAGTTTACCTATTGTCAGTCTGTGCTGAGAGATGCTTGTTGGGTACTTGGGACCTCCTTCAGAGTCGGTCGTTGCGGCTGCACGGTCGTAAGGGAAAAGGGGCCGGATATGCAAATGATGCACTCGCAAGTTGCGTCCTTAAGATCAGATCATTAGCTGGCCGACCAAGGGGAGGATGCGGCCGTAAGACTAAAAATACGCCCCCTTCTCGTACGCATTACACGTCATCTCCGGCCATATAAGGATTAATCGAGACCATCGGTAACCATCGGAACTGGTCGTAGAGCTTAAGGTTGATCATACCCTCTCTTAAGCACTACGATCAGGTCAGTGTACAAACCACCCATGTCACGTGTGCCATGACACTACTTTGTTAATTATGCACTCCCATAATCCGTATGCACTCCCATAAAACGCTGTTCGCATAATTAGGATCTCCACTCCCCCGTTTTCAAGCACCTTCCCCTGTTACCACCCACAAACGCCTCATCCTGTCACTCAAACTACCAACCTGGCTGTGTTCAAGGAGAGAGAAATTTCTGATCGAAGCAGCTATTTTGCGCACACGCATTGCGAACTTTACGCATGCGCAGTTTAGCAAACAACGGTGGCGTACGACCGTGCCGCTGCAACGACCGACTCTGAATGAGGTCCTTGGTCCCACAGAGATAGCAGCGGAGTTGAGCGATTATCAATAAACTGCACATGTGTCTAAGTCACAATGCGTATGCGTCAAGGTACATTACCGCAGTCGCTTGTAACAACTATTTAATCACAGTGCCATAGACACAGACAGTCAGGGAGCATTTGGGGGAGGTAACGGGGAGTGGTGGCAAAGAACGCAGCAGTGTTGCAACCATTTCAGGGGCATTTCATACCCTGCGACTGCAATCCCATACACAAGGAATATGGCTGCGGCGTCTCAATTCCCACTGCCATTTTGCGGGTTTATAGACTCACTCAGGTCTTCAACAATCTAATGGTCGATGCTTCATCTTTGTACGCAGATGTTGCAGATGCTTGGCTTTGCAAAGCAGCAGGTGGGCGTCTCAATACATCTCCAGTGGCTGCGACATTTGAATATTTTTGCATCGCAGCTGCGTCAGCATTAGCGTACAGCTCTGAATCAGACCCGTTGTCACTAGGACGGAGGAGGGCACTAAACTTGTCTGTATACGTTCGGCATCCCAGCGGTCGGGATACCGACACTTACCTTGCCAGCACCAGAATCCCGGCGCCGACATACCGACTGCCGGGATGCCGAAGGTAAGTAGCGGGGTGGGGGAGAGGGTTAGGGTAAGGTTTAGGGATTAGGGTTAGGCAATAGGAGGAGGGTTAGGGTTAGGCACTAAGGGGGGAGGTTAGGTTTAGGGTGCAGGGAGGGGAGGTTAGGTTCAGACACCAGGGAGGGAGGGTTAGGGTAGGGAGAGGGGGAGGGTTATCATACCGACCACCAAGTGTCAGTATGTTAACCCTGTCGGGATCCAAGCATCAGGATTCTGACCGCCCGTCTGTCGGTATTACATACCAATTCCAACTTGTCAGTAATTGGTCAACTTGTCAGCAACATCTTTATCACTGCACTGCCAGGCCAGACAAGGTGGGGAAATTGCTGAAATACTGCTAGATTCTAGAATAAGTATTATATCTGTTTTGGAGATGCGAGCAGATTTTTTTTTTTTTTTTAACTGTATCAACTTCATGGTTAATTTTTTTCAATACATAATTAATTTTTTATTTGATATAGTTACTCCATTTACTAGGCTACAATGAAAACAAAATCCTAAAGTGAGCATTTCTTATATTGTATACATTTATTAACTTACATTTTTTTTTTACTCATAGATGGGGTTTTTTTGCTGAAAATAATGTAAATACATTCAAATAGCTATTTCAGTTCTCAAAAGAATATTTAACAAAATGAAATTAAACTTCTTAGTAAATATATGTAAAATAAGAGGTTTTTTTGTTACACACTATCAGACAATGGCTGATCTGCCCTGAAAGCGGGGAGAAATTCGGATCATTTTTCTGATCAGCTTCCCTGGCAATAAAGGAGTTGGCCTGTAACACTAATGGGCTCTATCCCATCAGAGTTTTAACTATGTTTAAGTTGCCCTCTAACCTGACCCTGCCCTAAACAATAGTTTTTTGGGTGCGCTAAATGGGCACATCTTACCATTGCTGCCAAAATAATGAGCCCATGTCATTTTTAGTTTACAGTTCACTCACAGAGCGATCGAGTGGAAAATCAGTCTGAGATTGTTAGAGAAACATGCACACATTTACAAGATTATTATTCCCATTCTTTAGAGTCTATAATCTTCCAACAATGTCCACTCAAAGCTCCATACATGAGAGTCAAAATGTCAGGCACTTATTCGGTTACTGAATGAGGTATCAGAAATAGTACCATATATTGATAGATAGATAGATAGATAGATAGATAGATATAGATACATTATTTAAAACAATAATTTGAATCATCAAGCTTTTGAGTTTTCAGAATCTAACAAAGACATTCTGAGGAAGGGATTCATTTTCAATTATTTTGTAGATGGACGTATATAATAATTTACATAAAACATCTGAAATTCAAAGTTTAAAATGAGGGAAAGAAAATTGTAAATGTAAAATAAAATAAAATAAAAAAACTAAAGCATTTCAGAAATAAATCTTATTTGTAATATAAGATTTGAGAATGTTTTTTTTATTGAAACTTTAGCCTTATATTTCATCAAATAAATATTTTCTATTTTGGTGTAGCCTCTAGGATAAGGCAATTCCAAGCAAATAAGTGGCCAAACACATTTTATTAATAAGTTTTGATGACAACATTTTGTCATTTCTGGGAAAGAGCCTCCAAGTAAACACTTTCTCTTTGATAATTGAAAAGTTGGTTCAAATTCTTTCAAAATGTTATAAGTCAATGGTAAAACCTTCCAAATTATTTAAATTTTAAGACTAGACCACCATAGTTAATCAGTGTCCCTTCTACCATTAAATATTCTGCAGTAGATATTTGAAATATGATGGTATAATTTTTTGGTATAATTGTTCAGTTTTCAAATATCAAAAATATCATTTTGATTGTCTGTTCATTGAGACTGAAATTTGAAGTCATATTTGGAAGATTATCCATTTTTACTCAGGATAGATATTGAAAATTTTGTAGATTGATGATATTGTTATTTTTTGGAATCTACTGTTTTAAGGCTTAACTGTGAAATGGCATAAATTATACAAATATGTTTTACCATAATAAACTGATATGCATCAAATAAGGTGACTGACTAAATTTTGGAGGTAAGTGTTGGCTAATGGTATCTTTTTATGTCAGATATTTCATTTCAGTTTATAAAGACTAAATTGCCAACTTTATATGTAGCATGGTATTTCCAAAATAGGGTTTCTCATCTGTTAAGCGAATAGTGAGTTGGACCGAATTGACATTCAAAGACTGCAATTATTTTTTGATGAAAGTTGACCATTAGTTGGTCACTTAGATTTAATGACAAATTAAGATTTAAATTTATTTGGTATTTACTCAAAACAGATCTTATAAGGAATTGGGATTTGAAAAAAATAATATGGAAATACGGCAAATTGGCTAATCATAGTACAATTCTAGTATTTGTTTTAATCAGCACTTTTCTTCTAAGTAAAAATAAATTGGTACTGTACTCAGAAAGAAAGGTGCTCGCCTGAAATTAAAAGTACAAGATTTATAGTGAAGACAGATCAATTTTGGGGTTCTGAACCGAGTCCCGGCTCGGGTCTAGCCTTAAGTTTGGATCTCGGATCTAATAACCGGATCTTGGGTTTTGTATTGCATGTAAAGAAATCTGAATTCCATGACTTTAGCTGTTTTTATCAATTTTAAAGAAATCCAAAACCTAAACTGAAACTGAACCAAAACACTTCAGGGTGGTTTTGCCAAAACCAAAACATGGGGGTCTGCATATATCTCTAATTTATAGTAATTTCCAATGAAAAAACAAAAGGTGTCGGTACTGCGTAAAAAGCACTGGAATTAATTGAAATTAACAGATGAGTCTTGGCATTCATTGTCCTCCACGAACCCTGTGCCAATACATTGATGATGGTGAGTTTTTACAGTGATTGTTTTTCCCAATAAGATTGTATTCTGAAGGGAACAGAAGCTTTGGGCCAGAAGCAGAGTTGCATGTAAGTCTGTTTTGTGGATAGATTTCATGATTGTTTTGCACTGCACAGGTGTCTGAGCCAAGCATGCACAACTTTCAACAACTACAGTTGATTCAGAGTCATACATATATCATATTGTGAGTGATTAGGTGTTACTGGGTGGCAACTGGATGTTTTAATGTAGAATAAGTGTTCTGATGGGGCATCATGGTAGTGTAGGTAGGATTGTGACTAACTAGAATTGAGTGCAGGCAGAGATCCATCCTATTTTAGACAGATCTCTTTCACCAGGTATAAGACTGGTGCAAATGTGCACTGATACAGGTAACAGCTAGTTTCACAAACAGATGAATGGGTGCAGTACAGCCCAGGGACATAGCGAGGGCCATGTCCATGCTACAGACGCCTGTTCCCTAACAGTGATGCAATCTAGGTTACAATATTTTTTTTAATCTAAGGCACCGGCTACAAGCCTACTCTGCTCTGGTCCCACCTTCCCCCTGGTGCTGTCCCTCATCCCTTCTGGTCTGTCCCACGTGGGCAGAGGGGGTGAGCTGTGGCCCACCGGTACATACAGTCATCAAACTAAGCAACTAATTACCCATGTCTCCTGAAGCATACTACAATATTTTTATATTAGTGAATCATAGTCTTCTTAAATACCACATTATATCATTACAAAATTAGGATTAGGGAGACTATATAGTAGCAAAATATATATATTTTTGGTTTATAATACTTATGTTAATCACCATTCATTAAGTCATGTATGTCAACTAAGCATGCAGATAGTGACAACAGTAGATCATTTACAATCATAATGGATAAGTGGCAAAATAATTAGCATATTCAATTATTAAATAAATGGTAATTAGCATATAGCAAGCATTTATAAATGAAAAAATATATGTATTTAAAAAAGTATATATGTATAGTCTCCCTAATGTTACATGTGTATGCTATAACGTGGCCATAATCTAATACTGCCCCATGACAGGAGGGGGAGGGGGGTTTGTTGCCATAGAATGCATGTACTCTGGGCACCATGGCTACATACTACACCTCTGGTACAGCCAGATAGATGCACCCAAATCTGAATATAGGTTAAGATTCACATATATTTCTGAGCATGCAATACAGCCACATCTGCAAATTACTTCCATTAAACTCCGGATCTATCTATCTACCTGTCTTGATAGATAGACAGGTAGATAGATAGACAGATAGATAGATAGATAGATAGATAGATAGATAGATAGATAGATAGATAGAAGGTAAGTTATTTATATAGCGTACACATATTGTATAGCGCTTTAGTGAGAATATTTAGTCATTCACATCAGTTCCTGTCCCAGTGGAGCTTACAGTCCCTATGTCCTACCAGTGTATTTTGGAGAAAGGTTAAGCACCAGGAGGAAACCCAGACAAACACAAAGCACAGATATGGCCTTGGTTCAGAAATAAACCCATGTCCTCAGTGCTATAAAGCATTAATGCTAACCACAATTCCACCATGCTGCCCTGTACCAAATAGGACTTGTTGGCTGATCTTTTTTGTTTTTAAACAAATCTTTACTGTGGTTTACTAAATTCTAAAAACATTGTAAGATATTTATAGACATAAATATTGGAGATGACGGTGCCCATGGAGCTTATCATTGATGAACACTCATTTTGATTTGTTTGTCCAACATGGAAATCAGGATAAAGTTTAACAGCTGCCTGCTGTGTGAGTTATTCATGGGAAGGCCTACATACTATAAATAAGGGAATGAATATCAGCAAAAAAGGTGATGTCATTGACTGAAATCTTTCAAAATTCCAGAGACCGTATGTCTGTCTGTATTTGAAATTTTCCTCTATCATATATGAAGGGAAGTCTGTAAAATATGGAAAGTAACTGCAATAACTTATTGTAGTTCATGCGTTGTGCAAATATTCTCCTGTTATTTCAGCTTGCACAGTCAGACTATAGCGGCCAGTGAGTGATAACAGTGATGATAGAGTTTGACGTTCCCAGTAGTTGATGGGCACGGGTGTTCTTTACAGTAATGGGAATTCAGGTTGTCTAAATTCTTCCAGGGGATAAGGGATTACAAAGGGTTCAGATCACTTGTTCCATGGTTCTATCCATTATGCCCAACCTCAACTTTCCAGATGTTATTAAACTGTTATTGTCAGATCAATGAAGATGGGAGTTGTAGTCCTACAATAACTCACAGGGCACGCTCACATTCCTTCATTTCAACTCTGTTTTAGGTAAGAGTCTAATAAACAGAATGACTTGATCTTTCCCAGTTTCTATATTAACTATTGAATGATATAAATACAGTATTGTTCCACATTTATTTCTCATGGATTTTAAGTTTGTTTCATTCTTTGTCCCCAAGTTTTTTGTTGGGCTCCAAAAGGTTTGTAGAGATATATTTATGCAATCTCATGTGAAAGACCACATGTCACCGTGACGGGGCAATGATGAATTGCTCCGGCAGCCATGACGAGTTAGAATGTTCAATAGGCCCCTAAACTACTGTAACAAATGAGGAATGAAGGGTGTAGTACTAAATGTAACCAATGGACACAGTTTAGCAGTAAAGATCAGCAATGACAGAGTCACAGCAAGGGGTCATCCAACGAGATGTGATGTAGCAAGTGCACATTGCCAATAGAAAAAACATTGCACATTGCCCATGATAAAATCAGGGTAAGTATTTATATAAGAAAGAAGTCAGTCCAGGTGGCATATAATAGCAAAGTTGGGGTCACAAGCAGTGGTCAGTCCAGGCGATATTCTTATCAGAAGAGTAAGGATCAAAAGCTGTGGTCAGGACAAGAAGTACAAGAGCTGACATGATGAGCTTGGAAACACTAGCATGAAAAGATATAAGCTCCAAGGATCTCCCACTGAGTGCTGCTATTTAATGGAGCTATCGCAACTTTGGTAGCTCACCTAGCTGCAGTACTGCCGAGTCAACTAGGAGGAAGTGACGTGAGCTCCACCATGGCATCAATTCCATGGGTGGAGCCACAGGGAAGCCTGTCAGGTGCATGCCGCAGCCTCTACAGCAATCATCTGACGTGCTTCCCCGTGGTTCCTACCACGGTGTCTATGCTACGGCGGAGCGAGTGACTCCCGCCCAGCCCTACCAGAAAATCACACAGCAGCCCTGCCTATATCTTTTGTTCCTCTACTGCAAGTACCTCCTTGGAGCCAGTAATTAACAGTAAAATGTGCCAGTGCTTACATTTTATTTACAACCTATAACATTATCGCTGTAATAATTAAATGCATTTTTATTTTCTATGAAACATTTTTTTTTTTCTTTAAATTGCCTTCAATTGTTCGGTTATTAGACAGATTTTTTTTTCTGCAAATTTAGTAGCTCTTCAGGAGGTTTCATTTTTCTAAAGTAGCTCACACCTCATTTAATGTTGGAGACCACTGCACTAGATTATATCACAAAATGCAACAAATGAACTGTGAAAGACAACAATCTGAATAAAATAGAGCCTTGTACTTGTGCTCTTTAAATCAAGACATACAGTACGGCCATTATTGACACGAGACTGAATACAAGAGCCACTGATGCCCTACTATAGCATGCTCAAAATGTATGACATAAAAGATTTAAAGATCCAATTTCAATCTACATCAGGATTCCACTACAGTGTATAAGTATGTGCAGCCTCATCTGTCTTTTATGGGTGTGGTATGAAAGATTGACAGTTAAAAGGTTGACAATGTCTAAATAGACATCAGATGTTAGACAGGCAATAGGTCAACAGGGACAAAAGGTTGACACACTAAAGGTCAACATGGAAGAAGGTCGACAGGTACAAATGGTCAACAGGGTCAAAAGGTCAACACAAAAATGGTTGACAAACAAATGGTTGACACATATATTTTTTTGTTTTCTAACCCTTATCTTCACCCTAACCCTCCCCTTGGTGCCTAACCCTAACCATCCCTTCTTGTGCCTAACCATTGGGGTAGGTGTCTGAGCCTAACCGTCCCTTCTCGTGCCTAACTCTAACCCTCCAGTAAGTGTCTAGCCCTGACCCTCCCTCCTGGTGCCTAACCCTAATCGTTCGGGTAAGTGCCTAACCCTAACCATCAGGGTTAGTGCCTAACCCTAAACCTCCAGTAAGTGCTTAACCCTAACCCTAGATCTAAACCTAAATAAAAAATATAAAAATGTGTTGACCATTTGCGTATCGACCATTTTTATGTTGACATGTTGACACTGTTGACCATTTGTACCTGTCGGCCTTTAGTGTGACGACCTTTTGTCCCTGTTGACCTATTTCCTTTCTAACATCTGGTGTCTATCTAGACATTGTCAACCTTTTAACTGTCTGTCTATAGTCCGGATACAGTCTTTTCCAATTTGTTTCATTAGCAAACCAGTGACACTTATGTCATCATCCACTTTTAAACCATTCTACACTAGATTTTAAAACAGATTAAGTTAAGGCTACACAAAACTAAACTAGAGTATACTAATTTCATATGGTCAGTATGTTTCCATGGGTTAATGTAGCCCTATCTGTAAATTATAAGGATGTTAGAAGTCACCAACAGATTGCGTGCTACATAAAGGCATTAGTACAGATATTGCTTATATAAAGGCCATGAAAATCTGAGATGTCTTCTTAGGTCTGTAATAATTTAAATGAGAAGTAGTCTCATTTAATTTAGATATCATTGAAAAAAAAATTGTACTTTACATGTGGAATTATCTGAGTTTGAGTTGGACTTACACCAGTTAGTGTAGCAAAAAATGCAATGGTGGATAATTGTTTGTCCTAGATAGCTCGCTAAACAAGGGTGGTAATACATTAGGCTAGAGTATATGTGACGGTATGTGTTACACAGTTGTTTGGTGCTGGTGACTGTTAGTAAACACGTGATTTAACTTAACCAGTTCTTAGGTTTATTGATCCTGATAGATTTAACATGTACAGTTGCAATAGAGTAAAATCAGCCTGGAGCCCTTTGGGGTATTGCTGGGCGTTGTAATGGGCCGGGGGTCTAGGTATAATGGATGACAGAGGGTAGTAGCATTAGTGCCCACTAATTCAGCGGTAGTAGTATAGTGTAAGTGCGGCAGCCTAGGATGCTGATACCGCTAGTAACTGCAGAAGAGTCTCAGGTTCCATCTACTCATTATGGACGCAAGGGAGAAAGACAATTGGAAATACTGCACATGTGCAGTAGCGCATGTCAGAGGTTGGGCTTGCTGGACTTGTGGATTTTTGTTTGCAGCCCAAACAAAACTCTGCACCTCAGGAGGTACTGTGAGTGCAGCATATAACTGCACTAACTAACACCACGAGCGGACTCATGTCTGATTGAATTGATCCCATTTTGTATGGTTTTGTAAACGTATTTTAGCAAGATTTTATATTTTTTGCACATAGGAGGGAAAGTTACACCAACTGTATTCCAGAAGTTTTTTTTCATAAACTAAACAGTGAATGCTGATAAAAGAAAAGGTTTAAAAAAATTGGTGTAAGTGTAACCTGGCGCACATCATGCTACTGGTGCCGACCTGCATTCTGGAGCACATGCTACTGGTACCGACCTGCATCTTGGCGCTCATGCTACTGGTGCTGACCTGCATCCTAGCGCACATGCTATTGGTGCCGACATGCATCCTGGAGCACATGCTACTGGTGCCGACTTGCATCCTGGCGCACATGCTACTGGTGCCGACATGCATCCTGGAGCACATGCTACTGGTGTCGACCTGCATCCTGGCGCACATGCTACTGGTGCTGACTTGCATCCTGGCGCACATGCTACTGGTACCGACTTGCATCCTAGAGCACATGCTACTGGTGCCAACCTGCATCCTGGCACACATGCTACATGTACCGACCTGCATCTTGGCGCACATGCTACTGGTGCCGACATGCACACTGGCGCACATGCTACTGGTGTTGACCTGCATCCTGGCGCACATGATACTGATGCCGACATGCATCTTGGCACACATGCTACTGGTGCCGACCTGATTCCTGTCGCACATGCTACTGGTGCTGACCTGCATCCTTGTGCACATGCTACTGGTGCCGACCTGCATCCTGGTGCACATGCTACTGCATCCAGGCGCACATGCTACTGGTGCCTACCTGACTCCTGGCGCACATGCTACTGATGCCGACCAGCATCCTGGCGCACATGCTACTGGTGCTGACCTGCATCCTGGCGCATATGCTACTGATGCCGACATGCATCCTGGCGGACATGCTACTGGTGCCGACCTGATTCCTGGCGCACATGCTACTGGTGCCGACCTGCATCTTGGCCCACATGCTACTGATGCCGACATGCATCCTGGCGCACATGCTACTGATGCCGACATGCATCCTGGCGCACATGCTACTGGTGCCGACCTGCATACTGTACATCTAGCTTTTTTTGCATCTCTGCATATGCACACAATATTTGATGAAAACTTTTTGTCTCCGAATTTAGGTGTAAATGCGCGTTCAAACTCAGCAAATAGACAAAGAAATAGAACATTATTTTATACCCCTGCACGCTACATACTTTCCAGGGGAAAATCACCTACTCCGTATTCATTGTTCAACACCATTCTAAGTGAGTTTTGCAGGAAATTTATTTTTCATAAATCCAGATGTAGATGCCTAAAAAGTTTGTGGAAATAATGATTCTTTTCTATAAATCATTAATGCTGAGGACTGTAAGCCTGGAGCGTCTTGTGTGAAATTTATAGTCGTGGTTTTATGCTGGACTATGAACGTGTTCCAAAGTCAAGTCAAGACCACACCTAACTGATTAATAGGACAATAAAAGTAGGAGATTGCATTAAGTAAACTTTCTTATGACAATTTTTAGAGTTGTGACCTATTCTTAAAGGAATTTGCAAATATTTAATTACTTGGATGTGTTATGGTATAGTGGTATCAATCTGCTCGCTGATAATGAACCATGAGAGTTCGATATCTGCATGGCTGCTAATCTCCTGAAGAAAACTTAATTAATCTCATTATCAGACAGAGTCGGATTATAGGGGGGCAGATGGAGCGGTTGCACAGAGGGCCCACACATTGAGGGGCCCACCACACTGCCCCGAACATTGTCCCATGGCCGGCTCCCAGCAGCATCGCAATGTATTAAATCACATCTGCTGCTGGGAGCCAGGTCCCAGCACTGCCGACAGTGCAGCGGACGTGATGTAATACACTGCAACGCTGCCGTTAAGGTAAAGGGTATAGTGGCGGTAACCATGTGGGGTCACTGCCGGCAGCGTAGCGGACATGATGTACTATGTTGCCATGCTGCTGGTAAGGGGTATAGCTGCAGGTGTGTGGGTGGAGAGTCACTGCCAGCAACGTCACAGACATGATGTACTACAGGTGTGCAGGTGTGTGAGCGGGGGAGGGGGGCAGTTTTATTGGTGTGGGTCCCAACATCTTAGTTGCCCCCGAGGCTCCCACAAACCTTAATCTGACCCTGTTTGCAGAGTCTATCTTGCATGCTTTGCACTGCACATGCTCTGTAATAGAGTGTACACAGGTACGGACGATGCAGAATTGTGAGCTTCAGAAGTTGCTCCTCTTGTGACTGAAGGGCCCGGGGCACCTAAGACAGGGGGGCCCCATGGTCTAAACTTAAGAGATAAAGTAAATTACTAAAAGTTGGTAAAAAAAATTTTTTAAAACAGTCATACTAATTACATTGAGTTCCACCTTCAAGCTCCCACAGTAGGTGTTGGGAGAGATTTCATGACGTCTCTCCAACAGTGCCGACCGTGAGGAGCTGTTGGACGTCGACGGGCGCAGGAGAGGGGATTCAGGTAAGTACTGTTCCTATGTGCCTGTATGCATGTTTAAGAGGCACTACTATTGTGGGCATTGTACAGGAGGCGCTACTACAAGGAGTACTACTACTGTGGACAATTTATAGGGGCACTACTACTGTGGGCATTGTATAGGGGGCACTACAACAAGGGGCACTACTACTGTGGACAATTTATAGGGGCACTACTACTGTGGGCATTGTATAGGGGGCTGTGGGCATTGCATAAGGGGCACATCTTCTGTGGGAATTGTATAATGGGCACTACTAATGTGGGCACTGCATAAGGGGCACTACTATTGTAAGCATTGTATAGGGGCACTACAATTGTGTGACATAATGTGTATAAGGGGTACTATGGTGTGGTACACTACACTGATGAAAAAGGGGCATGCTCAGGACTTGCCATCATAAAATCGCTCACCATAATATATAAATAATGGGATTTTGGTTCATGGATTGATCAATGCATTTAAGCCTGCAGCCCACATGATGGCCGTTTCTAGGGGCGGGCACGGAACCCCTGCGATTAAACAGTTTGCAACCCCACACTAGTGTGCTGCGGCCAGTACTGCTGTAGGCCTGGGGTTGGTTGCTTCTTGGAGGCTTAGCAGCGTGCCCGGGCTGTGACCTACTGAGACGTGATGTGCATGACCTTTGATGTCATGTCGCGCCTCCCATCCACCTGCCCATCTGCCCTCCCTCCCTCCCATCCGCCCACCTGCCTGCCCGCATGCTGCAGCTCTGCACTGGGCCTGAGTGTGCTGACTGCTCAGCCCCAGCTACCAGCCCATGAGGGATAGCTCAGCAGAGCTATCGACAACAGCTAAGTGTTGTTTTATTTTTTTCTGTGTGGGAGCAATGTGCTTTTTTCTGTGGGGCAGCAATGTGCTTTTTTCTGTGGGGGAGCAATGTGCTATTTTCTGTGGGGGAGCAATGTGCTTTTTTCTGTGGGGGAGCAATGTTATATCCTCTGTGGGGGAGCAATGTGCTATTTTCTGTGGGGGAGCAATGTTATATCCTCTGTGGTGAAGCAATGTGTTTTTTTTCCTGTGTGTGTATGGGGGGGAGGACTGATGACGTGCCTTGGAACAGAAAACAGCAGTTGGTTTTGCTGTCCCTAATTCAATGGGTATGTTAACATCATTTATCGTAAGGTAGTGTTTTCATTTGAGGCCACTCCCCTTATTGTGAGACCATGCCCCCTTACTGTGAGATCTTGCCCCCTTTCCTGATGCTCGCAAACTTACTATCTTATACTTATTTGAGGGGGGCGCATTTTGTCACACTGGGAGCCATATCCTCTAAAAACAGGATCGGTACGGGTTGCCGACGCCCTGGATCCCAGTGATCAAAACCCTGGTGCTGGCATCCCAACACCTGTCGGTAGGTATCATAACCCTCCCATTCTGCCAACCCTAACCCTCCCTCCCTGGTGCCTGAACCTAACCTCCTCTCCCTAGTACCTAAACCTAACCTTCCCCTTCCCGCACCCTAAACCTAACCCTCCCCACCTAGCACCTAACCCTACCCCTAGTGCCTAACCCTAACCCCTAAACTTAACCCTCCGCTCAACCCTCTACTTACCTTCCGGATGCCCCTGGTCGGGATGCTGGTGCCGGGATTCTGACTGGTGTCGGGATTCCGGCGCCGATATTATAAGAGCCGGCATCCCCTGTGTCAGGGTACTGAATGTATCCCCTAAAAACTGCCCTGGTCATAATTATGAAAACCTGGTAACTGCTATCACAGAGTTTAAACTGAAGACATGTTGGGCAAAATTTACTAAGCAGCGGATTCTAAACCCTGGCGGTTTGGTGGCGGCTTTGCTATCCACAGATTTACTATGGCCAAAACCACTGCAAAACTGCTGTCAAAACAAATTTTAGAATAGAGTAGAACAGGGATGTAATTTAGAAACTGCTGCCCAACCGCCACCAAACCCCGGGGTTTGGAACCCGCTGTCAAACAGCCGGGGTTTAGAACCCGTTGCTTAGTAAATTTTGCCCGTTAACTGGTTAAAGCTCACCTGCCAACTAACATATGGCTTTTAAAGGTAAAACAGTCACCAAACATACCTGCTATCATACTACCATGAAGCAGTTGGCACAGGTTATTATAAATGAGCTTACACAGGAGTACATGAGAGAGCTGTTACCACAAAAATGTTCTATATATCTGTCAATTTAAAATGTAATAAAATATACTTGCAAAAATAAAATGTTCATTAAAAATTAACGAAATAAACAAGGTCATAAATCCACTGCACTCATCACTCCTAGATTTGGGGGGCAAACCTGCACTCGCCATTCCCAGACCTGGGGTGCAAAGTGGCTTATGACCACATTGCTTAAATAAATAAAAACACAAAACTCAGCACTCACCATCATAAAGTCACTCACCATAATACAAAAATAATGGACAAAGGTTATAAAAATTGCAATATACAGTATCATATAATACCAGATTATTTGGGGACCTGTTAATCCTGCCTGAACGGCTATACATCCAATACATACAGTGATGGACGTTAGTCCACAATAACGTCCATCACTTTTATGTATTGGATGTATAACCGTTCAGGACATTTCTGTACACCGATCAGGTGCACACACTACACCTAAATTACCAGTGTGAATAGCGAATATTTTTCAGCATTTTATGTTTTTATCTGTTAGGTGACATGTTATATCACCCTAGTACATATATTCTGTTTTTTTGTGTGCTATGGTACATGACTGTATCAAATAATCTGGTATTACAGGTTGAGTCTCCCATATCCAAAATGCTTGGGACCAGGGGTATTTTGGATAACGGAATATTCCGTATTTTGGAATAATTGCATACCATAATTAAATATCTTGGGAATATGACCCAAATATACACACAGAATGCATTTATGTGTTATATATACCTTATACACACAGCCTGCAGGTAATTTTATATAATATTTTCAATCATTTTGTGGCTCAAACAAAGTTTGTGTACATAAATGAAATTAATTTGTTTCATATACACCTTATACACACAGCCTGAAGGTTACTTTATACAATATTTTTAATAATTTCTGCCTTAAACGAAAATCAAAGCTTTCATTATCTCAGTCATGCCAAAATTAATCCGTATTTCAGAATATTTGGATATGGGAGACTCAACCTGTATATGATATATCACAATTTTTATAACCTTAAGCGTTTACAGTGCAATACCTTTTATCACATTGGAATGTGTTTTTATGAGGATATACAGTATTTGCTTTTTATTGTGGATTAATAAAAATACTATTCTTTATACCCTTTGGACAGTATATTATCTATATTTATCCTACTCTGTCTCCCTTTAATCTATCACTATTTTCCTCTCTCCCTTTCCTCCATCCCTCACCCCCCTATCTTACCAACAGCGGCATCCCGATGGTTGGTATCCCGACAGAGGTGGGATAAGTATACTTACCCTCCACCCTTCTCCTCCTAACCCTAGCCCTCCATTTTTGTAGCCTAACCTTACCCTCCCCACCCGCACCCTAACCTTAACCCTCCCCATTAGTTCCTAAACCTAAGTCTCCCCCCTTCATGCCTAACCCTAACCCTCCCCTCTTAGTGCCTAAACCTAAACCCCCCAGTGGTGCCTGACCCTAGCCCTCCCCCCTAGGGGTACCTAACCCTAACCCCCCCAAAACCTTACACTAGCCCCGCAAACTGACCTAATCCTAACCATCCCCCTATAAAATCTGGGCACCCCATATATCTTGTATAACCTGTGCATCTAATCTGTCAGAATGGTAGAAAGGAAATTGTTGTATGATGCCGTTTGCTGTCCCAATGGTATTACGTGAGCCTAAGGGCCGCTGTGCTGCCTGTTATTTTTGTCTAACTAGTATTGCTGGGCACAGGGGCATATCTATAATGGGTGCTGGGTATGCATTGCACATGGGCTCCTAGATCCAGGGGGTCCCACACTGCATACCTTGCACCCATTTATTCAATATTTACCTCTCGGGAATCCCGCATTGGCGGTGGCAGTCCTTTACAAATCAGCAGCAAAATAGTGTGACGGCCATTTTCCCGGCATTTTGCGCATGCGCAGTAGACTCTGGCACACACTAGTGCCCAAACTCTACTGCCGCACTCAGTGAGCAACCAGCCGCCGGGTATAGAGGAGGGGGCCTCGGACGGAGACTGCACACAGGCTCCATCCAACCTTAACTTAATATGCCCCCGGCTGGGCATTCCAGTAGAACTAAGCACACTATTAAATATCTCAAAGTGTCTTCAGCGCTAAAACTTGTGCCTCATGGAGAAGGGCTACCTGTTCCTGTACCTTGTGTGTGTACTATGTGTGAATCGGGGACATCAGTGGAAACCGAAATCAGAAGATACAGAAAATATAGCGAAGTATCAACCCAAGACTCAAGACAAATCACCTCACATCATAGAACAGATATAATTAAATCATTATGTTCTTGACTTGAAACTATCAAAACAACAAGCTGAACATTTGGGTTCTAGGCTGCAACAGTGGAACCTTCTGGCTCAAAGTACAACATTTTTGAGCTTTAGAACAAGAAACTTTTCTTTGGCTACATACTGATGTTAACAGTTTAATGACTGAGTTTGGTGTTCAGTACAACACTAGCGAGTGGTGACTGTTTATTGATACCTCAATGAGTAGTCTGAAAGCAGTGTTACTCTATAATGGGAACAAACTCCCTTCAAGTACAAGGATCATGGATGGAATCTGACGGAAACTGAGTCTCCTGCTTCAAGGCTGCTGTGCGTTGATTCTTAGGGAACAGAAAGAGGCCAACTACGTGTCCATCGTGAATGAACTATTGGACAACTACAAGAATATGGGGTGTAGAATGTCACTTAAAATTTGCTTTTTACATTCCTATCTAGACTTTTTCTCTGACAACCTCATTAGTGTAAGTGATGAACAGGGGGAACGTTTTTCTCCAATACATTCTGACAATGGAGCATCGCTGCCAAGGAAGCTGGGACCCTAAAATGATGGGGGTTACTGCTGGTTCCTTTTTAGGAGACCAATGAGACACTGTACAAATGGAAAGCCTCAACATCCTATTTCCCTAAAGCACAGTGACTTTACATTTTATCTTTAATTAATAATTACATTACTGCTACTTTGGATTATTAAAAGTTTAGTTTCTGCAGTTGTTAAGTGTTTCTGTAGTTTTATTAGTATTTAGAAATGAATATGATGAGAATATTTAAATTCTATAGAGATTAATTGAAATGTTCACGTATCTTACTTTTTTGGATATAGCTATTACCTATTTAGTTATTTGTGTGTATCTAATAAAGATAAAGTGATAGAGAAAATCAGATTTTTCCACTGAATTCAGCATCCCTAAATTAGGTGAAAACACATACAGTATTCACATGCCAGATGCAGAAATGTTTTTACATTTTGTTGAGTAGTGTGATCAGTCATGTAATCAGTGACTGCATGCGTACCATAGTGGAATGTATCATGCTTCCGGTTTCAGAGTCTGGAAATACCATAATACCATATAGGGCATTCCTTTTATTACCGCAAAGGGTCTCAACCTCAACTCTCCAGTACCCCCAAAAGGTTTTGAGGATTTCTGTCTGTGGAAGCAGGTGGGGTATTTGCTGACCCAGCAAAATGTTGATATGCGTGAACTATTTGGAAAGTGGGAAGCAGAGTAAAAGGAATTGGTATGATGTTAGAATCCCGACAGCGGCTAGCCGACATGGATGAAAATCCCGATCGTCCCTAAGGTAAGTATTCACTAACCTAATTCCCTCCCCTAACCCTAACCCTCCTTAGGGGTGCCTAACCCTAACCTTCCCCCCAGTGCCTAACATTAATCCCCCCTTTAAGTGCCTAAACCTACCCCCACTTCCCCGCTGCCTAAACCTAAGTCCCCCCCCGGGGGTGTCTAACCCTAACCCTCCCTTCCCCTAGCCTAACCTTCCCAGTGTGGTGCCTAACCCTGAAGGTGCATACACACTACAAGATATGCTCCCTGAGCGATATCGTGTAGTGTGTCCCCGGCAGGCTGTGCTCAATGTCGTTCATGACATTGAGCACAGCCGCTGAACAATATCATTAACGATATCGTTCAGCGCCGGGCTCTCTCCCCCATTCCCCAACATGCAGCAACCTGACGAGGTTGTGCTGCATGTTCAGGCGATGGACAATGTCAGAAACGACCAGCGGGAGTGCGCATCGCTGGTCGTTTCCGACATAAAGGTGCACGATTACTGAGCAATTGCACGATTACGATGTCATAATCGTGCAGTCGCTCAGTAATATCGCCCAGTGTGTACCCACCTTAGGTCCCCCCCGGAAGCCCTAAGCCTAACCCCCCCCCCGCGGCTGTCCACGCTCGGCACCCGGCATCACTTTGATCGGGATGCCGGGCGCCGGTCTCTCGGCGTCTGTAAAATGACAGGCGTCTAGATTTAGACACCTGTCATTTAACCCTCGCCAGGATAAAGCAGTTGGGAAGCCGGCCGTCGGGATTACGTCCGCCGGCTTCCCGACTGCATACCAAGTAAAGAGTATACACTGCTATGGCATATACTGCTTGAGTACTCACTGCGTGCGACGAGGCTTGCCGTTTCTGCATAGGGTCTGACCTGCTGTAATTGTGCGTCGATGTTACCGATGTTTCTGCTGTATCGCGAGGTAGGACGGATGTGAGAAAGCAGAAGTGGGCGTCTTTATAGCGGCTGAGCTTTTGTAGGCGTTAGCATATTTTTGCAGCATCACTGCGTGCGTAATTGGAGCTGCTATTGCAGTTGTGATCTGTGCTGAATTAGGCCTTTAGTACAAAAGCAGATTGTAGCGGTGGTTTGCTTGGGTGGAGTTAATTTTAAAGTAAAGGTGACTGCTAGATAATGCAGTGTTGTAGTGACCCCCAGATTATATAGAGAGCACCACAGTTATCACCAGATATACAGAGAGCGTTGCAGTGAACATTACATAATGCAGGGAATAATGCAGGGAACCTCCCAGTTACTGTCAGATATTGCAGGGAACATTGGTGTGGTGCATATAATGCAGAGAGCGTAGCAATGGCCATCAGATAATGCATAAAGCGTAACAGTGACCGCCAAATAATGCAGAGAGCATCATAGTGACCATCAGATAATGCAGACGGCATAACAGTGACCGTCAGATAATGCAGAGCATCGCAGTGACAGCTAGATAATGCAGAGAGCATAGCAATGACCATCCGATAATGAATAGAGCATAACAGTGACCGTCAAATAATGCAGAGAGCATCACAGTGACCACCAGATAATGCATAGAGTGTCGCAGTGACTGCCAGATAATGCAGAGAGCGTTGCAGTGAACGCCAGATAATGCAGGGAACATCGCAGTTACCGCCAGATAATGCAGAACGTCGCAGTGACCGCCAGATAATGCAGAGCCCATCATTGAATACCCACACATAATACGTAATATGAATACACCCCTCACACACACAGACACAATAACAATACCCATGCAAACACATTAATACACCATCCCCAGCACAGACAGTATAAACCCCCCAAGCAGTGACATAATTACGGCCCCTGCAGCCACCGCGGTGGCTTGGGGGAACATGGGGCCATTGTTTCGCCACTGCAACTATGAACGCTGGCCTCTGAAATGATCCCTTCAGATGCCAGCGTTCCCAGTGATGCAGTGCGTGGGTGATGTCATGACGTCACCCGCGATGTGAGGAACATGCAGGGCCGCGCCACCTGAATCAAGTTAGATCCAGTCAGCACATCAGCAGGAGCGACAGCCCGGATGATGGTCGCGCAGAGTCAGGTAAGTACTGGGATCAAGTAAGTACTGGGGGGGCACTACTTTAAGGGGCACAACTACAAGGGCACTACTTTAAGGGGCACAACTAGAAGGGGTGCAGCATATTGGCACAACTATGGTGGCACTGCATATGGGCACACCTACAGGGGGCACTGCATATAGACTCAACTTCAGGGGGCACTGCATATAGACTCAACTTCAGGGGGCACTGCATATGGGCACAGCTACCGGGGGCACTGCATAAGGGGCATTGCATAAGGTACACAACTACAGCGGGACTACTACAGAGGGCACTGTATAAGGGACACTAACTTGATATACGCAGTTTACAAGCTATGTTCCAATAATCTGGTTCTACACGGACATAGAAACTTGAGCTGAGGTGACAGACTGGCAGGAGCGGAGAGGAGGGATTGTGAAGTAGATCTATCAGAGTGGGATGTAATGGGCATTACTGTGTGGCATAATGTGTAAGGGGCATTACTGTGTGGCACAATGTGCTATTAGTGTGATATAATGTGTTAGCAAGGCATATGGGCACAACTATGGGGGCACAGCATATGAGCACAACTACAAGGGGCACTGCATGTGGGCTCAACTACAGGGGGCACTGCATATGGGCACAACTACAGGGGGCAATGCATATGGGCTCAACTACAGGGGGCACTGCATATAGGCACAACTACAGGGGGCACAGCATATAGGCACAACTACAGGGGCACTGCATATGGGCACAGCTACAGAGGTAGCATAAGGGGCACTACTACAGGGGGAATTGCATAAGGGGCACTACTACAGTGGACATTGCATAAGGGGCAATACTACAGGGGGAATTGCATAAGGGGCACTGCTACAGGGGGCATGATTACAGGGGTATTGCATAAGAGGCACTGCTGCAGGGGGTATTGCATAAGGGGCACTGCTACAAAAGGCATTGCATAAGGGGCACTGCTACAGGGGGCCCTGCATAATTGGAACTACCGCAGAGGGTATTGCATAAGGGGCACTGCTACATGGAGCATTGCATAAGGGGCCCTGTATAATGGCCACTGCTACAGGGGGCATTGCATAAGGGGCACTACTACATGGGGCATTGCATAAAAGGCACTACTACAGGGGGCATTGCATAAGGGGCACTAGTACTGGGGACATTGCATAAGGTGCACAGCTACAGCGGGACTACTACATAGGGCACAGTATAAGGGGCATTAACTTGATATACACAGTTTACAGGTTATAAACTATGTTCCCAATAATCTGGTTCTACACGGACATAGTAACTGTGCTACCTTTCTTGAGCTGAGGTGATAGACTGGCAGGAGTGGAGAGGTGGATTGGTGAAGTAGATCTGTCAGAGTGGGATGTAATGGCCATTACTCTGTGGCATAATGTGTAAGGAGCATTACTGTGTGGCACAATGTGTTATTAAGGGTATTACTTAGTGTGGCATAATGTGTTATAAAGAGCATTACTGTGTGGCATTATATGTTATAAGGGGCATAATGTATAAGGGGCATTACTGTGTGGCATAATGTGTGTTAAGAGGCATTATGGTGTGGCATAATGTGTTATATGGGCATTATGGCATGGCATAATTTGTTATAAGGGCATTAACTGTGTGTCATGTGTTATATGTGACATTATTGTGTGGCATAATATGTAAGGGGCATTACTGTGTGGCATAATCTGTTGAAAGGGGCATTATGGTGTAGCATAATGTGCTATAGGGACATTAAGGTGTGGCATAATTTGTTATGAGGGCATTATGGTGTGGCATAATGTGTTATAAGGGGCATTACTTAGTGTAGCATTATGAGTAAGGGACATTACTGTATCATGAAACCACACACGTCGTCTTTGGGTGTGTTTTGTTTATTGGACGGAGGGGGCACCTGAAATTTTTTTGGCAGGGGGAGCAAAATTTATAGCTACGCCACTGCCCCCAACTTATAAACAAATACACCCCTCCCCATTGCAAAAGTATACCATCCCCCTAGATAACATTTAAACATTTTCACCCCTCCATTAGCACTTACCTCTCCTGAAGGAGGAAGTGTCTGGTCTCTGCAGAGCTCCATGGTACAGGAAAATAATTCAGAGACAGGATAGACATGGAAAAGAGCCAGAGGCTCAGGAAAGGAGGTGGGGTCTTGGCAAGGGACAGGAGAGAGTAGATTAGAAGTCAAAGAGGGTATATGAGTGGGCATGGTCTCGGGTGATGGGCATGGTCTTTGCCAGGAGGAAGTAGATTAGAACAGTCACACAGGGTAGAAGAGGGGGCAAGGACTCAGTGTGAAAGATGAGGTGTTGGCTAGGGACAGGAGGTGATAAGATTCAGTAGAATAGAATTAGAGTAGTGACAGTCAGGTGGGACAGAGACTCGTGGTAAATGGGGAACAGTCACAGGAGATTCACTAGGACAGACTACAGTCAGGGTAGAGGATAGGAGGGGGTGGAGACCTCTCAGGCAGGAGGGAGGGAGGTACCCCTTTGGCATTTACACTGACTGACCAGGACAGGCAGCCGTACAGAGGACTCCCGATTAGCAGGGGGTGGGACTGTGTGAAGAGCCTTTCAGGTTGGCCGTGCTTCTCTGTAGCAGGCTGCCACTGCCTGTTATACAGTGTGACAGGTGCAACGGCAGCCAGCAGCAGTAACAACTGAGTCAGCAGCAGCTGCAGGGAGAGCGCCTCTCCAGCCTGGCACCTCCCTGCAGTGCACGATCTGCTGAGTGGGTTGTGCTGGTCTTGAGCACACTCCATACTTCAACACAAAACCCACAATGCTGTTGGTGGTACTTAAGGAGTTGACCAGTCCTCAGTTTTATGGTAGAATCACAACATCCATGCCCAATAATTACCCGATTCACCTGCCTAATATTAAAATGCTGTTATTTTGTGTCTGGGCAGCACCAGTGGTAGATTAAGATCTTGATCCTTGGTTGAAATCTAGGAATGGGCAATAGGTGACTCCTGACCTAGATCATGTAAATGTAAAATGTACACTATAATCAAATTACTAAGGCCCTCAGTCAGAGCCACTCGCTAGCGGCAGTACGCTCGTTCCGAGCGATGTTCGCACATCCGCGCATGCGTACAGATCGTTATACGCATGCGCGAACCAGTCAGTGCGGCCGAAATTCATGTGCTCGCAATATAGCGAATGCCTGCTATTTTGAGTGACAGAATGAGGCGTATGTGGGTGGTAACAGGGGAAGGTGCTTGAAAATGGGGAGTGGAGATCCGAACGCAGGCGTGCTTAAAAGTCAAAACGGGCGTTTTATGGGTGTGCATAATTAATACAGCAGCGTCAATGACCACGTCACTGGGTTATTTTATAGCCAGAACTGCTCGCAAGATTGTGGTAGCAAAAACCAACCACAAGAATAGCGAGCAGTTCATACGCTGGTCGATGTACTCGATTAATCTAATAAATAGCGGACATGACGTATGGTGCGAGCGGCCAGGGGGCGTTTTTAACAAATAAACGAGCGTATGTTTTGCTCGCTCGTTCAGACTTAAAGGTGAGAAGAGACTGCAATTTGTGAACGGATCATTTGAATAGCCACCCCTTGTTTTTGAACGAACGACCGCAAATAGCGAACGGCTCTGAATCAGGCCCTAAGTGCACCAAAATGTGCAAACAGTTAGAAAAGTGCCCTGCTTGTTTCCATGATCTTCTATTTCACCTTTCTTAAGAAATATAAGTCATAATGTAACACCACCGCCCCAGTATTTCCCCTTTATGCCCTCAGAGAAGGATAAAGACCACATGGGGCCCCATGCAAGATACATATAATCTGTGTCAAAATACATCAGGTAGTGACCTGTAAAAATAAGTATTATTGTAGCAAACAATTCAAATTCAAAGTGTAAAAACAATATCGCATTAATAATATATAAATGTAAATAGCAGTTGAACGTACCTCCTGTGGAGTAAGTTGCCATCTTACTCCAGATGTCCACTTACACATCAAGACCCATTTACTTCCTCAGCTGTATCATGCACCCTTGTAAGTACTTGTGCTGCTGACAGTGGCAATGACATCTGTCAGGGTAGAAGGTTCTTCCAGAGTAAGCAACAAAGCTAATATCATGGGATTAAGCATTCCCAGGAACCCAATCCAAAATACTCATCGTGCATGCATTGTGTTACTGCTACAACCATGTTAGTTACTGAGGAAGCCTCACACCTGTGGCGAAGCACATTTGGAACAAACCCTATACAGAAGATTGTCGGCACATGTCACACATCTAGCTACATTTATTAATCCTACTTCTGTTTCTTGTAGATTTTAACATTGTTACAGTTACACAAAAAAAACCCCACAATTCTGGTTATTGTAATAAGAGACCTCTTAACACACACTTAAAGAAACTTGAAGTAAGGACACCATGTTTAACATGCAGGAATGGTGTGAGCTCAAAGAGAAGCCAGCTAAGCACAATTTAGGTGACATCAGCAAATGAATCGTCATGAACAGAAATATTAACACAATGTATGTAAAAAAGATTATTACTATCACACTGTGTTTAATGGAATTAGTATGTAATACCGGCGACTGTTTAGCTGCCAGATCAAATACCGACAGCGGCTCTCCGGTGATTCGAAATCTCGACACCTGGAGGTAAGTACCCTAACCCTCCCCTCTACCCCTCTAACCCTAACCCTCCCTTAGGGGTGCTTAACCCTAACCTCCCCTCCTAGTGCCTAACCCTAACCTCCCCCCATGGGTGCCTAAGTCTAACCCCCCTCCCCGTACTCTGAACCTAACCCTTAACCTTCCCTAGGGGGTGTCTAACCCTATGTCCCCCCGGGGGTCCCTAAACCTATCCCCCCCATCCTCAGGCTAAGTGAATACTTATCCGGCAGAGAGGACGATCGGTCCGGCGTCTCACATCACCACAAAATGGCTGTTTATGATAAATAGGCCCCAAATTCAAAGTGAAAATGAAGCTTGATAGGTTACTGGTAATTTTTTCTGTAAGACATATTAGAAAGTATCACAAAGATCAGCCTGTAATATTTCTGACTGGAACCCACTGTTTAGAGAGATTCTCCAACAAGAAAAGGCTCTTTTAAATTTTTCTCTATTCTGTTATATATTGTCAGCAATACAGTCTAATCTGCCTGCCGCTGCTCCGACCTCGGCTATGCCCCAGGAGATGCACTGTCTGCAATCTGCCCCAACCTCGGCTATGTTCCTGGAGATGCACTGTCTGCCACCTGCCCGTCTGCGTATGCCTCCACTTTACATGCTTCCCGATGGTCACCGCTGGGAGATGCAGAATGAATTTGGATGCAAGAGCCCTGAATTTCAATGAGCGTTACAGGGAGAGAATGGGAGAGTGGTTAGACAGACACCAGTATGTCATTGGCAGGTCGCGGTCAGCGGCTGTGCTTAAAGATGCAGTTGCACTGACATCGGTGGTCATGTTCAGATGGAGTTTCTGCGCCTCCATAGAGCTGGTGTAATGTTCGTTGGTGCGGCCGATGGTGCATCTTAACAATCTCAGTAGGAAGACCATCGGCTGTTGTATTAGCATAAAGATACAGTCTCGGCTGCAGTAGCATCCACCTCTGAACCAGGCCCAGAATATGTTACTCTAGAGATCCATAATTAGCGAAAAAATTTATTTGATATATCTTTATTTATTTTTATAGTCCCCCAATAATGCAAAACTATCAAAAACATCAGTTGTATAGAATTTAAGTGAACATTCTTCAACAGATGCACAGACAGTAGATTACAATTTATACTTTGATGCATTTTTGCTCCAGACATTTATGTTTAGGTTCTGTTGCAAAAGATGTTGATAATATGAGATTAATTTTAGCTTTATTGTAGTAGCATATAAAACATATTATATGATGTAGTACTATTCAACCTGTGCTCACCTTTCCTTAATGTCTCAGATATTCCTACAGTATTTCTCTCTTTTGTGTCCTTTCTGCTTTCTCTTACCTGTTTCCTTTATCTGTCACTCCTCACATGTGCCAATATCTTTATCATGGCAAACCCTTGCTTAATCATCTTGCCACATTCTTTTACCTTTTAGTAATTTATTTGTTATTAGAAAAACAAGTAAAAAATATTTTAAATAACGTTTTGTAAGTCTGCATAATTTAATAAAAACATTCCTACACGTTTATACACAATATGATGCTGTTCTTACTAAATAAAATCTCTATATCTTTATCTCTGTTTCTCCTCAAAAATATTTTTATAGATTAACCCAATAGGTCACTGATCTAAAGTATATAATTGCTAAATTAGTTTATATGGGACCCATTTATCAATAATAACATTTTCAGTGCTATCTGGGCTTGATATTATCACCTAAAATCGCATATCAGTATATGATTATACTACCGGAATGTATCAAATACCACACGTGGGGACAGGGGCTCTGAAAAGCGCCCATCCCTGCTATGTGCTCGGGGTGAAGTGACCACACATGTGCGCCCATTGCCGTGGAAGGTTCTGGCGGAAACCTCTCCTAGTAAAATTTGCGAAGTGTAGTCCATAGGCTACAGCGGAAGATGGCCAAACTACAGAAAGCTTTACATTCCGGAGCTTAGTAAATCTGACAGCTTTGCATCCCCCATAGAAACCTATGGGGGCTGTGGCTGCTGCTGGAAATGGTGGGACAGCAGCAGATATCTCTGATATCCGGTCCCTACGTCATATATTGGGGTGATATTTAATATTTGCAGGTGTCCCTCGGAAAAGAATAAATAGGTCCCTATGTCATTTTAGACATCACATAGATGAATACATTCAGAGTAAAGTTCTTCACGCTGTATAATTTGTGGGGTAAAGAATATATTACAGAATATTTTGTGGATTTAGGCACCAGTAAAAGATATTTAAACCAAATGATCAATACCAACTTTGGTATAAAATGCGGATATGCCCATAAACTAGTAAGTGGGTGTCAGCTCCCTGTCAATATTGAGTAGTATTGGTGATATACTACCTAGTACATAAAAAACAAATGGGGGAATTGACCATTAACGACATAATATTAAAGTGCAATTGTGCTAAACAGTGTGACACATGTAACAGTGCAATAAATATAAATATACCAATGAGTAAAATTAAAAACGATATAGAATTTATTTCAGAGAATTAAAACAAGAGATAAATGGATAACAGGTATAAAATGGGGATGCTCAATTAAGAGATTAAAACATAGTCATTACAATTAAATAGAATAAAAATTGCATATTTCATAAAAAGTAATAGCTTATCTGAGTCATGAATCAACAGAAAAACACTTTTCCTAGGACAAGAGATATGGTTCCCAACGCGTTTCGTCTTATGGACTTCTTCATGGGGATAGGGGTTAAGGTGTGGAGTTCACCTATTTATACCCCCTTTCTATCATTAGGGACTGATCACTTCTGGGTCAGGGTTGAACCCTGCATTCATTGTTTATGCCTAAAAAAAAGGCCAAACTCCCACATGGGTTATGTATAAATACTAATTAAAAGAACATGTAGCTAATAACATTCAAATCTACTTTAAACATATAGTTCCTCTGATAATATTGTTCCGTCTGTGATAGTAAGCGATTCGTCACTTCCAGTTATCGCGCGTGCGCTTCCGCCCTCTCCAGACGCCTCGCGTGTGCTTCCATCATATGTATCCCGGCAACCAAGTCTGGCTGCTCCATTCCGGAATGTTGCTCTTGGCTGGCGTCTGCTTGGGTAGCACATGGTCCAGTGACTTCCGCCCTTACAGCGCTGTTCCATGCCATTGGCTTCCGCCCTTAGAGCACCGCTCACGGCCAGTGTGTAGAGACAGCATCTCAATATATTATTCAAAGTATCTATAATTAGACAAAATTCATTGTAAATGTATAATGCATCAATAATAAAACAAGATTGGACGCATGGTATATCAATATTATGAACTTATAAATTGTGCACTAGGTTTCCATGACAAGGTGTGTATATTAGAATGTAATACAATAAGAGGAGACAAATAAAAATTAGAAATATATATGTGTTGGTAAATGGAAATTAAAAAATAATAATGATAATAAAAATAGTTTATATAAATAGTTCAGAGTTCAAAAATATATTAATTCTCAATGTATGAAGATTCAGAAAAATATATGAAGATTCAGAAAAATATATAGTTAATTAGGTTACAATAAAGTCCTCCAAAGTTAATTCAAAAAACAAGTTAAAAAAATAACTTGAAAGTAGATTCCTTAAGTATTTATGAAGACGAGGTAGGTGATTGGATTAAAGAATTGTCTTCCAGAAGTAACTTGAAAGTGGATAGTTTATTTAAAAACATTCTGATTCAAAGGAGGTATTAAACTTCTGGCATGGACTAGCTTCTTCTACGATGACTTGCATGGGAGCTTCCGATGATTTATAATGGAGGTAATATACTCGCCCTTTTGGACTCAAGTAACTACAATGCCAGGTCTTCCCAAGAGGTCTCCCATCCAGGTACTGACCGGGCCCAGTCATGTATAGCTTCCAAGATCAGAAGAGATTCAGCACACGCATACTGGTATGACTGTAGATACTCTCGGGTCCACTTTTCACCATAACCCCATCACTGGTAACTTATTACCAGTAGGAAATATTACTACACTGGGTATTCTCTGGGGGTCTCCCTCCCAGATACTTATCAGGCTCAAAACATGAATCACCCCACCAGGGTGCTAACAACTGGGTTTTTCATATTGGTATAGTAGTAATACCCCTTCTGTCAATCATCTTGTTGTATCCTCATAGGAATGGTGCAATTTTGTTGCTGTCATTAAAACCTTTTGGAGCCATGGTGTTGAGTTCAAAGATCCAGTGCATTTCCCGTCTGGCTAGAAGATTCCCCAGATCACCTCCTCTTTCTCCAAGAGTCACATGTTCAATAGCTTTGAACATTAATTCTTCCGGATTTGAATTGTGTTTGATTATGAAGTGCTTAGACACTGCATGAGCTTCTACTTTATTCTTGATGTTTCTGGTATGTTCTTGAATACGAAGTTTTAATCATCTTTTTGTCTTTCCAACGTACTTAATTCCACAGGTGCACTCCAACAGATAAATGACCGATGAGGAGTTACAGTTCATGAAACTTTTGATGGCAAACTCCTTTGTTCCATCTGAGTCTGTAAAAGTTTTTCTCTTAGGATGCAAATATTTACATATACTGCAACGTCCACATTTATAACTCCCCTTGCAACTCAGGATTCCACCCATGTTTCCCTTCTTTTCTTTCCGTAGAAGACTTGGTGCTAAAATGTCTTTTAAATTTCTACTTTTCCTAAAAGTGATCTGCGGTTTGGGAGGTAATATCTCTTTTAGAACTGGATCCATTAGAAGTACGTTCCAGTTCTCATTGAGGGATGCCATAATCTTATTTTCTTGACCATTAAATGTAGTAACAAAGGGAACAATTTCTTTCTTTTCAATTTTGTTATTATATTTAAGTAAATTCTTTCTATCCAATGCCTCAGTTTTCTCCAGTGCTTTCTTCAGGATCTCTTCTGGGTATTCTTTCTCCCTGAATCTGTCAGCATATTGTTCCAGTTGTTCATTACATATTTTTTGGTTTGCTGCAGTTACATTTGATCCTGTAAAACTGGGAATATGGTATATTTTCCTTCCATTTATTTAGATGGCAACTTTTGTAGTGTAAATAACTGTTGGTGTCTACATTATTGATGACGTTTTTGGTAGAAATAGTTATTTCTTCACCAATTAAAACCAGATCTAATAATTCAATGGTTCTCTTATTGAAGTTAGATGTGAACTTCAAATTCATGTTGTTATTCGATACCAATGATAAAAACAGGTTAAAAGTATCTTCTTTTCAATGCCAAATGATTAGAATATCGTCTATATATCTTTTATAAAAAATTATGTTATCTTTATATGGATTATTAGTATAGACGTAATTATTCTCCCAGTGTCCCATAAAAAGATTAGCAAAACTGGGAGCAAATGTAGTCCCCATTGCTGTTCCACAGATCTGTCTAAAAAATTGGTCTAAAGCTGCATACACACACAACGATTTTTTGAACGATTATCGTTAAACAATATCATTTAATGATAATTGTTTTTAAAAAATCATTCACTTTCTGAGTCAAAGGATGAACGATTATCATTCTTGCGCGTTCACATTTGTATTTTGTAGTTTGTAGTTCACTCAGACTTGTCAACTGAACGATTTTCATTAAGGGAATATGCAAAAATCGTTTGTAGTTCAAAAAAATTGTTCATTACATTTTAAAAAATCTGACAGATAATCTGAAAGATAATCTGACAGAAAATCGTTCATAAAATCGTTGGTAACAAAATCGTTGTGTGTATGCAGCTTAAGAATTTAAAATAGTTATGATTAAGTATAAAAGACATAAGATCACATAAAAACTCCATATGAGAGGGCTGCAGACTCAAATCCAAGTCTAAAAAATTTCTTGTTGCATTAATACCTTTTGTGTGTTCAATACAGGTATAGAGAGACTGGACATCGATGGTAACCCAATTGTATCCTTCTCTCCACTCAATATTCTCTAAACATTGCAACACATTAGTGGTGTCTTTCAAATATGAATCCAGTTCTTTTACATACTTCTGTAAGAAAATGTCCACGTACTTTGAGAGATTAGAAGTTATTGACTCAGGGCCTGATTCAGAGCCGCTCGTAAGCAGCCGCTCGTTCACTCCGAGCAATGTTCGCACAACTGCGCATGCATATGGGTTGTAATACGCATGCGCGAACTAGTCATTGAGGTTGGAAATTGTGTGCTCGCAAAATAGCGAATGCCTGCTTATTTGACTGACAGAATGAGGCGTTTGTGGGTGGTAACAGGGGAAGGTACTTGAAAACGAGGAGTGGAAATCCAAATGCAGGCGTGCCAAAAGGTCAAAACGGGCGTTTTAAGGGTGTGCATAATTAACAAAGCAGCATCATCGGCCACGTCACTTGGTTGTTTCTTAGCCTGAACTGATCGCATGATTGCGGTAGGAAAATCCAACCACAAGCACTGCGAGCAGTTCAGATGCCTTTCGATGTACTCGATTAATCAAATAAATAGCGGAGATGACGTAGGATGCGAGCGGCCAGGGGGCATCTTTACAAAATAGCGAGCGCATATATCGTTCACTCGCTCAGACATAGAGGCGTCAACAGACCGCAAAGAGCGAGCGCCCAATTTAAATAGCCGGCCCCTTTTTCTGAACGACCGTTCCGGCTCTGAATCAGGCCCTCAATTCCAGCTATGATTGGTCTACCTGGCGGTTTTTCAATTGATTTATGTATTTTGGGTAAAAAATAAAATATGGGGGTTGTGGGGTTGGTTTTCATTAAAAACTGGAACACCTCCTTTGTGATTATTTTATTATGGAGTCCGTGTACTAAAAGTAATCTTAATTCATCGGTATATTCCTCAACCAGATCCTTTTCCAATTTCTCATATGATTCCACATCATTAAGGAGTCTATTGGCTTCTTGTATATAGTATGCCTGATCCATGATGACCAGCCCCCCCCCTTTATCAGCCGTTTTAACACAATAGATTGGATGTTTTTTAATCCCCTCAAGGCTTCTTCCGATGATTCAAATTCTGTTTCTTAACTCTACCTATTTCTTTATCACATAAATCTTTCTTCACCATCTGATAAAATACCTGAATGTGGTTCCCTTTTGATTCAAGTGGATAGTAAGTGGATTTTCCCTTTAGACCGGATTTAGATAAATCTTCATTATAATTTCTTATTGGCGCGTCCTCTTTTTTCAGGAAATGCATCTTTAAAGTCAGGCTCCTAACAAATTTATTTAAGTCAATAACAACATCAAATTTCTTCATGTTGTGTGCAATTTATAAGTTCATAATATTGATATACCATGCATCCAATCTTGTTTTACTATTGATGCATTATACATTTACAATTAATTTTGTCTAATTATAGATACTTTGAATAATATATTGAGATGCACACTGGCCATGAGCGGTAGCCAACCGCATGGAACAGTGTTGTAAGGGCGGAAGTCACTGGACCATGTGCTACCCAAGCAGACGCCAGCCGAGAGCAACATTCCAGAACGGAGCAGCCAGACTTGGTTACCAGGATACATATGATGAGTTTTTAGATCTGGTTTTAATTGAAGAAAGAACTATTTCTACCAAAAATGTCATCAAGAATGTAGACACCAACAGTTATTTACACTATAAAAGTTTCCATCTAAATAAATTGAAGGAAAATATACCATATTCCCAGTTTTACAGGATTAAACGTAACAGCAGTGACCAAAAAATATGTAACAAACAACTGGAACAATATGCTGACAGATTCAGGGAGAAAGAATACCCTCTTCTGGGTATTCTGAAGAAAGCACTGGAGAAAACTAAGGCATTGGATAGAAAGAATTTACTTAAATATAATAACAAAAATGAAAAGAAAGAAATTGTTCCATTTGTTACTACATTTAATGGTCAAGAAAAGAAGATTAAGGCATCCCTCAATAAGAACTGGAACGTACTTCTAATGGATCCAGTTCTAAAAGAGATATTACCTCCCAAACCGCAGATCACTTTTAGAAAAAGTAGAAATTTAAAAGACATTTTAGCACCGTCTTCTACGGAAAGAAAAGAAGGGAAACATGGGTGGAATCCTGAGTTGCAAGGGGAGTTATAAATGTGGACGTTGCAGTATATGTAAATATTTGCATCCTAAGAGAAAAACTTTTACAGACTCAGATGGAACAAAGGAGTTTGCCATCAAAAGTTTCATGAACTGTAACTCATCATCGGTCATTTATCTTCGTATTCAAGAACATACCAGAAACATCAAGAATAAAGTAGAAGCTCATGCAGTGTCTAAGCACTTCATAATCAACCACAATTCAAACCCAGAAGAATTAATGTTCAAAGCTATTGAACATATGACTCTTGGAGAAAGAGGAGGTGATCTGGGGAATCTTCTAGCCAAACGGGAAATGTACTGGATCTTTGAACTCAACACCATGGCTCCAAAAGGTTTTAATGACAACTACGAAATTGCACCATTCCTATGAGGATACAACAAGATGATTGACAGAAGGGGTATTACTACTATACCAACATGAAAAGCCCGGTTGTGGGCACCCTGTAGGAGTGATTCATGTTTTGGGCCTGATAAGTATCTGGGAGGGAGACCCCCAGAGAATACCAGGTGTAGTAATATATCCTACTGGCAATAAGTTACCAGTGATGGGGTTATGGTGAAAAGTGGACCCGAGAGTATCTACAGTCATACCAGTATGAGTGTGCCCAATCTCTTCTGATCTTGGAAGTTATACATGACTGGGCCCGGTCAGTACCTGGATGGGAGACCTCCTGGGAAGACCTGGTATTGTAGTTACTTGAGTCCAAAAGGGCGGGTATATTACCACCATTATAAATCATCGGAAGCTTCCATGCAAGCCATCATAGAAGAAGCTAGTCCATGCCAGAAGTTTAATACCTCCTTTGAATCAGAATGTTTTTAAATAAACTATTCACTTTCAAGTTACTTCTGGAAGACAGTCCTTTAATCCAATCACCTACCTCATCTTCATAAATACTTAAGGAATCTACTTTCAAGTTATTTTTTTAACTTATTTTTTTAACTTTGGGGGTCTATATTGTATCCTAATGAACTATATATTTTTCTGAATCTTCATACATTGAGAATTAATATATTTTTGAACTCTGAACTATTTATATAAACTATTTTTATTATTATTATTATTTTTTAATTTCCATTTACCATCACATATATATTTCTAATTTTTATTTGTCTCCTCTTATTGTATTACATTCTAAAATACACACCTTGTCATGGAAACCTAGTGCGCAATTTATAAGTTCATAATATTGATATACCATGCATCCAATCTTGTTTTATTATTGATGCATTATACATTTACAATGAATTTTGTCTAATTATAGATACTTTGAATAATATATTGAGATGCTGTCTCTACACACTGGCCGTGAGCGGTGCACTAAGGGAGGAAGCCAACCGCATGGAACAGCGCTGTAAGGGCGGAAGTCACTGGACCATGTGCTACCCAAGCAGACGCCAGCCAAGAGCAACATTCCGGAACGGAGCAGCCAGACTTGGTTGCCAGGATACATATGATGGAAGCACACGCGAGGCATCTGGAGAGGGCGGAAGCGCACGCGCGATAACTGGAAGTGACGAATCGCTTACTATCACAGACGGAACAATATTATCAGAGGAACTATGTGTTTAAAGTAGATTTGAATGTTATTAGCTACATGTTCTTTTAATTAGTATTTATACATAACCCATGTGGGAGTTTGGCCTTTTTTTTAGGCATAAACGAATTGCACTGTTTCATGTGTCACACTGTTTAGCACAATTGCACTTTAATATTAGCACTTTATATATTTGCACTTAATTGCATTTTTTGCACTTACCAGTGGACTTGTCGCTCATGGTCAATTCCCCCATTTGTTTTTTAAAGAAGCTATGGCAGAATGATTTCTAACAATAAGAAAAAATAAAACAAACGTGTGCTTCTTTTATTGGCAAATCTGTTATCTGCTCCATGTTGTGGATCACATCAGCGCGAGTGCATAGAATGAAAACAAGCTATAGGTAGACACACCTGCAGTGTAATTATAAACCACTTATGCGTTATGGCAAAGATCCATCGTATGTATTATTTTAAGTGGTTATGTCTTTGTTTATGCAGCTTAAGCAACAATTTACTTGCAATTTACACAGCTGGTAAATACATAATACAGGCCACCATCAGAGTGGAGGATGAAATTGCTTTATAAATTGCTTAAGCATTCTTATTCTGCAAAATTAATATGGTGAAGCATTTTAGCTTAAATAAAATGGAAACATTTGTAACAAATACTTTGTGTAATGTGAATATTATGAAATATGTGGTGGTTGTTTATTTTAGTCAGTGTAGCAAGTTTACATTTAAAATATAAAATAACAATGATTTTTAAAAACACATTAAATAATATATCTCTTAGAGAAAACATCCCCAAAATCAGGGGCAAGTGCTGGAGTTTAAAAGCAGGAATTCAAAGTCAAAGGGAGAGTAGAATGGGAACAAAGATAAATCGAGCCATCAAATGCCGTTTCACATTATATATACAGTGTGTCCTATAATGATGGGACACATTTTAAACTCAAGTATCTAAGTCTTGGATGGAGATAAAGTGAACGGAGATAAAGTACCAGCCAATCAGCTCCAAACTGTCATTTTTCACACAGCCTGTGACATGGCAGTTAGGAGCTGATTGGCTGGTACTTTAGGGTCTAGGTACTAAGCCTTGTAGAGAGATAAAGTGGATGGAGATAAAGTACCAACCAATCAGATCCTAATTTTTCAAACACAGGGCCTGATTCAGACCCGCTCGCAAGCGGGTCGATGGTGCCCAAGTGCGCATGCGCGAGACCTGCATAGCGACGGCCAACCGTCGCTATGGGTCTCGCACCAAAGAGGGCGTGCTGTCGATGGTGAGTGACAGCACACCCCCTTTGGTGGGCGTGCCGGGGGCGTGGCTGCCCAGAAGGAGGTGTTCCCATGGGAACGCCTACCTTCTGGGTCCGGCCCCACTGACATCACTAGTGATATCAGTGGGAGTGCTTTTGGCTCTGATAGAGCCAAAAGCACTCCTGGGCTTGCGGCAGCGAGACCCTACCGCAGGGTCTTGTCGCAAGCCCGATGGTCGCGATGGTCAAGACCATCTTTTTGGCCGCTCGCATAAGCTGTGGGTGGTCACCCACAGCTATGCGAGCGGCCAGGTGGCCGCTCCAATTTTAGGTAGGAGGGCACTGATTCAGAGCGAGCGCTCTGGTCAGAGCGTCCGGCTCTGAATCAGGCCCACAGCTTGTAAAGTGGAAGGTATCTCTTTCCAAGGCTTAGTACATAGACCCGTTTATCTCCGTTCATTTTATCTCCATCCAAGGCTTAGTAAAAAGACCCCTATGTATAATACATAACCAAGGTACAGGAGTTAATAGCACTGTTAAAGGTTTGAATATCATATCCCTCAGATCAGGGATGGGGAACCTCAGGCCTGGGGGCCGTATAAGGCCCCCGGAATCATTTGGTCTGGCCCTCTGAATTTTTTCTGCTAGCCTCATCTGGATAGCAGGGTGCCTAGAATAACACCCTGCAGCCAGAATCTATGCAGCAGTGCCGCCTGGAGTGTCCTTGGGACGCTTCAGATCCCCTTACAGCTCCCTGGAGCATCCTCAGGATGCTTCAGGCATTGCTGTAATCACTGGCGATTGTGGCCCCGTCCCTGTGTGACATTACATGGAGGGGGCGTGGCCTGCACTGGGTCCACGAATAATGTTATATATATCAAAATGGCCCTCGGCAGAAAGAGGTTCCCCACCCTTGCCGGGATACATTTAGGAAGCCGGAGGCCGCAGTCCCGACCGCCAGCTTCCCGAATCCTCTATACCGCCTAGAGATAAATGACCGGCATCTAAAATCTAGACGTCTGTCATTTTCCCAGCACTGGGAGACAGGCGCCGGGCATCCCAATCGAAGGGATGGTAGGCGCCGCGAGCGGACAGCTGCGGGGGGGAGGGTTAGGTTTAGGGCACCCGGGGGGAATTAGGGTTAGGCACCCCCCCGGGAGGGTTAGGGTTAGGCTAGGGGGAGGGAGTGGTAGGGTTACGCACCCCTGGGGGGGACTTAGGGTTAGGCACCCCCCCGGGGGACTTTGGTTTAGGCAGCGGGGAAGGGGGGGTTAGGGTTAGGCACTTAGAGGGAGGAGGTTAGGGTTAGGCACTTGGGGGGAGGTTAGGGTTAGGCACCCCTAAGGAGGGTTAGGGTTAGGGGGGTTGGTTAGGTTAGTTTATACTTACCTTCGGGACGATCAGGATTTCCAGCACTGTCGGGCTTTCCGCTGCCGGGCCTCTGCTGTTTTTGTCGGGCTGCCGCAGCCGGGAATCGAGCTGCCGGTCATGCGGCAGCCTGCTATTCATACCGAATGCCCTCTGCCTTAGATGGTCACCACCTCAAAGAGAACAGCATGTGTGTGTTTCTATGTGTCTGTCCACGACTAGACTACTCAGCCAGTGGGTGAGAGCTTCTCTGCTCAGCCATAAAAATGGACAGTAATGCGAATGCCTGCTGCAAAAATACACTAATGGTTACAAAGATCACCTGAGCATAGGGACGCGTACTGCCTGCCTTCTCATCTCTGTACGATGTAACCCCCTGCGTAAATATCGGGTAACAGTGATGCACATCAAGCGGCCATCTTGCCCTTGCGACAGGTCCTGACACGCAGAGGGCTTCTTATGATGTGTATGCAATCGCATTGGCTACTTTATGCACTGCCATGTAACGGTGTTAAAACAGTCACACACTCCTGTGTTTTTCTGATCACACCCTCCTCCCGTCACCACCTCCAAATGCTGACAGTCTGACACTTGATTTGCAGCGGATTCCTCTGTGCGTCTGTAATTACAATGCAAACGCTGCTCACATGCACAATGGCAAACAATCACTTGATCTGCATGCGTAATCGCCAGTGCATCCGTCTCGGAATCAGGCCCAATGTCATGGAGAGGAGACCAACATTAACTCCAAAGTCAGACTTACAATACATTTTAAAGATGGGCGAGTGTGCATGCTCTTGTAAATTAAAAATAAAATGTTTGCTGGAGAAAAGGTGTTTTTGCTAGCAGGAGGGCTGGCTTTTGCATTGCACTGGTTACATTGTGTTCAACATTACTGAATGAAGGGTCAGAACAAATTGCTCCCATCTACCGAGACTGCACTTATATGTCAAGAGCCCTCCCACCCAGGGGCAATTTAAGCGAGGAGGGGCATGTGTGCTGTCTACCTGTTGGCCCCCTCCTGTCTCGTAGCGCAGTAGACTATGGAACTGTGCCATAGTCAACTGTGCAAGCAGAGGTTACGGGAAACATGGTGTCCATGCTATGATCCTGGTGAATTCTCAACTGCATATGCGCA